>OY728145.1:1719007885-1719749552 GCA_963277665.1 Viscum album | reverse complement strand
TAAATAAAAAATAATAAATAAATATAAATAGTAAATAATAAATAATAAATAAATATAAATAATAAATAATAAATAAATATAAATAATAAATAATAAATAAATATAAATAATAAATAAATAATAATAAATAAATATAAATATAAATAATAAATAAATATTAATAATAAATAATAAATAATAAATAAATAATAAATAATAAATAATAAATAAATATAAATAATAAATAATAAATAATAAATAATAAATAATAAAAAATAAATAATAAATAATAAATAATAAATAAATAATAAATAATAAATAATAAATAATAAATAATAAATAATAAATAATAAATAATAAGTAATAAATAATAAGTAATAAATAATAAATAATAACTAATAACTAATAAATAATAACTAATAAATAAATTTAAATAATAAATAATAAATAATAAATAATAAATAATAAATAATAAATAATAAATAAATATAAATAATAAATAATAAATAATAAATAAATATAAATAATAAATAATAAATAATAAATAATAAATAAATATAAATAATAAAGAAAAATAAATAATAAATAAATATAAATAATAAACAAAAATAAATAATAAATAAATATAAATAATAAATAATAAATAATAAATAATAAATAACCAGTTACAAATAATAGATAATAAATAAATTAATGTATATTATAAATAATAAATAATAAATAATAAATAATAAATAATAAATAATAAAGGAAACACATGAAAAAGTATGAAAAGACGTGATAAGGGATGAAAAATCATGAAAACGCATGAAAAATGATGGAGAAGCATATGAAGAATGAGGCATTATAAAAAATGAGAACGCATGAAAACTCGTGACAACTCTGGAAAACTCCTTAATAATTCAACATAACCATCATAATAACCCATAAAAAACCATTGATAAAGATAAAAAGTCATGGAAACCTAAATAAACAGTAATAAATGGAGCTACCGTTGAAACCCGTCAAAACGGTCATAAAGAGACAAAAACATTGGACTCGCATTAACGGAGATAACTTATGATCCGAGAGTCCGTTTTAGATCTGCGACCTGTCAAATCAAAGATCCTGAAACGCTCTTCAACCTGAAAGGTGAAAGGGTTTGAATGGACAGGCGGATCGGAAGTTATGACCATTTAAAAAAAGCTGACGGAGAACGGGTGCTAGAAACGGGACACTGAAAAACATAACAAACCCGATACCCACTAAAAAGGCCATAACATATGATCTAGGAGTGCATGTGGGCGTCGCGACCAGTCAAACTGAAGCTCATGGAACGAGCTATGATCTGGCGGGTGGAGAAGGCCAAACTAACACGCGGATTGAATGTTAGTTCTGTTTGAAGACAAGTTCGACGGGACACCGGTGACGGAAATGGGGTTTTAAAGGGCTTCGAAGGGGTTTTTGGGGTCGAAAAACTTGACAGAAGCATGCTTCTCTCAAGCTAGTGCGTAGCTCTCTTCGCTGGCTTCGATTTGATATGTGGTAGATCCCAAACGGACACCCGGAGCGAAAGTTATGGCCGTTTGAAGTTGGAGAACTTTTTTCAACTTTCTTATAACTCTAATATCTTCCACACCTTAGACCATCTCACAGTTTTGATTATATTTGTATCTATATCTCTTCATGATCTTCGATTTGACTGGTCTTGGCGCTTCAACGGACGCCCGGATCAAAAGTTATGGTCGTTTTAGTGATTTCGGGGTATCTCATGTTTTTTTTTCAATTCATTTAGCGGCGGTTTTACCGAAACCGCCGCTATTTTGCGGCGGTTTTTTAAAAAACCGCCGCTAATCGTCAAATAAAATTAAAAAAAATAATTAAAAAAAATAAATAAATAAATAAATTTTTTTTGCCATTTAGCGGCGGTTTTTTCGCGGTGGTTTTTTCGCGGCGGTTCTTAAAACCGCCGCGAAATGACGGCCCGAAAATGCGTTTCGCGGCGGTTTTAAAAAACGCCGCTAAACGGCGGTTTTCTTGTAGTGAAACTACATGGGTATATCATCGTCATCCTCATCATCATATTAAAAATCATTAGGGGACATTTTTGAAAGACTTCAAACCTTTCCACACCAAAAACATGCGAGTGGATATTTCACTTTAAATTTACTTTTCCCCTTTTTGAGTTGTGGAAAGTAATGACATGAATTAATCCACCTCATTTTATACATGTATATCCTCTATGATGATATTCTTCATGGAATTTAATTCCACCACTTTTGGATTTTCCTTTTTATACTACCTAATTATTATCTATTCTCATCCCCTATATGACAAGAGTTTGGTGCAAACTATCCAATTTAGCTCCTTTAGATCATTATCCTTTAGTACAATGCTTTTATATTGAACCAAAGTGGCAGTTTTCAGGGGTGGAATAGGCCACGAAAATGGGTATAGTTTATTTTTCTTCATATTTTGTTAAGCTTTTCATTTTAAATGTCATTAGCGAAGCATTATTCATCTCTGGTTTTTGGTTTTATTCATTCCTAGTTATACTGGATACCAATGTTTTTTTCCTCCTGGTAGCAAGATTTATTGTATTTTAGAGGCGGCGAAGATGTTTAACTTTAGAGTCTTCAGGGTTATGGAGATGGATCTCATTTAAGTGGATGTCATTGAATGTTTCTAGTTATCTTCTAGAGTGGCGAGGATGGCGATGATGATGGCTCTATCGATGCCAGTAGGTAGTAAAGTGATCAGACTCTTGGTTTGAGGTCTCCTCATGATGAATGATGGTTTCTAGAGTGATATGGGTAAGCTCGTGGATCGAGGTGGTAATGGTAGTTTTTCTGAATTTTGGTTTTTGAAATTAGAATGTTCAACTTTTTAATTTTGAATGTGGTGTGTGTGGTTTATGTGGATGTGGGTATGCAGAAATAGCTGGCCAAGGTGGAAGTCTTATCATGATGCACTTTCCGATATATATATTATAGAGTGTTTCTCTAAGGCCATGCACATCCTCCACAACAACATTCACATGGTCAAAAAAACATTTACCTACTCATTAGGGTACATTGTTAGGTCCTCATACTTGTCCTATAGAACATTCAATTTAGCTTCTCAAACTTTTTAATTTCCCTCATAGATATTATGAATACTTTTTTACTTGTAATATAATGACATACATGAAATAATATTTATATAGATTATTTTGGGATAAAGATTCTCCCGAATCATTGATTCCTCTAGTATCAACACCCAACTCTCTTCGGGAGGCTTATGATAAAACTCTACTATCCATAATAGTAAATTTATCATGCATAACATATATAAAAACATCCATACCAAATGATTTAAATTAGTGATTCACCCAACTCAATCATTATTAAAAAATTTCTCCATCGAAGATTAGATTCCCTTTGTCTACTTTAGCTCACAGTCCCACAGTTTTGTTCTTCACCAAGGCACACAATCCATAAGAGGATCAATTCCCTCCCACCTCTAAAAATTCCTTTTTATGGGGATGAGATATTATATGACTTATATACCCTGGAAAATACCCCTCCACACACGATGTGGGGCTTAACTAGAAGGATTCTCAGTGTGAAACTAACTAGTCATGTCATGCCACCCTTGATAAAATATCCCAATCCATAGGGAAAACACTTCATTCAGTTAGGAATCAACAATATCCCCATAAATTATTTTTCTATGAATTAATGTCTACCCACCACCCTTTCATACTAATTTTTTGGATACAATTTTGGGGCTACAGTCCCTCCACAGACATATTACCTACATTGGTTCACTACCACATGATTTTTTTCTTCAGTAGGGATCATTTCCCACCGGGATTCTTAGTACCCTCACACCTCTAAAAAGTACGTGTGATGGTGATTAAATAATTTTGGACTTATATATCATTCAAAAGAACCCTCCATTCTAGAATTGGAACTTGGGTCGAATCCATCATAACATGAAACAAACTGGTCATGTTGTAACACCCTATAATCAGCATCCCTTAATCTATAAGGCACACACTACATTCAGTTGGGACTCAAAAATATATCCCTCAGTTATTTCCTTGAGAATAAAAGGATTCTCACCACCCTACGATTCCAATTTTTAGGTTACATAATTAGGGATGCATTCCCTCCACTGTAGTATTATCTACTTTGAATCATTACCTCGTATTTTGTTCTTCGGTAGGGTTTACTACCCACCAAGGGCTCACTTCCCTCACTCCTATAAAAGGTCCTTTTGATGAGGATGAGATAATATGGGACTTATATACCACACTCAAGAACCCTTCACACCCAATGTGGGACTCAGGTCGAAGGTGCCATGCAGGGACACTAATTGGTCATGTCGTGACACCCTACATCCAGAAGCCCCTAATCCTTAGGGCATGCACTGTATTCAATTGGGACTCAATATAATTTCTTAGATATGTCTCATTAAAAAATATTAACAAGATACTAGTATTAATTTAAAAAAAAAACTTTCTATCATTCTTTACAAGTTTTTTAATTGAAATATATCTATCGTTAAATTCACATTAGCATGGTATATCATGAATGATAGACTAAACATTATATCATGTCAAGAGTTATGAGAAATAATATTTTAACTATAATGAATTATTTTATTTAAAATAAATTAAAATAATTATAAGGACTACACTAAACACATTATACATTATCATAATACAAATTTTAATTTAAATAAAACCTATGACAATGATACATGTACCCTAATAATTTTAATCACTTTAAAGAAATCATAAAAATACATTAAAACAAAACAAAAGTATAAAAATTGAATAATATTCCTTGAAAACCATTCTTTAAAAATATATAAGTAACCAAAAAATATATTAATAACTAAAATTTAAATACTTTTTCAAAAACAATCGACAGAAACTCTCAGGTTTTTTTAAATCTTGTTAAAATAGAACATTTTATAAAATATTAAAATAATTCATATAATCACTTTAAAAACTATTATATTTATTATTAATATAAAACATGTCACTAATTGAAAAAAAACACATCTTGGTTTAAAGTAAGTCAAGAATTCATTACTAATTCTATAACCAATTATATAAAAAATTTAAATCATTATTTTTTTCAAGTTAATATATATATGCATAACTTCAAAACTATATAATTAAAATTAACAAATAACATGCATCTCAAAATATAAGGCTGAAAAAAATACATTATTAAGTTTAAATATCCTCTTGGATTTTAAAAAAATCTATATTTACCAATAAAAAATCCAAAAAAATAGTACAATATATTTAATGATTTTATTTACTATTCATGAGCACATATATCAAACAATGAAAGTACATATATCATCATAAATAGAGATAATATAAGCTTACAATCATGGAAAACCATCCACCATGTCATGATATTGTTTTCTTTGTGTGGCCCTGGCCTTCCCACGTGGATAAAAACTACATCAAGAAAATAACACATCAGGATGGGAGAGGTTCCCCCTCTCTTCATATGCTTCTATCCATGACATAAATTACCAACACAAGATAAAATCCTAAACTCAGAAGTATAGAATTTATTTAAATTCATGTAGTTAGGTTCATTTAATTCCCAAGATCACCCCATTCAAACACAAGCATTGTAACAACCCATGATTCTGTGAAATATTTTTATTAAATGAATTTAATCTTTTTTATATTTTCCAGTACTCATAAAATCGAGTGTATCATCTATTAAATGAAACATCGAGTTTAATGAAACATAAGATATTATTAAAATATCATTATATGATAGTTATCACCTAACCACTAGAATTTCATATATAAATAGGATTAAATAAACTATGAAAATATATGGTTTACCTACGTATATAAAATTGATTCTTTAGGGACCAATTAATTATAATGGAAATAAAAACTAATTGAAAATAACAGAAAGGTTTTTATGAAAAACTATTTTTATGAAAAAATAAAATTTTACATCAATAAATTAAAGAAAAATCTTTTGGTTAATGATTTTTATTGAATTTTTTTATTATATATTAACTTAAATTTTTAATAATTATCTTATGTTTTTATAGATAATATATAAAAATAAATCCAATTTTATGCTTAAAGACTTCATTTTTGTAAAAAGTAATTTTGTCAGATTTTTCAAACTTATTTTAAAAAATAATTTCTGAAACTTCTAGAAAATTTATTTGAAATAATAAATTTAATGTTTTAAATTATAATTTCAAAATTTTCTTATAGTGAATTTTTGAGAATTTTCCAAGAAGATAATTTTTTAGATGAATAATAAAAAATACTAGTTTTTATTAAGAATTGTCATTTCATTTAAAGATTTTACAAAACATTTAAATTGTTTTAAAATGATTTTAAAAATAAATTAGTTCAATTATATATATATATATATATTGATCTAATTTATTTCATTTCAATAATTTTTAATTTAAATTTTTATATAAAATTTTTTTAAACTTTTGAACATTTTTCCTTTGAAAGCCCACTTTCTCGACATGTTTTTTAGATTAATTTTAAATTAAAATTTTCCTATTATATTAATGTAATTTGAAAAAATAGATTCCATATTTATAATAATAATAGTTTATATTATATAATAAGTTTAACTAATTTTTTTACCTTAATTAATAGTAAAATTGGTAAAAATTATTTACCACATTTAAGGTAAAAATGGGTTTACCGGGGGTTCAACAAAAAATAAAAGGATTAAAAATTATTCTAAAGATTACAAAAACCTATTTCATGGAAATATTTAAAACCTATATCTTATATGTTAAATAATTTCCCATTTTCTAACCTTTTATCAATTGAAAAATGTGGTTACACATTTTTCTATTAAAAATTTACAAGTGTGTCACGCACATGTGTTATGAAAGGCCACCAATCTCTTATACTCATAAAACCTTAAAATCGCTTTTGATATGAAATTAACTCCCAAACAACTTAAATACACACCTAATCTCATAATATAATTCTTATTTTGGTTATAAATTCATTCTAAGAAGCCTTTTGGGGTAACACCAAATAAGTTTTCCGAAGAAGAGGTAACATCCCTAATCAAGTGTCTTATTTTATTTCATCTCCCACCTCCATAAATTATTTTAAAACCATGATGATATAATAATATAATTATATTAAATATAATTGGATGTTATTTTTTCTATGGAATAACATAAATCATTATCATCCTCAATTAAATAGCTTGTGAAATCATCATTCGTTTATACAACAGACTATCACCTCATGAACCGATGTTATTCATTTTCTAACACCACCTCTCACATATGGATATAATAATATATTTATTGTTTATATATGATATTTATGATATTATTATGCTTTTTTAATAATGGTATTACATGTTCATTCTCACTTTCCATTCTATGGGAATATGATAATGTCGTTCAAGTATACGGCGGGTTACTGCCTTGCAGAGCGATTTGATTCATTCCCCCTTTACAAGGAAGGTAATAAAGACAAGTTTAAGAAAAATATATGATATATTAGATATAAAAAATATTCTATAATTTAAATATATTATTTACCTTTCATCATTTCTTTCCATCAAAAAAATGGAAAAAATGTTTATGCGTATGTATAGAATGTTGTCTCTATGAATGGTGTATTTTATTTTCTATATATAACTTTTATGGGTAAATATAAATACATAAATTATGAATATATATTATATTTATATCATGTTAATAATTTTTTATATAATTTATCCGTGATAAAAGTAATAGGAACAAGAATAAGAAAACCAAACATACACAAAAAAACAAAGCAATAATTCCCAAAATGTGACTTTTACATGGAATTGTTAATAAATGGGTATTAAAAGGTCATAAGTAAATAATATATGGAATTATATATATATGGCTATTTAATATAATTATAATAAACTTATATTTATTATGTAAAATTTTTGACTTTGTATTGAGGAATTCGAGACTTATGGTAAGCTATTTCCATTTAAATTAATGCTTTTGTGAGACACATGTCATATTCACCACATATTTATTTTATTTGGTGTATATAATGCCACATTTAAGGATATATCAAGAATATAATTACTTTAATTATATTTAATGTTTCATTTTATTTAACTCTTTATTTGGGCATATAATTTAAAATCTTACAAAAGTGGTAAGGGATTTTTGTCTCAATTTTCTTTCTTTTAGCCATATGTTATGCTATAAACCTATCTTAATTTTAAAAGTGTATATAATTACCCTTTGAAATGTTATATCATGAATATCCTTACTTAAATTAGATTTAATTTTCATTTGATGTTAATTTTCAATGGTACTTAAAATTAAAAATATTGCAAAGTTATAATTATTTGATGTTACAATCTCATCGAATATCATAATAATTTGTGATTATTATTTCGTTGTTAAAATACTATGATCCATATCTCATGAAACTAGTGAATTTTATTCTCATATGTTTACATAATCATAATGAATTTTTTACCTTCATTTATCTCTTTTTATATACTCAAGATACCAAAATTGTGCTTTTAAGAAAATTCATCATTATTTTTCTCTTCGATTGTAAACCCTTTTTCCTCTAAAACAATGTTTTCTAAAAAGGATTTCAACAATATTTTTAACATTATTAAAATAATTTATTTAATAAATTTTTACCCATGTTTAAATTTTTTCATGTTTTTTTGAAATGAATCTTCATGTTGCTTTCCTAACAATTCCCCATTATCTTTTATCAAAAAATGTGAAATGAATCCTCATTTTAACATGTACAACATGAACGGTATTTTCTATCACCATGACTAAATCATTGTTTTAAATCTTCCTTTATAATTTTCAAAGTTTATTTTCAAAGAAAAGGATTTCAATTTTTTTATTCATTTTTAATTTTTAAAAGTTATTTTCAAAATGGGAAGTATATTTTCCTTAAGAAATGTTTTAAATGATTTTAAAGCTTCCTTTATAAGTTTCAAATATAATTTCCAAGAAAAATATTTGTAAAATGTTTTATGAATTCTTAGTTTTAAATTTTTATTTTAAAAATGGAAAGGATATTTTACTCCTGAAATGTTTTAAAATATTTTTAATGCATCCTTTATAAGTTTCGAAGGTTTTATTAAATAAAATTATTTTGAAAATTTTATGTTTTAAGTGTTTTTCAAAGTGGAAAGACTATATCGTTCAGAAAATGTTTCAAGTGATATTTCAAAATAATTTTACACATAATATGACATCATTTTATGTTATTTATTCTTTAATGGGGATAATATTGAAAAATACCATCCTTATCGGTTCTCTATACGGTTAATTTTTATATAGATGAAATTTTTATGAAACTCATTTTCTTTACATGGGTTATGATGTGATGATATAATTAATTTTTTATGATATTTTAAAACACATATGTATAGTTTTAATTATGATATGGGTGTAACCTATAACACCCTCCAATGCATTCAGTAAAGCTTTACATATTAAGAGGTAACAATGAGAAACAAGTCGATGGGTTTGATCCATTATCGGAGATAGGTGCATCCTAATACACTATAAAAAATAGGTGTGTCCAGATCCACAATGAGAAACATGTGATATGTTTTTATCCACTATGGGAAACTGGTGTGTCATTATCCATAATGGAGAATAAGTGATAAGTCATGACCCACTATATTGATGGTCTTGGTGTTTAACCATTACATTTGATATGGTTTTCTATATTTATAATGGTGCCACAATTCTATGACATGAGATTATGGTTCATGATTGATTTATAATGTTTTATCACTCTTATATCCATTGTTTTTTTAAATGATAAATTGTTATTCCATTAATCATATTTATAATTTATGATAGGTTGTGTATGAACATCTTATGTTATGGCCATGATCACATACCATTATGATTATCAAATTCTTTCATATAATAGTATATTTATATCTAATATTCTTACCCTTAATGAGAATCTCAGGTCACCCATTATAATGTTTACTTCCCCAGGTTATGAAAAACATTAGGTAGGGTATGACTAAGTGGGTTACTATGTGAAAAGATCTTTTTGGGGTATGTTGAATATCTTTCACCAAATAATAATATTGTTTTTCTTACATTCAAATACACTTAACTATTATGGTCTTATGGCGTGTATTTATGAAATGTATTGAATATTTATCTAAAAACATGTTATATTTATGTATAAAATTCCTAGGTCTCAATAGTCTGTATCGTATGAAATGTTTAGTTAGCCTTTCGAAACATTGATGATAAACATTAAGGAAATCCCTAGGGATATTTCTAATTATATTTCTAGGTATATGTCTAGGGATATCCCTAAGTATAATTATAGGTATAGGAAAATATCTTTTAATATTGGTGAATGATAGATCAGGGGGTTTCCAAGAAATTACATCCATGTATATATACTATAAGTCGATGTGGATCTAGCATTGGGGTACTTAGGGGTAATAAATCTGAAAACGGTGCGTTGAGATAGACTTGATCGTCGCCTGGTTCATAGAAACGGGCTTTACTAAACACCTAGTTTGACACTCTAAGGTATATGATTTTTAAATTCACAATCTATTTATGAACCATCATAAAGGATTTAAATAATAAGCATAAATGAATTTAGATAAACCTAATGTTTCATAGATTAAAAAGAATGTGTGATGATTTAGACAATATATAAGTTATTTTTATGGATTATATGGTTCCACACTATGATTATTCTCACTCACGCTATTCTTTTTTGTTTTAGTAAATGGTGGAAACTAGAAAGAACTGGATCAACTTTTAATGTGATAGATAATGTGCCGATGAGAAACCAAATTGAATGAAAACTAGACTGAAGGATATTGGGAGTATTACTAATTAGTTATCCTGATATATGATTAACAACTTAAACCTTAACCGACTACCATACTCACCAAATAAGTGAATGATATAATTTTTTATGTGTTTGGGTTATGGATACCATAGAGGGAAGAAGATTAAATTTGCTATATATTGGGAATGTGGGAAGAAGCACCCAAGTGGATGTCTTAGAGGAACAGAAATACATTTTGAGTGTGGAAAATAAGGAAACATAGAAATTAATTGTAGAGAAAAAATTAAAAGTTAGGTTAATGAAATAGATAATAATAATGGTTTCCCTAAGATATCATTGACAGTTCGGTGTTTCAAATGTGGAAAGTATGGGCATTATATGAATTGATATATTAATGGGAAATATACTGAAGAGAATCATCAAGGTAGTACGAGTAATGGATATGATGATAATGATGAGGAAACTAAAAATGAAATTAGAAAGGTATGGGTAGTTCTAACAATATTGTTTATGTTAAACATGAGAAGCATGATTAAATTGAGGTTGATGAATGTTAAGACATGATTCGTATTTCATATTTTCAAAAAGAGGTATTAAGGAATAATATAATGAATACTAATTAATATTTTGATATTTAAATGGGATGACTGAAGTGTTTATGTATTGGAATTCAATAATTATGTTATAATAATCATGAAATATACAAGGATTTTTTAGTATAAATTTTTCATTAAGGATTTTAAAAAATATATTGAAAGGTTTTAATGACTTACAAAAATGATTTAATGGAAATGTGATATTTTGATTAAGTTAATATAACCCTTAATATATTATTAATGTTGATAAAATGGTGTTTAGTTTCGGTAAAGATATAATTGATATGAATAAATTAAATTGCTTAATATTGACAATATCGGAACTAATAAATGGTTTGTGGACAAATTGGTTTATGTTTTCATGGATGGTGTTTAAATAATTATTAAATTTATGGAATATATTAAATAATCTATGGTTTTATTCAAGGAATGAGGAAGTATGTATTTTTTCATTATGGTTTTATGGTAATTATGGTAGTTACCATGATTCAAGGAAATATATGACTAAATTGTGCACATTTTTTTTATGTGGAAATCAAGAGCTACCATATGATATTTGAGGTATTAATGTTAAGTTTATTTTGAAAAATTTAGTAACATTATTTATAAATTTTTAATTTATGAAGGGTTATAGGTTAACCATTTATGGAATGGTTTAAGTTGAATTTTGGATGAGGTTTGTAAAGATTAATGTATTATTTATCCATATAAATATTTATGAACAACTTATGCTAATAATGTTGTTTTTTATAACGACTAGAGATAGAAGAAATGATTTATCACTCTTTTATAGATCTTATTTAGTGCTTAAAACAAGAAAAATGTACCTCTTAGAGTAAGATATGAGGTGTGAATCGATCAAGGAACCACTAATGAATGAGATTGTTCTTATTAAATGGATTCAAATCAAGTAAGTATATCTTCCTAAGAAAATTCCCCAAAATTACGTTAAGGATAATGAAATTAAATTTTTTTTTATTCTAATAATTTTTTATGATATCAGTGACCTTTTTCAAACCTCTTGGGTTTATTTAATTTTGTTCATTAACATTCAATTAACCATGTTCTCGATCACTCTCCCTCAGTATCTAAGTATAAGTTTTCTCATATATTTCCATTTTTTCTTATTTAGGAACCTATTATGTGTTATTCTAGATGACATTCACACATACCTTTATCTATTTTCAAGATAAATTTTTATTAACTTGTTTTACAATGTGGATTTCCCACAATGGGATTTTCAATTGTTAAACACTAGCTTACTGAGAATAAGTTCAAAATAAAAGGCCATAATTTAGCTAATGGGGGTAGAATGTAACACCCCAATATTTTTTGGAATACTTTTTTCAAATAAATTTAATCTTTATGATATTTTTTGTTACATGAAACACTGAGTGTAGCTTGCATTACACACAACACTGAGTTTAAATAAAATGTGACTTACTATTAAAATATTATTATATAATATTTATCACCTAACCATTGAAGTTTAGGGTAGGAATAGGGTTAATTAAATTATGAAAATATATTTTTTAAACATTTATATAAAATTAATTATTTTGTGACTAATTAATTAGAAATGAAAATAAAAACTTTTTGAAAATAAAGGAAATATTTTTCTAAAAAACAATTTTCATACAAACAATCATGTTTTACCTAAATAAATTTAAAAAAATCACTTTTGGGGAATTATTTTAATGAATTTTATATATTATATATAAAATCAAAGGTTTAAAATTCATCTTATGTCTTTTCAATAAAATATACAAAAATAAATCCTATTTTACGCTTAAAAACTCTGTCTTTCTAAAAAAATAGTTTTGTCACCGTTTTCACTTATATTTTAAAAACTAATTTTTTTTCAACATTTATAAAATTTATTATAAATAATTAATTTCATTTTTGGAATCATAATTTCATAATTATATTAGGGTGAATTTTTGATAATTTTCTGAGAAGATAGATTTTTTGGATGAATGGTGAAAAATATTGTTTTCTATTAAGAATTTTCATTTCTTTTAAAGATTATAAAAACATTAAAATTGTTTTATGATATTTTTAAAAGAAAAAAATTTTCATTTATATATCTATTAATTTATTTTAATTCATTTTAATTATTTTTTTATTGAAATTTATTATAAAAATAATTTAAACTTTTGAACATTTTCTATTCGAAAACCCACTTTCTCATCACATTTATCGGATTAATTTGTAATTGAATTTTTTAGATTATGTGAATTTAATTTGGAAAAATTTATTACATGTTTTTAATAATAATAAGTTTTTTATCTAGTAATTTCAACTTAATATTTCAACAAAATGAATAGTAAAAATAGAAATAAAATGTTTACCGTTGTTAAGGTAATAATTGGTTTACCTGCTGGCTAAACTAAATAAATATGGGGTAACAATTACCTAAAACATTTAAAAAAATAATTTAATTATCATATTTCTACCCTATTTCTTCTATATTATGTAATTTTACATTTAAAATCATTTTGGAATGTGAAAAACATGGGTAAACCTTTTTCTTTTCAAAAAATTACAAATGTGCCACTCACCTCACTTATAAAAGGCAACCCCCTATTCTCTCTAATAACACATAATAAAACCTTTGTTTCATTCACTAAATTACCAAATAACTTCCCTTATTAACTCATATCATAATATAACCCATAGTTTATTAATAAATACAACCTAGGAATCTTTTTAGTGCAAACCAAAAGAAGTTCTCTAAAGAAGAGGTAATGCCCCTAATCAAGTATTTTATTTTATTTCTTCCTACACACCCTTAAATTATTGTTATATAACAATATAATTATCTTAGAAATGATAAGATATTATTATGTTAGTATAATTCCCTAAATACTTCTCCTCTTCTTTCAAATACGTTAAGAAATCATCATCTGTGTGTATAGAGGACTACGACCACGTGAACTGATGTTTTTCGTTTTCCATAACCACCTATAACAGATAGATATAATGATGGATTTATTATTTAAATATTATATATATGATATTATTATTCTCCTAGAATAATTATATCACATGTTACATCTTACTTTATATTCCTTGGGAATACAATAATGTTGTTTGTGTGTTTGGTACACTACTGGCTCGCAAAGTGATGTTAATAAATAGGTAATAAAAGTTCATAAGTAAAAAATATATGGTATTATATATTTATTAATGATTCTGTAATATTTATATAGTAAACTTATATTTATTATATCATTTTTCGAATGTGTACTAAGTAATTAGAGACTCATGGTAAGGGATTTCCATCTCACTTTTTACTTCAGTGAGACACATATCATATTTAGTACCTATTTCTTTTATATGGTGTATATACTGACCAATTAATATGTTATATAATTAATATACTTAATTTAATGTTATTTAAAGTTTCATTTTATGTTATTATTTATTATGTCTTGTGATTCAAAATATTACTAAAGTGTTAAGGGATTTTTGTCTCAATTTTCCTTCTCGGACACATATGTTTTGTTATGAACCTATCTTTTTATATGAGGTGTAGATAAATCCCCTTTGACATGTAATATCCTGAATATACTTATTTAATGTTATTTATTATTTAATTTTATTTTAATATTTAATGGTACTAATTATTTAAAAATACCAAATAGGGAATGATTTTATCTTACAATGTCATCGATTATCAGGATTATTTATGATAATGATTATTATGATGAAATATTATGATTAATCTCTCAAGAAACTCATTAAATTTTTTCTAATATGGTTATTTCATTAGAATACATGTTTCCCCTTCATTTTTTCTCTCTTTATGTACTAAAGATTCTGAAATTATGTTTTTAAAAAAGATCACATTTATTTCCATCCTCGGTCGAAAACCTTTTTTATCATAAATCCATTTTCTCTAAAAATATTTTAATTTTTTTAACATTCTTCAAATTATTTATTAAATATATTTTTACACATTTTTTAATTTTTTCCAAATTTGTTGAAATGAATCTTCATATAATTTTTATAATAATGCCTGTTTGAATTTTACTAAAAATGTAAAAGGAATCCTCATTTTGAAATTTACGACATGAATAATATTGTGCAATGTCATAACCAAAAAATTATTTTAATTATTCCTTTATAATATTAAAAGTTTATTTAAAAGAAAGATTTAAAAAAATATGAATTTTTATTTTTTAAAATTTATTTTCAAAATGGAAAGGATGTTTTCCTCAAGAAATGTTTTAAATGATTTTAAAATATTCCTTTATAAGTTTCAAAGTTTATTTTCAAAGAAAAAGATTACAAGTGTTTTAGGAATTTTTAGTTTTAATTTTTTCTTTAAAAAACAGAAAGGATATTTTCCTCAAAAAACATTTTTATTGATTTTAAATATTCCTTTATAAGTTTTCAAGGTTATTTATAAAAAGTATTTTGAAAATTTATTACGATTTAAAAAGTGTTTTTCAAAGTATAAAGGCTATTTTCCTCAATAAATGTTCCAAGTGATCTTTCAAATTTATTTTTAATCTAAGATGATATCATTTTATGTTACTTATGCTTTAATGGGGATAATATTGAACGATTTCATCCTTATTCTTTCTATGTATGGTTAATTTTTATGTTGATGAAATATTTTTGAAACCTATTTTATTTACACAAGTTATGATGTGATGATATGATGAATGTTTTATGATATTATATCACACATAAGTATGGTTTCCATTATGATATGGGCGGGGCCTATATCTTCTTATAATGAATTGGGAAAAGCTTTATATCTCATTAGACAATAAGAAACAATTTGATGTGCTTGATTCACTATGGGAAACATGTGATTCTTGATCCACTATGGAAAATAGGTGAATCCTGGTCTACAATGTGAAATAGGTAATAATTCCCGATCCACTATGGGAAATAGGGGCATCCTGGTCCATAATAGGAAATATGTGATAAGTTTTGATCCACTATATTGATGGTCATATTTTTTAACCTTGACACATAAAATGGTTTTCTATATTTATGATTGTGCCACACTTTTATGACATGATATTATAATTCATGATTGACTTATGAAGATTTATTAGGCCGTTGTTTTATATAATGATAAATTTTTATTCCATAACTCATGATAGGATTGGAGTGAATTTCATAAGTCATGTTAATGATCACATACCATTATGGTTATCTTATACTTTCATATGATCATGCTTAAGAGGAGTATTATGTGAGAATATATTTGTGGAAGATGTTGAATATAATTCATGAAATAAGAAATTTTTCTTTCTAGTCTCCAAAGATACTAAACTATTATGGTCCTCGGGCACGTGTTTATGAAATTTATTGAATTATCATCTAAAAAGACGTGGTCTTTATATATAAAAATCTTGGGTCGCTATAAGCATAAACAAATATGATTAATATAACTTTCTTAATTATCTACCCTATAATAAATACCACATTACTTGATCATTTAATAGACTCATAGGCATTGACTCAAACTATGGGGACCCCTAAAATCCTATTCCCTATCTAGTATCCCTATCCCATATCACACACTAAGATCACTTGATACCATTTCCCTACCAACCCATGAAATCAACCAAGTGCCTAACTGAAATATTCGTCCTATCTCTCATCGATAATCTCTAATACCACTCTTTCATAACCCCCACCCTTAATAGTGCTCCTCCTATGCTGATAGTGAAGAGAAGGAATAACCCCTAAAACCCGCCTCCAATAGGATCTAGGTTAGAAACTGTCACTCTAGGTATAACACATATAATGGGAGGAATTACCCTTATAATTTATATTAAGGATAAGATATAAGAGGAGAAACACTAATAAATTCCACATCATATAAGATATAACAAATTATATATAAATAAAAACAAAAAAAATCATATCATGTCATAAATAGTGAATCACCAAAATAATACACCAAACGAAATCCTAAGAAGAGCATCCAAATAACAACTCCATCTCCAAGCTTGTTTGGTCTATCTTGGTCACAAAAGTCCCTACTATATACCTAAAAGATATATAGGGGTGATCATAACATGTATACTCAATACAATCCTCTTGAGGACCTCTCGTGTAAATGTGAGAAGATCATATTAATTATCTAGTGAGTAAAGAGTAGAACCAACATGCACTTATTAGGTAAACTACCCATTTCTGGCCTCACCAAGGCTCACTCACCAAGTGTCATATCCATGTATCATAAGATAATAATTAAAATAATATAGTCATAGGTGCCTCATAACCACTTACCCACAGGTTATCTCCTCAAACCTCTACATCAAATGTCGTGTACTCTCATCTTGTCCTACCTAATATTGGTTGGGTCACAACCCTATATACCCCAATTCTTATAATGACCAATATATCATGTTGGTATCAAATTAAATTTCATTTCAAGTAACATAACCTCATCACAAACCACATACCACATATATCACATCATAAGACCATAGGAATAGGTTATCATGAACATGAAAGACATAAACCTCATTCCCTACGACCACGCATGACCCACACCACATATTCATCATCGCATCATTGGATTTGTCACATAAAAATCCCACAGCTTGAATTATTTTATAAACCTCATTCCATCATAGGTAGTCTATTATTTAGAGGGGGATATGAAAAAGGGTGAAGTTATTCATCCTTCTTCACCAACATGGATGTTTGGGAAAATAATTTGATCCAAAAAAATTTGGTTTCAGTATAAAATATTCAAACCAAGTGGGATGTGTAAAGAAATTATAAAAAAATGTATGAATATATAGTCTCACACAAATACCAACCTAAGGGTACACACAACTGGTCTTAAAGAAACTCATTTATCATGCCATTTCATCAGTACTACCCAGCCACCACCATCTATTCCTCTATACCCAAAACAATCCAATAACAATACAAAAATAACCTTAAAAACTTTAAAATATCATTTAAATATTAATTTAATAAATTATAGATTTACCGTTTATAACCAGAATTAGATTTTTTATTCTATTTATTCCCCATATTTAATGATAAGAAACTCTTCATCATCACACAAATTTACTCCATTTCATTATCTTCCCATTTATATCATCATTAAATAATTAAATTAATTTCCATATATTAAATTACAACCAAAATCATTAAATTAAAACCCATATCACTTTACTAAATTTTAATTAACATCCCACCATTACTTTATCTTAGCACATCTCCAACACCTTCACACCATTTATCACAGCCTCATACACACAATAATAAGCAAAAAAACATATTTCTAGGAATTTATATTTTATAACCCAACATTAATATCATTTAATTCCTCATTATTCAAATAATTCATTTAAATTATATCTTCAATTAATATTTAATATTTCAATGTGATTCCATAAATAAAACACAACAAAAAATCTTATTTTCAATTTAAATAAATATCGCATCAATCAAGGGGATCATACGAAAAGGAAAACATGTAATAGAAGTTTCTTAAAATTTATAAGGATAAAAAGAATATAAAAATTTTAGTGTTCACATGAAACTTAATTATCATTATTAACTTGATATCATTTAATTCTAAATTTCCTATTTTAGTTATTCATTCTATTTTATTTTAGATAAAAATAATGAAAAAAAACACATAAAATAATTCATAGATATAGAAAATATTCGTGCAACACTTCCCTTTAATTATTTTTCTTATTTTTAGTCGGGACACTAGCTTCCCTAATATATTGGAAGAGTTCCTCAATAACATTCAAAAAGACCAATATAGTAGTATTATTCTAGACAATGAACTTGATTGTTTCTTATTCAATTCATCATCTTTATGAGCCTTCTCTTGTGGCTCTTTTCGGGATTTCATTCATGAACTGATTAGGTAGTATACTATGGAAGTTAACTCTACACAGAATAATCCCCATTAAATTTAGTTTACTTCTTTGTAACATTATAAATTACACACTTCTTATGGATGATAATATTCAAAGGAAGGGCTTTCGACTCACTTTTAAATGCCAATTCTTTTTTAGGGATTGTTCAAAAATTTTGTTACATCTATTTTTGGATGGATATTAGGCTCATTTCATTTGGAAGACACTCATGGGGATGAAATATGGCTCTGATTCTTTTAATCTTCTATTCTTTTAATATTTCAGGGTTTTTTTAGGTTTTATAATTAACAAACAAGGTCAGTGTATTCTTATTATGATGGGATGTTAGGTGATTTGGTAAACTTTGAATGTTTCATGTCATCATGGCCTTTCCCCAATAAATAAGTACCTTAGAACTATGTTTTTTAAGTGGATATTATCCCTCATAAAGCGATGTAATGTTTGGGAAAGATGACAAAAAATGAATGTGAAAACAAAATCAAAGCGAACGTGCAGCAGAAAAATAAAATCTTTCCCTCCAAAACAAAAGTGGACGACCAAGAAAAAAATAAATGTGTAGAAAATAAATGTTGACACTAAAAATTTTATGTTGAAAACCCAAAAGGAAAAACCAAGGTACCTAGTCCAAAAATAGAGATCCAAAAATATGAAGAATTATATGGTAGAGACTCCCCAAAAAATGGAAGGGATCTCAAAAGTAATACTCAGAAAAATAGTGGATAAAGACATGGAGAAAAGAAAAATAATAATCAAACAAAAGGCGATAACCCAAATATTCTTATCTCTATATTTCAGTGTGTTATAAAAATCCTTAATGCTAACTCTTTTTAAAAAGAAAAATGTCCCCACGAATATTCATAACTCCACAAAAAATGCTTCTTTGAACCATGTTAAAATCATGTATCCAAAATAATTAATTCATTTTGTCTTGACCCTCATGGTGATCCATTTTAGGAATGTGGTCTTTAACCACATAGTGCTCCATTTGAGGAGGTACCCCAACAAAATACCCCTCCAACTCAAGTGGGGATCACAAAAAACCATGAAATCAGTTGAAAAGTATAATGTTTACATATGGGTACACTCTTGGTCAACATGTCTAACCCATTATCATCAATGTGGATCTTCTCATGCTCTAACTATCTCAAATCAATCATGTTGTGGATCAAATTATACCGAACAAAAATATATTCCAACCTTCCATGAAAATTGTAACTCATTCCCAAACAAATAGAACTCTAACTATCAAAAAATAAAATATACCTATCCTAATTTAAACTGAGATCTTGAATAAAAGATTTCTTCCATAATAATTCTTTTCATACATTTGTAGCTTCAATGAACTCTGACTCTATGATAGATAAAGAAACACATATCTCGAATATAGACTACCAAAGTGATCAAATAGCCTAAAGTATACTTCTTCAAATCGATATCTCCTTCTATATCTAAATATATAAATCCACAAAGCATAGGTTCACCATTTCCAAAATGTAATCTCAGATCATAAGTACCATAAAGATAAAAAAAATATTTCACTTCTCTCCAATGCTCTCTACCTGGATTTGATAGAAAATGATTAACCATACCCACAACATGAGCTATATCTAGTCTAGTACATACCATCACATACATCAAACAACCGATGGTAGATGAATAAGGTATGTATTTCATATCATATCTCTCTTCATTAGTAGAAGGTTACTAGTTGGTACTGAGCTTAAAATTTAAAGAGACAGGTGTACTAACCACTTTATCTCTATCTATTGAAAATATCTGAAGAACCTTCTCAATTTTTTTCTGCTAAGATAACCAAAATTTCTTTTCCTTCCTGTCATGGGAAATAATCATGCCAATATTCTATTTTTCTGGCTCCAAGTCTTTCATCACAAAAGACTAATAAGATCCTTCTTCAATCAGTCAATTCTAGAAGCTTCATGGCCAACAATGAGCAGATCATCAATATAAAGAAATAGTATAATAAAATTATCATCAATAAATATCTAAACAAAAAAACAATGATCAGAACATTTCTTCCTAAAACCCTGATGAAAAATGAAAAATTAAAATTTCTTATACCACTACCTCAGAGCTTGATTCAAACCATACAAACTCTTCTTTAACCTGTAGACGTGATTTTCTTTTTCAGTTTTAACAGAACCCTATTGATGCTCAATAAAAATCTCTTACTCTAAATCACTATGGAGGAAAGCTACCTTTACATCCATATTCTCAATATATATATATATATTCAACTAGCATCCAAACCAAGAACAACCCTAAAGGAAGACATTTTAAAACTGGTGGTAAAATCTCATCAAAATCGGTACCTTTTTTCAGACAAAAGCCTTTAACAACTAACCTTTACTTGTATCATGGAATTGAAATGGATTATTAATTTTTAATCTGATAAATCCACCAATTTTGAAATTCTATATTACCTATCAACAACTTTACTAGATCAAAAGTATGGTTATCGTGAAGTGATTTCTTCTCATCATCCTTTGATGAAACTCATCCTTCCTCCTGTTCACTTTCCATTACCTCATAAAAAGATTCTAGTTCTCCTCCTTTAGTGAGGATCATATAATCATCAGTTCAATACCAAGTAGAAATGGTAAAATTTTGAGATAAACTCCGGAGTGTAACTGTGGGTTCATTAATAACCCCTGGAACAAGATCATAAAAAATAAAAGGTGAATCAGAAATATCAATCCAACCTGTTCACCCTGATCATCATTTTTTACATCAATGTGATCATTAGAATCAAAAATATGTGGTAAATGTAAAGCAGAACCTGGATCAAGACTAACAAATCCATCAGAAGTTAGTGAAGTATATTTTTCTACCTTTTCATTATTCTGCATTAGTCTGAACCTATTTAAACACATCATAAAAGTTTATTACAAGTTCCTTCAAAGAAGGATCATAGAACCTGTATCCAAACTCATCATGTCTATATCCAATAAAAATACACTGGCATAACTTACCATCCATCTTGGACCTATCATCTCTGGGAACATGAAAAAATCCTTGCAACCAAAAACACACAGGTGATTGTACCTGATCTATTTACCATACCAACAATTTTTGGGAGTTTCTATCTACAAAGAAACCACATGGGATAAATTGATTATATAAGCAGTAGAAAATAAATCCTCACCACAAAAATTTCCTAGAAATGTTTTTTTAAAATTAAATAGTGAACTCTTTCCAAAAAATTTATATTCATCTACTCATCTACACCATTTAGCTTAGGTGTCATGGGAGTTGTCTTTTGATGCCGAATACCTTACTTCCTACAATACTAATCAAATAGACCATAATAATAACCCCCATTGTTAGTGAGAATACATTTCAATTTCGTTTGTGATTCCCTATTAGTGGAAACATGAAATTACTTCAAACATTAAGCAATGGACTTTTGGAATTCAAAACATTAACCCAAAGCTAACATGATTAGTCATAAATAAATGTCACAAAATAAATACCTCTACTAATGGTCTTATATTTTAAAGGACCACAAATATCAAATGTACTAATTAAAGTACCTGTGACTTCTTGTGCAGAAGATGACCACTAAAACTCACTCTACTCTATTTTCCAGCAATATAATGATCACACATGTCCAATTTGACACTCTTCAAATATGAAAAAAAAAATTATCTTCAAAAAACAACCAATCCCTTTCTCATTAATGTGACTAAGCCTCTTATTCAATCATATGGACAAAATATTGCACTCAACAATACAACAAGCAGTATCGCAAGAAATAGAATCTATAGTCTAGTACAAGACTGATTGCTTCTTACCTTTATCCACAATCAAATAACCCATGTAAATCTTTCATTGGAAGTCACCAAAACTATTAATAAAACATTATTGATCAATAACACTGGTAGAAATAAGATTCAAGCGAACCTATCGTGCATGTTGAACATTCTTTAAAATCAACTTACTTTCTATTCTTCTCTCTAAACAAAAAGTACCAATACCAACAACATCAGCATGGCCATCATTACCCATATTCAAAATCCAATAATTACCTGGGTTGTAAATTATAAAGAACTCCTTCTTTGATTTCTTGTGAAAACAGGCACCAGGTTCCACAACCCAGTAAGAATTGTCAGAATTAATATTAATTGAGTCATAAACAATAACAAGATAACCCACTACAGTGGAGGCGACATGATCATCTTTACCACTATTTTTATTTTGTGTATTTTCCTTCATTCTATTTTATCTTTTCAAATAATAACATAACTTCTTAACATTTCCTTTCTTTCCACAATGATGACATTCAAAATCTCTATGCTTCAACATGGATTTGCTTCTACCTTTTCTCTTACCACGAGTGCTCTGTCCCTGGTCCTAGCTTCTCCCCTATTCTCTGTTACTAAAATATCTGAATAGGATTTATCCTAATAAATTCTAATGAACAATTCATTTAAAACATCATACCTAATAAAAATTAATGTCACAACACCATTATGAGAAGAATCGGTTAGAGTAATATGAAAACTCTCCCAAGAATCAGGAAAAGTGTTAAGCAACAAAAGAGTTAAAACTTCATCCTGAAAATTGATAACCATTATAGAAAACTGATCAAAAAATATCTAATATTAAATAAAATAGTCATAAGTATATTTTCCTTCTTTGTACCTAAAATTCATCATTTGTTTGAGAAGAAAAATTTTATTATTTCTTATCTTGGAAGCATAGGTCATCTCAAGATTCACCCACAATGTTCTGGAATGAGAGATATTGAAAATATAGTTCATCATGTTTTCCTAAACCCATTGGTGAATGAAACTACAAAATATATCATGCTAAAATTCTGATTATTCGTCAGACATCCTTTCTATATTCTGGGTACTAAATGCTGGAAGGGGCATTCATTTGACAAAAATAATATCCTTTATTTTTAGTCACCACATATGTCAGTTGGTACCATTTAACAAAATAATATGACTCTAATTCACTTCCATAATGAATATGAAATAAAAACCAAGCACTATGATATAATATTTTGTGAAATAAGGAATGCGACGAATGCACAAAAAAAATCAAAGTGAACGTGCAGTGGAAAAATAATGTTTTTCCCTAAAAGAAAGCAAATGCGTAGTATGAAAAAAAAATATGTTGAAAATTAATGTTAACACCAAAATTTTTATGTGTAAAACCAAAAAGGGAAAAACCACAGGACATAGACCAGAAATATATATCCACTAAAATTAATAATTACATGGTATATACTTTTAAAAAATGGAAGGTATCTCAAAATGAATACTCATAAAAACATGGATCAAAGGCCGAGAGAGAAGAATATTGATCATAAAACAAAAGGTGATCACTAAAATAATATTCTCTACATATGATTTTTTATTATAAAAGCCTTGATATTTTATCCTTTTATAAAGAAAAACTTCCACGTGAAGATTTTTATCTCAACAAAAAAACACTTCTTTGACAAGTGTTAAAATCATGTATTCATGTGAATTAATTCACATGGTTTTGACCCGCATGGTGCTCCATTTGAGGATCGTGATCTTGACCTGATTTGTGCTCCATTTGAGGAGGAACCTCTAAAAGTCATAATTCTAGACTTCTAGGTGTGGTATACATGCATATTTCTAGAACTGTGTAAGTAAGAAATATGACTATTCAAAGAATAAGCAGAGTGTGGGTTCAGTGGAAGACACCAAACTAGGGACTCAAACTCAACACCAAGAGATCAAACATCCAAGGGTGTATGCATGAATCCATCCTTGTTCGGGATGATCATGGTTATAACTTCATGTCTTTATCAACCCTCTTCATTGTAGGGTTCTCTATCCATGTGGAAGACCAATACATGATTACTATTCTTATTATTTGTTGGTCCAACAAAATTTTTCTTTCCAATATTGATTATGACTCATCCTTGATCATAAACTCTCTATTGGGATCCCTCCTAAACAATTGGATTACCTCTTATACCATGATGAGGTGTAAAAAATTCATCAAAATTTTAAATCCTATACACTTGGAAATTAGGGAATAAAGCAGTGGATCTCCAAGCCTCAAAAGGTGATATGGAAATGAGGTTGATATTTTCTTAATTTTAGGAACTTTACGTAGTTATTTTATTAATATAATCCAAGGTAATACCATTAGTATACACCACTTTAGGCCACTATATCTATTCTCCCCTCTCTTTCTAGTTTTCTTTCCCCTTTAATTTACTTTATTATTAATAGAAATTAAATTATTAGTCAGTATTATTCAATTTAATTCACACTTATTATCCATATAATATAAAATCATGATAAAATCATAATATTCACAAAAATAATAGAGAATTTATTTGATGACATACCTTAAGAATCATTACATATTTCATCACCAAAGAGAACAGGAGACATAAAATATGCATGAGTCTAGAAATAAACATTTGTAGACTTCGATCAACTTAATGAATTATCATAAGGCTCGGTGGGTGATGCTTTGATCTACCATTATTGAGAGAAACAAAAAGGGACTCTAAAGGCTTGAATAGAGGAAGAACTTGATTTTAAAAAACTAAAAATACCATTTTACCAAGCTATCCCCAAATACAGAACCATACTCCCATTTTAATTCTTATTATATTAGTTTCTATTTAATTCCCCCATATAACCAATTCAAAACTCCTATAATCTAGCAAGATTTATAGATTTTTTAATATTCATCCAATCATATTTAAAATAAACTATTTTTAATTATTATTTCTATTTAGTTTTATTAAAATTATTTCAAAACTATTTATAATGAAAACTAAAATATTTTGTATAAAAAGCACTACCTATATGATAGAGGGGAACTCTATGTAACATTATGTCCAACTACATATAAACAACTCGTCCTGAACTCTAGATATATCCCTGACACATGTGCTTAATAAACATTACCTAACCAACAACATGGCCACTCCCACTATATAGGGATAAATCCCTCACCATTTTGACCTATGATGCTATAGACCACAATGTAGAGATCCCATAATTGTTTTTCCCTCACTTTTTTGAAACTCAATGTCTGATCTACTTCCTCCTCAACTAACCAATAAACCCATACAAATAGTTAGACCATAGTGTTTTAATGGTACCCTTTTTTCAAATGTGCATTCTCGATGAAAAACAAATTCTGAAATAGTTAGTTAAACAATTTCACTCCTTATGTTGCATTTAAGTGGTAAATCATGTAAAGGTAAGTGTTCTTACCTTTAAGTAGTGAAAATGAAATTTAAGGTAGACTATTTTACCATTTTAAGGATTATGTGTCTAGGATACCTCTATGTAATGCCTGAAAACCATCAAAATGACCACCCATGACTATTTCACTTCCCATAGTACGTTAAGCAACACATTGCCAACTCAAAATTTTGTACCCTTCCAAAACGCTCATCCACAATGGCCTGCTTCATGCTCACAAATTTATAGAACCCAAATAGACAACACTACACCCACTTCTATGATATGGTGTTCCTTAGGATGGCTAAAATCATCTATAGCCTCTATGAAACCTCTAAACACACAAAAATACAAATTAATGATCTAGAAGGGTTCGATCCACTATAGACAACATGATCAACAACATGCCCAACTAGCCCCTGAATAGTTATTCCTTAAGAATTTCATAATAAAGGTATTAAATTATGAAGCTTATCATGCCAGGTATGTCAAAAAAATCATGTAAAAGAGACTTGTCAAATGATCCATGCACCCCTATTATACTAAATACATAGTGTATGACAATCCAAGTGGTATAAATAGTGGGCCATCTAGTGCAGAAAAACATTTTTTATGTATTATGAGCATATTATGTATATAATACAATAATCCTACACATTATATCTAAAATATTTCCCCATAATCTATAATAATCCATGATGAACATCAGTAAGGGATAACTTAAAGTCATACATTGAGAGGGTAAATATGTTTATATTTCTCAAAATGTATATAAATATATAAAAATATAAATCCAATGTGAAAAAATGGTAAAATGAATATTTAATTTTATATGATACATTTCATATTATTAAAACTCTTTTATGAATACTTAACAAAATCCTACATAACCACCATTTTATCATATCTTATATGATATAATTTTAGATCAGACTTATGTTTGATGTGATTTATGGGGTTTTATAAACTTCTTATATTTATATATAATTCTTTTCATACCTCTATGTGACCATATGATAAAAACTTCACACTAAACTCTCAAATGAGTAACATCTATGAAGAAATAAAGTTTGAATAATGGAAAGATTTAGGAATCATATTCCTGATGTTCAACCCCTTGAACATATTCAAATTCCTTAAATCCACAATATCAAATATTTTGAAGTCAGCTTATATTATATACTTAGAAATTTTCTAATTGTATTATAATCATTCTTAGAACCCTTTCCATAATAATATTTCCTTGAAAAGTATTAGTAAGTAATATAACTATTTACATTATTACTTACCATCACATCCTAAAATAATTTATTATTGAGTTATATTCACTTTTTTATGTTAAATAAATGAACCTATTTACATTAATTTCACTATTATACAATAAAATATTTCAGGATATTATGTGATTAAAAACATTTTATTTTAACTAGCATAAACATTCTAGGAAATAGTTATATTCAATTTTTCATGGAAACTAAATTTAAAATTTAAATGTTTTTACTTACCATCATATATCTTAAAATTTTTAGGATATTAACTGATAATCACCTTAACTTTATATAAGTACTATATTTTATTTGTTCATTGAACTTCTTTATGTTCAAAAAATCTCCCACTAGCCACTTAGACTCAGTATTATTCTTAGAATATCATGAAAGGATACAAAAAAAATTTTTTGTTTTATAAATAACTCTTATTTCCTTTTAGTAGAAATATTTTAAAAATAAACAATTTATTTCAAATCATATATGGTATATTGTGTATTTTTAGAATTTTCTTTTGAAAATAGAACTTTATTTATTAAAATATACTACTGATGGGTGGCCATAAAAAGTTCCCTCATTTTTAACAAATATTTAGATAAAAATTTTATCCTGAATAAAACATTTTAATCCTTATATATTTCTCAATTAATGTAATAGAATCTGAAAAATCATAAACCATCCGCATATAATTAATCAACACATTTCTTTAATAGTTATTTACCAATAATTAAACCCTCTTATCATATAAAAAAAACTGTTATGAAGATGTTCATCCATTTTTTAGATCTATCCAATCTTGGTAAATTCATTTACATTGCAATATTTAATGTAGTAACCCTTTACTTCATCACTTGAATGAAAACTATAAGATATTATAATGATTCTAAAATCAAGTTTATTTAAAATACTTGTAAAGTATTAATTTGGTATCACATACACTTAAAAATCAAAGAATAAATTTCTATAATACTGATACCTAGAATAGATATTCCATGGAATTTCACAAACAACATCAGGTATCTTAAACAATCCTATTATAAGGAATAATTACTCTTTTTCAGTACAAAAAATCAATAGATTATTGGTTGTCTTTTAGAGGGGGTTATGAAAAACCTCCTCTATATTCATTTTCAAGGAGGTTAGGCACAACCCCCACTAATCATTGAATTTAGAGGGGGTTCACAACCCCCTCTAAATTTTTTAGAATTATTTTTTGGATTTTCATTTGGATTTTAGAGGTAGTTATGTCAAAACTGATGCTAATTTAATAATTAGTGGTGGAATATGTTCATTTAGATTTTAGAGGTGCTATATATATAACATTTTTTTATTAGAGGATATATATGTGAATAAAAAGAAAAAAAATTGAAATAGTGAGGATTCACAACCCCCTATAATGTATGATATTACAGGGGGTCATGAATCACCACTAATATCTTATATTATATTGGATTGTGAACCCCGTATAATTTCATAAATTAGAGGGGGTTTGAACCCCCTCTAATATATGACATTATAGGGGGTTTTGAACCCCTTTTAATTTAATATATTAGAGGGGGTTGTGAACGCCCTCTAATTTATGACATTATATAAGGTGTTCAACCCCCTCAAATTCAATAAATTAGAGGGGGTTCATGAATAGTCATTAATCCTTTTGATTATTGGGGTTTTTAACCCCCTCTAATTATTTTATATAGTTTTAAAAATAAATCTCATATGAATTCAAATTCTATAATATATATGTGTGTGTCCTCATGTATGTGTATATATATATATATATATGTCTGTGTAACGTGAACACATTATATAAATGTATTTAAATGCATTATAAATACACACAAATATATATATATATATATACATTATATAAATACATTAAATAAATACTTATACATATAAACAAAAATGTATACATTTATAAATATTGGTATACATAATATAAATGTAATTATAAATATATTTATTCAAATATATAAATTTTATATATGGTTTTATAAATACTATACATTTATTTTATGATTTATATTATACATATAATATATTAAATACATTTTTATTGTACATTTATATATAAATATATTTATATTAGATTTTGTATATAAATATATATAATATTGATATGATTAAATATATTAATTACTATATATTATATATTTTTATTGTAACATATTTTAATATATATACATTTTTATACATTATATAATTATTTAATATATATATTATAGTATATCATATTAATTATAAATTAATTTAGTATATATATACCATTTAATTATATGATATATTTCCAATTATATTAATGTATTTCATTTCGTCTGTATATATATATTTGTGTATACAAGATATAATGTAAATGTATGTAAATACATACATAAATACATAATATAAATGTATTTAATATAAGATATGTATAATATAAATCATAAAATAAATAACTGTATAGTACTTATAAAACCAACATATAATATATATTGATTAAAAATAGGTGTAATAAAAAAAACTATAATTAATAATTAATAATATTATTGTTACACACATGTACATATATATAAGTATGTAAATAAAATTATATAAATATAAATATATTATAATTATATTATGTCTATAATATTATATAAATACATAAATATACACATAGACACAAACAAATATAAATTTATATATAAATATATCTATAAATATATATTTATATATGTAAATATAATTATTTATATATATTATATATAAAAATATAATATATATATATATATATTATACACAAATATCTATTATATATAAATATTATACAAATATATATATATATATAATCTAATATTACAGTGTCTAAATAAATATAATTCTATTATATATATAACATTAAAATCAATTCACATAAGTGGTTCAGGCGCACCTTTACATCTAGTTGGTTTCATATTCAAATCCCAGGGGGGGTTTACTCCTTGAGTCAAGGGAGGTCTTTGTCTGTCTGTGTTAGGGGGATCGTAGACAGGTGCGGTCTCTAGGTGTTTGTCCGTGGGTGGGCCTGGGGAGTTGTCGATGGTTTCTAGTGGGTTTCAGGTGGGGTGGTCTGTGGGATTGCCAAGGGTTTCAGGTGGGTTTTCCCACATTTGTCAGGGGGTTTATCCATAACTGTCAAGGGAAATCTGGTGGGATGTTTTGTAGTTGTTATGGGGTGTCAGTGGGGTTATCATGGGTACCAAGTGGGGTTTCATGGGTTCTCAAAGGCACATGGGTGGGAAAGTTTTTAAAAAAAATAGGGATATTTTGGGGGTGGTAATAGTATAATCACCCCTAAATTGGAATTTGAAGTTTATTTAGGAGAGGTTGTAACCACCCCTAATTGAAGCATCTATTTAGGGGTGGTAAAAACCACCCTTAACCCATTGTTTACAATGAATTTAGGGTGAAATTATAGGGGGTTTAAAACCCCTCTAATATAAATGCCACTAAATGTAGGCCTATTTTACAGGTGCTTACCCACAACCACTCATAATTAGAGTAGACTCCCACTTTAAAGGCGGTTATTAGTGACCTCAGCTAAAGTTTTTAGAAGTGGTTATAACCCCCCCCCCCCTAAATGAAAAAAAACCTCCTTTAATCACATAATTTTTCTTTTTCCTTCATAATTACACCTTTAGGTTTCAATGACCGTGACTTTCTACTTGAATAGAATTTTATTTCTCTATAAATAACTTTCATTTGTATTGTTTGAAATTTTACCCACTTTTATTATTGAAACAACAAATAAACCTAGACATAACATGCCCAGTTCATCTACCAGAAACACTTGAAAATAACGGGAAATCATTTCTTGAATATATTCATATTATTAGAGTATTACCATAGATGACAACACAACTAATTATTTAACTAAAATAAGTATTAAGTAAATCCTTAGTCTCTCCAAGTCATTATCATACTCAATTATATTGAGTATCGTTAACATACCCACTAATATAGAGTATATTAGACTAAAATTCCTTAGGTTACATTGAATTTAATGCCATCAAGTAATAAGTGAATCATTTTATTCTTCTCAAAAGAATTTATATTCACATGTTGAATAAATTCAACACTTGGTTACACATGATGATATTTCTCTAAAACGAATAATTCTTCCATACTTAAGAACTATTCTTAAGTGATCAATCATAGGAGTTTCTTAAATTAAGATTAATCTTCTTATCATATTGATCTTAATGTTAATTTTATTATGATGATGTTATTTATTTATAATTGGATCTTTTATCAGTGGAGATTCATGTTTTATTACCATTAAATATGGAATTTAATTAAATAGTGAAGAGACAATGTGTTGGATTTCATTTTTTGTCAATAAACACAGATTCCATAATACATGAAGATTTCAATTTGTGTTGGTGATCTGTGAAGAAAATAATGAGGTGTTTCCCTCATTAATGGTGAAAAGAAATTGGCTGATGTTTAGATAACTTAGCTGGATTGATTCAAGTAGCATCTTCTAACATCATACAATTTATTGAGATGGAATTAATGTGTATGAAAAGTTCTGAATATTTTATTTTTAACAATAGAAGATTAGAAGAGTTATATAACTAATTTAGTGAACCACTTAAATAATCTGTAATAATGAAGGTTCAAAACAACCTTAAATTGGATAATGGAGAGATATAGTGTTATAAGATCCACCATTATGTGATTGATAATTAAGGATTCTAATTTGAATATTATATAATTCTTGGATGAAGTTATGAAATGATTTGCGATGGTTGGAGATGTGCTAAATTGATTATTGCCCATGTTTTATAAAGTCATAAAATATTGTATAGTTTGTATGAATTTGAGCTAAGATAATAATAATTTGATAAAACATATGACTTTGAAGATGGAAATTTATGTATTTGAAGATCATATGAATTTAATTCCACTGTATAAATTTTCACTATAGTACTTCATCATACGAATTCAGGTAGAGTGTGTGACTTCATCATATAACTTATATAGTGTAACTCTTTGTCATAAAACATCATCATTGAACATTGTGGAGTTGAGTGTATGAATACATGAATTTCATATGACTTCACAATATTTGATATGAGTTTAAATTAATTTGAGTCATATTCAACTGCAATACAGAACATTTAACTTCATAGATAATATGACTTTTAAAGTTGTAAAAAATATTGAAATTATAGAAAATTTCATAATCAATTGTCTGAAGTGGGATGTGACTTGGGATGTTTCTTATGTACTTCTACCAAGTTATAAATAGCATAATTATTTTCTTAAGACACGATACTAGCCATGATTCGAGAATAATAAGATGAATAAAATATGAGGAGATCAATGTTCTATTTATTGATTTTTAAAAATAATTTGTACTTTGGAAGATTTTAAGTTTTATTTATTCCCCAATGATTCAAATATCACAAATGAGTTGAGATTCATATTGTTCTTCAATAAAATAATCTTTATAATGTATAAAAGAATATCTATTTGATAAAATAATATGGTGGCCTTGTTTCCATGTCATGAGAAGGATAACCATGTCATAAATGATATGTTGCGTGAATTTATTATATAAATGAAAAATATAAATTGAAGGATAAATGGAGTACCATTTTTTTATAAAAAATTTGTATAAGAAAACTCAACAAAAGCTAGAGAATAAATAATTATCTTCTCCATCCAAGTTTTAAAATTTAAAACATAAAAGTGAAGGTGGGAAACCCCATGTGAATTTTTTACTTGAGAGATCTCAAATATCTTATAGATAAATGAAATAATTTATAGTTGATTAGTTTAATTTTTCTCTTCCAAAAAAATTATAAGTTAATCCCATTTTTGAAAATATGAGAAAACCCCACATAAAGGTAGAGGGATCCTATACTGTTATTTCACAAGAGACTCTTGAGAAAATCTAAAGAAATTTTAGGAATAAAATACAAGGATTTAGTGCATAAGTTTTTGCTAAAAGTGTGATGGATATAAGAGAATATATTTTCTTGAAGAAACTAAAGAAGAAGAAAATTCCTCTATTAACAATCTATAATGAATCAATCAAGAAGAATAACAAACCCAATGTTTTTAGTATAGAGTTAAATCTAAGGATAAAGTGAGAAGCAGAAACCCATTTCCCACTCCTAACAATATTTCATCGCCATGAGTTTAGTGAGAAAGATGAATTGATCCTCTAGAAGAGACAATTCATAATGATAAATGAGAGAATAACTGCTTTTCCTTCTTTGAAGAAAAAGTTGAAAACCGACTTTAAGGAGTATTTTAGGAGGACTCTTGAATGAATTTTTATTTGTAGTATAAATATCCCATCAGGAGGTGGACATAATATTTTTATAAGATAAGTTCAACTAGTGGGATATAATATAAAGGTTCTATATGGAGGTAACTACTATGATCACTTGATGGTTAGACACTCGGTGAACTTTATGCTGGGTATTTCAAGATTTTATCAATCAATATTCTTAGGTGATAGATTGTTACTATACTCAATTGAATTATATTAGAGAAAAAAGTCTCAAAACACAACTTAGAACTAGAATGGGGTGGTCTTTCAAGGTTAAACCTTGTAAATCCTAATATCTTGTGCCTTTTACATTTTCAAATTCGATTAATGTTGAGAGAAAAAAATGAGTGGATTGAATAATCAACTAGCTTAATAGGTTGAATTAATATGTAATTTTCATAAAAAAATGAATAACGGATTCATCTCTCCCCCTCTCAGTGATTTCATCGAACCCAAGCACTTCATTTAGTATCAGAGTAAGGTTTAATATAAAATATCCAAGTACAATCATAGAGTATCTTAATACTATCATCATATACCTAATATCTATTTATATGGAAGGAATTTAGATATATATAAGAACTAAATACTTCCACATCAAATGTCACAAGGACTTGAGGTAAGTTATTCTGTAATAGTTGTATTTCCTCTACTTAGAAGAGATTATCCCTTGTATTTTCCTAAAAATTTAGAATCTTTAAGTCTATGGGATATCTATAAATTCTATTATATTATCTCCATTTGAATATTTCTTCATTAAGATAATGGGACATAAAATATACAAGGAGATATTGGAGAATTTATAAATTTTATATAAAGGTAATGTGGAGATTAAGGAATCCAAACTTCATATTTGTAGAGATGTTTTTGAATACATTCAGATGTACGATGATGATGGTATAAATTACTAATTTACTGGAATTAACAATATTTTTTACCACATTATAAGGTTTTGAGATAACTTAGAAGATTTAATAATTCTAAATAAAATGATGAGTAATTTTCCTAATATATTTGACTCAAATAGATAAAATTTAGAGGAGATAAGGGAAATCTCCCTTAATGAACATCACAAAACTCACATTAACTATAAAATTAAGAAAATAATATGTTTTAAAAAATAAATATAATTAGGAAATATAATTAAATCCATGAGGAAACAAAATCACAAGAAAAATAAGGTTTTATCTTATTCAAATTTTGAAAGTGATGATAGAAGTAGTGTGGATCATAATAAATCCATGGCCTTTATCTTCATGAACAATAGAAAAGGGAAATAAAAATACAAAGGTATTTTTCATCTTAAATATTTTAATTTTGGAGATATTGTGAATTTTTATGTTTAATAATCAATGAAGAAATATGGTGATACTAAAAGTGATTACGAGCGAGAAGATTTTATTATGGGACATTCTGGAAAAGTAAAAAAATATGATTTTAGAAGAAAGATAAAATATTCAAGAAACCTAAAAAGGATGTTTTTGGGGAAAAAATAAATTAAAGACTCAATTTCATCATTAGTTGGTTCATATTACGAAATTATTCATCAAAGAACCTTCATTTATATGGTTAGAAATAATTAAGACAATTCAAGTGGTGAATAAGAGGAAGAAGAGGAAATCTACACTGAATATATTTTTAGATTTGAATTAAAAAAATGCCTTGAGGAAAATTACAAGATCAAGAAAAAAGTGAAGTGTTTGGAAAAATTAAAAATAAGTAAAACCTATATAGAGTGAGAAACCATTGAGAATATGAATAATTCCATGGTAAAAATTTCAAAAATAATAAGATTCTATAATATTTCAATGAAAAACTAGATTCAAAGGAATATGTGCTTCATGAGGTAGTATATATATGTATTAAAGATGATACAATCTTGAATAAAATGAGATAATATTATTAAAAATTAGAGGAAATTTAGTATTAATCGTCCAAGTCTTATGAGAATGCCAACCTAAGAAAATAGTGAAAGTTAGTTATATTTTCCCAAGTGATACTAAAACTATTTTATCAAGTTTTATAGAATCTAAAACACAAAATGGAGGTGTTCAAGGTGAATAAAGTCATAAAATAAGTTCCAAACATCTAACGAAAAATGTGTAGGGGTTGAGAAGTGGAAAATTCCACAAGTAAGGATGAAAAGAGGAAATAGTACACATGGAAACTGAGAGTTTTTTAATAGAGAGACTCACCAAAATTTTAAAAAATCAAGATTCAAAGTTTACTCTTAGTTTTTTGTCATATTTGGGTATAAAAACTACAATTACTGATACAATATTTCATTTATATGGAGGAGTAATTAATCAAGGGGTGGTCTTAAAAAGAAAAGGAGTGGGTCTCTTAAAATAATAAACACTATTAGAATATAAAAATTTGAATTAGTAAAATATTTAGGTTTTTCTACAAAAAAAATAAATGTAACTATCCTGAGGAGATTTTTGGAAGATTTAACCAATAATAATCAATATGATGAAGGTTTCATGATATTTCTTCTATGACAGAAATCATATTCTTCTACTGTATAGAGAAATCAGAAATGAAAGTTGAAACCTGACAATCCTAGTCAAGGTAAATTTTTCAAAAATTTAAAGATGGAAGATTCATAGGGTAATTATTATGATAAAAATAGAAAATAAGGCTCACAATAAGCTAAAATTTTATCAAAAAATAATATTTATGTAGAAAATGAGAAATTGTGTGGGAAATTTGAGAAAGATGAATCAAACTCAAGAAGTAATTCATTAGCTTTCCATTTTAGTCTATGAAGACAAAGACGAATAAGAATTGGTTCTATTAAAGTGAGTGTGTAACACCCTAGTATTTTAAATTATATTTTATCCTATAAAACATAATGTGTTCAATATCTCACTTCACACACAATACCGAATAAAATAAAACCCTAAAAAATTATATAAATGTTATAATGTAGTTATTAAGTTAGTGAATATATGTAACCAATTTATAAAATATATGTATAAATAAAGATCATTTTAAATATTAATTAATTGATAAAATTCAATTAATGAAGATATATTACTAATATGATCACCTTTTGATTAAAAATGTATTTTTTCAAAAATTATATTTTTATACACAGTATTTTAAGGAGAAAAATATTATAATTACGGTATATTATGGATAAAAATAATATTATTTTATAAATAATATAATAATAATAATAATTTTATTAGTAATTTAAAGAAAATTGAATAACAATCGTTAATACTTCAAAAGCATATTTTCCTATAGAATTAGTTTTCATTGTATTTCATGATTTTATTTAAAAGTTAGGTTTTCAAATTTTATAATTTGAATTTTAAAAAATTAACTTCATTTTTTAGATAAGCATAAAATTATTTTCATTGGGTAAATTTTTGGTATTTTTATAAAATAATTTATTTTTAAGTGAATAGTGAAAAAATATCAATTTTAATAATATCTCACTTTTATAACATTATCATAACAAAAAAGTGACATAAATGTTTTAGAAACCATTCTTATATAAAAATATATTTTTATAAATTAAAATAAATCTTTTAAAATACTATGTGGTATTCATAAAACTAATGTTTATGGTTTTGGAAACTTAAGAGTTATTTTACTCTAAAATTATTTTTATTCAATTATATTAAAAAGTAGTGTTCATCACTTTTAGTAATTAAATCCAAAAAAATGGATTTTATATTTTATATTATCATTTTCATGTTATATAAAAATTTCATTTTCATTTTTATGCATAAAATTAGGATTACTAAGATTAATGTTAATGACCTTGATAATGATGAAAGTGTTATTTTAAAAAAAAATTATAAATTTTATGTGATTTTTAAATGATAAATTAAATTAATATATAAATACATATTATATAATGAATTTATATTATGTTTACACATGTATAAAAATATATTATCTCTCATTTAATTTTTAATTAATTTTATATAATATTAAGAACACTTGATGGTAAAAACAACATTTTTCTACATAAATAATTTTTCTATATATTAAATGTTTTAATTTAAAAGTAAATTTTATAATGCTTAAAATTGAATTAGATTATGTGGAGATTAAGTTTATGTTCAATAAATTAAAATTCAATAATTATTTTTAGCATATGTTTTATATAAAATATATATTACTAAGGTAAAAACTATCAACCAAGGTAAAAACCAAAAAATAAAAAAGGTAAAACCTAATGGTAAAATAATAAAAACATGAAACCAAATAAATGGTTGAGGGATGATATAAATTAACACATCCACCACTCAATAATTTCCCAATTATAAAGCTATTTGAACTTTAATTTTTTCATTCCATCATATAAAATTTAATAGGTATTTATAAATCTTTCATTTTCTTCACTTATAAAATGGGACCACTTCCGCCATATTTCTCAACTTATTTCAAAGAATTGCATACACCAAAAATCTTCACATGTATCTACTAAAACTGATAACCATTTCCTATAATACTTTTTATTGAAAAAATATCAATATAAGAATCCTAAATTTGTAACCCAAGGAATAGAATCTTAAGGGATAGGATGTTAGGAACATGCATAGAACAAATTAGAACATGATCTAAGGGTTTTCGCATCTCAATTTTGATTCATTAAGATACGATTTGTATTATCCACTTTTACCCTTTCTATGATGTAAATATTTACCTTGTATGTAGTTTTATCATACTTTTTTGAAACCAAATGGATCCAAAAATCCATCTCATGTTCTATCTTTGTGGATTTTTTATTCAGAAAATAACGAAGTCAAAAGTTGTTTATTGAATTAATTTTCCTTCCATTTTGGGGAATAATCTATATTTGTTGAACATTATTTTATAAGTTCTCTTATTATTTCATTTATCTCTTTTATATGGTAAATAACTTTTTCCATAGGGGTAATTACTTCTTTGAAATAAATAATTCTTCATTGGTTGATTTCGTCGTAAAAGTTGTGTCGTTGTTAAGATTAATACATGTCCTTTCTAATGTATTTTTCTCCTCCTTGCCTATATTTTACCAAACTGAAAATGATCCCTATAAATTTTTGGGAAAGAAAATGTGTTTTAACCCGTGTAGTCATCATATTTCTCCTTACCCCTTATCGAAATAATGTTTTATTATACTTTTATTGATGTGGGTTTCAACAAAGGTATTTTAAAACATAAAAATGGATATTTCATACAACATTTGTTACATTTGGGTTTCATGATCTCTTTTTTATTTAATTTACTCTATATTATTCACATAAATTTATCCATATTATTTATATATTGTCTTTATATGTATAAATAGTTTTATTTACCTTTTTTTGTTAGGGTAAATACATATTTTAAGTTCCCTTAACAATTTTTTCCTTTAAGTAAACCCAATTCAAGGGGAAATCACAAACTATCATTTCATGTTATGTACCACCCCCATAAATTCTATTTAATTATAAAGTGTTCTTGAAAACCCTCATAATTTTATATAAAACCATCCTGATTCAGTTATTTTTTATGGGAAAGTAATAAACTCCTACCTTTTTAAAAATATCCTTTACTCATTTCATAAAGCAACACCTGAGTGGATCATTTTTATTCTTTATTATCCAATGTTTATCATGAATTTTTATACATTAGAACTCAATGTTCAATACCCATTTCTATTTTTCAAATATGAACATCCAATATAATTTAAATTCATCATCACTTGAGAATTATTATTTTATATACTTCAGTTTTTCTTGAGATGAGATTATGAAATCCAATTCATTATAATGGGTTTTTTCATGATTATGATGTATTTATAATTTATTTTCCTCTTATGGAACAAAAATATATGTAAATGATATTAATATGTAGGGTTAGCCCAAATGTTTCCCTAATTAATTGGGTAAATTTTCAATTTCATGAGATACTAGGAAAAGGATTATTGAATAAACCTAATCTATTATAGGACTATGTCCACTATGTTTATGGGAATTGAGAGTGAAACCAATATACTTTGGGACTCTATCCACTATGTTTATGGGAATGAGGATTGATCCCAATCAATGATGGGAATATTTCCTATTTTTTTATGGGAATTTGGAGTGAACTCAATCCATCATGGTAATATGTCTACTATGATTATGTTATTTGGTAGTGAACCCAACACACCATGGGACTTTGTCTACTATGTTTATGGGAATTGGAAGTGAAACCAATCCACCACGGGACTCTATCCATTATGCTTATGGGAATTATGAGTGAACCCAATCAACCATGGAACTTTGTCCACTATATTTACATGAATATGGAGTGATTCCAATATACTATGGGACAATATCAACTATGTTTATAAGAATGAGTTATGATCCCCATCCACCATGGGACCTTATCCATTATGTTTATAGGAATAATAAGTGAACCCAATCCACCAAGGGTATCTTTACACTATGATATGATGGTCTTGGCAGTGAGCCTTGAATTATGATTATTATGTCATTTTATATGTTTCTTATGCATATTTATGATTCCATGATATTATGATATCATTTCATTATGTTATGTTTCAATTATTATCTCACATTATTATTCCATGGTTCATTTTTATTAATTTGAGATTACATGGTCCACTATCTTGACTTATTGAAAATTCTTATTATTCTATTTTCCTTTTAATAAAATATATCTTCCATACCAATGTTTTTTTATATGATTTGTTTCTAACCCTTGATGTAATTTTGACTTGTATTTCCCTTACTAATCATTTATTCTCACCCCTTTTTAATGTTTCCATTTACTAGGTTATAAAGATGATTGTTATCCCAACAAACCTAAATAACCTAAGAGGGGGGTTTAATCAAGTTATGACATTTTAAAAAAACTATCCCTTTATATCTTGTTTCATTGTTAAAAAACATATCTCTCACCATTTTTCATATCAATGTAAAAACATAAATTGAAGCATGCATGATGCATAGAATTTTTACTTGGTTCACCCTCAATAGGATATATATAATGAGCATAAAATGACATTGTGATGATGTAAAAAATCCAATAAGGATCACTTCTAAAATATGTTTTGGGATAGATTATTTTTATGCCTAGGCTCACTACCTTTACAATGATTAGGGAATGATCACTAATTCCCAAGGGTCACTCCCTCAATCTCTCTTTCAATGGATCACTGCTGATGGAAGGGATCACCTTCTTCCTCTTCCTTTGATCACTACTCCAAAAAGTATCCACACATATTTTATGGATATATAGGTAACTTAATTATCAATAATGAATTCATATGTAACTATAGGTATATTCTCTACTGATTATATAAGTTCATCCACTTGATTAATATCACTTTACCACATATTCACTAGGCAATCCCTTTCTAAACACTTTCAAGACGCTCATTTCATTCACAAATATACCTACTTTTACAAAGATCAAATAGCCTACATGAATAAACCTCCTTTAGAAAATCTCTCTTAAATTTAATAAATAAACCTCCATTTACAAAGCTCACTTACCCTTCACGAATCTCCCTAATTTTGACCGTCTTTAATATCCTTCGAAAACTTCATTACATTCGTGATGCATAAAAATTGTGGTCATATTTTATAGTCTTCACAAACATATTTTCTTTTTGAACTATTTCACAAGAACAACCTTCACGAATATGGATTATTTGAATCTTTTTAAATTCTTACTCTAATTTTTGAGGGGGTAGAGGCCTATTTATAGGTGCTTCCTCCTATTCCAGAAGCTTTTATCCACATCATCAGCTTTTCTAAGGGGGGTTGAGGCTTATTTAGATCATGGATTATTTGTTTTTTTAGGATTATTTTAGTTATTTTTTGAATATTATCTTAGTTATTTTTATGGACTAAGAAAGGAAAACTTTAGTTAAAACCATAGGGATAATTATAAAGAATAATTCAATGTGTAGTATAGCATTATGGAATTTTGGTGAAGTTTTTAGCATAAATTGTTCCTATAAATTACATCCATACATGGATATTAGAAAGTGGATATGGATATGAAATATATTCAACTAGGGGTAATCACCCTGAAAAAGGATGTCTGAATATCATCTCAATATGCACTTGGTGCAAGATTAGTGGGAGTTAGACTTGAAACCTAGATACACACTTCTAGGGAATATTATTTGGCCAATAACATTATCCTTATAATGCATTATGAATAATTTATTATGTTAAGGAATTAGTTTGACAAGTATGATAGAACCCAACCTGAATAAACCAAGATTAAACCGAGGGTGATTTAAGAATGAGATTAAAGCTAATCTGATGATTTTAAAGAGTAATACATTTTTAGGCTGAGATTTTTATAAGATTATTTATGATAATTCTCTTATGATGTTTATTATAATTAACCCATGTAAAAACATTTGGTTTTATTAATTGATTAATTCCAAAGGAACCAAGTTAAAAATGAATTCTGTGGAAAATGTGTAGATTATCCCCCATGAACAGTTTAACAGGATAAGAGTTGGAATAAGGAATCAATTGATTATGTAAAACCAACAATCAAGAATTATGATAAAAACATGAAAATAGTTAGAATCCAAAACACTTCAAATAATATAGTATTTGATTCTCATGGATTTTTAGGTGATGAAGATGATCAGGGAAAGAATATTAAATTTCATCTACATCAAAAATGTGGAAAGATCACCATAGGGAATTTCATAAAAGAACAAGAAAATGTTTCAGGTGTATAAAGATTTTCTATTGATCTTTTTACTATCATAGAGGGATAAATATGTCATATAATATAATGGAAGGTATAAAAGTCTCAACTAATACAACATTCACTCTTTAATTCTTTAAATGTAAAATTTTTGGGAATTATAAAAATCAAACCCCTAACCCTTTACTGCTGAGGATAATTGGCATCAGTGGCCTCATAGGATAAGGGAATAAGTAAAATCCTATGAAATGAGTGCTATTGAATTGGTTATAGATAATTAATTTGTTTTAGGTGAACTTATACTTCACTATATATTTGTGGATATCTTATGTCTTGTCAGTTTTCACCAACTATTAGATATTGAGTTATAAAAAATACATGGAGGTGTCACTATTATATTCAAGATATATGAATATCTATCAAGGATTGTAAGATTAGGATCCATCAAATCCTTATTCTCCTTTCATTAGATGAATTTCATGTGAATTTGGAAATATATTGACCATATCCAACTAGAATCAATATTAATCAATGAAATAGGGAAACACATTTCATATATCAAAATAAAATATGATCATCTATCAGTTAAAGGATGGATATTATATCACCTATAAAACTAATTAAATTATATGAGTCATGATACCCAATCATTAGGGATATTTAGCTCAAATTATTAGAGAAAAACTCGATATAAAAAATAAACCTACTATGAGAAAATATATATATACATTAATTTTGTAATATTGATATTTCTATATAAATTATTCCTAGAGTATTGAGTATCTTTGGGATACACTTATCGATTTTCATTAGTGTGGTAATTTCAATTGAAAGGATTAAATTTATTTAGGGTGGATATGTAACACCCTGATATTTTAAATTGTAATTTTTCTATTAAAACTTATTTTGTTCAATGTCTTACTTCACATGCAACATCGAACCAAAGAAAAATGCAAAAAATTATAAAACCAAAATAATATTTCTATTAATTTGGTGTGTATAAATAGAGGTAACAACTTTAAGAAATATATTTAGAAATAATGATCATTTTAAATATTAATTCATTTATAAAATTCAATTATTGTGGCTAGGTAACTAATAATATTACCTTATGCTTAAAAATGTATTTTTCTAAAATTATCTTTCTATGAGAAATATTTCCTAAAACTAAATATATTATTGATAATATATATTATTGATATAAACAATATATTTTTTATTAATAATTTCATAATAATAATTTTATTTATAATTGATAGTAAATAATAATAAGTGTGGTTAATACTTTGAAAAGTTAATTTCCTATAAAAACATTTTGCGTTATATTTTATAATTTTATTTAAAATGTATACGATAAAATTTTATAATTTTAATTTAATAAAATTAACTTCATATTTTAACTTAGAATAATAATATTATCTTAGGATAAATATTTCTTATTTTTCTAAACTAATTGATTTTTAAGTGAATGGTGAAAAAATACCTATTTTGATAATATTATCAATTTTATAACATTATCATAATACAATATTGGATTAATTGTTTTTAAATATATATATATATATATATATGTAAGATATATGTTTAGAAATTAGAATAAATAATTTAAAATAAATTTTGAATTTATAAAACATAGATACAATTTTTTTATAAACTTAAGTAATATTTTATAAAAAAAATATATTTATTCACTTATATTAAAAATTAGTTTTCCTAAATTGAATAAATTATATCTTAAAAAATATATTTCATATTTTAGATCATAATTTTTATGTTTTTTAGAAATTTAAATTTTATTTTTATGCATATAAGTATTATTACTAAGATTAAAGTTAATGACACTCATAATGGTGAAAGAGTTATTTTCGAATAATTGTTTGGTTAATGTTGTGTAATTTTTATCTAAGAAATTAAATTGATATATTTTATATAATTAATATGATATGATATTTAAAATTTTATAAAAACATATTAGCACACATTTAATTGGAAATTAATTTTATATAATATTTTGAATACTTAATGCAAAAATAATATTTTTCTATAAAACGGTTTTTCTATATTTTAAATGTTTTAATTTAAAAGTTAATTATATATTCTTTAGAAATTGAATTATATTATTTGGAGATTAAATTTAGGTTAATAAAATAAAATTTTATTTATAAAGGTTACCTTAAAATTTTAATAAAATATAAAATATTTACGTAAAAACTAGTTACCAAGGTAAAAACCAAAAAAGCCATAGTAAATAACAAATAGTAAAAGACTAAAAACAAGTGTAAAATATGGAAACAAATGAATGGTGGAGGGATTTTAGATCTTAAATACTCCCTAATAAATTATTTCTGACTTATATATCCATTTACCCTTGAATAGTTTCATTCCAACATCGAAAAAGTAACGGGTATTTACAAAAGTTTCATTTTCTACACTTATAAAAGGGGATCACTTCCACTACATTTATCCACACATTTCAAAGCCATACATCTTCCAAAACTCTACCATAGTCTCTTATAAACCCTATACCCATGTCTTAGAAACACTGGTCTTTCCAAAAAACCAATCTAAGGAGGATTAAGGTCTTACCTAAGGGAGAACATCTAAAGGGAGATGGTCTTAGGTGTCGGTGCATAATGAATTAGGACCCGAGGTAAGGGTTTCCACTTCTCAATTTTGTATCATTGATATATGATTTCTATTCTAAACATTTCCATTTTTTATGTAAATATTTCCTTGGGAATTGTTTTTATCATATTTTTCTTGAAATATAGGTGATTTTTAAATCCATCTAAAGTTTTACCTTTATGGGTTGTTTATTCAAAAAATATTAATGTTATATGTGGTTTATTGACTCAATTTTACTTCAATTTGGGTCTTGAGATATATTTCTTAATTATTATATTATAATTTCCCATGTTATTAAATTTACCTTTAATACATGGTAACTCCTCCTTTTTCATTAGGGTAATTACTTATTTAAAAAAACTTCTTCATTAGTTTATTTCTTCATAAAAGTTATGATATTGTTAGGATTAATACCAATATTTTATAATGGATTTTTCTCCTCAATGTATATATTTTCCCTTATAAAAAATGTTACATTTTCCTATTTTGGAACCCAAATATTTTGTATCACCTATTATACTTATATTTCTCTTTACACCTTTTCAAAATATTTTTTACCCTTTTAATGATGTGGGTTTCATTAATGTTTTTTTAAAACATAAAATGGGATATTTCAGACCACCCCCATTAATATTGTGTTACAAAATATCTTTCTTTTTCTCCCAATTCATCTATATTATTCTCATGTTTTTCATCCATATTCTATATATATATATATTCATTATATATATATATATCTACCATGTTTAATTTACCTATATTTCTTTTGTATAAAACATGTTTTAAGTTTCATTCACAATTCCTTTTTTAAGTAAACATGAAATAAAGAAATTCTATATTTATTATTTCTTGTCATGTTCCACCCCCATAAAATGTTTTTTAACATATATTTTTTTAAACCCTAATTCTTTTATATAAAACCCTTCAAGTTCAATTCTAATCTAAAGGAAAATGATAATACCCTTCCTTCTTTAAAATTTCATTTACTCTTTTCATAAAGCATTGCCTAAGTAGCTCATTTTTATTATTACTTCTCTAATAATTCTCATGATGTGTTCTATATTGAAACTCAATATTCAAGACCTATGTTTCTTTTTCAAATATGAATGTCCAAAATAATTTAATTTCATATTATCTTGGTAATACTTGTGATATGACCTTAAATTATTCCTTGAGATAATATTATGAAACTCACTTCTTTGTCATGGTTTTTATCACAATTATAATATAAGTATGTTTTTTCCTCTTATGGAACACATATAAATATATATTTTATGAATATTAATGGTTTTACATAGATGGAGCTCTAATTAATTTTGGAATGTTTCCATCTCATGAAATAATATGAAAAGGGTTGAGAAGTGAACCTAATCCACCATTGGACTTTAAACCCTATGTTTATGGGAATGGGGTGTGAACCAAATCCACCATTTGAAATTGTTCATTGTATTTATAAGAATAAGAAGTAAACCCAATCCACCATGGGAATCTTTCCACTATATTTATAGTAATTTGAAGTGAACCCAATCCACTATGGGAATCTTTCCACAATGTGTGTGGGAATGAGGAGAGAACCCAATCCACAATTTCACTCTATACATGATGTTTATAGAAATAGGGAGTGAACCACTTCCACCATGGGAGTTTGTACACTATTTTTATGGTAATGTGTAGTCAAATCAATCAACCATGATTTATAAACTGTATTTATGAGAATGAGTAGTGAACCTAATCCACCATGGGACTCTATAAACTATGATATGATAGTCTTTATAATGATATATAAATTATGATTATGATTTCATGTTAAAAAAAATTCCAAATTTTTTTGAGTCCATGATCTTACGATTTCATTTCTTTCCTCTATGTTTATATGTTTATATTACACTCATATATCATGGTTCATGTTTGTTCATTTAAAATTATATATTTCTCAATCATGAATTATGGACAAATAGTATTTTTCGATGTTCTTTTTGAAACTATATTCCTCACCTGACCATATTTTCTCATATAATTTTGATCTACCCCTAATAACATTTTGATGAATCTTTCCATTAAAAATAATTTGAGCTCGCTCCTTTTTTATGTTTAAATTGGCCAAGTTATGAAGATGAGTAGAACTTATGATAAGTATGTAAGGGAGTTCAGTGTGGCTCATTTATGGAGAAATTTTTACACATATGATAAAATAAGTTTCTTGGGTAGTTGATCCATAAAGACATTAAAATGTTAATTCTTATAATTATTTGAATATTTTTTAGATTTAATTTTTACGTTATGGAAAAGATTTAAAATAAATATATTTTTATATTAGAGTTTCTATAGAGTTTTCCATTATATATCACAAAAAATAGTTACCACACAAATATAATATTGACGAGAAAGAAAACACCATGTTGTTTATAGAGAGTCAAGATAAGAAAATAAGAATATGAACAATGAAGAGATTATCTAGAGAGAAAACAAAATTACAAAAAAAAATAATGGTTATGAGTAAACTCTAAGACTTGAATATTTTTCTAATAAGTAATAAAAAAACTCCTCCTTATTCCCTTTATATTTTTTTACTTGTACTATAATGAAGGTAATTGAAGGAAATTTATTCAGGGGGGAAGATGATATTATTGATTGTTTCTATCATTATATATAGTTTGGTAAAGGGATCAATCATGGAATAAGTGGCCATACATGATGAATATTTTATGATTACATACCTAGAAAAGAAAAAAATACAAATACAAGGTTGAAAATGGTATTGTTTTTAAATCTATAATTCTCGAGGTAACCCTTTAATAATGGAAGTTTAGGTATGCCAAAAACACTATTTTCCCATTATTTTTACTATATCAAACATTTTAGTAATGGGGTTGCGTTGGTTGATGATAAATTTGGGACAAAGTGGAAGATTGTTTCTTGCACATGAATTATTTTTATTATTTTTATTTTAGTATAAGGTATGTATTCATTAATAAATATGATGTGAAACACCTAAATTGAGAAGTTTGAAACTTGTATTAAATGATAGAATTGTAATTGTATAGCCTTGATGTATTAGTGAAATCACTCTTATTTTATGCACCAGTTTCACCCATATAGACATAGAGTTAACTAACTGAAGGATCATTTTTAGGAAATGTGTGTTTTAATCCTTCCCTAAATAATTTTTCCAAGCTATAATTTTGAATAAAAGCTAAAGATAAACAAGATATTTTAAGAAGCATAAAGATGTACAGAGTGAGATCCTCTCCCCATATTCTCTTTGAATTTATTTTCAATAAAGGAGAGAAGTAAAGGTCACACAAATTTCAATAATAAATTAGTGGTATTAATAGAAAACACTAAAAGGGATATTAAGAAGGCTATGTGTTGTATTGTATTTTTTTCAATAAAAATATATTTCATAACTTGTGATGTTGTAAACATGTGTTTTTTATGTGTGAAGAAAATGATGAGGTGTTTTAATTATCAATGGAAAATATAACATGTATGATTCTTAAAGAAATTATCTATAAATATTCAAGTAGAATCACCTAATATCAAATGACTGGTTGATCTAGTATTCATGTGTGTGATAAGTGATGAATCTTTTAGTGTTGTTAAAATTTTTTTACAAATGTGATGGATCTAGCTGGGTGAACTACTTAAAGAGGGTATAATAATAAATGTTCAAAACTAACTTAAATTAGATATTGAATATATGAAGTCTTATAGGAACCATACTTATGTAATCGTTCATGAATTATTCTGATTTGAGTGTTATAAAAAAACATAGATTAAGTTTTTAAATAACTTTAGATGAATGGAAAAGAGTTTATGTGATTATGGTTTCAGTTTGATTAAGTTTGGAAATATTGTACAATTTATATGACTATGAGCTGGGATCATAATACTTTGATCAAGCATAAAACTTTGAATATTTAAATGTATGAATTTTAAGATCACGAATTCAAGTCTATAATATGGATTTTCACCATATTACTTCATCATATAACATTATCCAGAACATATCACTTCTACATAGTGAGTCTTTGTCATAAAACTTCATCGTTAAGCTTTGTGGATTAGAGCATATGAATTCATGACTTTTGTCTGTATTCATCGATTTTTTTATGACTTTAAAGTCATATGAAGTAAAATAACCCATATTAAAGAATGTATAACTTCATGGATCATATGACTTTCAAATTGACATGAAAAATAGAAATTATAGAAAACCATAGAATTAATTATCTAAAGTAGAATGTGATATGGGATGATGTTTGTGATATTAGACCAAGTTCCAAACATAAAGAAGATTTTATTAATACATTATATTAGCCATTATATGAGAATAATTAATTAAAGAAACTTTGAGGATATCAATGTTGTGTTCATTTCTTTTCAAGAATAATGCAGACGTTGTAAGAGTCATAGTTCAACCTATTATTTAGTGGTTTAAATATCACAAATGAGTTATGATTCATGTTTTTTCTCAAGAAAAGAATATTCACACTATAAAAAAGAATATTGAGCTGAGAAGAGTAGATGAGATTGATGTTTCCATATCATAATACTCTAGAAAAAATACATAGATTTGTCTTGAATAAAATACATGAATCAATAGAAGAATTGTGTGTTGAATGTGTGAGGAATATGAAAGAAGGTTTTCCCTTGAACAAACTAAATAAGAATAATATAATTGTATTCAGGTTCTATTATGCATAAAATAATAAGAAGAATAAGTAACGCAGTGATACTTCTATAGATTTGAAGATATTTATAAAGGGGGAATCAGAAAACCCTTTACTATTACCCATAACATCTCATTTTGAAGAGTTTAGTGAGAAAGTAGTGGTGACCTTCTATAAGAGAGTACATGTAGTATTTAAGGAGAATAAGGTCTGATATCCATCATTGAAGAATAATTGTAGTATATATTATAAGAATGAGTTAGGAAGGACACTTGAAGAGTTATTAGGTGGCAGTATGAAGATCCTATCAGGAGGTGGTAAAATCTTTTTGAGAGATATCACAACTTGTGAGAGATATTATAATGAAATTACTACAAGGTAGCTACCATGATAAATTAAAGAATATGAATTATGGAGATTGTCTTCTCGGAATTTGGGTATTTTATCCATCAATATTTTTGGGAGAAATATTTTGACTGTACTCAAGTGATTAAGAGCGGAGAAACAACGTCTCATAACACGACCCAAACCTTGAAAGGAGTAAGGTTTTAAGGTCAAACCTAGTGTCTTGTGCCTTTTTAATTCTATATATATATGATTAATTATGATAAAAACAAGAGGATATGATTGAATATTTAACCATATATAAAGGTTTAATTAAAAATGAATGTTTATAAAAAGAAAATCGACTGTTGATGTATCCCCTCTTCCTCTCAGTGATCTCAACAAACATGAGCACTTCAAATGGAATCCCACTAAAATGATAACCCATTTCAAACTCATCACATTTATAATGGTTTAAGATCTATATTTCACTAACCAATGATTCTTATTTTCCATTCCTCTCCCTAATTAGCTATTGAGGTAGGGAAAAATCTCAACCATATCATATATGAATCTTGGATAGTTGAGTATATGAATCTCTTTTTAATCCTAACTATGGATAAACCCAAATACATTCCTATAGTATCCTTCCTCAAGGGTTTCACAACTATGTGTAATCTAAAAATAAAAGTATTATTTGTTTATTGGACTCTTATGGTTATAAAACTCAACCATTACTTACAAAAGATAATCCATGAAAACCTTGCATTGGCAGAACCTACATTGTTGAATGATCAAGGACTTGACATGTTCTTTATTTGTAAGGAATCTAATACTTGTTATTTTTAAGGGGATTTAATCTCACCATACTATATCTTGTTCTTCCATCTATGTATTCATTATTATAATTATTTAGTTTAGAATCCTATTATTTTCACACATAAAAATATGTTAAAACTATACTAATGTGTAACTCTTTATATAACCTAAAATTTGTGTTTCTCACTCAAAAAATTATTTCAAACATATTAAAAAATACAAATGCATATCATGTATAAATTTTATAAACCATTTATGTAAAGGTTTTCAATTATATGATATTTAAATTATTTATATGACTAATATTGGATCCACTTATAGTCAACCCCCACATTCCTAGAATAATTTATAAGCCTCCATGCTAGTGGGAAGGCTGATCAAAATTCCCATATACCTAGGGATAATTTACTAAAGAAAGAATCCAGTTCATCATAACTCTAAAATTTGATATGTATAATTTATATTAAATAACTATATTTGAGCTAATAACTTTAATTATAAACTAAGGACAACATAGATAAAAACTAAATCTTATATAATCGAACATAGAATGTAATGAAAGGCTAGATAATTTTTTAAGAAATATTTTAACAACTTAAACTAAAGCATATACGTATTCCCAATATAAAACATTTATATCCAAGATTAATAGATAAAATAACTAATTTTAAATAAATTAAAAATTCACATATTTAAACATGATATAAAAATTTATGAACAATTCAAAAATAAAATATAATGATAAAACACTTTATAATTTACGTACTCAATAGGTAAATTACATAATCTTGGATATAAACTATTTATATTGATACCATAATATAAACTACTTTATATTACTCATTATATAACAATTTACTTTAAATATATGATATTTTCTTATGAATTGTAAACATTTTATAATCCAATTTCTATTATTTAAGAATTTTATAAAATATCTTTATCATATACTTAACATTATTTAAACCTTAATCAAATCAATCATCAACACTCTTTTGAAATGGTTTAAATAATATCCCAAATAGGGGCCTTAAATTTATAATTTTAAAGTAAGTATTATGAAAATTTCAGAATTTTAAAATATAAACACTCTATATTTTAGAGTGAATTTATCATTTATAAACCCTTAATAAATTTCCACTTATGATTTGTAAATAGACACTTTATCATTAGTTACCATCTCTCCATTTCATAATCATCAAATTTTTTCCTATAAGGCATAATGTATCATATTTAATGAACAGAATGTTATATGAAATATAAATTAAATTTATTCATTTATCATAATGATTCAATAAATCTAGGCCTAAAGTTACCTTTTCTTCAATTTTTAGGATTTTTATGGGTTTAACAACACTCTTTAGATTCAACAAAAGTGATAAAGGAATCCCAAACCAAGGACTTATTAGAGGAATAAAAGAAATTCTTGAAACTATAATTGAAAAAATATAGAACCATTATACCTTTCACAAATGTAGAAATAAATTCATATTCATCCTTTCTTGATGAACATCACTTAATGGTAATCAAAAGACTCTACTCTATGTGATGTGACCACAGGTTGTGCCAGAATCACTCATTGTATGAGTGTGACACCTCTTCACACCATGGTGTGCTACCACCTCATAGTTCAAAGATAGAACATGTAGAGAGATATGTGTTTCATAGAGTTTTGGTTCAGTCTCAAGAAATCACATACTCACAACCATGGTATAGAAGTGGGATTTATAAAGCCTCAAGGACTCCCCCCAAGGTCTACAACATTTCCCTATGCATTATATAATATGATTAAATACTTATTATAAATCATTCATATCTTATATGAATGATCTAATCCCTTAAATAAAGTATTATGTAACAATTAATTAATGATATCCAGTCATGGGAATTATTTATTTGAATGTTAACTTTATCATTCAGCCTTCCAAGAATACACCATATGATATTTTTTTGGTTCATTATGAATTATCCATGAAAATAATTCAAGACATTATCCAATCAAAACATACAATTGGGATAGGAAATATAGGGTATTGGAATATCCATTTATTAAGATATACTCTTAATAATACCTTATGATTGATTAATGTAGTGGTAGAAATTATTATTTCATGACTTTGGAATATACCCCAATTTTAAATATAATTTGGCCAATTTCATAACATGGAAATAGTTCTTTAGGGAATATATCCTTCAAGGAGACCATCTACTTTTATCTATATAGAATTTCTCCAATATAGTTAGAGAGAAGAAGGTTTGTCTAGAGGACCTTAAGGTGAAGTGATTAATTTTCCCAAGCATGTCCTTTTGGAGTGTACCAAATTTTTTTCAAAAAAGGTGATGGTATAAGACATATATGTGTGGATTATCAAAGTTTAAACCTTGATATTGTTAAGAATAAATATCCTATTAATCACGTAGATGACATGTTCAATTGGATAAGAGGATCCTAGTGGTTTTTAAGAACAATATGATGTCTATATATCATCAATTATGGGTTAGGACATTGGTTGTTCCTTAGACTTATTTTATGCCATCTAAAAGTGAATATTTTCAATTTAAAAGTAATATTTTAGTTCAAAACACTAATAAAGATAGTGTCTTTATTGGTAATCAAAAAACCTGTTATCAGTGATTAAAAATCAATCATAATGTGAGTGCACAAAAAGATACATGATCGTTATCAGTACTAAATAAAGGCATTGATAAGGGCTCATATCAGTTGTTGTATTTTATTGTAGAATAAATAAAAAACTTCACATGTTGATAAAATAGAAAAAAATAGATTAAAAAATATATATTTTAATAAAAACTAAAATATATTTACATTGTATAATTCTACTAAAAATATATTTAAATTAAATCCTTTCTATATAGTTACAATAATAATTAAATATAAATGTATAACTATTAAAAACAATAAGAACTAATAAAAAAAGAATATAAGTCATAGGAGACTTTATCCAAATAATAACTCAATGTCGTAAAAAAGAAATTTGTTCTTAAAACTAAAACATTGATTTACCAATTCGACCCTAAAAAGAGTATAGGATAATCCATGGGAACATCAGCCTCAGAGATGAGCCTAACAAGTGAGTTTTATGGGGTTCACATCTAGATGATTTAGTATCCAGGATTTTCACTCATCGCTTCATGAAAACCATGAGTCAAACGAGTGGAAAAGAAAATTATAGTTTAAATAGATATTTATGATGAATAACTTTATATTTTTTTTGTTTATGAATAAAGAAATAAACATGGATGATAACGTTTGAAAAAAGAGTATTTATCCAGCCCTGTGTTGTTTGTGTTTTGAATACCCTAGTTCAAAATCATCCTAGAACCTATTATTCAAAATATAATGGGATAGAACCACTTGTTATAATATCATAAAAATCATGGGAATTTCATTTCATGGTGAGTCATTTTAAGATTTTATTAGGACTTAGTTTCTAGGGGATGGAAGAAATGGTAATGAAATAAATATTCATGGCATGATTTTCATAGCGGTGTGTTAGTTATTATAGTTGGAAAGGAAAAAGGTGATAGAATGTAGGAATTACTCTCACTTATTCTTTTAGGTTAATGTGAAATCACATGTGGTCGATCTCAATGCTCTCATCCTAGGAATGGGGTTATCATCTTTATTAAGGGGGGTTCTACTCAAGATCTCTATAGTCATAAAGGTAGGAGGAAGGTCCAACCAAGGAAAGTGGGAAAAATAGATTTCCACTAGTATTGGTCAGAAGATAAATGTTTATGGATATTGTGTTATTGGGGAGATGAGAGGGGTTGGAATGGTGTGGGATGATTAGGTCTCATTGATCTTTGGATTTAGTGCATACTATTGACCAGAAAACTCCATTAGGGTAGATAAAAGGGATATATTTAGTGGTATTTTCTTATGTAGTCTTTACAACATCAATATTTATATGGTGGATTCTATCTCCAAAGTTATTCTTGGCTTCCTTCAATATAGTAATAGCACCCCATGAGATCTGAACTACTACAACAGGAAGTGTAGGATGATCACTGGTCAGTTCATCGAGGTTAGTCACACTTATTGGAATGGGAACTTTGCGGATGAAATATTGTCTAGTAAAGGGAGATCAAGCGAAAGTATCATTTTATACAAATGTGTTGGATCCTTATTTTATATTTGTAACCTCATTATAAGTGGGGATTCCCTTGTTCTTCACCACTTACACCCCCTGAGTTCCATGGTTTTTTTAACAAAAAGAAAATTTTTAGTGAGTTTAATATATAAAAAAATATAATTCTAATATAATATAATACATGATAAATTTTTGTAAAAAATCCTCACTAGTTATATTAAACATTATAAGGACATTTGTTTCATTCCTAAAGGTACAAAATATTTCATATGGTATTTTCCTAAAGTTTCAGGAAAATTCAAGCATGTTTTCATGGTTTTGAGAATATGATTCATGTTTTGAACTAAATTATCACATTTAAAATGAAAAAATGAACTTTTATTCATTAATATCACACAATATTTTATAATTCTATGTAGTTTATTTTAAAATTTGAAAAATAATTCAATTATTATTTCTTGGGAGTATCACAACAATCCAAACATGTTTTCTCAGTTTTAAGCCTAAGATACATGTTTTGAACTAAAACTGCACTTTTAAGATAAAAAACATATACTATTATTAATTTAGAGAATACCATATGTAGGAATTCCATGTATTTCATTCTTCCATGTGAAAAAATAATATAATGAGCATTTTCCAAGAGTCTCATGATAATCAAATGTTTTCTCATAATATGTGATGATTGTTTTAAAAAATGTCACTTTTAAATTAAAAAATATACTCTTAGTCAATCATAGAACACCATTCATCAGAATGAAATGTGTGCTGAGACAAAGAGGTTTGTATTTTTTATTATTATTTCGATGAATAAACTAATAAATAAGAAATTGTAATGATCATAGTGTTATATTTTATTGTCAACAAATAAATTATATTTAAAGAAATTTTTGAGTCCTACTATATGAATATCCCTGAACTTTTATGGGTAAAATAAAATCATGAAAGGGTTATAATGAGATTATATAAGTAATGGTGGTCGAACATATGAAGTCTTTTATGCTTCTTTGGACTATGATTCCGTGGACTATGCTTATGTGAACTATGATTCTATGGATTATACTTCTATATAATACTCTTTTGTGAATGGATAATCAATCGTACATAGATATTACATGAATAATTGGGTTCTATAAGGATATAAAATTCACATACGTTCCATTCGTGAGGAAAATACATGTTTTAGTGCTTCCATGAGAAGTATCACGGATCTTCTGAGAGTTTCAATTATTCTGTGAGAACACAACAAATATATTGTGGGTTTCAATAATTCCATCAGAATCATCATAGATCTTCCATGAGTTTGATTATTTTGTGTGTTTAAGAACAAACTATTCACATACCTTTCATGAGTAAATGATTTAACATTAGGTGCATGGTAGGAGGAGATACCTTGAGTGTCATGTGAAATAAAACATAGAGATTGACTAAAGATCATGAGATGAAAATTTGTAAATTAAAATTAATTTGATCATCTAAAGTTTAAATATCAGGATAATGACTATCATGAATCTTGAAAAAGAACTTTTATATGAATATATAAAGGAAAAGAGAGATATAATGTATTTTTTAATTACACTTAATAAAATAATAAGATAAAAATGTTTTGTGCATATTTTTTTGCAAAGGAATAAAAATAAATACTGGTCGAGTTGGTCATGAATTTATCATTCAAGATGGGGTATTTGATACTTTTTGAAGGAAAATTAAAATATGGTATTGTAAAAATACTTGTTCTATGAATAAAAGATTACACAATAGATTGAAAACATACATATACACATTTTAAATTCATATAGTGTATGTTGAAATTATCATGGAAACAAAGAGGTCCATTATGTTGTTATAAAATATATTTTATCATATTATTTATTTGAGGAGAGTATGCACTACCAAACGACTATAGTAAAATGAAATTTATGGATTTAACCTTATTTTTTTAAACAAAAAATTATTATTTTCTAGTGGATTATGTGATATTGGATTTTTTTCCAGGTCATGATAAGGACTAGATACTCTTATAGAGTAGTGAAACTGGTAAATTTATGTATTTCTATGGGTTTTCTTATTTTTTGTGTTTTTAAAATCCATTTCTCTATAATATAATCTGATTTTTTTTGAAATAAGAAAACAATAAAATCATTAAGCACTGCTCCCCCCTCTCATTGGTTACAAAAATCCTGACTAGTCTTTTCAGTTGGTATCATCGGTGGTTCCTTCATTAAATATATATTGTTTTAAGGTTAAGGAAGAAGAATGTTTTCATGGACATTAAAACCTCGGTTAATAGTAAGTGTAATACTATATCTGATGGCAAGAAATATAATATTTGGAAAGATAAAATGTTACGTTATCAATTCCTCATTGACTATGAAGTTATGGAAGTTATTGAAAATGGTTTCACTCCTCCTACTAAGGGTAATCCTTTAATAGATATAAATAATAGAAATCATGAGAATGATGGATGATCCAGAAATTTTATTATTTATCCTCTCTAAAAAAGTTAATTTATATAGGTTAAAGTAATTGGAACTATTAAATGGATCTAGGATAAGTTAAAAAAATATTTATGAAGGGAACATGAAAGTGAAGAAATAAATTTTTCAAATTTTGATATTGAAATATAAATATTTTAAAATGGGAGACGAAGAATTTTTTAATGATTTATTTATAAGAGATAATGATATTGTAAGCGCCTTAATAATACTCGGTGAAAAATTATAAGACTAAATAATTTCTGGGAATATCTTGAGAAATATTCCTAATTGATTTGATTCCAAAGTTTCATATTTGAAGATAGAGAGCCTAAAACAACATCTTTGGATGATTTTTATAGTATTCTAATTATGTATGAGATGAGAAAAGAGAATACTATGAAAAGGAAGTGAAATTTTGATAATAAAATCTTCTTTAAATTCACTAAGTAAGAAAATAATATGAAATGTGTTATTTCGAAAGAGGTTAGGGACTCTGATTCATAAGATGAAGTGAGTAATAATTTGTAGGGATTTAAACCTTAGTTTTCCACAATTGTGATAAAGTGAATAGGGAGGTATAAAATAAATTTACTATTAAAGTGCTTTAACTATGGATCCAGTGGAAATTTATATAAAATTGACTAAGACTAAAGGAATATGAAGATAACAATGAAGAAGATGGAAGCCCAAGAAGACCATGTTGGGACCACTTTGTGTATGAAGATTTTATTTGTTGTCAACAGTTGTAAATACTTGTCAAAATGAAGAAGGAGATGATGAAGGACACCAAAGTTAATGGAGATTATATGAAGAGAGGATACCTAGATAATTGTTACGAAATCATATCATTGAATTTCATACTTGGGCAATTATCTATGAAGCAAATTCAGACGATTGTTGAACTGATCCTAAGTTCAAAGAACTTGTGTCAAATGTGACACATTGTTTACAACAATGAAGAATGGTGAAGTATCATCCATCTAAGGATGATTGCAAAAGAATTTGAAGAAGACCATGCAACACTTCATGATTGCATGAGAACCATGCAAGATCTTACTTGAAGAAAAGGATCATATGATTTGAATGAAGTAGAGAATGATGGTTGAAGAAGAAGAGAGAGTGTTGAAGGGCTTGGCATTCTAAGAAGGTCATGAATTACACATTTCCTTGAAGTCATATGATTGTTTCACTATTCTTAAAGTTCTATATACATATATCAAAGGTGATACATTTTCTGCAACATTGAAGGTATTTGAAGAAGCTTCAAGCCTTCACTTTTGGATGAAGAGAGATGATTGGAGTTCTTTGGAATTAACACTCCAAAAGTATTTTAGTATTTTAAGTGAAGATGAAAAATTAATTTGGAATTCATATTCCAAAAATAATGGACTTAAACTATGATGATTCTTTTCTGATTTGTATTTCACAAATATCATAAGTTTTGAGAACTTGTGATGCAAGCCTTATAAAGTATAGGTGGGAGTAAAGAAGTGTTTTTGGCAATGGAAAGAAAGTGGTGCGCAAGTCTAGAGTGGCGCGCAAGTCAAAAGTGGCACGCAAGTATTGGCGCACAAGTATATATGGCGTGCAAGTCATAATTCAGGATCATCACATCAAAATTTGACAAAGGAAATAAAATGGTGCGCAAGTTAAAGATTGGCATGCAAGTAAAAAAGTGGCGTGCAAGTATAAGTGGAACACAAGTGTGGCGGGCAAGTATAAGTGGCGTGCAAGTGTGGCGTGCAAGTATAAGTGGTGCACAAGGGTATGTTGCGAGCAAGTCATATTTCAACATCATCATATCAAAATATGAAAAAGGAAAAAAAGTGGCGCGCAAGTGATTGAATGGCGCGCAAGTGATGAAGCGGCACGCAAGTGATAAAGCGGCGTGCAAGTATTGGCGCGCAAGTCTAGGGCACGCAAGTCACAAAAATGCCTATAAATATATGACTCACCTCCTCATTTTTTAAAGGCACAACACTTATGAGAAAATTTGAGTTTTGAACGCATAAGTAGTAGAGAGTGCTTTGCCGCGCAAGTGTTTCCGCACAAGTGTTGTCGCGCAAGTGTTGCCACGCAAGTGTTGCCGTGCAAGTATTACCACGCAAGTCTTGTCGCGCAACTCTTGTCGCACAAGTATTCTCGTGAAAGTATTTTCGCACTAGTATAGTCGCGCAAGTATTTCCGCGCAAGTTTTGGCGCACATGTTTTGGCGTGCAAGTTGTTAGTGGCGTGCAAGCTGGGAGGCACACAAAAAAGGTCGCGCGCAAGTAAGGATTGGCGCACAAGCTAGAACTTGTGATTCTAGTAAGAAGAAGATGATGAAGAGCTCGGTGTAGATGGTTTTTCACTGAAAGATAACGTGTGAAGAAGAGTAGGTTTCAGTGCAGCTGGTTGTGCATTGAAGAAGCAGAAAAAGAAGAAGAAGAGTGTGCAGCTTACAGGTTTGCTACATAGAAATAAATGAAGAAGAAGAAGAAGAACAGAGTATTCCCAACTGAAGGTTGACAATTATTCAAGGAAACTTAATTCATATGATGCTATGTGAGTGGATCCTCAGTGTCTGAATAATCACGTTGGTGTATATGATTCTGGCCAAGAAGAGAGAAGAATTTTTAGTGTAGTTGGTTATTTCACTAAGAAGAATAAAGAAGAAGTTTAGTGTAGTTGGTGTTACACTATAAAAGAAGAGAAGGAAAGAAGGAAGAATTGCGTGCCTACTGCTTTGCAAGTAATCAAGTGAACATCACTAAAGAAGACCAAGAGAAGAAGCTACCTTTTGAAGAAGGAAGAAGATTGTGTCTATAGGCAGTATAAAGAACTAGCTAGAGGCTGCAAGTTGGACTAGGCTATTACCAGTCCAGGGAAGAGGATTGTTTCCCACCCCCCTCTAAAGTGTAGGGACTCACTTTTGGAGTCATTTTATAATAATTTTATATATAAAAAAATTTTATTGAACTTTTCACCGTCTTTTACCCACCTCCTAGGAGAATTTGAAAATTTATATAAAACATAATTTTACCGCTTCTCTGAGTGAAATTTCTAAAATCCAAGAGACCCAGTTAATATCAAGGACTAAAATATGGTTCAATGAGATGAAAATATTTTTTTGTGAATAGTAACTTTTTACTTTTATTTACCACTGTTAAAAAGTAAATAGGGTAATTAAGGGTAAAAATGATATTATTATTACCCTGACACATGTCCTAAATCTATTGGATAAGTTTAATTCGACCTAAAACAACCTTAGGAATAAAATATGACCATTTAGGTTCACTTAGATTAGATTCGGACATTTATTATAAATTTATTTAAAGAAGGGTTAAAATAGTTAAAATCAATGTTTAATAACCAAACCATTTTTAATATAGGGTTATAAATAATATAAATTAGACTAAAAATATTAATTAAAAAAATAAAAAAAATTCCTACCTAATGGTATTTTATTTATAATTTTTAGACATTAAATAATTTATGTTATTTATGACACAATGGTGATGCAGTAATTACCTAAATAATGAAATATTAAAATAATTGATATTATAAATACCCAAATAAATGTAATTTGATACTTTTTATTCATTAAACTAATTTTCGAGGTTAATATCACATGTTAGTATTGATCTAATTAAATTTTTTAGAACTAATCATGTTGTTATTATTTTCACAAAAATCAATTACCAAATAGTGTCAAAATTAACATAAAATAGTTTTTTTAAAAAATATTATATTATTAATTGTTATTTAATTACTAAAAATATAAGGTTCGTACAAATGACTTAGATAAGGTTATATATATTAATAATAAATAACTTGGGGTTTTTTGGCTTGTTATAGTAAGTTTATTAACCTTATAGTGTAAGAATACAAGAAGACACGGTAAAAGTAAAATTATTTAACTTAAAGTTAAATCTAAATGATAAGGTTAAAATAGAAACCTAAACTTGTATAAATTATATTGGATAAGAGGATTTAGACCCATCCCCACCTTATATTTTAAATAAACCAATTTGGAGCTATTAAAAAATGAATATGACTTTATAATAAAATAATATTTTTTTGTTTTTCCAAAGGTGCCCCTCTCCTCTCTTATAAAAGGGCACCTTCTCCCTCTCTTCCTCACACCACTTTGAGCCTTCAATCTTGGTCAACCCCTGCCCATTTCTCCTCTGCAATTTCTCATAAACATCCTAGAGGTTCTCATATTCTTCAAAGACCATATTTAGTGACCAAAGAGGAGGTTAAAAAGAGGCGCTTCAAAGAAGAGGTAATATCCATTACCGATTCTCTCAACTTTATTTCTTCTTCTACTTATTCTTATTTAGTTGTTTCATCATGAAGTAATAACATAAGTATCACTCATACACTTATATGTTATTATAAGTATGAAACAACCCTATTTCACCATCTATCCATCCTACGCAAAATGAAATCACCGCGCGTGCGTACGAACAGAATACCGTCTCCACGTCGTGGTGTAATCTGTTTTCCACCACCACCTTACTTGGATGGGTATAATGGTGTATAAAATAACTATATATGATTATTGTAAAGTTTTATTGATTCTTAAATAGTTTACATACACTCCAATAAAATTCCACGATCATGGGAATGATATCATCGCTCGTGCGTACGTACGGAATACTATCTCCATGATGTGATGTGACTCGTTCTACATGATATTCATTGAATAATGATTATATAAATGAATTGAATGAATAAATATGATATATATTACACTAATACCATTTTGGAAATGAGGTATCTATAACCTAAAAATAAGAATAAGAATTTATTCTACAAAACACGCATAAGAACAAAAAGAAATAAACACCCGAATAACAAGTAGCAATGAAATATTACTAATAAAAGCTAATAATCTAAGAATATGACCATATATGATATCATAATTTTTTTTTATGATTCTGGAATAAGTCAATGACATTATTTAAATCATTATACAGGAGGATCGGACACGTACGAAGCAAATCGGACCTAAGGTAAGGGAAAATATCGCAATCTCAATTTTTATCTGAGATTGTTTATACTTTAGAAATTACTGAGAAATATTTATCATCCACATCCATGTTTCCTCAATATGTAATATTATTTATATCCTCCTACAATTTTTTAAATCCAATTTTACCCTTCGTTGAGTTTTTAGTAAAATATATTAAAGGAATCTTTTGTCGTTTTTCGTACGAGGTACTTTTTGACTTTTCCGGCCAAAGTACTTGAAGAATGTTTTTTTAACTGATACAGAATTAATGGATTTTTAGAAAATTATTTCCATGAAGCTTCCTTTACAAGTTTTCAAGGTTATTTTTAATCAACTTATTTTAGTTTAAAATTATATTTCATGTTAAGAAGGAAAAAATGTTTTTGAAGTAGAAAGGATATTTTTCTCAAGAATGGAGTTCAAGTGATTTATCAAAATTATTTTCCATCTAAGATAATATAGGGTTCTGTTTCTTTCCCTATTTTTAAATTGTTTTGATTATGTTATGATTGAATTATTTTTATGATTTCCTTTTATCTTATATGGATTATGTTATGATGTCATGATGATTAAGAATCCCATTTTTATTACACGGGTTATGATATGATGTGTGATTTTTGATTTTGTAGCACACATAAGAATGGTTTCATTATGAGATGGGTGGGACCTATATCTCCCTCAAATGAATTGGGTAAAGATTTATATCTCATGAGATAGACATGGCTGGAATGGCAGGTTAATCCGGTTCAGTGAAATGGGACTGAAACGTGGAGTGAACTCGGTTCAGAAATGGACTTTGTCCGCTAAGATGGTCTTGGCAATGAGTGTTGACTACTAAGAAATGATTCTCTATGATTATGTTTGTATCCACAAAGTTTCATTTTTAAATTATGATTATTGGGATTACATTTCACTACTATGATCTATCCCATGTTATGAAATTTTAATCTCTTTTGCAGGTTAAGATTTCCAAAATGTTATGTTCTTATGAATATGATGTGATTGATATTTCTTTTGTTTACCCTTACTGAGAATTTTAACTCACCCTTTATATGTTTTCTTTTCCCCAAGATTTAAATAAATGTTTTAGATAAGAAAACAAAAGGGGAAGATCTTTATGGGAAATGTTGAAGATCTTTCACCATGATTAGAAGATTATTTTCTGAGTTTCCAAAGACACTAAACTATTACGTTCCTTGTGTGTCTGTTTTTGTTATGCATTAAGTATTCTGCAAAAATAATGTAATATCCATGTACGTCAAGATTTGGGTCTCTAAAATCTCAGCCTTCCTTCTCACATTGAATAAGCAAGGAGGATCCACCTTATTCCCTTAAATCCTTGTGTATTGTATTTGTTCTGATAATACAGGGAATTGAAGGTGAAGCAAGATCTCAGGGGGAGAACCTGAGATTCAGGGATGAGAAGTGTTCCCTTAAGGGGGAGACAAGTGAATAAGTTTCCAGAGTCATTATCTCAATAAGTATCAACTTGAGTTGGTACTAAATTCTACTACTCTGAAGATTGTCTGAAGATCATGTCTTTGGAAATGGTATGTTATTTCTAAATCTCTCATCCTTGGATACTCATAATAAAGATCATTTTACAAAGGGCGAGTAATAAAGATAATAAATGACATAAGAAGAGTGAAAGTTCCCCAAGGCCACTTATCCTAGAAATTTCACTTGAATGTTTTTGATCTGATTTTTGAAGTGAGTGCAGGAATTTCAGATTGATTATTTCTTATCACATTCAATATCTTCGGCCTGGAATGAAATTGGAATCTCTTGAAGAAAAGCGTATTAGTTCTCATCTCATGTGATGTCATATTCAGTGTGTAATGGATAGCTTTGTTGACTAAATCAAATCCTCTTGTTTTCTACACCGAGCATTGCTCAAGTAGACTTAGAGTGAAATGATTGATGGCACATTGCTTAAGTATGGAATGATATCCTCTCTACCATGAAATTTGTATTTATTGTCAATAAGGGGGAGAGAAATGAAATGAATCTCTAGGGGATAGAAATAAGGGGAGAGATCAGATTCTCATTTTGACATTGACACATTCATATGAGGAGACTTTAAGGTATTGACAACAAAATACAAAGGGGGAGATTGTTAGGACCACTTTGTGGATGAAGATTGCATTTGTTGTCAACAGTTGTCAATACTTTTCAAAATGAAGAAGGACATGGTGAAGGACTCCAAAGTTAATGGAGATTGTATGAATTGAGGATACCTGGAGAATTGTTATGAAATGATATAATTGAATGTCATACTTGGGAAATTCTCTATGAAGCAAATTCAGATGATTGTTGAACTAATCCTAAGTTCAAAGAACTTGTGTAAAATGTGAAACATTGTTTACAATAATGAATAATGGTGAGGTATCATCCATCTAAGGATGATTGCAAAAGAATTTGAAGAAGACCATGCAACACTTCATGATTTCATGGGAACCATGCAAGAGCTTACTTGAAGAAAGGAATCATATGATTTGAATGAAGTAGAGAATGATGGTTGAAGAATAAGAGAGAGTGTGGAAGGGCTTGGAATTCTAAGAAGGTCATGAATTACACATTTCCTTGAAATCGGATGATTGCTGCACTGTTCTTAAAGTTCCAAATACATGTATCAAAGGTGATCTATTGTCTGCAACATTGAAGGTATTTTAAGAAGCTTCAAGCCTCCACTTTTTGATGAAGAGAGATGATTGAAGTTCTTTGGAATTAACACTCCAACAGTATTTGAGGATTTGAAGTGAGGATGAAGAAGTACTTTGGAATTCATATTCCAAAAAGAATGGACTTAAACTATGAAGATTCTTTGCTGATTTGTATTTCACATATATCATAAGTTTGGAGAAATTTTGATGCAAGCCCTATGAAGTATAGGGGGAGTAAAGAAGTGTTTTTGGAAAAGGAAAGAAAGTGGCGCGCAAGTCAAGAGTGGAACTTAAGTCAAAAGTGGATCGTAAGTATTGGAGTGCAAGTATATGTGGCGCACAAGTCATAATTCAGGATCATCACATCAAAATTTGATAGAGGAAATAAAATGGCGTGCAAGTTAAAGATTGGCACTCAAGTCAAAAAGTGGCACGCAAGTATAAGTGGCGTGAAAGTGTGGCGCACAAGTATAAGTGGCGCAAAAGTGTGGCACACAAGTATAAGTGGCGCACAAGTGTATGTTGCGCGCAAGTCATATTTCAACATCATCATATCAAAATATGACAAAGGAAAGAAAGCGGCGCGCAAGTGATGGAACAACGCAAAAGTGATGAAGCGGCGCGCAAGTGATAGAGCGGCGTGTAAGTATTGGCATGCAATTCTAGGGCGCAAAAGTCACAAAAATGCCTATAAATAGACGACTCACCTCCTATTTTTTTTTAAGGCTCAACACTTAAGAGAAAATTTTAGTTATGAGCACGCAAGTAGTAGAGAGTGCTTTGTCGTGCAAGTGTTGTCGCGCAAGTGTTTTCGTGCAAGTATTACCATGCAAGTATTACTGTGCATGTCTGGACATGAAATTATTACCACGCAAGTATTTCCATGCTAGTATAGTCGTGCAAGTATTTACGCGAAAGTTTTGGCAGGAAATTTTTGGCGTGCAAGTTGTTAGTGGCGCGCAAGCTGGGTGGCACGCAAGCAGGGTTGCGCGCAATTAAGGATTGGCGCACAAGCTAGAACTTGTGATTCCAGCAAGAAGAAGAAGATAAAGAGCTCAGTGTAGATGGTTTTTCAATGAAAGAGAATGTGTAAAGAAGAGTAGGTTTTCGTGCAGCTGGTTGTGCATTGAAGAAGCAGAAGAAGAAGAAGAGTGTGCATCTTACATATATTCTGCATAGAAAGAAGTGAAGAAGAAGAAGAAGAATAGAGTATGCCCAATTGAAAGTTGACAATTATTCATGGAAACTTAATTCAGATGATTCTATGTGATCGGATCCTCAGTTTTTGAATAATCACATTGGTGTATGTGATTCTGGCCAAGAAGAGAGAAGAATTTTTAGTGCAGTTGGTTGCTGCACTAAGAAGAATAAAGAAGAAGTTTAGTGCAGTTGGTGTTGCACTAGAAAAGAATTGATGGAAAGAAGGAAGAATTGATTGCCTACTGCTTTGTAAGTAATCAATTGAACAACACTAAAGAAGACCAAGAGAAGAAGCTACCTTTTGAAGAAGGAAGAAGACTATCTCCATAGGCAGTATAAATAACCATCTAGAGGCTGCAAGTTGGACTGTGCTATTACCAGTCCAGGGAAGAGGATTTTTTCCCACCCCCCTCTAAAGTGTAGGGACTCACACTGACTAGAGGATTGTTTTCTTACCCACTCCATTGTAAAAGCATATCACATTATAATGGAGAATCCATGCAGTGTTCATACCCATGCATGGCAAGGATGTAGATACTCTTATTGAGTGGTGAACCTTGTAAAAATATCATGTGCATATTTTTACGGCTTTCTATTATTGCATGTGACATGGAAAAGAGAATAAGAGAATCAAGATCCTAACAGGTCCAGAGGTACAAGGATAACAGTTGGAATTGGTTTAAAATGTCCCCAACACTGATTCACCCCACTCTCAGTGTTAGACATATCCCAAACTGGTCCTCTCAGACCACTAAAGAACAAGATAGATAAACAAATTTCTTATTCAAAACAAAGGAATAAGAATTTACCTTAATATAAAAAGAGAAAAAAATTGTACAAATTTGAGGAAGATAGTGATAGTTAAAAAGAAGAGGGAGTTAAAAATTATAGTGATGAAGGTGTTGAGAAATTAATTATTGTAAGTGTAAATTATTAGTGTTTTAATAACAATGAAAAAATAAATTTTAAATAATAATAATAGGAAACCTGTATGGATTTCATGTTAAAAATATAATTAAACCAATGTCATTCAAAATTTAAAAAACTAAAGATATAGAATAAGAAGTTAAATAAGTATGGTCATGTAAAACCCAGATATTTTGTTAAAAAGTGAATTAATTTAGTCTTTTTGATATTGTTTCATTTCACACAACACTGAATATAGATTTTTTTATATGAAAGAACTCTGTTCATATTGCATTATATGAAACAACAAGTTAATCATGAAATATAGACAAAACTTATATTATCTTTTGGAACACACAAAACTATTTTTGTCTTGTATTAAACACAATATAGTGTCCCTTTAATAGCATTGGTTAAACACAACGGTGAGTTTAACTAAACTACAATATACAATTAGTATTATTATTAAAATATTATTATGGTTATTACCTAGCCGTTGGAATGGAAGTTACAAATAATATTAACAAAAATTGGGAAAATATGATTTACACATGTATAAAAAAACTAATCTTTTGGTCATTAATTAGTTATAAATTAATTTAATAACTATTTGAAAATAAATAAATAACTTTTCTAAGAAAACTATTTTTTCTTTGTAGAAAAACAATTTTATCTCAATAAATTAAAAAAACAATTTTGAGGAATTCTTTCAATAAAATTTATATATTATATATTTGATAAAATAATTATACTCTTCCAATATATTTTATAGTAATAATATAATAATAAATTCAAATTTATTAATAACAATATGTATTTTTCTAAAAGGTAATTTTCCAGCCTTTTAATGGAAAAACCATTTAAAATAGAAATTTTGACACTTCTAAAATTTTAATTTGAAAAAATAAACATAATTTTTTAATTCATAATTTTAAAATTATTTGAGGGTGAATTTTATGATTTTTTTTAAAAAACTTCATTGTTGGATGAATAGTAAAAAATATTAATCAAAACTACTCTTTAATATAATTTATTTATATAGATAAATTATATTTAAATTTGGTTTTAAAATGTAATTAGATTTATTTTACATAAATTAATCCAATTTTTTCATTTAAATCAATTTCAAATTGAAATTGGATATAAAAACAACCCAAAATATTTTATATTTTTTCTTAAAAAACTTGTTGTCCCGACACGCCTATGAGATTAATTTTAAATTAATTTATACCACCTATGTGATTAGAATTTGGAAAAATGGATTCAATATTTGGAATAATAATAATTTATAATGTTAAATAAGTTTAACTAAGTTTTTTACCAAAAATATTAGTAAAATTGATTAATGTTAATTAGAACGATTAAGAGGAAAATTAACTTTAAAATGGATTAATCCTTAAACTTAATGACCAAAATGACAAAAAAAACTTTTCTAAAATCCATTTTATGTTCATATGATGAACCTATCCTCTCATATATTTTATTTATTCCATTATTGGAGTGACCTGACATGGGAAAAACATGGGTGGAGTTCCCTTTTAAAAAAATTACAAGAATTCAACTCCTCCCCCACTATAAAAAGTCACGCAACCATACCGCTTATTCACAAATATAAAGCCCTTTGTATCAGAAACAATATAACAAATATACTCCCAGCATCCCTCACTTAATCTTATAAGCCATCCCTTTTTAATAAATCCTTCCAATGAATCCCTTTGTTGCAAACCAAAAGGAGTTACCCAAAGAAGATGTAACGTACTTCCACAAGATCTTTTGTTTTATTTTCATTCTGCACCCCCTCAATGACTCTCATTACCTGCATATTTAATAAATTCAGTATTCCCAATATACTTATATTTTTTTATTATAAGGTATTTACATACACTTACATTCACTTCCATCTAATGGGTAACAAACTTACCATTCTTGTGTACAGCGAACTACCATCTCACGAAATGATGTTGTTCATTTTTCCTTTACAACCTATCATGGTTGGTAATTTTGTTGAAAACTAGGTTTATATATGATATATATGATATTTTTATGTATTTATATATCTTTAATTATTATACAACACATACCTTCATGATTTTCATTTTTTGTAAATATGATAACTTGATATGTAGATGTGTGGACAACCACCACCACAAAGCGATGTAATTCGTTCACACTTTACATGGAATATATTAAGGATGGGTTTAGTTAAATTATATGATATATATTATATTAAAATTAAAATTATATTATATTATATATATACATATATTTATTTACTTTCTTTCAATCAGTACGATAAGAAAATGGAAATAGTGTTCATGCATACGCACGATCTACCGTCTCCATGAATAGTGTATTTCATTTTATAATTATATATTTTATATATTATAATAAATATATATATATATATTGTAAATATATGATATTTATATTATTTTTTACATTCTAGAAATAAGTAAATCATGATCTAAGTAAGAGGAACTAGAATAATAAGTCAAAACCTGTTCAAAAAAAATGGATATTACCCAAAGCGTGACATTTACATGGGTTTATTAATAAGCTGGTAATATAAATACATATATGGTATTAAATATAATAATATATTTCTTAGATAGTTTTATAATAAACTTATACATATTGTTTATTATTTTATAATGTGTATGAAGAAATTCAAGACTTAAGGTAAGGGTTTTCACATATCACTTTTTATTTTTGTGAGATAAATGGTGTGTTTACCATTCATCTCTTTGGTGTGGTGTATATAATGACCATGAATGTATTATATGATAAATATAATTAAAATTATTGGTATTTAAATATACATTTCATTATATCTATTTTATGGGGTTTATGGTTCAAAAGTTTCAAAATTAGTAAAGTAATTTTGTATCAATTTTCTTTCTTTGAGACACAAGCCATGTTATGAACCTATAATTTTCTAAGAGGTATATATACTGACATTTTACATGATATATAATGAATATAATTATTTTAATGATATTTTAAGGATCATTTAATTTTAATATTACACGGTTATTTTGATTTAAAGTTACAAAATTGGTAAGAGTTTATTTCCACAATCTCATTATTTATCAGGATTGTTTATGATTATGATTCCATTCATGAAGTATTATAATAAATCTCATAATAACTATCATTAATTTTCTTTAATTATTTTTATTCATTTTATATGAAAGTAATTTTATACTTTTTTTACTCATTGGTACTTAATATGATTAGGAAAATGTTTTTAAGAAAATCCAACTGCATTTCTCATTTTGTTTGGAAATATAACTTCTTTCAAAACAATGTTTTCTAAAAAAAATTAATTTTTTTAATATCCTATGATATTTAAACAACAATTCTTTCCATGATTTACCTTTTTAAACAATGGTTTTAAAATTAATTTTTAATCCATTTTCTGATCAAGACAATTTTTTAACCTTTTACGGTACAAAGGGAATGATTGGCCTGTACGGACTAACCTGCCATCATTTCCGTGAAGCTTAAATTATAAGTTTAAAAGTGTACTATTAAAGAAAATTTATTCTTAATATTCGATAAATTTATTGATTCTAAAGTTTTTTTCAAAGAAAAAGGTTTTCAAAATGTTTCCAATCTTTTTTATGAGTTTTCAAGTTGTTTTCAAAGAAAAGGGTTTTCAAAATATGTTCAAGATTACTTCATAATTTATCCATGATATTTTCAAAGAAAAGGTTTTTTAAAATGTTTTCAACCCTTATTTATAATTTTTCAAATTATTTTAAAATAAAAATTTTCTCAATATTTTTTCAAGCTTCCTTTTTCTATGTTTTCAAGGAATTTTTTTTTTCAAAATTTCTTTAATGTTATTTTCAATGAAAATGATTTTTAAAATATTTTATGTTTAAAAAAACTAACACTACAGGAAAACTAAATATTTGTGACGGGATCCCGTCGCAAAAGGTCTTTTGCGACGGAGCCCCGTCCCAAATATCCCGTTACCAAAAACTGCGTCACAAATAGGTGTCTTTGCGGCGGTCCCATCACAAAAAGTTTATTTGCGACGGTATTTTTCCCCCGTCGCAAATGAGTTTTCGTTTATATATAAAAAAGGTATTTGTGACGGGTCGTCGCAGATATATTAGTTGCGACGGGTCAGAATCCCATCACAAATGTGAAATTTTAAAAGATACTTGCGACAAAGGTATTTGTGACGGACCGTCGCAGAAAGGTTTTCCCGATGGCTATTCGTCTCGTCACAAAAGGTACAGTAAATAAAACATTTACGACGGGAATACCCGTCGTAAATGTTCTCGTCGCAAATATTTAAAAAATAAATAAATAAAATAAATATTACAAATTGTATAATATTATATAAAAATAATAATAATATTAATAATATAAAAAAATTATATTATTATAATATAAATAAAAATATATATAAAATATAATTATGAAATATTAATATAAAATAATAATAATAATATGAATATAAATAATATAATATAATATAATAATACTAATATTAATAATATAAAAAATTAATATAATATTATTATTATTAAACTATCTATATAATAATAATATTAATATTAATAATTAAATAAATTATATTATTATAATATTAATAATAAAAAATATATATCATATAATTATAAAATATTAATATCAAAAAATAATAATAATATGAATTTAAATAATATAATTTTATATATTATGAAATATTAATATTAAAAAATAATAATAATAGTACTAATATTATTAATATAAAAAATTAATATAATAATATTATTATTAAAATAAACATACATATTTATGAAAAAATAATATTAATATTATTAATATTAATAAAATTATAAAATTATATACTTCTCAATATTAACAATAAATATAAAATATTAAAAGTAATATTACTAAAATAAGCAGACATTAAAAATAACACTAATAAGTAATAATATATTAAAAAATAGAAAAACAAATTAAATCAGGTACTATTTGTACCAATATGAAAGAGGAATTGTAAATAGTTAATAGGATAATAAACTACTAACTCAAATGTTTAATACATCTAAAAAAATCACTAGGGGTGGATAATCTGGAGGACCTGGAGGACCTGGAGGACCTGAAGGAGGTGGTGGAGGAAACTCCATCCCTAAACTATGAGTCAAACGACGCATATACTCCATATACTCTTGATGTTGCTCCTCATATCGACGTCTCTCCTCATCCTGCTGCTGACGCATCTGCCCCTTCCCCTGACGCAAATCCTCTATAAGGTGACTCTAAGCACGCAGTTTCTCCTGATAATGTGAGGCAGAAGATGATGTCACTCCACGACCTCCTCTCGAGCTGGATGCCGACATCGCAGCAGTACCATAATAAGCTGCAGGAGTCAAATGAGAGCCGATACCAACTACTCGGCCCTTTTCGAAGCCATATTGGGTCGCCTGCATCCATGTCGTCTCATCAAAATGGTGGGCACTAGTCTGATCATCCATCTCGTATTGACTCTCGGCGTGTGTCTGAGAGGTTGTGGCCTCATATGACTCCTTAAATTTCAATTAGAAATATAAATAATGAAAATATTATATGCATTTAATTTGGAAACTGAAAATAAAATAATACTGACCACAATTTGACGCTGGTGGTCACCTCTAATCTCTCTAGTAGCTGGGTCAGTGTACATCCTCTGATAAACGTCGTACGCCGAAATACCAGGCTGCTCAGCTTCCTATATGAATATAAAATAAAATGTTTATATTTAAAGTTGTATAAAATATTAAAAAAAGTACTTACCAGACGCTCTCTATGCGCACTGAATGTACGACTACCGGCTCGATTCGTCACCTCTTTTCTCCCCCGATTCTGTCGACCCAATGCAGATATCCTCTGAAACCCACAGCCCAACCAGTGTATACATAATCCATCCCAAACGTGAGATGAAATGTACTCTGGTCGGTGGTCTCTACAGGACTCATCAAATTCTGTCACTCCGGCTTTCTTCACAGCCGTCTTTCTCAAATTATGCAAAAACTGACGGAAACGGTCACGCATAGACACCACCCATGCTACGTGGATAGTGGCATGCATGCTCTCGTCGATGGGATGCCATAAACCCTAATATAAAGTTATTAATGAATTAAATTTCAAAATAAATAATATTTAATTATGTACAAGCCAATGATCGAACATGGCGGCCTGCACATCAGCAGGAATCTGATCCCATGTGAGCCAGGGCTGAGAAAAATAATTGCGCAAGATAGCGCTCCCCTGTCCAAAAGCTATATGTGTAAAACTGTGGAAAAAGAACAAATAATCAAACAATTATAATATTAATAAATTATAATGAAAGATAACTAAAATACACAGGTTAATATACCACCGCGTGTGCGCATCGAATCCAAGAGGTGGACGTCGCTCCGGGATAGGATCTGGAATCATCAGTCTGGCAAGACCACGCCCCCTCCGAGTGCTCCCTATAGTGCCAACTGCCTGAGGGTCAGATGACTCAAGAACCTCATCATCCATAGGTAGATCAGCCTCCAGCAACTGACAAGACGTTTTTGAGTCCATCTGAATCATGAAATGATTGTTATTAGCAAATAGTTGAAAATAACTATTATGTATAGATATATATTTGTTATGATTCAAACCAGTATTTTATTGTGTCAATGTTCATCTTCATAGTTGTCAATGTCAATTTCTTCATCTTCCTCATCAACATCATCAATTTATATATTAGTTTCACTGTCATCATCTCTTGTCATTTCAAATTCTGTTGTAACATCATTGACAACATCGTCATCATCGACCCTTAACTTTGGGGTGTAATCCTCAATATTCATGTCTCTTTATAAAAAAGATGTGTTTTGAGGAGTGTCCTGAAAAATTTCATTTCCTTGCACTTCAGTGGAACCACATTCAGTTTGAGTAAACTAATTTTCTCGAGATATAACTTTTATTATCCTCCACCAATCATCCAACTCTTTTGCAGTAGCACAGTATTTTGCATAATAAATTTGATGTGCCTGATGAGCCAATAAAAATGGTTCATTTACTGCAAGAAGAATTTTATGTTTAATATCATAAATTCCATGAGTCGGATGAATACGCAAGCCTCTATCAGTATCCATCCATCGACATTTAAACATTGTTACATAATTTTGTCCCAAATAACACAGTTCAATAATTTCTTCAAGCATGCCGTAAAAGTCAACTTCAACATATCTATGATATGATCCCTTCAAACAAACACCACTATTCATTATTTTCTTTGATTCCCCATATGCACATGTATGAAAACGATAACCATTCACCACATATGCATTATAAGATTTAACCATTTTGGATGGTGGGCTACTCAAAATACGCAATCGGCTATCAATATTATCAGCATGTACAGATACCTGAAAATTTGTAAAACATTTATCACTATTACAAGTAATAAATTGATTTTATATGTAAAACCAAAAAAGAAGGTATGTTACCAGTTTTTGAAACCAATAGGCAAAATATTTTTGCCGACATTCTTCTAAGCCAGCTGTTGTAATTTGTGACAATTGTTTCTTGATATGATCATCATATAACCTACAAATACAATATGATTAATTTACTGTAACAGAATCTATAGAATAAGGGATAAGAGCACTCACTATAAAATTGGTGACATTTCTTCAAAGTTGAGTAGAACATATGTATGAGCTCTATGATGTTCATCATCTGAAAGTCATCTATCATGAACTCCACCAAAGCCAAGTTCGGGCTGATTGAAAACTGATAATTGATTGTTCATATCATCATCAACATTACCCTCGTTCCAGCCCATGCGGTTAAATTTTTAGGGATATTCAGATTCAAAATAATGAGAGTAGAATAAAGCAATTTCTTCTTGCAAATAAGCTTCACCAATTGAGCATTCAACTGATGCTTTATTACGGACTTTTTTCTTCAATTTCTGTATGCATCTCTCAAATGGGTACATCCATCGAAACTGAACCAGACCTCCACATTTTGCTTCATGTGACAAATGTAATATCAAATGTTCCATCGAGTCAAAGAAAGTGAGTGGAAAGATTTTTTCCAATTTGCATATAATTACAACAACAGATTCTTCCAGTTTGCTTAGTGTATCGTAGTCTGTTGTCGCTGCACACATGTCTCCGAAAAAATATGATATATCTGTTATCAAATCCCAAATCTTAGAATTCAACAAACCTCTTAATCCAATAGGCATAATTCTTTCCATTATAACATGACAGTCATGACTTTTTAATCTAGTAATATGACCATTTTTAACACATCTTCCCATGATGGAAGCATAGCCATATGGAAGTCTCAAATCTGCAATCCACTGACAAAATAATAAGCGACTCTCTTTGGTCAGTGTATAAGCTACTTTTGGCTTCATTAATCTCTGTGATCTGACATTTTCAAACAATTCAAGTTCTGGTCGCCTGCAAATTTGGGCAAGATCTAATCGTGCCTTTACATTATATTTGGTTTTACCTGGTGTATCCAAAACTGTATGAAATAAATTATCAAAATAGTTCTTCTCAATATGCATGACATCCAACATGTTTCGGACCAACAAATCAGACCAATATGGAAGATTCCAAAAAATGCTTCATTTTGTCCAATTGTGTTCTTTCCCAAAACCATGAATTTTCTGTTGGTTTATTGTCAGTCCAAAAGTGATGGAAGGTAATGAAAATATAACTGATTGTAACTCTGTACCTGAGATAATTTTTGGAGGTTCATCTCTTTCAATTCTCCCTTTTCTGAAATGAGATTTATTCCTCTGAAAAGGATGATCGATTGGAAGAAATCTGCGATGACAGTCAAAATAGCAAGGTTTTTTTCCATTCACGAGCATAAATGCTTTGTTGTCTCCCATACAGTAAGGAAATGATTTTGGACCATGTGTAATCCAGCCAGATAACATACCATATGCCGGGAAGTCACTAATTGTCCACATCAAAGCAGCTTTCATTACAAAATTATGTTTCGCAGCAGCATCATATGTACCAACACCATGACTCTACAATAAATTTAACTCGTCAATCAGTGGTTTCAAATAAACATCAATATTCTTTTTTAGATGTCCTGGGATTAATAATGTCAAAAATATATAAGGCTCTTTCATCAACATCCATTGAGGCAAATTGTACGGAGTTATAAGGACGGTCCAATAGGAATACTGACTACCAAAAGATCCAAATGGACAAAAAATGTCAGTAGAAAGACCCAATCGCACGTTCTGGGATTCTAAAGCAAAAGACGGATGCACTTGATCAAAAATTTTCCATGAATCTCTATCAGATGGATGAATCAAGCTTTTACCATTTTAAATATTGGTTTTGTGCCATGACATCATTTTCACTGTGTTCTGAGACATAAATAAACACTGCAACCTGGGTGTAAGTGGGAAATATCTCAACTGTTTTACAAGAATCAATCCAGACTTCCCTGATTGAGCTTCTTTATACCTCGATTTTCCACATGTGGGACAACTATCCAATGACTCATTTTCACCAGAATATAAGATGCAATCGTTTGAACATGCATGGATCTTCTGATAACTAAGGCCTAGATTACGAACGAGCCTTTTGCTCTCATAATAATTAGCAGGAATCACATTTCCTTCAGGTAATAGTACTTTAACCAAAGAAAATATCTAATGAAAACAGTTATTTGACATTCCATTATCTGATTTAATAGCCATAAATTTTGCAACTGCTTCTAATTTTCTTATCTTGTAACCAGGATATAATGCATCCTCAGCAGACCTGAACAACTCAGCAAATTCAGATGGTGCCAACTTGGGAGGTAAATCAACATCATCCTCAATTTCTGTTTGTTGAACGGATGACCCTACAACATCATGTACTAAATTCTGAAACTGTGATGAATCAGAAATCAAATTATTAGTATCTTCTCTGGAACTACATTTACTGTGTTGATACCAAAAAATATAATCTAATTGAAAACCATAATGCAAGAGATGTTTCCCAACGATGTCAAATGTCTCAAACGTTCTCAGAGCACATTTTTTATAAGGACACTTAATTGTATCTTCTGAAACAAATTCTATTTTTGATGATGAAAATGATAAGAAAGCTTCAACACCATCAACATATACAGGATTTAAACTAGAACGGTTTGGATTTCTGCGCTGATTATCCAAGCACGATCATCTAATAATGATTGATGTCAATTTCCTTGTTCCATATTCATATATATGTTTCTATAAAATTTAAAACCATTACTCTTGTTAAATAATTTGATATAAGAAACAATATCCTAAAAAAGAAGATACATAATTACAGTTATTTATTAGTAATTACCAATAATAATAGGCGATACAGTTAGTTTGTAATCATCCCCACTAATTATTATTAATTTAGCATTACTTAGCAATACTGGGAAAAATGAAATATACTTGAATAATGAAATTAAATTTTGTAATCATTGTTTTGAAGATTATATTACTAATTATTCTGATTTGTCCGATGGATCATCTCTTTTTAACTTTCTCCCGACTGAAATCAGTATGAAAAACTTGCTCTGACATACGTTAGAGCACATTTTTCATACTGATTTCAGTGGAAGAAAGTAGCAAAGATATGAGACGTTGAACAAAAGGTTGTCGTCAATCCGCTGGAAATTGTGCCCATTTATAACCATGTACATGAATTTATTTTATTTTTGATTAATTTTATTAGTAATTATTACTAATTATTACAAATCTCAATATTTCCAACAGATTTTCCTTTATTCTTAACATTTTCAAATCTTAAAGGGTCGTCAATTTTCAGGTCATGCCCAATAAAAAGTTTGGGTCAACCTTGACCAATTTAAACTATATAATTGTCATTACACGGTTGATCATCTCGCAAGTAGTGTTGCAATAGGACGACACAAGTAATGAGAAATACATGACTTGGGTTGTCCTATTGGAACGCTACTTGCGAGGTCATCAACCAAGAAAGAACAATTATAGAGTTTACATTAGACACGGTTGACGCAAACTTTTTATTGGGCATGACCTGAAAATTGGCGACCCTTTAAGATTTGAATTGTTAAGAATAAAGAAAAACTTGTTGAAAATATTGATAATTTTAATATTTTATGAATTTTTTATAATTTTAATAATATTAATATTTTTTTATAAATATTAAACATATAATAATAAAATAATTATATTATAAGTATTATTTAACTATTAATATTAGAGTAATATAATATTTTATATTATGTTACTATTTATGTTACTAATTATATTACTAATTATGTTACTAATTATGTTACTAATTATGTTACTAATTATGTTATTAATTATAAATGCGAAGATATGCATATACGTCGGGTGGTTAATCAATCAATGAATAGAAAAAAAACGTAATTGACTACTCATCTACCTCAATTTTCTTTTCATTTGTGTATTGAGGTTGATAGGAAACTTCTGCCTCCACATCTAATATGTTCTTTTACTGTCAAAATTATAAACCTCCTCACCTCTATATTGGAGAGGATGTTGATAATTTTGACAGTAAAATAAAATATTACATGTGGAGGTAGAAGTTTCCTATCAAGCCTCAACACACAAATGAAAAGAAAATTGAGGTAGATGAGCGATCAATCACATTTCCTAATTATACTAATTGTTTCCTAATTATACTAATTGTTTCCTAATTATACTAATTGATTTCTAATTATACTAATTGTTTCTTAATTATACTAATTGTTTCCTAATTATACTAATTGTTTCCTAATTATACTAATTGTTTCCTAATTACACTAATTGTTTCCTAATTAAATCTAATTGTTTCCTAATTATTTATAATCAATAAAATCTAACTATTTCCTAATTATTTTATAATTATTTTAATTAAATCTAATTATTTCTTATTAATTGTTTCCTAATTATTTTAATTGTTTCCTAATTATTTTAATTGTTTCCTAATTATTTTAATTTTTTCCAAGTTATTTTAATTGTTTCCTAACTATTTTAATTGTTTCCTAATTATTTTAATTGTTTCCTAATTATTTTCATTGTTTCTTAATTATTTTAATTGTTTCTTAATTATTTCTAATCAATTAAATCTAATTATTTCCTAATTATTTGATAATTACTTTAATTAAATCGAATTATTTCTTAATTATTTAATAATTATATATTTATTTCTAATTATTACCAAAACATCCTCCGAGAGTGTCGAACCAAGAGTGCAGCAAGGCCCATTGTCGTGTACCAGGTTTCCCCGAGTCAAGCTCGAAACACCTTGTCAGATTTTTCACTCCTAGGTATATCTGTGCCAGAGCCGCCTCTACTTGTTCGTACCAAGACAAGGACTATTTGGTACAAGCACATAAACTAATTATACTATATAGCTAAACATTCTATTAAAAAAATAAAATTAACAACTAAAAATAAAATTAAGGAATTAAAAATAATTTAACAATTAAAAAAATATAAATACCTTTACTAATATGCACCTTCTAACTCCTTCCTTCCTCTTCTCGAAAGAAAAAAAATAAAACAAAAAAAAATTCTGCTCAGCACTAAAATGAGAGAGAGAAAAGAATGGAGATCTGAATGTTATGGAAAAAAACAGATGGGGTGTATATATAGGTTAGATTATTTGCGATGTTCGTATTTGAGACGGGAGACCGTCGCAAATAATAGGTATTGCGATGGGATACCATCGCAAATGCCTTCGCCCATATTAAATACAGGAGGCGGGTAAAGGACTTTTCTGACGGGCCCATTGCAAATAGACACCATTAGCGACGGGTGGCTATCGTCATCGCAAATTTATATTTACCACCGCTGGTATTCGCGACGGGGCCCGTCGCCAATACCTTCGCCCGCATTAATTACGGGCGGTGGGTAAAAGGGTTGTTGCGACGGGGCCGTCCGAAATGTCACAGCATTAGCGATGGGCGGATATCCCCATCGCAAATTATTATTTACCACCGCCGGTATTTGTGACGAGTGGATATCCCCGTAACAACTTCCTATTTATCACCGCTGGTATTTGCGACGGGTAAACAGTCCCGTCGCAAAAACGTATTTACTACCATGGGGTATTTTGCGACGGGGTGTACGTGACCGTTGCAAATAGGCTTTACAGCGGCCGGTATTGGCGATGGGGCCCGTCGCAAATAATACCGGGTGAATATTTCTTTGCGACGGGGAAATTTCCCCGTCGCAAATACTATTTACCACCACCGGGTACTTGCGATGGGTAGCCTTCTACCCGTCGCAAATATCCTTCCCATGTTTTGGCGTGCAAACCGCGCCCTTGCAATTGTGACGGGCCCTGTATTTCCGTCGCAAATAACTGACCATTTGCGACGGGAATATATACCCGTTGCAAAAAACCTTTTAATCGGAGTTGTTGTGACGGGATTAAGACCCGTCGCAAATACCCCGTCGTATTAATTGTTTTTTCCCGTAGTTTAAAAATAAGAAATGATATTTTCCTCAAGAAATGTTTAAAATGGTTTTAAAGATTAATTAATATTTATTCAAAGTGTTTTTTAATAAAAAAAATTTGAGTATATTATATATTTTAGAAATTTAATTTAAAATAAAAGTTATTTTCTAAAAGAAATTATCAGAGTGGTATTTCAAAACACTTATCCATATAAGATGGAATCATTTTATATATGTTATGATTTTTTGGGTACATGGTCTAATAATACCATTCATATTCTTTCATTATTGTTTTATGTTTTAATATAATTATTTTTATAACACTCATTTCACTTCCACGGGTTATATTCTTTTGAAACCAACTTCTTTTCATGGGTTAGGATTTGATGAAACGATTATAAAACCTATCTATTTTATATAGGTTATGATGTGATGAAATGTTAATGATACTCATTTCATTTAATCAGTTATGATATGATGTTTAGGAAACCCATTTATTTTTATGGGATATGATATGATACAAGTTTTATTATCTTGTGGTGTATGTATGTATGATTTTATTATGTGATGGGTGGGACCAATATCTCCCTCCATTGAATTTGGTAAAGATTTACATCTCATGAGATAATGATGGGAAACAAGTTAAGGGGGCTGACCCAAAAATGGGAAGTAGGTGTGTCCTAGTCCAAAATGCGTATTAGGTGTTTCCTTGTCCAAAATGGGAAATAAGTGTGTCCTAATACACTATGGGGAAGAGGTGTGTCCAGATCCACTATAAGAAATAGGTGTGTCCTGATCCACTATAGTAAATAAGTGTGTCGTGATCCAAAAACAGAAAACAGGTGTATCCTGATTCACTATATTGATGGTCTTGGTAGTTAACCTTGACACATGATATAGTTTTCTATAGTTATAATTCTAGCACCCTTATACGACATGAGATCACAGTTCACGGTTTATTTACGATGATTTATCACCCTTATGATTCATATCTTATGAACTACCAATCTTTATTTCAGGAATCTTGATTATTATCTTTGACAAGCAAGGAATGATCTTATAGTGTTACGATCATGTTATCATACCCTTGTGTTAATGATATATTAATATGTCTCCCTCATTTACCATTACAGACCATCTGATTTTACCACTTTCTTATATTTCATTTCCTCATGTTAAAAAGAAACATATTAAGTATTAGTATTAAAGGGGAAGATCTTCAAGGATATTTTGAATATCTTTCACAAAGTTAGAAGTTTATGTTTCCATGTTTCCAAATATACTAAACTATAACGGTTCTCGAGCATGTCTTTTTGAAATGTTCTGAATATTCATCTAAAATAATTTAATATCCATATAAGTTTAGCATTGGTACTTATAATTAGTATTAAATCAAAGGTATAGTCAACCTTTTGAAACTAAAATGAGAAAACTATAGTGAGATCCCTAGTGATATTTCTAAGGATATGTCTAGGGATGTCTCTAAGGATAGGCCTAGGGTTTTAAATTTAAAAAAATTAGGTGTTAGAATTTAGACATTATATAAGTAATTTTTCATGATTATATAGTTTTCTTCTATGATAAGTAATATCACGCTATGCTTTCTAGTTTTAATCAATGGATAGAACCCGAAGGAACCATTTCAATGCTGAATGTAATGGATAATGTGATGGTTGTTCTATGGAGAAACCAAATGATATGGGAATTTTAATGAGAATTCTTTTTGATATGATCAAACAACTTTCATAAAATATTAATCATATTGAACATACAAATGAGAAAAGGGGTCAAAAACATTCTGTTGAGTCCTTTATAAAGAAACATCCACCATCTTTTAGTGGTTCAACTAATCCACTAGTTTATGAGCAGTGGATTTGTGCCAGTAAAAAGATATTTTCCATTATTCACTACTCAGAGCATGAAAATTTTATTTTGGCTGCTTATCATTTGGAATTTGAAGTAGATCGATGGTGGGGTCTTATTAAGAACATGAGGTGACAAGAATAAATTGAATCTATGGAATGCGAAGAGTTTAAGGGGATATTTTTAAATAAGTACAGCCCTCATATTATATGAACTAAGATGGAGAATTAATTCCTTGAGTTAAAGAAAAAAAGTAAAATGAATCTACTGGTACCTATGAAGCTAATTTTTCTAGACTTTTAAGGTAGAAATCTGATTTTATCATCATCCCTGAAAGAAAAATTGATCAATTCTTTGGTGGTATGAAACCAAGTATTTTAAAGTCCTTACAAATAAGATAATTTAATAGTTATAAAGAATTAATTTGATGTGAACTGGTGGAAAAAATTTAAATTGCATATTCCCACTATTCTTATGGTATTTAAAACAAATGGAAGGTCAAGCCTCATAAAAACTCAATTAGTGTAAAGAAATTCCAGACATCTATGTTCCAGGAATGATGGAAGAATCATCACAATAATTTCTTGAATGGAATTGGGAGGTTCATTAAATGTGTAAAGGAAGTTCATAAAATCCATGATTGTTGAAATACAAATAATGGAATTGTTAATGTAATTGAAGAGAAAAAATATCAAAAAATGCATCACCCACAATCCAATGTTTCAACTATAAGGATTTTGGCCATATATGAATAAATTCCCTAATCCAAGCGCTAATATGGATGATAATCCACAACAAACTCAGATAAAAAAGGACAAAGAGAAAATGTATGCAATCAAAATGTATGAATTGAATCATGATAATTAGGGAAAAATTACCCCCCGCTAGCTGGTAATTTCATGTTTGATTTTGTATAAATAATACCTATTAAAATATTATTTTTCAACCTTTAGTGAATTTTTTTGTGATTGTCTCCCTCTATATGTATTTTTGGAATAATAAAATAACATATAATATTTTATTGATCATGGATGAACCCAAATTCCAACAAACTTTTTTTGGAATAATAAAAGGTCTTATTTAAGGAATAAAGGGTGAATTATATTTTGGAAGGGTTATATGGATAACCATTTATGGAATCGTTTATGTTAAAACTTTTGATGAGGTTTTATAGATTAAATTACTATATCACCATATGAGGATTTATGAAAATTTGATAACTGGTGCTAACATTTTTTATTTCATAAAGACAGATGGAATGACCTGTCAATCGATTTATGGATCGCATGATCTGCTAATGCTTCAGGAATTAAAAATTCACCTTCATTTATTGGATTAATAGATGAAGTGGAAATTGATCAAGGAATAATCAATTGGTGAGATTATGCATATAGCCCGAATGGCCCGAAGGCCTTCATTTTTATTGATTTTGATAACCCCCCTTTCAAGGGATGAGGGGGAACCCTTACAATGACTATAGGATCAGAGATTACAAGGCCCGTAGGCTTAGGAGATTACATGACCTGGAGGTCTTAAAGAATTCAACCAGACTATCTACATGGAACTGCCCCTCCCCAGCATCTGCGACATGATAGTAGCTCTCCACCTTTTCATGGCCATCTGACTAGGCTACCCGTGAAAGCACAGGCTGCTACCGATGGTATAGCCATACCCTCTCATTCTGACAATCCATTTGGTTCTGCTCTGTTGAGTGCACCTTCTCTGAATCATCATCTGGGGATGCTCCTTTTTTGTAGTGTGTCTGGGGAAACTTCATGTGGCCCGAAGGCCTTGAGGTGGCCAGAGGTCCTTAAAGGTGGCCCAAAATACCTATTGACCAGAAGGTTTGGGTGGCCCGAAATTCTTAAGGACTCCAAGCCCAAACCGGTGGCCCAAGGTAAATATTTCCAGCTGCATAGTACCAAACAGTAACTGCTACAGTGCCTTCTACAGTCCCCACACAGTGTACAGTTCTGCTAAAGTGCCTATACAATGTACAGTTCTGCTACAGTACCTGCACAAGTTATAGTACTACTACAGTGTTGCTATAGTACCTGCTACAGTGCTACTACAGCAACTCGGAAATATGCCTCTACCTGTTTTTGAAACTGGGTCTTGTGGATGCACTTAAGGATACCTCACCAAATGGGATGAGGCTCAGGTGCGTGAGATAATGCATATGAAAAGGAATAAAATCAAGGAAGTATATTTCCTTATGTACTTAGATAATAAAATAATTCCTTTATAAAAATAACATTGGGAAATATTTATCCTAATACGTTTGTTTCTATTGAATCAGTGTTCTTATAAATCATTATAGATCTATGGTTTTGAGGTTCTTAATTTTCCATTGATCATTCAATTATTGATGATCAATGATCTTTATCACTCCCTATAGTTATTTACTCTTTTCTTCAATTTCCAATATTCACTCCCAAACTATTTTCTCTTATGTAGATACTTAGTTATGAGTTACTTTAGGTAACCATTATGTTTCCAACATTCCTTTTTTAAATAAAGTTTTAGTATTCATTTTTTTGATGTGGATTTCTTTGAAAAGAACTTTCAAGTACTAAAAATTTGATAACCCAGAAGAATTTTGAGGGAGAAATTTATTTTAAGAGGTTAAAATGTAACACCATGATATTTTTTTGATTTTTTTGAATTAATTTAATCTTTTAGATGTTGTTTCATTTCATAAAACCCTGAATATATATTTTTTAATATGAAAGAACTGTGTTTGTCTTGTGTTATAAGAAATAACAAGTTTATATTTCACTACACGCAACACTTATATTATATTGTGTTACAATAACACTATGTTTGTAATGTATTACACACAATATAGTGTCCCTTAAATATATTATGTCACGTGTAGGGCTAATTTTAACTTAACTAAAATATACTATTAATATTATTATTAAAATATTATTATAACTATCACTAAATCATTGGAATATAATTTATGAAAAAAATTAACTAAAATTTTGAAAATAATATTTACACATGTATATAAAATTAATCCTTTGGTTATAAATTAGTTACAAATGAATGTATGAACTATTTGAAAATAAATAAATAACTTTTCTAAGAAAACCACTTTTCTATGTAAAAACACAATTTTATCTCAATAAATTAAATAAGCCAATTATGATGAATTTTTTCAATAAAATTTATATATTTATATTCAATAAATATTTCTTATACTCATATAATATATTTTATAGGTATAATAAAATAATAAACCCAATTTTATTAATAAAAAGATGTATTTTTCTAAAAGGTAATTTTACCGCCTTTTAATGAAAAAACACATTCTGAAAATAAATTTTGAGAATTTTATAATTTTTATTTAAGAAAATAAATACAATTTTTTAATTCATAATTTCAATATTATCTTAGGGTTAAATTTATGTGTTTTTATGAAAAACTTGATTTTTTGTATGAATAGTGAGAATACAATATTTAAATTCAAAACTGCTTTTCCATCTAATTTATTTATATAGTTAAATTATATTTTAATTTATTTTTAATGTTTAATAAGAATAATTTTATATAAATTGATAAAATTTATGTTATTGAAACCAATTTCGCATTGAAATTGGATGTAAAAACATACCAAACTTTTAAATATTTTTTCTTAAAAAGCAGATGTCGTGATACGTCTGCAAGATTAATTTTAAATTAATTTCATCCAATTATGTGATTAGAATTTTAAAAATGGATTATTTATTTATAATAAGAATAATATATAATATATAATATGTTAAACTTATTTTTTCAACTAAAATAATAGTTAAAGTGATTAAAAGTAATTACACCGATTGAGAAAACAATTGACTTAATGAAAGACTAAACCTTAAACATACGGCCCAATATGACCATGAAACTTGTAAAAAATCCATTTTATGTTTATATTTAGACTATATACTCTCTTTGATATAATTTTTACCAATATTGGAGCCACTTTACATGGGAAAAATGTGGATGTAATTCACTTTTCAAAAATTTACAAGAATGTTACTCCTCCTCTATAAAAAGGCACTCACCCCTCCCAATTATATACACCTCTCAAGCCCTATGTCTCAGAAAAAATATAATCAAATATAATAAAAAATCCCTAAATTAATCCTATAATCCTACCTTGGGGTATAAATCCATCCAAGGAAACCCTTTGGTGAAAACCAAAAGGAGTTACCGAAATAAGAGGAAACATCCTTCCCCAAACTCTTTTGTTTTATTTTCATTATCTAGCCCCAAAAATCTTCTTATTAAATTATTATATAATAACTTAATTATAATAAATATAATTTCATTTTTTTTATTCTAAAATGTTTACCAACACTTACACACACTTCAAACTAATTGGTAATGAACTTATCATTCTTGTGTATGATGAACTACCGCCTCACAAAATGATATTGTTTATTTTTACATTACTGCATATCGTTCTTATGTATGATGAACTACTGCCTTAGAGAAATGTGATTCATTCACACTTTACATAGAATATATTAAGGATGGGTTTATTGAAATTATATTATATATATATATTAATAATTATAATGTAATCATATTATATATATATATATTATGTTTACTTTCTTTCGTTTGATACGATAAGAAAACGGAAATGGTGTTCATGCGTATGTATGGTCCACCGTTCCCAGGAATGGTCTATTTAATTTTATACTTATGTATTTTATATTTATAAATAAATATATTCTAAATACATATGATATTTATAACATGTTTAACATTTTTTAAATTATTAAATCATTATCTAAGTAAGAAGGTCAAGAATAATAAGTCAAAACATGTACAAAAAAGCAAAAACGATATTACTCAAACCATAACATTTATAAGGAATTGTTAATAAGAGGGTATTATAAAATCATATATGGTATTAAATATAATAATATGGGTTTTTTATATTTATAATAAACTTATACTTACTATACAGGATTTTTGAACCTATATGAAGAAATTCAAGACCTAATGTAATGGTTTCATCATCTCACTTTTTATGTCTGTGAGATACATTTCATGCTCCCCACTCATTTAATTGGTGTGTTGTATTTACTAACTATTAATTTATTCTATGATACTGATATTTAAATTTATGGGTACTTAAATATCCATTTTATGACCTCTATTTTATGGTTGTTATGGTCAAAAGTTACAAAATCAATAAAGTATTGTCTTGATTTTCCTTCTTTTAGACATAGGCCACGTTATGCACCTATATTTTTATATATGAGGACTATATAATTCTATTTTAAATGTTATATAATAAATCTCTTTATTTTCATGAAATTTTATTCTTTATTTAATGTTATTATTACATGTTTATTTTTATTTAAATTTATCGAAGTGGTAAGTGTTTATTACTACAATCTCATCCTTTATCAATATTGTTTACGATTATGCTTCCATTGATGAAATATTATAATTCATATCTTAATAATTGTAATTTATTTTATTATCCTCTGGTTATTCAAGTCATATAAAATTAATGTTACCATTTTTACACTCTTTAGTACTTAAGTTAATTAAGAAATTGTTTTTATAAAAATATGAATTTATTTATCTCTTCAGTCAGAAATTTGTCTTCTTTTAAATCAGGTTCTCTAAAAATGTTTTCAAAAATGTTTTTCTATAATATGATTACTAAAGAAAATTTTTTCTTATTTTTTACCTTTTTACAAAAAATGGTTTTAAAACGAATCCTCTTTTCCTTTTCTCATCAAGTCAATTTTCTAAAGTTTTAAAGCTGCAAAGGGAATGTTCGGCATGTACGAACTTACCAACCGTCATGACCTACATTTCCTTGAATATTCTTTTATAATTTTAAAAGTTCAATTTTAAATAATTTTTTTCGAATATTATGTAAATTTATTTATTTTAATGTTTTTTTAAAGAAAAATTCTTTCAAATTTTTTTGAATCTTTCTTTATGATTCATTATGGTTTTTTCAAAGAAAATGGTTTTAAAAGTATTTTCAAGCTTCCATTATAAGTTTTAAAAAATATTTTAAAATGTAAGGGTTTTAAAAATGTTTTAAATCATTAATTATGAGTTTTAAAATTATTTTCAAAATAAAAATGTTTTTAAAATGTTTTGTGAGCTTCTTTTATATGTTTTCAAGGAAAAAAATGTTTTCAAAATGTCATCAAGGTTAATTACAAAAAATGGTTTTGAAAAGGTTTTATGTTTCAAAAAGAATTTTTTAAAATAATAAATAATATTTTCTTAAATAAATGTTTAATGTTTTTCCAAATCTTAATTTATATGTTTACAAAGTGTTTTTTTTAATAAAATTATTTTGAATGTGTTCTATGATTCAAAAAGTAAATTTCAAAGAAAGGTTATTTTCAAAAATAAATAATCCAAGGATATTTCAAAATCCTTCTTCATATAATATGGAATATTTTGATATAGTTTAATCCCTATTGGGAAAAAGATCCATTAATATTATTCATATTATTTCAGGAATGGTTTTTGTTTTGATGACATGATGTTTGTGAAACTCATTTCTCTTCAACACGTTATACACTTTTGAAACCCACTTATTTTCATGGGTTATACTTTGATGAAAAGATTATGAAACCTATTTATTTTCCATAGGTTATGATATGATGAAATTTTAATGATACCCATTCCATTTTATGAATTATTATACTAGTTTTAACAACCCTTTCTATTTTTATGGGTCATGATATGATACATGTTTTATTATTTTGAGTCACATATATATGTGATTTTATTATATGATGGGTGAGACCTATATATTCCTTCAATGTATTGGGTAAATATTTATATCTCATTAGATAATGATGGGAAACAAGTCAACGACCTTGATCCAAAAATGGGAAATAGGTGTGTCCTCATCCAAAATGGGAAATAGGTGTATCCTACTCCACTATAGGAAACAGGTGTGTCAAGATCCAAAATGGGAAATTGGTATGTCCTCATCCACTATGGTAAACAGGTTTTTCATAATCCACTATTGGAAACATGTGTGTCCTGATCCAAAAAGGGTAAACAACTGTGTCCTAATCCACTATGTTGATGGTCTTGGTAATTAACCTTGTCACATGAAATGGTTTTCTATTGTTATAATGGTTCCACACTTATATGACATGAGACCATGGTCCATGATTGATTTATGATGATTTATCAACCTTATGATTCATATATTATAAACTTCCAATCTTTATTCCATGACACTTGATTATAATCATTGATATTATGGTTACGATCTTCTATAATTAAGATCATGTTATCATACCCTTATGATCATGTTATGCTTACATATCTCCCATGTTTACCATTATTGGGCATCTAAGCTCACCCCTTTCTTATGTTTCTTTTTCCTGGGTTATAAGGAAATGTTTTAAGTAGGATCAAAAAAGGAAAAAATCTTTAAGGTATATATTTAATATCTTTCAACAATTTATAATATTATGTTTCCATGTTTGCAATGAAACTAAACTATTATGGTCCTTGGGCAGGTATTTCTGAAAGGTGCAGAATATTAACCTAAATTTATTTAATATCCATGTATGTTAATCCAGGTTCACTATATTCAACATATTAAAAATCAAGAAACTATGATTGAAGAAGAAAAATGTAGGCGTTACAGGATATTGAAAACCTAAAGAAGTTATTTGATAAAGGGAAAAATGTTAAAATTGATCTTGAAAAAAATATAGAGAGAAGGATAAATAATTTCATATTATTTAACATAAACTAATGGAAGATGAAAAAGGAATATATATATTTAAAAATTCAGTTTTGGAACTTTTTAAAGGATATAAGGAGTGTAAATATTATAAATATCAGTTATTATCATCCTTAAATAATAATAAATAGGTTGAAGATGTTGGTAAAGGGTCTCTAAAGACGACTCAAGCCAAGAGGACCATGTATGTAGCTAAAACAAGTGAATTGTAAAATTTTGGAATTCATTTGGAATCAAAATTTAAGGTAAAATTGCCATAATAGGAGAGTATATTAATGATAAGAATAATTATAATATAAAGAATAATATTTTGGGATTACACTAAAATTTTGGTTTATAAAAAGGATCTAATATTTATGGATAAAAATAAGTTGGAATAAAGATAAATTTTTCTAGAAAACATGCATGTTACAAAGGAAAATATGATATCTAAGGATATTACTGGTGTTTTAGAGCATTTAGGTATATAGGTAAAATGATTTGGTTCAATTTTTAATACTAAAAAAATATCTAGGAGGTGTTGGATTCAGAGTTTAAGGGGGATTCAACCCACTCAAAGAAAATTGAATCAAATGCAATCTAGAAAATCTAATTTAATGTTTAGGAACTTATTATAACTTCTTGAAACTCTCTATGAGAGGTTTGATCAGTCTCTACACCTTAAAAAGTATTTTCTTTTTTGGGATATGAATTCTTGTTCAGAGGGCCATAAGTGAGAGCATTGTATCTCTGTTCACTAGAAATTCGATCAACGGTAGGTGGATAAGATCGGTGTGAAGGTAGTGGTATTTCATATCTTCAATAGTTGTTAGTCCATAAAAAGTGTGTATATTCTAATTAAATCAATGGTAGTATATAATATTGATGAACTATCTAGAATAATATATCTAGAAAATATAATCTACAAGTGTTTATCGTGGAAAGATGTTGAGGTCAACGTTGCTATGAGGGATCAATAGTGACATTCTAGATGGAGGTTTCTCCATGAATATGGGAAGGAGGTGTGATCGACACATCCATATAATCTTTCAATAAAATTAAGTGGGGAGAAACCATGTATATAGGATCTGATAATGGAATGTAAAATTTGACTCATGTAGTTTTACAGATTATTAATCATTCAATAATAAAATATTATTGATGGTGTTTATCTTTTAATTGTATTTTTTTCTTCTGATAATATAAAGAATTCACAGTGGATCCTTCCATGCACATAGAAAAAAATTACAAATCATGTTAAAGATCTTGTGTTTATTTACTTCTTTATATACTTTTTTCATTTATTATGAGTTCTTGCATTTCTCTTGCCTTTTTTTATTTCAATTGAGGTGTGTGTGAGGTTGGATTAGTGTTGTGGGTATAGTGTTGTGACTTCTTATTTTGGTACACTTAGTCCTGGGGGAATATAAGTTTTAGAGGTTCGGTTTTCTATTATGTTTCTATGTATAGGAACTTCCAGTGGTCTATCAATCATACTTACGAAGGATTTATTGGTAGTATAAGAGATTCATTTTATAGATAGTCAGTTTCTTCCACTATAATTTGTATCAGATGAATTGATTTTGAGCTCATGGTTTACACACTAGTAGTAGAAAAAATCACGAAATTAGATAAAGTAATTATCTATAAAATTAAATTCAATGGAATGAATATTAGCTTTTTTAAAATGTAGATTGAATACTATATCATTTAGAAGGACTTGGAAGTATCACTGTATGTGGTAAAGCTACTGATAATATAAAAAGTTTAATTTGAATCATTATATAGGAAAGTTTTGGTGTTGGTATGAATATATCTATTAATAAATTTTTATCTCAACATTCAATATAATAAGGAACCAAGGAAATTTTTGAAGGCATTGGGGGATATGTATGAAAAAACAATGTCCCTAAAAAAGGTTTTCATATTGTAAAGGTTGTTTGGATTACTGTTTTTGGAATAAAGGTTAGTGAAAGATTATGTGAATTAATTCAACATGATTTTAGGGAACCTATAATCAGTAAAGTTAACTTGTTTCCAATGACTTATGCAGGTTCGTTTTTTATCTTCATTTTCAAAGAGTTGGGATGAAATGGTTACTATAGTTAGTAACTCCAGCAGAAAAACTGATCAATTATTTGGTGATATCTAAAATTTAGTCTCAAATGAAGAACTATAGTGGAGGGATATTTAGGTACTAACCAGTATTTCCCTTAATACTGATAAAAGGGAAAGGTCTCCCCATGGAAAATAAAAAAAGAAATCAATAGAAGAAAATTCACATGAAAGAAGTTGAAGTAAGTTGGCTGGTCCGGGTCTAACCTAATAGAAATGTGGGAGGAACTAAAATATCAAAAGGGACTTCAAGTTTCAAAAATAGAACACAAAAAAGGAATAAATATATGGTAGTTTAGATTCTATAAAATTAATTAAATAAATCAAAGTTCATATACTATGTTTTAATACTCTGGTAAAGATTAGGTGATTAACTCAAGAGTATCTTGTCATTCAACTTGAGATTATAGATGCATAATAAATTATGTATCTATAATGTTTGTGAAAGTTTATTTGGAAAATGGTGAAACAATAGAATTTGTTAAAAAAGAATATTTCAACACAAAAATGAATAATGAAGGATTTTTTAAGTTAGTGGAATTTAATAATATATTTCAACGTAGATGAAATATAATTTCTATTATGAAACTTAATGATTTAGTCTTTAGGGATAGCTTTACTGAGGGGGAATGTAAATTTACTTGAGTATCAACGATAGTTTCTCTAATATTAAATTATAGGACCCTTTATATGGTTAAAAGTTAAAATGGGTTGCTGGAAGTACAACTTTAAATGATCTGGAAGTATGGAACTGTGGGTTTTGTCACCTTAGTGAAATTAACTTGAAAGTTATAAAAAAAAGGAATATTAAATCTTGATCATATATAAATTAAAATTTGTTAAATTTGTGTGCTATTAAAATATAAAAGAGTTTCTTTTAACCTATATTTTTTGAAGCTTAAAAATATGAAGTTAGATCTTGTACACTAAGATGGTTAGGGACCTTCCCTTACTCATTCTTACAATGGTTGCCTCTAATTTATCATTTTCATTGATGATACTACTAGGAAAGTATGGATTCACTCTCTAATACATAGTTCTGATTTTTTGTAAGTGTTTAATCGATGAAAAGTATTCATAAAAAGGGAATATAGATGGAAATTGAAGTGTATACTAATGGAAAATTATGGTGAGTACACTAGATACAACTTTTATAATTTCTAAAATAAGGATGGAATGAGTATGATAAGATAGTGACTAAAATTACATATCATAATATATTATCATAAATAATGAATAATATTTTTTTATAGAGAGCTTAGAGCATGAGGTTTCACTTAGAAATGTTTAAGGCAATTTGGACAGAGGAACTTAAACACAAAAACAAATCTCATAAATAAAATTCCATTATTGGTAGTTGGGAAATAACTTTTGGAGGATCTATTGTTAGGAAAATAACCAAAAATTAAACATAATATATTTCTCAGTAGTTTATCATATTTACATTTAAATGTTAAGGACAGGGAAAAACATGATTCAAAATCCAATATATGTTTTTTCTTTATCTATAGAAAAAAATTGACTATCACTTACGGGGTGGTGATAGGACACAAATCATTATAATGGGGGATGGTATAATTGATGAGGAAATTATATGGAAATATTATAACATGGAAGAGAATAAATCTTAAGGTACGTCAAATGTTGATGTCTTAGTTTATCAGAGTACCAGTAGATATAACAAATTAGATAACTCAAATTTAGATATTTAAGGAATCGAACATCCAAAATCAAGACCATTATAAAGACTATAATTCTCAAGAGTATATGAATATTAAGTGGGAGCACCAAATTTATATGACCTGGATGTACGAGTTCTGAAACCTTAAGTACTAAAAAAAGAGAAGAGCTAATAAATTTTGTTTATTCAATTCATTTAAGGATATTAGCTAGAATCATGAGACCAATGTAGAGGTTTGGGTTTGATTTAAACTTTCTAATCTTAATAGATATAGGAGAACATGAAAATACATAGGGGAAAATTTGTCTTACTAACGTTAGGAAATGGGAGTTAGCTATGAATGAGGAGATGGATTTATTAAAGTTCAACATAAATTTGGAGATAACTGATCTTCTGGAGGGTAAAAAGGAACTTTAGATCAAGTGGGTTTACTATATTAAGTAATAGGATTATGGTAAGAAAATATAAAATGCACGGTTAATAGTAAAAGGGTTTCAACAAAAGGAAGGAGTATATTTCTATAAATAATATCACCAATAGTTAAACATTATGCCATCTAAATAGTGATAATTTTAGCGACATCAGAATATCTATATCTGGAGTGGATTGATGTTAAGATACATTTCATTAATATTGATTTAGAGGAATAGATTTACATGAAATAGTCAATAGGTTTACCAGAATTTGGGTATAGAAATTTCATATATAAACAGAAGAAAATATTATAAGTCTTAAAGAAATAATCATGTAAGTGGAATTATAAATTTGATGGATTTATAGTATAATAAGGTCCTCATAGTTTTAATATTGATAAAGTTATTTATAGAAGCAATGGGATGATGGGACCTTTATCATTTTACTATTTTATGTTCATGAAATGTTATTTTTTGAATCGAATGTTAAAAATATTTAAAAAAATTGGAAAAATAAGTTGTTCAAAAGTTTCAGGATGAAAGATCTCAGGAAAGAAAAGAAGATATCGGGGATGAGGATAGAAGTAGACAGAAATAACTAAAATTTTCTTCTATATTATAATGATTAAATATCGAAAATTACTAAAAGTATTTTCATGGATGAATAAAAACCTATTTCTACCCCACTTTATGGACACTTAAAATTTTCCAAGCACAATAACCAGTAATAAAATAAAATATTTGCTACATGGAGAAAGTGAATTATCCTTCATATGTCAAAAGTATAATTTATGAAATTATTTTTACCCGATCGGATATTTCATTCGCAATGTGATTTCTAAGAAGATTTATGTCTTACACTAGAAAGTAAAATTGGGAAGACATCAATTGGATCCTTTAGTATTTAAAGTATACGAAGATAAGGCTCTTTGTTTTGGAAAGTAATATGCATTACAAGTTTCTTCTAATACTAAAATTTAGAGAGATTTAGATAGTTGTAAGAGAACCCCAAGGTTTATATATACATATAGAGGAACTAATATTAATTCTATATCATTACTACATAATTTTTTAAATTAATTACAATGTAATCATATCATATAGCAGAAATAGAAGCTAATAAAAAGATATTTTCGTTAAACAATTTACAAAATTAATTAAGAAGAAGTTTGGAATCATGGAATATTTTCTATGATAATCAAAGTGAAATCCACTTAGATAAAAATATGGTTTTTCTTGTAAAGACAAAGCATATTAACCTGAAGTACCACTTGATTCGAAATATGCTAAAGGATCATGTGTTAGAACTAAAAAATATTACTGGTATCCAAAATCCAATGGACATTTTTAGTAAGACTTTTTCTTGAGAAAGTATGATGTACTATCACACCTTAGTGGGTATTGAGTGAACGGAAGAAGAAAACGAACAGGAACACTTCTATTATGATGTAAGAAATCAAGTTTACTAAGTAGAGTTGTTGAGGTTTTGTCACACCCCGATCTCAGATGCCAATTTATTTTATTTTATTTTATTTTTATTCTTTTCTTGGTTCTCCACCTTTTAGATGAGGATAAGTTGGGACCTGGTTTGATATTTTCGATGTTTTGGTGGGCCTCGGGTCAGTGCGCGGTCACCGCACGGGTAGCGGTGATCGTGCGCTTGGTCGTAGTGAAAGCGTTGTCACCCAAACATTTGAATAAATAATAAAAATTAGATGAATAGATTAAATTGACTGAAAAAAAACAAAGCTAAATAGAATTTTTTTTCTTTATAACGACAAAAAAAGGTTAATATTTAAATTATAATAATGAAAATATGTTTGCGCAAGTGGTAATTTTATTTTTATTTAATTTAGAAATAGTAATGTTTTTATAAAATTGTTGTGAGTATAAATATTACTTAAAATAAAATTGATAAGAAATAATTATTATTATTATTGGTTTTATTAATATTTATTAGTTTTCTTATTATTATTATTATTATTATGTTTTATGATTATTTTTTTATTTAGTTTTTTCCTAACCATAAACCTACCCCATTCCCGCATCCCCCACCATATCTCATCGCCTCCCACCCATCTACGCGCCACCCTCCCCCTAGCTCCTGTACACAGTGCCTGAGCACTCCCCCTCCAAATCGCGTCGCCACCATGCTGCTCGCCGCTCCCCTACACCGGCAGCCCCTCTAGCCCATCGTCCGCACTCGCCCTACCCTCGTCTAGCAGCCACATTTCAGCCCCCTTGTGCTACGCCCTCGCTCTCAAGCTCCCGCACCTACAGCCTCACCGGCTCCCTACCCCAGTCGCGCCCTCCGCACAACCAGCCTCACACACTAGTGGGTTCCCTCCACCCTCTCCTCGCACTGCCGATGTCCGATGCCACAGCCCCGTCCAACGGCCCCTTCTTGCACGAACACCATTTCCCAGTGTGATTCTGGTGAATCCATCCCCCTTTCCGGCGCGATTATGGCGAACCTATCCCCTTCTCGACATGTTTTTGGCGAACCCAACCTCGCCCGTCCGACGGACAGCAGCGACTAACTCGATCCTTTTTTTTGCAGCACCTTTGTGTTGCTTCGGCGTGGCTATGAATCCCCTTGTAGGGTTTGCAAAGGGTGTTTCGGGTCATATCAGATCGCGTCCTGCCCTTCGTTGCCAAAGGCGAAGCAATTCAAATCGCTTCGGATCCTCCGCTATTGTTTGTGGGGCGCGTGTGGTCTTGCCATATGTTTTCAGGGTTTACACCACCATCCGAGGTGATGATTCTTCATCCGTCATCTCGTTGTACATTTTATTTATTTATTTATTTATTTTTGGGTCACGTTTATGTCCCTGAGTCCCTGGAATTTTATTGGACGTGTGAGGGTCTTCACTGCACTCATTTTGGGTATCGGAAGTTGTTACAGGGAGTCGAGATTGTTTCCAAGTGTGTGCACTTTTGACTAAGTGTGTGCACGGGGGCATGGTGTGGTTTGAGTTAAAAATATTGGTGTGGCTATTGTTCAAGGTAGGCGTTTCCATATTTTATCTCTTTCTGAAGCTTTCCAAAGGCACTTGAATGATTTCATTTGATTTATAGATGTTATTCGCACCCTTATCATCTTGATAGTTTATTCATTATAGTGTTTATTCGATGGTTAAAAGTGTTAAAAATTGCTTTGAAAAAGTCCCTTAGTTACGTATAGGTGTTTCCATGCCCTTGCTCCCAGTTTTAATCTATTTAATGTTGTGTTATCTTAATTAAATCTTATATTATGTTTCACACCTCTACTTTGTTTATAATTAACTTATGACTGTGTTTTCCTGTAGAAATGGTTGATCAAAAATGGATTTTTGAATGCTTATTTATTTATGCTCTTTTTTATATACCTTTCCAACTTGGTTGGAGCTAACTTCCTTTATCTTCAAATGGTACTGTTGTACTTCATGAGTAGTGTTTCCGAGTAGAAACATTTTTATGGAACTTGTTTGTCCTGTGTTGGTTAGTCTTATGGAACTTAGTGTTTTCGTAGAAATGATTTCGCATCTCTCTAAATTGGTATTTTTCTTAAATCCTTGGTTTTATAAGCAGTTCTTGTTTTCTAAATGATGTTGGCCTCTGCGTGTGGTTCTTTAAATTGGTTTGAAAAGAAATCCATGAGTATATGCCCGTTTGGTTTATTAAATACAAAAGTGGTGTTTAGAGTCGTTTTAGAAGAGCTTGCAAAATGTTATCATAAAGTCATTTGATTATGTAATAACGAGAGGCCCGATTTACAACCCCAAGTGTTTGATAGAGTGGTTTTGATAAATGAATGATGTGATGGCCCAGTTGGCATTTTGTATATTTGACATGTATGCATATATGTAAGTATATGGGGCGCTCTTATCTAGGGTAACCCTCCATGGGAGAACTTATAGGAAGCGTCTGTGTTTGGGGTAGGCAAGTGCGGTGAGATGAGTCACGCGTGCGAGGCCCTTCCTACTTACACAGTATTATTATAACCACCATGGGTTCTTGGGAGTCTTTTATATGATCGAGTGACGTTTGTTGACCAACCCTGATTAGACGGGTTGGTACCCCCTAGAGTTGTTGTTATGCCAGGTGGGCTTTACCACTAGATTGGTCAGTTAGGGCGGCCAATTGGTTATAGACTTAGGAGATTCATTATACGCAGGTAGGTGGTTCCGAAACCGAGTACGTCTATGTGTCTTCTATGGATGTTTAGGATCACCCATGGTTACTGAATTATTTACATTGTTTGTTTACTTTTCATTGCATTGGTTTATCTTCAGTTTCACTTTTACTTGTTTCACTCTAGCCCAGATTTGGTATCTTTTCTATTTTGGATTTCATTTATAAAATGGAAAATGTTTTTGGAAATGGTATGTAACGTGTGTTGGGTTTTTAAATGATAATAACATGTTGCATATTTTAAAATGTGAAAACCCTACTTTCATATATGTATTTCAAACTTGTGTCAGTGGACTATTTTGGAAAAGAGAATTGTTGAATTCAGTGGTTTATTCTTGGCATCCCTACTGAGCATCTTGGTGCTTGCGCATTTTATATCTTTCTAGTTGCAGGTTCAGTTTCTCATACATGTTCCTGGTTCAGCTGCTCAATGTTAGAGCAGTGTGGTCTTGAGTTGGGTGGAGACCTAGGAGGTCACAAGGAGGTATGTACTTTTATTTTCTTTCCTCTGCTAGTATTTTCTCACACCATCAGTCTTTCTTTGATTGGTTATCATTTATTCATGGGCCAAATCGTTCCCAATGGTTAGATTTCTGATGCCCGGCACTAGTTGCCAGCCTGTGGGGATCGAGAACGCCCCTCGGGCCATGCCACGGGCTGGCTCGGGTGACCGGTTCAGGGTCGACCCGGGTTGGTTCGTGACAGGTTTTCCCTGGAATAAGTTTTGAAGTAAGAAATTATTGGAATATAATTCCTTGTTCAGACCATCAAAATTTAAGAGCACTAAAAGTTTGAGAATCATATTTATATTCACCATAAATTTGATCATAAGTAGGTGGATGAGATTGGTGTAATGGCTAAGAAATCATATCCCTTCATCCTTTGTTAGTTCATTGAATGTTTTTATTATCCAATTTCCTTAAGGGTAGTCCATAATATTAGTGAATTATCTCAAAGGAAATATTTAGTAACAAGAATCTATAAGTGTTTACCAAGTAAAGAGGTTGATGTTAATAGTGTCATGGGTGATCAAAAGTGACATTCCATAATGAGGTTACTTCATGAATATAGAAAGGTGGTGTGACCAACACAACAAGCTAAGTTTTATATAAAAGGAACTAGGGACTGACCCTGGATAGAGGATCTAAGTAGGGAGAAGTTAATATAACACATAGAGATTTATAGAGTGTTAATCATTCTATAATTAAAAATTACTAAAGTTGTTTTCATGTTCATTTTATTCTTTGTACTTATATTAATATAAATAATTTGTAGTGTTTCCCCTCATGCACGTAGGAAAAAAGTCAAAAGCAGGTTAAATCTCTTATATTCATTTATATTTTTATGTTATTCTATTGTATGCATTTCCATTTCTTGTATTTCCTTTGTGTTATTTATTTTTATTAAGGTGTTTATGATGTCAACTTAATATGGTGGGTAGAGTGTTGTGACATCTTATTTCTAGTACACTTATTCTTGAGGGAAGTAAAGTTTTAAGGTTTGGTTTTCTGCTATACTAGTCTACATAGGAACTCTAAATGGTTTATCGATCATAATTCTGGTGGATTTTTCAATTGTATAGATGAACAGTTTTTCATGTAGTTGGTTTCTTCCCCTATAGTCTTGTGATGATACCAAGTCAACAAAATTTTGATGACAAAATTCAAAATATTTAAGATAGGGAAGAGAAGTTAAAAGAGAAGGAACTTATGGTTGAAACTTTTATCAAGTGTATAGAAGGAGAACAAGCATAGATTTTATATAGAAGGTGTTCTTCATACATGACTATATATTTGAATCTATTGAAGAATGTAAAATATTACAAAGAAAGAATAATTACTTTTGAAAATGATGACTCTCTTAGAATCAAAGTCATTAGATCTATTGTAATTGGAAAATAAAATTTGAAATCAATAAGTCCTCGTTTTTTGATGGATTGAAACACAATCTATTGAGTGTTTAATATATTTTTGATGAATTAAATGAATTCACCATTAGATGATATGGTTTTATTATTAAAATTATTGAAGATGTGGAACTTTTGATAAGAAGACAATGAACCAATGGAAACCTATTCTGGGTTAGTGATGCATGGAATTCTTGTAATTTGAGCATGGAGGAGGAAACTCAATTATAGAATATAAAGCTTAGACATGTTATATAGAAACATAAAAAAATTAACATGTAGATAAATTATTCATGATGTCTCTATATCTATAAGTAAAGGATATTGGTGTTGTTACATATGATAGAAATAGAAATTTAAAATTCTTCACACATGAAGGTGAATATATATATATATCATCCCTTGTGGATTATTCATTATGAAATATGTGGACCTATTAGGAAATAATCAATAAATAGATATAATTATTTTATTTCATTTAATAATGATATCACTCATATTACATGTATTATGTATTTAAAACATAAATCGTAGTCTCTCAGTATGTTCAAAAGTGTTTGGAGAAAGGGATGAAAAGGAATGTGGTTACTCTATAAAGAAGATCATAATAGATAATGGTGTCGAATACTGAAGTGGAAAGTATTAAGGTTATCTTGAGAATCATGGTACTCATCATGATCTTAATGTAACATGCACACGACACACACACAAAATTTGGAATGAAATAATAAAATCTTGGTTGAGATGGATTGAACCATGTTGATTGAATACAATACTTCTCTGTTCTTTTGGAGACAAGATATTAGTGTAGCAGTTCACATCCAAAATCATTGCTTTTACAGTCCAAAATCTTACATGTATCCATATGATATTTATTATAATAACATACTAAGTTTAAAGAACTTAATGGGGTTTGGTATCCCTAATATTATCATATTTAAAGGTGAGAATCTTGGGAAGTTTCATTAAAGAGGTGTTAGTGGAATCTTCCTTGGATACCCTCCAAATGGTCAAGGATATATATGATAAAAAGAAGAAACTATAAGACTTATTGATTCAACTAATGTGAAAGTGATGAAATTTCAAAAAGAAAATCTCCATAGTCAGTTGTAGATATAAGAGGAAGTGAATATAAATTTTTCTATACTAAACATCATATTAAAGTATCTTAAAAGAGTGATGATGTGGAAACTATACTGGATGAAGATATTGAATTAGTTATTTCAAGTGATAAGGGAAAATCATTATAATCTCATACAAATATAAGGAAAAATGTGGAGGTTCAAAATATTATTATGTATTAAGTAGAATAAGTTCAAACTATAAGAACATTGAGGATAGGTTCGCAAGCCCCTTTTCCTTCATAGGATGATAAAAGATATATTGAAGAGGAAATATAGAATCAAGAGCGCATTAATTCCATGAATGATTAGATAACATTGATAAAAATAATATATAGGAGTTGGTACCGAAACCTGAAGATAAAAATGTGATTGGAAAAAAGTGGGTTTTCTATAACAATTTGAATGAAAATGGTGAAGTTGTAAGTGATAAGTCAATACTGGTTTGTAAAGTCTACTCATGGTTTTAAGTCATTGACTTTGATGAGACATTTTTCCTAGTTTCATGACTTGAAACCATTAGAATATTTCTTTCAATTTCTACACAAAGTAAATATAATATTTTCCAAATGGATTTAAAGTCATTTTTCTCAATGGAGATCTAGAAGAATAAGTATATATAGAGAGTATAAGTGGTTTATTTTTAGTAAAATAATGAAACTATGTATGTAATTTGAAGAATGATTTATATTGGTTTAATCAATCCCAAAGATCTCTATATTACAATATGGATTCCTATTTAAAAAAGATTAACTTTAAGAAAGGTAGATTGGACAACAACCTTCAAATAAAAAAATCAAGTGTCTTCTTTCAATATTTTTGTTTTTGTTGATGATATCATATTTTTAGAGAATATTAAAGAATTTTTTAAATGTTTTTTAAAGATATTGGTATTTTGTTTGAAATTTCTATGAAATGATCATTAACATCCATTCATGGATTACCAATTTCTCAAGATAAGGATTGCATTTTCTTATTATAAGAAAAAAATTCCAAGGAACTACTTAAAAGATTTTTAATAGAGGATTAAAAACATATTTCCACACATATCTCAAAAGGAAAAAATCCATTTGATGATTAATTTGTTAGGGCTATTGATTCTAAGTAATTTAGTATATTTATTGGAAGCCTACTATATTTATTAGTCTATAGACTAGACCTAGTCTATGTTGTTACCCTGTGTTTCATATTTTAAAGTTGGCATAAAGGGTCAAATATATTTTTGGAAAAATAATTTAAAAATACATTAAGGGGCTTGTAAATTATGGGATAAAGTTTGATAATAATAGAACTATAAATCTGTTTGGCTATACATATGTAGACTAAGCAGGCTATATCGTTGATATAAGATCTACATATGGTGGATATGTATTTATAGGAGAAATATGTGTGAGTTGGAATAAAAATAAGAAAAGTTTAATGACTCTCAGAACTGCAAAAGAGGAGTATGTAGTTTCCACTCAAGATATAACTCAATTAATATGGATAAATACATAGATGAAAGTCATACTGTTTAATATGAAGATTACACTTATCTTTGGATGTGAGAATAAAAATTTTATAAAATTAACATAGAATCTAGTGCAACATTCAAGATCAAAGAATATTGATATTAAATACTACTTCATCAAGGATATTTTAGAAAGAAATCAATGAATGCTATAATTTATACCAATGGGGGAGAAGGTCGCTTATATTTTCACTTTAATGTTTCCAAATGATATTTTTGGAAGTTTTGGTTGATTATGAGTGTTCAACCTCACCCACTTTAATGATGAGGTATTTGTTTTTTCATCCCCTATCTCATATTGTCTTTGGATATTATTGTCAAAGGGGGAGAAATATGACAATATAAATCTATCCATTTATATGTTATTTACCTATTAATGAGAGAATATAGTTTAGGGTATTTTCTAAAAGTTATAATTTGTGATGTCATCATGTGTGTTTTTGTGTGAAATGTTTTAATAGTTTGTTGAAGGGGGTGTATGAACTATTTTTTTGTTGACTAAAGTTAGTTTCTATCATGAAGACGTGATGAAGAAATAAGTTGAAAATGATTATTGATCATTATTTTATGGATATCATGGAATTATTCTTCAATGATTCTTTCTTCTTATACAAAGATATATCATGTATGATTATAATTATTCAATATAGATCCATAGATTTAGTTTAAGTGATTTAGTGATTTATATTCCTTGGTGGAAAACAAAATCCAAAGGGGAGATTTTTGAGACCAAGGGGTTTACAATTATTATAGTTGGATTGATAAAGAAACAAATAAACAATAACTAGGAATGCTCATGTTATTCTATTTTATTATTAATATGTCAATATTCTTTATAAGAAGAGTTTTGATCCCTTTTGTACAAAGATCACTAACCTTCAATTGGATAAAAGAAATTGATTGTGAATTATAATTCACTTCTATGAGTAGTAGTGATTGATTTCATGAAGTATTCAATGATTCCATGGACTATTATTTCATATTATGTTTCTTTGTAATATTCTTATATGTACTATGATTCTATTGACTAATATTCCATAGTTGGAGTGTTGACCGTGCATGGATCTTCTATGAATAATTATCTTTCTTGAGTACGTATAGTTAATGAACCTTAGGTTCATGAGGATCTTCTATGTTTTTTTGTTTTTGTGATAATCATAATAGATGTTCCTTGATTTTTAGTGCTTCTTTGAGAACACCATGGATCTTCTATGAGTTTTAGCGCTTATATGTAAATAATCACATATATTCCATTAGTATGAATATTCTATAAATTTTAGAAAAACAATATGCATGAACCTTCCATGAGTGAATAAATAGTGATTGTGAGTCACATGGTAGGAGGAGATACCATGAATATCACATGGAAGGTAGCTTAGAGATCAACCGAAAAACATGAGATTAAAATATGAAGATGCCAAATAAGGTGGTATTATAAAGTTTAAATATCATGATAATGACTATCATTTTTCTTACAATGGGTTTTTTTATGAAGAGAGAAAAGAGATGAGGGATTTATTGTAGCTATTTTAGTAAACATAAGAAAAGGAGATGATAAAATGGTTTTGTACATATCTATTTATGCTTGAAGAAGAAGAAGGATTATTTGAGTTGGATATGAAGTTCTCATTAAAGATGAGGTGTTTAGTGTTGTTTCAAGGGAAAGTGGTGGAATATTTTTTAGAAATCCTTGTGCCTTTAAAAAAGGATGAAAGGATAGATTGAATGCATATATATACACATGTAAACTACATACATGAAATTTCTCAATTATCACAGAAAGAATGAGGTGTAGATCAATGGTATTTATAAGGAAAATTTTCAAGATTGAGGTTAGAAATATCATATATCAATATGATTTATGTATTGATGCATACATGAGGATTTATTATGGAATAAAAATTGGTTTGGTAGAGAATTAAGAGTCCATGATATTTATACATTTTTATAATAAATTAATATTATTCGTTAAAAAAATTTCTTATAGATGTTATTGGGAAGACCAGATCTGAAAATTTTGGTAATTTTAATGCGGAAGTATTTATTCACTGTTGTTAATATTTGAATAAAGAATAAAGAGTATAAGTATCTAACACATCATCATATATTATTTAGAGTTTTTGTAGATCATGTTTGTGAATTTTTTGCAGTATAATTATAAAGAGATAAAAGGAATTGGAAGAGGTTCTTTCATGCTTCTATGTAAGAAAGAAAAGGAGAATAAGATCTGACTATAAAATGGGAAAGTCTGAAAAATTAAAACAACAAAATGAAAACATGTAGAAGAATGTTAGTGAAGGTTCATTATATTGTGTTAAAATATGTTTTACCATATTATCTATGTGAAGAACACATGAACCATCAATGGAAAATAGTGAAATTCAAGTAATGGATATACCATAATTTCTGTATACCACAAAGGATCATTTTCTAGTGGACTGTGTGATCTTTTATTGTTTCAAAATCCTTCCAAATACTAGCTACCATTATTGAGTAGTTAACTTCATAAATTATTGTGTGTGACTAGGTGTGCATGTTTATTATGTTTATAAGATTCATTTTTTTTATATGATGAGAATATTGTTTTAAAATAATAAAACATAAAAAGTGTTGACCAAAAATTCACCCCTCTCCATTCTCATTGGTCTAACGAATCCTGACAGTTCCTTTTAATTTGTTTCATTCCTACATATCATAAATTATCTATCTATAATTTTTATATATTCTTATGAAAATATGAGTTTCTTGTATCAGTTTGGAGCATGTGACACGCATTTTGAACTAAAATGACACTTTTAAAGTGCAAGCATTTAGTTTTAGTCATTTTAAGCACACCATGTATTAAAATAAATTCATTTCATTTCTACATTCAAAAATGAATCAATAATCATTTTCCTAGAGTATTAGGATAATGTGAGTTTTTTTATTCATTTTGATCATGTGATGCATGTTTGAACTAAAATGTTACTTTTAAATTGGAAACTCTCACTTCTAGTCATTTTGAGTGTATAATGAATTATAATGACATGAGGTTTATTTGAACGTATCATAAATCAATCAATGGTCATTTTACTAGAGTTTCATGACAATATGAGCATGTTTTCTTAGTTTTGAGTATGTGATGTTCATTTATAATTCTTAAACACTTAGAATGTAAAAATATTGTTTTAATAATATGAGAATAAAATGAGTTGGAATGATATAAAATTTATCAATATTGTTAAAAATAAATCAAAATTAATTTTACTATATTAACATGAATATTTGATCTTGTTTTGTTAGTTTCTATTATATGGAACATGTTTTAAATAAAAATTATCACTTTTAAATTGAAAGCATGCACTTTTAATCATTACTTTGACACTTTGTATTAGAATGACATTTGGATCATTCCAACACATCATAAATAAATCAATGATAATTTTCTTAGATTCTCATGACTTTTTTATATTATTTTCTCAATATTCAGTGTGTGACACATGTTTGGATTGAAAATGTCACTTTTAAGTTAGAAACAAGAATTTTTAGTTATTTTGACAATTTTATGTGTTAAAATTTTATTTGATTCATTCTTATATTTAATAAATGAATCAAGGATATTTTTTCTAAATTCTCATGAAAATGTAAACAGGTATTCTCACTTTTGAGAAAGCAGTGAACATTTAAAACAAAAGTGTCACTTTTAAATTTAAAAAAACGAACTTTTTGTCATTCTGAGAACACTATTGAAGTTTGGTTTGTTCCTGCATGTCTTAAATTAATAATTGATCATTTCATTATAATTTCATGATAATTTAAGCATGTTTTCTTGGTTTTTAGTATGTAATGAGTGTTTTGTTCTTCTTAAATGTTTAAAATTAAAAAATACACATTTAATAATTTTGATCACACCATAAGTCGAGAAAATATGTGGGTTATTCCTAAATATCAATAATTAATCAATGATTATTTCCTAGAGTCTCAAACAATCAAAGCTTATATACTTGGTTTTGAGCATGTGATGTATATTTTGAACTAATATTTTTCTTTTAAATTGAAAACGCACACTTTCAATAATTCTAATAATATCACTTTTCAGAATGACATTTGATTTGTTCTTATATGTAATAAATGAATAAATGATCATTTTACTAAATAATGATGATAATGTGAGCATGTTTTCTCAGTTTTGACCGTTTACTAGTTTTTCATACAGCTCATAAATGAATTAAAGATAATTTTTATAAATTTTTTATTGATTTAGGAATATTTAATAGTTTGATAAATATTTTTATATAAGTACACCCAAAAAACTTTAGAAAAACAAAATTTAATAATAATAATCTTCCACTCACTAATGTTGTAATTTTCATATTTTCCTACCAACTTAAAAAATAAAAAATCCAAGTGATTTTTGGATTGATTTATACAAAAATTCATTGTTTATATGTTTCCCTTAAGTTTTATTTTTTATTAACCAAGGAAAAAATAATATTAGTACTTAATTAAATTAATTTATTGTGATTTTTGTTTATATAAGGTCTTGACTTAGGCCATAAAATTTAAAGGGATGTGGATGGGTAAATGCGGATATTGAAAATTAATTATAAAGTTGAAACAAAAAAAATAAGTCAAGTGGAATAAAAAAATAAAAAAAATATGTGATAGAAAACCACCTCTTCATGATGTATATAAACATTCTGAAACCATTCATGTTGTCCACTCATTCCAAAACAATTTTATTTCCACATCTGAACATATTTTTTTTATCAATATTCCATGTATTACTTGAATAATATAGATATATAAATCATTAATAAAAAAATAATGAAATTTTAATTACTCTTGAAAATACCTCTTTGGGGATGTGAGTTTTTCCATGAAGTGCGAATTATTTTATTAATTTATAAACATAATAACTATAATGGTTGTTATTATTTTGCTTCAAATTCTAAAAAACTTTGAGAAATATATGTGATTTTTTTATATATTATTTGATATTGAAATATTATTACATATACCTTAATACTAATCAATTTTTAGAAATCTATAGGTTTCTTGTGTGTACTTAATGTCCTCATCCCATTTGTTTAATGATAAATAAACAAAAAACTATAATTAAAAAATCTTGTCAAAACATATTATAAAGTAGATAATTTGAATAGTTTTTATAAAAATTTAAATATACTATATTAAAAATTTATAAGTCAAACCGTGTTTGGTTGATTTATTGGATATCCATGCATTGGATCCATACAAATATACTTTCAAACTATCCAAACTGATTAGAATGAGTATTTAATAATCCATAAAAAAATTAAAAAACAATAATTAATTAAGGGTGAAAATAAAATTATATTTTATATAGTTATACTATAGAGTGTTAATTCTACATGGTGGGTATTAATAATAGTATGTCATTTTTTATTTTTGTTTGGAAAAAATCGCCAACTTTATATGCTCTTTACTTAATTTATTTTCATTCCATTGATTTTTTTTGAAAGTGACATAAGGAATAATAAATTCAAAATTATTTTCATAAATTTTTACCTTTAAAGTGATGATATAAATGTCAAAAAATTATATCAATATTATAAAATTTTAACATAAATTAAATATTAATTATTAGATATATGAATTATAAAAATTTACCTCATAAATACAACCATAATTGTGTTTCCTATTCATTCATGCTTGAGAATCTCATTTATACTCTCAAGATCAATAATTTCATAAGTGAGTGTTTCATAAATATACTCTAAAAATTCAATTTCATTTTTATATTCCTTTTAGAACATATTATCTTCACAAAATTCAAAAATTAATAAATGTGTAATAAAGCATGGTGTAGCAATGGTTTCCTCAAAATACCTTTTAGTTTAATGTTAGATCATTTATATTTTCATGACACAAATTTCTCTTTCTACTTCTATCATTACATAGATTACTTTAGAGCTTTTCAATTCATTATGAAATATTTTTCATATAAAATAAATTGAAAATTTAATACCCCTTTATCATCATGTTTATTTATAAGATTAATTAGTTTTTCGATGAGATATCCAATAGAAAGTTTCATAAAGTGAATATAAACATCATTAAGGGGAAGAGGTATCCCAATGGTCATCTTGTAGTCTATAAGAATCCCTGCTCTAACTTGATCTATTAGCAGTTGTTGATTATGTAGGATATCACCTTATATATTGTACATTGTACCTTTGGAAACAAGGTGATGATTGGTTGATGATAGATATATATCACAATAAATTTCATCCTATAATATTTAAATATATGACAATTATCATTATATAATTGTTTTACAATGAACATAAACTACTGTGAACAATTTGACTACCTCGGGTGTGTAAATAATTTGATCGGAATGGATAGCTCCAAAAATAGGGGTGTGTGAATCTATATAGGATGTATTTTTGTGATAATTTTCCTTGTTAATCCCTTCATATGAAATAATTTATTACTTCATTTTGCCTAATCACTATTTTTGTTGAATTTTTAATTTATTCCTGCATGTGTTTCATTTACTTATCACCGAGTACCTATTTTTTTATTTTCTAAATTATTATTATGGACAGTATCCAAAACATACTCCTCTAATATGACTATATTGTTCTAGATGTTTCAATGTCACTGATAGTAGTTCTTTAACAACTAAATTCCTCATCTCATTTCTAAACTAGGTAGAAATTTAAGAAACTAAGTAGTGATTTTATGTTATAATATATTAAAGAAAAGTAAATTTATATCGTGTCATACACATGATTCGCATGCTTTATGTGCATTTTTATATACTATTTCTCTATTTTTATTTATAGGAGATTCCTTCTATAGCACATGATGTGGGATGGATGTAGCTCAATATTATTATTGATCAATTTGTATATAAACATAGAAATATAATTCATTTAATTTTTTATATCACATCAATGTTATACTATACATTAAAAATCCATACCATAATTTTTAAAGTATTATGCACATTATCTTTTCTTCATGGTAGTAGTTTAATAGTTTTGATGCATATTGTTTATTTTCTACACACATTTTTTGCCTAATAAATTAATAATTATAACGAAAATTTAATTATAAATTTAATATATATATATATATATATATAATAAAATCAATTATAATGAGTCTTAAATTCCTCATCATGCTTAAGGGAAATTAAACCATCCTAAGTTTCTTGTTTAATGATGTTTTCAAATAAATATAGTGGATGGGGCCTAATGTTACAATCAAAATTACTAAGATATATTTTGGTAAGAAGAACTTAAAATACCCAATAAATATATAAATTAAACATTCATAAAATTCCATCCTAAATTCTCCTAACATAAACATACTAGACAAGGGATAATTATGAGAAATTAAAATTACATTATTTTATTTTTCACTATAATATAGAAAAATGTTATAATGTTACTGCAATGTGTTTCCAAGTTTTTTCTTTCAATATAGGTGCAACACTTTACTAGATATCCATCTTAATTGGCATGATCATTTGAGTACTAAACTCATTGTAACTAATGAATATAGGCTGGTTTTGGTCGATTGTTTGAACAAGTGTATTTTACCCAAAATCAAATTTTTGACATATACTTCTTTCCATAATAACCTTTTATAACACCATTGTCACATAAATAACTCATTTTAAAGTTATGTTTTAATTTATTTTCCATTATTTCTTTGTTTTTGGGGTTTCTCAGGCATTTTTGGAGAAATGGGTGAGTTTTCATGATTTGGTCCAAACCGTGAGCTCAATTCCAGATTTAAAAATTAATTATGTTTTGTTTATAAATCCATCATTTTTCAACATTTTTTATCCATTAAGATTCCTACCTGGCTTCCCCTGACCTAATAACACCACCACATTAATTTGGACCATTTAGAAATCCTTAATCATGGTGTATTTCAGTTTTTATTTAAGGGATTGGGCCTGCCCGAAGGCCCATTTCCTGCATTAAATATAATTTTTAATTATTTAATATCTCCTTCATTTTATATTTTTTTGCTGATTCTACATCTCTCGTGAATCCATTATCCCTATAATAACCCCCATTGTCGGTTTTGCATTTTTTGAGCTCATATGAACCCCGAAGGAGGGCGATTCTTCTCTGAATTTATCAAATCGCCCAGATTTGAAGAGGTGAATTCATTCTTTCATATCTCCTTCAATATTTACTCTTTTCCCCCCATTTCAGTCCCCACAAGAACTTCTCCGCATCAGTCAAGCCTCATTATCAGGTTTTTTTTCTTTGAAATTCAACATTTGGTTAATTTGGGGTAATTTCTTCAATATTTTTAAAGGTAAGTGTTCCACCCTTCCACTTCTTCCATTTCCTTAAGGTTTCATCCCTCTTTCTTGATGTTCCAAAGTTTCTAGAACCTAGGGTTTAACCATGAGTCGTTTTGGTGAAAAATTGTGGTCTAGGGCTGGATTTATCATCCTTGTGGTGCCGGCGTGGTGTGGTTTATATTTCGCACCATGTTTAGAGGGATTCGACAATTTCTGTAGGTGATTCTGTGGGTGATCATTTAATGATGAGTTAGTTTTCTTGATTAAATAATTTTTCATGTTACTTATATGATTTTCATTATAAAAAAACCATTTTTTGTAGCAATAATAAATCATTTGGTATCAAAGTTACATTTTTGTTTGAAGTGTGTATTTTTCAAATGTACTTCATGTGTTATCTATTATGGTATTGTTGTAAAATTTGGAAGTGATTTAATAGTTGTTGAAAGGGGCTGCCAATTTTGTATGGGTAATGATATAGTGTCATGTGGACCTAAAAAGGGGGGTCTTTGAATGTGTTTTTTGTGTGTAACCTTATTATACTCCTTGAAAGTGTTTTATGGATTTGTGTGTTCTAATGGGTATCTTTTTTGATATTGTTCAAGGTGATTTTATAACATTTGAAAGTGGATTATTACATATTGATTGGGCTGCCAATTATATTTTAGCAGGGTTTTGGTTTTCTTTTGGCTTAAAAAGAGTTTTTTGAAATGGGTTTTATGTTCAAATCTTGGGTATACTCATTATAATTGTTTTATGAAAGTTTGGAATGGTTTATTGAGTTGTGTAATTGGTGAAACTATATCAGAAAACTTAGTTGATAGGAGTATATTTTTAAAAGGTCCATTTCATTTGTGAAAAGTCTGTTATGTGATATGTATCATCTTGGAAATATTTTATTAAAGTTTTTTAAGGAGATATTGAGGTGTGAAATAGATGTGAATGTGATGTGGATTGTTTTGTGTGAGTGTGATGTGAAAAATTGAATTTTTGATTATTAAAGGAGTGTTATGTGGCATGTGTGTGGGTTGTTATATGAGTTGCAATATCTTATAATTTTTTTATGAAATTGTTTAATGGTTTTGTGTAAGTGTTGAAGAAATGTGAAATGTGTTGTGGGCTATTTTGGTGTGAGTCAGATTTGAAAATCATTTTGAATGAAAAATGGAGTTTTGTGACTTGTGTGGTATACATATGGACTGTTTGGTGAAGTTGTGATGTAGGAATAATATTTTCATGTTAAATTTATATTTCTTGACTTGTTGAACTTGTTTGAGCACAAGGTGAAAACCTAGGTATCTAGGTGGGTGGACGAGTACAAGTATGCTAGTGAATTTGTGGGGTTTGGCCTCAGTTTCACTTAGCAAGATTGAAGCTTACAACTCTAACTAAACTATGATGATGATGATTGGTGACCACTAGGTTATGGGTATGTTCCCTACTAGTGGCTCGTGCACGGGAATGGATATTTGTGATGGTTACTCTCAGTGATATACGAGGTACCAGGGACCCACATCTAGCTAGTGCCAAAGAGTTATTTCCTATTGCTTATGCTCATTAGTTACTTTATACTTACCGTCAGCATACGGTACATTTGGCTGGAAAATTCATTAGATTTTGTGTTTATTTTAAAAGTGTTAACCCTTTAAAATAGCCCACTTGAAAACTATTTTTATTCAAAGTTTCATCTTTTAGAAATTGTAACTAGCTTTTCATGTTTTTGAAAACATGAATTCTTTTCATATTTACATGTTTATCACATGGAATCTCTTAGTGGTGGTATCCTACTGGGCTTTGTCTCATACCCTACTTACACCCTTGGGTGTAAGTAGACTTTCTTATTTTGAGTTACAGGTTTGGGTATAGGTTTAATGTCATTGGTTCGGGTTTTTAGCGGTCCATCGTGATGCAGTGTTGTGGAGATGGCTTGAGGGAGGTGCCTCTTTCCATGTGGATGTTCTTGGGATGTATTTTCTTGGTTTTTTACCTTTGTAATGGTCTTTATACATTGTTTAAAACTGTGTAATTCAGTTCTGAATTTTATTTACATATTTTTTGGTTTGAAAAATATTGGTTTGGTTTCTTCGTTCAGTTTGTCCTTTTATGTTTACAAATTCAGAAAAATAGTTCCCAAAATTCATTTTATGATACCTGGGCACTTTTTCCAGCCCGTGGGGATTAGTAACTCCCTTTGGGTCTTGCCACGGACCGGGTCGGGTGCCGATTTTGAAGGCGACCAGATTCGGTTCGTGACAAAATGGTATCAAAGGAGGTTCATGTTAACTCTTTGGGTCATGTTATTTGGGGAGCAGTTTGGATGGTATGGAGTTAGGATTATTGGGACTTGACAATCTAGTTATGGGTTTTTTTCCTGTCCAGTACACCTTATCATGGGATTTGAGTCGATAGTGGAAGTCAAGATTCATCTGAGACCTTTGGTTTTTTTGGTTTGACGATGATATGGGGAAATGAAAAGAGAGTTGGGCTAATGGTCTCAGTGAGATCGCAGGGCCTGGAAAGCCATGTGGAGCCAGGGATATTGCCCTAAAACAATATCTATTATTGTTAAGTGATTGGTATATGGCCGCCAATCATATGTCCATGTCACCCACTGAAGCTAGTTCCCCCTCGCATTGTCTTGTGCCCTTTAGTTTTGAAATCCTGGAAGTTCGGTTTTAAAGAAAAAATTACGTGGTTTTAAGAAGTATATGGTTTTTTTGTAAAATGATTTTCACATAAATAAGTAAGGGTTTTATTTTTGAAATGGTGGAACTAAAATTTCAGAATTTTTTTGAATTGGGAAAATGGTGTATTTACACCTCTTTGGAAACCAGGAAGTATGTTAAAGTTGGTTTTGAAAAAGTGTTTCCCTTAGAGTTTTATAAACTATTCCAAGGTGTCTTAATAGGGATGAGTTGTTTTGAGTTTAATGTAAATAACTTGAAAGTTAATTCATATCTAAATGGTTGTGTGTTTATGAAATGTTTTTTAGTTGTAAACTGGGATTTTGATCTCGTGGTTATCAGTCTTGAGAAAAAGGATGTATTGGTTGACTGTTTTGGTTTTGATAAGTGGAAATAATTTTTGTTTTAACATTTGGTATTTCCATTAGTGACCACATGCATAAGGTTATATGGGATGATGGATGGATAATGGCATGACTAGATGAGTGCTGGGATATATATGAGTAGGGTGCCTAGTGTGGCACAGAAACATGCATGTGTGAGGCCCATGGGGTACCATTGGTGGATATGCTAACTGCTGAACCATTTGTTTTCAAAGAAATGTTTTTAAAGGGAAACATGATGTATTGGTGACTGGTTTAGAATGGTTTTTATTATGTGTTTTTGAAAATGTTGATTTTTTAGGATGTTTTGAGTACAAGAACCCCTCCTGTTTGAACAGTGTTTTGGGTTGGTGTTCCATTGGTAAGCTGGGTTGAAATGTTGGTTAGTGGTATCTTCTGAGAAATGTTTCGGGCTGCCTTTATGGCAGTTCCCTTCATGTGTTTGTATCTGATTGTGGAACATTTTTACCAATGGACCAGTTTGGTTGGGTCCTTTGGTTCTCTCATTGGATAAGGTACGCCCCTATTAAGGGTTAGTACACAACCGAAGTAATACACATATTGTTTTGCCATTGGAAAATCCTCCAGCTGATTAATATAAGGTACTTTTTTCGATTTTTGTTGATTGATTATACACCCATTAATTTAATTGATTTTTGGATCCTCTTATGTCGGGAGAGTGATCGTGGAAGGTTGAAAGAGACCTTAGTTTCTTAAGTTTCATGATTCATCTAAGGTGGAAGTGGTATGGGGGTTTTATTGTGGATGAGTGTCTGGATGGTGTCTAAGAGGGCCTCTAGGTCCTTCATAGTGTCTTTGAAGTATGAGTTCATGTTAAACCACCAGTGTGGGAAATATGGTCATGAGAGGCCATAATGGCCACATTTTGGGATTGTGTGTTGTTTGGGGACTTTTCATAAGGTCCCTTACCATGTATTGTTTCTATCAATTACAATGGTCATGTATGGTGACACCTTGTGATTTCGTGTGCTCATTTGACTGTAAAGGTGAGGGTTGTAAAATCCTCTAAGGGTCTATATTATGTTGGGAATATATCTCCCTTGGGAAAAAAATTCAAATCCTTTATCATAGAGGAAGGTTTTTTATATGTTTCCTCCCCTTTTTTTGTTTCTCACCCAAAGAAACAAGGTGTGATGTGTGTGCATCTTCTAATCCCTTGTATCAGTGAAATGTTAGGTGTTGGTAAAGTGAGTTCTGGAGTATGTTTTCTCTTGTCGAACCCATCGGGGTATGCGATGTAGTTATTTGTGGTAGCGAAAGAAGAAGTTCCATACAGGGGTTTCCAAATCCTAACTATGAGGCTGAAGATGCTTCAATCTTTTGAGCTCCATCCATAGGTCCCACATAGAAGTTGGCACGTAGTCATGGGAAATCCCAGGGTCATTTAAACTTTTGTACAAGTCCAACCTTAAGTATTAAATACAGTAAGATTTTAAACCTCTAGTGTTGTCATCTTTCTTCTATTTTTCTCGTTTAGCGAAAAGAGATGGAGCTGCTTGTGCCCATGTTATCGCCCAATGTCATTTCTTTCCTCTTTGGTTTCCATTGTGTTTTTAGATAAAGGTTTAAAATTTGGCTAGATAGGTTGAGCGCAAGGTTTTCACATGGTGAATTGTAACTATGCCCCAGAAAACCATGCAGATATAAGGATCCACGTGGTTAGCACAAAATTTCCCAAACTATGCAGACTAACATTGTGGTCATCCCAACTCTTTGAGTTTTGGGGTCTTTCTGCGTCGGCCCATGCTAGTCGGTTAAGATGGTTGGTTCTTATAGTGGGGAGACCCACCATGGGTCTTGTGTATTTTCTTTTGGAAATTTCTAATGGAAGCCTACCCCTTGTACCAAAGAGTCTTTTTGGTCCTCCCCATGTTAGTTTCCCGATTCTGTCTCAGAGAAAAAAATATTAAGTTGTCTCTTATGGTGGGGAGCCCATTTGTGTCTCCCCATACCAGTAAATTAGTTTTTTCCTTGGTCTTGGATTGGAAGTGGGTAGTCTCTTTCGGAGATATATAACTACCTACATATTACTTGGGTAAACGTTGGTATTGGAGGGTTCTCAATGGTTTAGTTATATCATGATAGGTGTAACCTTGTTCAATGTGGTTGTTTGTTTGTGTAAATTGCTTGATCCTTGTTCAGATTGTGTTTGAGGAGTTTTCCTTTGGGATAAAGCCTGAATGTTCTTGATTGTTTTAGGAAATTTGTGTATGTTTTGGTTGTGAATTATTTCTTCCTTAATTGATCACTGGAGGTTTTTTGGCCTTTGGGGGCGAAACCTAGCAAGGGAGTACCTCTTGGTTTCACAGTTGGGTTTGTTTATTGCTTTGGCTATGATTTGACTTTCCAGGGCAGAAATTTTTCATGGTGGGGATAATTTTCACATAAATAACTTATTTTAAAGATATTTTTTAATTTAATTTCCATTATTTCTTTGTTTTGGGGGTTTGCCGGGCATTTTTGGAGAAATGGGGGAGTTTTCATGATATGGGCCAAACCGTGAGCCCAATTACAGATTTAAAACTTAATTTTGTTTCCTTTAAAAATCCTTCATTTTTCAAAAAAATTTATCCATTCTAATTCTTACTTGGCCTCCCCTGACCTAATAACACCACCACATTAATTTGGATCATTTAGAAATCCTTAATCATGGTGTATTTCAGTTTTTATTTAAGGGATTGGGTCTTCCCGAAGGCCCATTTCTTGCATTAAATATAATTTTTAATTATTTAATATCTTATTAATTTTATATTTCGTTTCACTGATTCTACCTCCCTCACGAATACACCATCCCTAGGATCACCCCCAGTATCGGTTTTGCATTTTTGGAGCTCAATTAATCCCCGGAGGAGGGCGATTCTTCTCTCAATTTATCAAATCGCCCATATTTGAAGAGGTAAATTCATTCTTTCATATCTCCTTCAATGTTTACTCTTTTCCCCCATTTAAGTCCCCACAAGACCTCCTCCTCATCAGTTGATCCAAACTATCATTTTTTGTTGCTTTGAGATTCAACATTTGGTTAATTCTGGGTAATTGCTACATGATTTTTCAAGGTAAGTGTTCCCCCCTTCCACTACTTCCATTTCCTTAGTGTTTCATCCCTCTTTCTTGATGTTCCAAAGTTTCCGGAACCTAGGGTTTAACCATGAGTCTTTTTTGGTGCGGTTGATATTTTGCACCATGTTTTGAGGGATTCGACAATTTCGATAGGTGATTCCGTGGGTGACCATTTAATGATGAGTTAGTTTTTTTGATTAAATAATTTTTCATGTTCTTTATATGATTTTAATTATAGAAAAACCATTTTTTGAAGTAATAATTAAGAATTTGGTATTAAAGTTACATTTTTGTTTGAAGTGTGTATTTTTCAAATGTACTTCATGTGTTATCTATTGTGGTAGTTTTGTAAAATGTAGAAGTGATTTATTAGTTTTTGAAAGGGACTACCAATTTTTGTTGGTTAATGATATAGTGTTATGTGGACCTAAAAAGGGGGGTCTTTGAATGGTTTTTATGTGTCTAACCTTGTTATACTCCTTCAAAGTGTTTTATGGATTTGTGTGTTCTCATGGGTATCTTTTGTGATATTTTTCAAGGTGATTATATAACATTTGAAAATGGATTATTAAATGTTGATTGGGCTTCTAATTCTGTTTTGTTAGGGGGTTGGAGTTCTTTTGGCTTAAAAAGTGGTTTTTGAAATGGGTTTTATGTGCAAAGCTGGGGTATACTCCTTATAATTGTTTTATGAAAGTTTTGAATAGTTTATTGAGTTGTGTAAGAAGTGAAACTATATCAGCAAACTGTTTTGGTAGGAGTATATTTTTAAAAGTTCCATTTCATTTGTGAAAAGGTTGTTATGTGATATGTATCATCTTGGATATATTTTATTAAGTTGTTTGGAGATATTGATGTGTGAAAGAGATGTGAATGTGATGTGGATTGTTTTGTGTGAGTGTGATGTGAAAAATTGAATTTTTTATTATGAAAGGAGTGTTATGTGCCATGTGTGTGGGCTGTTATATGATTTTAAATATCTTATAATTGTTTTATAAAATTGTTTAATGGTTTTGTGGAAGTGTAGAATAAATGTGAAATGTGTTGTGGGCTATTTTGGTGTGAGTCGGATTTGAAAATCATTTTGAATGAAAAATGGGCTTTTGTGACTTGTGTGGTATACATATGGGCGTTTTGGTGAATTTTTGATGTGAGAATAATATTTTCATGTTCAATGTATATTTCTTGACTTGTTGAACTTGTTTGAGAACAAGGGGAAAACCTAGGTATCAAGGTGGGTGGACGAGTACTAGTCTTCTAGTGAATCTCTGGGGTTTGGCCTCAGTTTCACTTAGCAAGATTGATGCTTACAACTTTAACTAAACTATGATGATGATGATTGGGTACTACTAGGTTATGGGTATGTTCCCTACTAGTGGCTCGTGCATGGGAATAGATATTTGTGATGGTTACTCTCACTGAGATTCAAGTTACCAGGGACCCATAGCTAGCTAGTGCCTAGGGGGTATTTCCTATTTCTTGTGCTCATTAGTTACTTTATAATTATTGTCAGCATATGGTACATTTGGCTGGAAAATTCATTATATTTTGTGTTTGTTTTAAAATTTTTAACCCTTTAAAATAGCCCACTTGAAAACTGTTTTTATTCAAAGTTTCATCTTTAAAAATTGTAACTAGCTTTTCATGTTTTTGAAAACTTTCATGATTTTCGTCTTTAAATGTTTATCACATGGAATATCATAGTGGTGGTATCCTAATGGGATTTGTCTCACACCCTACTTACACCCTTGGGTTTAATTAGACTTTCTTATTTTGTGTCACTGGTTTGGGTACAGGTTTAATGTCATTGGTTCGGGTTTTTAGCGGTCCATCGTGATGCAGTGTTGTGGAGATGGCTTGAGGGAGGTGCCTCTTTCCATGTGGATGTTCTTGGGATGTATTTTCATTGTTTTGTACCTTTGTAATGGTCTTAATACATTGTTTACAATTGTGTAATTCAATTATGAGTTTTATTAAAAGATGTTTTGGTTTGAAAAATCCAGTTTTGGTTTCTTGGTTTCGTTTGTCGCTTTATGTTTTCAAATTCTTGTAAATCGTTCCCAAACTTCATTTTTTTTTATACCTAGGAACTTGATCCAGACCATGGGGATCAGGAACGCCCTTTGGTTCTTTCCAAAGACTGGGTCGGGTGCCGATTTTGAAGGCAACCAGATTCAGGTCGTGACAACCATTATGTAACATCAATATTGTGTTTTTTTATTCTGAAAAATTTTTCCTGGTTTCTCACCTCTATTTTGTTACTTACCTTTAGGTTTTTTCTCACATTTATTCTATTTCTCACCTTTTAGTTGTTTCTCACCACATAAAAATAATAATATTTTAAATTTTTGTCATATTGGTCCTCTAGACTGGTAGTTTTAGTTAGTTTAGAAGCCATTATATGCATGAATAGTTAGATAAATAATTCAAAATATATAAATATAGTATCGAACATATAATATAAATATAAAACATATTTTATATGAAAAATAAATAAGTTATATCAAACTTTTTTATTAAACATTTTTTATTTCATTAATGATTAAAGAGATTTAAACCCTTTATTGAGTGTCTAAATCCCCTTTTAGTGGTCCCCTTTGACATATAATAACCATCTACATTAAGACCACCATAAAATTATAATCATGTCACAATAAAAGAAGTATCCTCAATAGAATTTAAATTTTATTCTTATACTATTTTAGTCATCAACAGGACAACTAACCAATTTTTATTTATAGGATTTTGTGCATAAAATAATTGTATTGCTTTTGATTCCATTATTAATGATTTCTCTATTCACAGTGTGAATAAATTCAAACTTTAAGGAAATAGTACAAACACATCAAAGAATAATAGGAAATGAGAATAAGAGTAACTTTTATTAAGAAACTATGGTGAAATACAACAACTTACAATTGAAGAAATGGGATTATAACATAAAATTAGAATCATGATATTATAATGAAAGAATATAAAAATTCCTCGAAAATAATTTAAAACCAATAACTTAAATATGCATTTTATAATACTTAGGTAGATTTCCATATATTACATGTTGTCTAAATTAATAAGGTTAGGCATGCGTGGGTGAAAAGTTAATAGAGAGTGTACTTTTACACCCTTGACCAAAAATTAGATCTATCTTTCATCCTTCTAAAAAACATGCCAAAAACATCTTCTATATTTCCAAATTTGTGTCAGTTGTAGAAAAATAAAATGAATCTAATGATTTATTCTAGAATATTTTGAAATTTTATCCCATTTGGTGTCATATTTGTGGAGTTACGGTTAAAATAGTGGGATATTATTTTGGGTCACTGAATCTGGCCTATAATTTCATCTTCTAATTATTATACCTATATCACCCCTTAAACAAACAAATTGTATCTATACATGGTTGAATTAAATGTACCTGATGATTTTATATATCTCCAGTTAACTTTTAAGCTTCATTGAGCTTGGATTATGGTTATTACAATCAATTTAGTGGGATGTTGTTGAGTTTACTTTTCCCATAATTTTTTTGATTGAATGTCCAAAATGTTGGTCCTCCAATATGAATCTCTAAGGGATATATAATTTTAAAATAATCAAAAAACATGTGTGATATACCTTCAAAATATAAAATTCAAATAAATAATAGTATGGGTTTTACAAGGTGATGAAAACATGTAGCAAGTATTAGTGCATTTGAGAAAAAATTACAAACATGATGTGAAAAAGAGTTCAATTTGTAAAATGAACTAATACCTATTTTTGTGACCAATTAATCACATGAAAATAATAATATAAAAAATTAATATTAGTCTATTTTAGTGTCTAATCACCCCCTAATTTATTTTTTCTAATACTGATCAAAAAGTATCTAAAAAATATGAAAATTTAATTCACTTTTTCAAAAACATTTTAACATACAATTTTCACCAAAATAAATCATACCAAAACATCATCAAATCTATCAAAATCCTTTAAAACTTTTTATGTTCACAATAACATCTCAAGTACAAGACCATTACTTTATTAAAATTCATTTTCACATTTGATCCAATTTTAATTAATCATAATGAGGTGTTTTGAATCATAATATATAAGGGGATTCATTTTTATTCAAGAAGAAAATGATGGAAGTGCTAGGTGGAATCACATTTTAATATTATGATAAGTATTCCTATTTTTTATGTTTTACGTTTTTGTTTTTCTTTTTGTTTTTTATTGTTTTTATTGCAGTTTTTTCATAGTCATTGAAATTGCTTCTAATAAATTCAACCCTTATAGAGAAACTTTGTTGATATATACCTGGCTCAAAGACCGTAGGGAACCAATTGAATTTCACATACTTAGAAATCTTCTCAAGTTAACTCAATCAAAAAATAAAATTTAAAAAATAGACATAAAATTTCCAACTCTGGGATACACAACTATGTAGACATGATCCCCAAGTTCTTAAAACAGCACATTTGGTCAATCCATTATTTGATGTGAAAATTTATTATTTTTTCCAAAAAAATTGAATACTCATGTCAAAACTAAAAAACCATCACCAAAACTATGATATTTATTAGGGGGCCATGGGAACTCAAACTAATACCCCATAATCCAAATCATGTGCATTGTGACATCATGATTAAATGGATGAAAATGAAAATGGTGAAAAATCACATTATATAGCCACACTTTCTAAAATTTATGCTCATTAAATTAATCTTACATCAATATTAGAATCAAGGCATGAAAAATTATTTGATATTCAGGTGACTGCCCCCGCCAGGCTCACCAACGATCCAATTATGTGACCTCACCACAAGGTTCTACCAAATCCTCAGGTGTTTGCACCCACACTTACACAAATGTCCCTAGCAAGCAACGCGAATATGAGAAAAAAAAATTTAATCTCTATAATCAGGAAAAATCAATCCTACAACACAATGTATGAAATAGGATGATGAACCAACTACACCAGTGCACTGCACTATCATGTAAATGTATATATTTATATATAAAGTTATTAACATTATACATTACTAATACACATAATATAAATTAAAAACATATAAAAATATAAAGTTATAAACTGACATATATAAAGTTTAATATATATATTAATCACATATGTAAAGTTATATACTTACATAAATAAAATATATATATATAATTTAAATAATATATATAATATAATTTAAAAGATACATATAGAATTTATAATATTATTTAAATTATATATAGATTTATATAAATATATATATACACACGCATTTAAAAACAAATACAAATATACACACAAACAAATATATATATATATATATATATATATTATTTCTGTATATATATATTTGTGAATATATAAATATGTATGTATGTGCGTATTTCTGTATATGTTTTTTTAAATATATATGTATATACAAACATATATATAAATACATGGATTTATTTATTTATTTATTTATTTATATATATTTCTGTTTCTGTGTTTTTTATATTTCTATATGTTTTTAATATATATGTATACATACAAGCATACATATATTTTTAAATATATTTTTATCTATATGTATTTTTATATGTTTATATAGATACATACATCTATATATTCAGGAATATATGTTTATATCTGTGTCTGTTTATATATATATATATATGATATGTATATATATTCATGTATGTATGCTTGTATGCATATACGTATGTTTGTATGTATGTATGTGTGTGTGTGTGTCTATAAATATATGTATTGATGGACGTATTTATGTAGTCATGTATGCATGTATTCATATATGCATTTATACATGTGTGTGTGTGTGTGTGTTTATATGAATTCCTGTATACATGGAAAGAGCATGATCCATTGAAGGAAGAATGTTCCTTTCATCCTTCACTAATATTGACTCTTTCCATGCCCCCATTTCAATAATGTATAACCTAGTTTTGACTCCATTTTTTTTCTTGGTTCATTTAGTATTATTCCAATGACAATTTCATGTACATTCTTTTCTCATACGCTTGATATTAATAAAAAGAATAATGCAGAAATCATTCTAATATGGAAATTCAAAAAAATCCTTTTATAACATGATTTTATAATGTTTTTTTTTTGAAAAAGGTTAACTAAAAATGATAACAATATCCTTTACTTACTAAAACTATTCATCACCTACTAATGGAGAAGGTGTTATATATTCTTCTTACTTCTAATTGAATGATGTTATTTAGGATCATTATCTATCTCATCAGGGTAAAAATTTATGATTTCTAAGAAACATTTCCTTTATAAAATGTTCAAACTTATCTCATTTTGTACTTTTTTACAAATGAGACCCTCTAACATTCCTTCAATGTTGTATCTTGAAAATTTTCATTAAGTAGGAAAGTCATTTTTCATCCCAAAAAACATGGCTCTCAATGTGAACTCTTCATTTCTATCAGCATTGTATGTTATAATTCTCAAATCCCATATTAATATTATATATTTAATTAATGTATAAAAATAACCAACAATATCCTTACCTTTTTGTTTTGGTCTTAAAATAATCAAAGAAAACATAATGAACTTTCACTTCATGCATAACCACAGTGGAAAGTTATAATTTTCCAACATAACTAGTCGTGTACAATGAGTACTACTTTATATTTAAAAATAATTCATTCCATTGATTGATAATTTGAGATGGAGGTTTCTTGAATCATTTCCAAATTTAGGATAATCATGCCCAATTTTCATCCACAGATGAGAATTTGTTTCATGAAAAAATTCCTCAACTTGAATTTGTATGTAACAAAGCACGAATAATAAGTAGATGAGTCGATGATTTAAAATATTTAATCATTGGATCAACAAAACTAATTTATTTCCAATGATTCATAGCCCTATATAAAATTTTATGATCTTGTGTGAATTAATTAAATATAAAAATTAAATCAAATAATTACCTCATTTGATATAAAGGTGTGTTTAAAAACCACCCACCACCGAAGTCTTTTTCTCGAAGTAACCAACAGTAAATCCCCCAATATCATCCAACCACACTTCAAAATTATATGTTAATGTCTATCATTTATATCGGGTTACTACTGTAGGGATATAAAAATGCTTTCAACTTCCCAATGATCATCTCTATGATTATTTTTTAATCTATGTGGGAGAACTTGGATCAGTTCATTAGATCAATATCATCTCACTCTAATATATGGGAGAGATGATAGACGAGCTCTCACATTTGAGTGGATGAATATTTCTTTGTAAAATAGCTCCCACTTTCTTATGTAGTGGATATTAAACAAGTGAAAAAGGCTCCTCAACCCCCGTATAAGTAATTCCCTACTAAATAAGGCATAAACAACATATTATGACCAATTAACTAGGTCATAATAATCATTTACTTTTTATCAGTTAGTCGTAATATAATAAATATATTAAGTGATAAAAATGATCTATTAACTTGATTCGATATTACCTTAAATATTAAACTATCCTTGAATATTAAAATAATATTTGTTCGTTAAATATTTTCCAATGTATTCACTTAAATGCTATTAAATACATTAAATAAATAAATTCAAATACAATTATTTTATGCTTGAATAATAATGAATTTATTTATTACTTGGAGATCATTTATGCTTGGACATCTATTAAACCCCATGGTGGGGAACACCATTTCCTATACTCTGAATCATTTTAATAGGACATAATTTTGAATGTGATTAGTGTGTAAACCTCTAGAACCTTATCATGATAGTAGTAAATACTATTCATAGACCCGGAGTGGAGTCTAGCAACCCATCAAGGACTCTATGGAGATAAGGAATAGTTGTATCAATGATAACTTCCCAAAAACAGATGTCATGTAATATAATATCTTTTTCTCATGATATCTCCTAAAGTAGGACACACACTTTGTGTCATCATCATTTCCCACTTTATTTTTTATTAACCTTACTAGACATACTTACCTTCCTCCACTGTGGGCATAGATTTAATGAAGGTACTACAATTTTGTTTAACTAGGCTAGAGATATAACTTCCTTTTAGAAGATAAAATTTTTATCTTGATTATTCAGTCAATTTCATACAACCAATGGTGTACCCAACACAAGCAAACTTATCAGGATATAAATTTCATGGTTTTCATATCACATCAAAGTATGTGATAAAATATTATATGCTGATAATAATATCAAGTACAGAGACCATAATATGTGTTTTTTGGTCCCAAAGGGAAGATAAAATTATAGAAAATAGGTTTTGGGGGTGAATTGGCCCTTTTAAATAACTTTAAAGATTATATTGGAGTTTTAAAGTTAATTTAATGTAAATAAAATTAATGGGCACAATATATTTTTATATTATTTCAGATCTAAATAATCATACTCTATTATTCATCCTTTTTATGAAATGAAAGATATGGTGGCCACTATAATGGAATCGGTAACTTTTGAAGGTAGATCACAACCCTTTTATGACTAACTTTTTAACCCCTAGAGGAACAACCCTAGAAAAATAAATTTTCAGATAGTAGATTAACCTAATCACTCATCCTTTTGTATATATTGATAAATACCCCCAAAAACTACCTTTTTAAGTGGTGGTAAATACCATGATTTCATTTTAAGCGATCTAAGTAATGACTAAAAATCTAGCCTTTTGTGGTTATGGAATAACTCAAATTACCCTTCATTTTTTTACCTGGAAGAACAATCTAAATTTAAAGGTTTTTTTAGGAGTGAAAATATACTATACTACATTTTAACTGGTATTATAACCCTTTCAAATTACACACATAGAAAATAATAGAAATAATTAAAACCACAGAACCAGACGAACACTTTAAGGTTTGAGTGTTGTGGTATCAAGGAACTCTCCATCCGTAAAGGATCAAACAATTTAGGTTCATATGAGAGAAGTAGTTGATCACCAAAGTATGATGCACTTTTATAGTTTAATAATATCCTCAACCATGTTAATTTTTACCAGTTATATCAACTTTATATATAGTGTTTCTTCATGTACAATAACTTTTAAATTTGAAGATCATTGGATCTTTCTTTTTCCAGAAGCAACAGTTGTGTATGTAACTTCAACGAACTACTTCATATTTTTCCATGCTTATTTACTAGATAATATTCCATGTGTATTTATTTCATAAATGAAAAATAATATTCATCTGATTCCTCCTTGATATTATATAAAATAAAATAATCATCTTTTATATAAGAATAAAATAGAACAATAAATATAGTAGTAATTAATATGTATTAATATCCTTGTAAAAAACCTTGATGGTATTCAAGACTAACTCTTCTTATTTCAACCAAATTTAAATTGAATATCTCAAGCTTCAATAATTTTGATATGAATATCTATACATGTTTAATCCCTTAGAGGTCTTATTTAATTCATCATGAAATAATCTAAAACATTTTCACATGGAATCTAAATAATTAATGAGTAGTTTTGGAATAATTAAAACACTAAGAATATTTATAATAAGTGTAACATGCAATTCCTTTACAGCCTATTAATTTTTCAGTTTTGGGTATTTTAGGTGTTTCAGAGGAGTCTTGAGCATTTTTCATTGTGTTTGGAGTTGCATCAAAGCTGTAACAGGAAATTCACATCATGTGAGGGGTACACGACATGAATTTGTGGTTCAAATCTTGTGTAGTCTGATGGTTTCATGACTTGTATGTGAATGAGGGGGGAACTATGAAACATATTCACATCATGGAATTAATTCACAATCCGTAATTAAATAAAGGTTGAGGTGATGTGAATTTTGGTGAAAGTTGGTTTTGGGGGAATTCCTGTAGAATTCAGGTCATTAATGTTTTACAATATGAAAAAAAGTTTAGTTCTTGGTTTTAAATAGTTATTTCAGTTGAATCCCTCCTAATTCAACTGTATATATTTTCAATCTCATTCTGGGAGAACCCTAGGTGTCTCTTGGAGGATCATCACCCCCTTCCCCCTACCTTTATAAGTTGGTTCTGATGGAGTCTCATTGGTGATATGTGGTGAGTTATCTTCTCTTCCTCGTGGGTTTTCTTATATTATTATTTATAAATCCTCTATGATGATAAAGATTTTTTTTTGGTTGTGATTTATGATGTATTTTTGATAACCCTTAATGTGATGTAGGTCGATATGTGTGTTTTTCATGTGGTTGGTGTTTCTATGAATTTATTCATTTCCCTACAGTGCACAACAATTTGGAAAAGCTTATTTGAGGTAGATAATTCCTTCTTTTCTTATTTTGTGTATCATTTAGGAGGGTTTTTCTATTTTTTATCTATAGGGGTTGATTCTCCTATCTTAATTAAATATAAATAATTGACCAATTTTAATTTAAGTGGAAAGGTGAATGATTAATATTCTTTTACAACTTGATATTATTGTCATGTTTTGTTTGTATGGGCTGAATTCCCCAGTTAAAATCATGGTATTTGGGAGCCTTTACATTCACAATAGTTATTGTGATATGTAAACCTTGATTAATATTGTTTTTATATCATCCCAAAATAGAAATTTTCTAGCCACTTATATTTGGCTAATAAAATGGTTTCCTATAGATCTATGTCTTGTGTGATAACACCCCTAAAATAATGTTAAATGTGATACAGTCCCCTTTTTAAATCTATAAAATTGTATTTTATGTGTTGTGATGTGTGGATGTACATTTGGGGTAACTATGTGTTGTTTTGATGAAATGTGGTGTGATGTATTATTTTTTTAGACATACTTTTGGGGTGGTGATATGTTGGTTCTTTTACCTTGATTTTGGTGTGGTGAGGTGATGGTTTATTTTTTCATTCTTTTGGGGTGGCGAGGTGATGTTTTGTATAGACGTGCTTTTGGGGTGGTGAGGAAATGATAAGTTTTTCCATAATTTTGGGGTAGTGATTTGATGTTTTGAGGTGTATGATGAGCTACTTGTGAGGTTTGTTTTTATTGTTCTAGATTACCATGTAGTGATGGAATAACTAGTTAATGATGTTTAAAATTGAATGGGATGGTTTAGTTAGTGGGATGGAAATTATTAATGAATAAATAAATGGTGTATTTTGTGGTTAAATGTGGTGGATGCTTAATAATGAAATTAATGATCTTGATAATTGGATTATTTAGTAATACGAAATGTGGCTTGTGAATTTTATGGTGTTATGCATTTAGTGGTGGAAATGAAATTGGATGTATTGTGAGCTGGTTAGTTTTTTGTTGTGAACCCCTAGGTTAGGCTTGTGTATAAATTATATATATATATATATACAGTTGTATATTCCTTGTGATCTCTATATGAAACCCACATGTGTTGAGAACTATATATCACACCAATACATTTATACGGGGGTATTTTTTCCAACATCTCAGCAATGAGGATAGTTAGTCAATTACCCACCCTTTTCAGTTTTATCTTCTACATGAGTAAATATGCACATGATGTGATGGATAGAAGTATGATATCACACTAGGTGATATCCTAGGTGTCTATGGGTGAGATGTGATATGACCATTCTCTGGGGTGGTGGTCCCTATGTCTTTAGGGGAGATGTGATATGACCATGCTGTGAGGCATATTATGGTGGGGGTCATTCATGGTAGGAGGAGGGAAAAAGGTTGATGTCCATGTCATGAACCAGATCTGGTCGCCATCAAAACTAGCACCTGGCCCAGTCCATGGAAAGTCCCTAAGGGCATTCCCTATCCCCACGGGTAGGCACAAGTTCCTAGGTATTATAAATAAAATTTTGTAATGGTTTACCCAAATTTATAAACATAAAAAACCATCAATAATAAATAAACTAAATCTGAATTTTTCAAACCAAAAAACTCTTAAAAAAATTAAGAATTGAGAAATGAGGTTTGTATGAAATCCTAAGGACTACTGAAAAGAAATAATTCCAAAAATAATATCCCAATAATCACCTCATGGAACCGGGGCATTTCCCTCAAGACATCTCCATGACATCGCATAAAGAAGGACTGCTAGTAACATGAACCACCGGTTCTAAAATATTTACCCAAACCTAAAACAAACATTACCAAGTCTACTTACACCTAAACTTGTAATTAGGGTGTGAGCCTAATCTCAGTAGGATTCCACCCAAAGAGATTCCATGTGATAAACATTTTATGATTAAAAGCTTGCAAGTTTTTATAAATAAGAATGCTATAAACAATTTCAAAGATATGATACTTTAAAATGAAAACAATTTTCAAGAGGGATACTTTATAGAATGTATAAATTTAAAAAAAACATGATACTTAATTTTCCATCCAATCATATGGTAATCTTAAAGTAATTACAATTTACTCAATAAGCACTAGTCATGGGAACACCCCATAGGCACTAGCTAGTTGTGGGTCCTATGTACATCGTATCTTAGTGTAAAAGTAACCATAACAAATATCTATCTCTTGTATGATCCACTATGAGGGGAAACCACAATGTCTTAGTGGTTCCTAATCATAATCATAGTTTAGTTAGTGTTTTCATCATCAATCTTGCTAAGTAAAATATGGATGATACCACTCCGAATCACTAGAGTACTAGTCCTAGTCTGCCCACCTAGATACTCAGGTTTCCCTCTTTGTCATCAATCAAGTTAAACATGTTATAAAACATAATTTTCATATAAAAATTACATTTACCAATCATAAAAAACCCAAACATCCCACACACATGTTGTATAATGTCATTTTCACCTTTTAAATCATTTTAACATCATACTCACACCAAAACAGCCCACAAACATGTCTCTCACCTTTCACACAATTTAATAAATCATTTTTACAATTTAGAAACATTTTAAACAAATTTTAAATAAAAAATAATCACATTATATTTCAAAAACCCTATTTTAAGAACAAACATCCACCAAAACAGTGCCCATACATCCTTTTCACACTTTGTGTAACTCAATAAACCATTTTAAATTTTCATTAAACACTTTCAAGAAGTATGACAAGGTTTTCGACATAAAACCCATTCAAAACCACTATTCCAAGGCCAAAAGCATTCTAAACCCCTAAAAAATAGAATTTTAAGTCCTATTAACAATTAATAAACCACTTTTATATGTTATAAATTGACCTCAAATGATACCCCAAAAGTTACACAGGAAAAACACACATTTTCTAGAAAAATATTAACTTCAAAACTAAACGCTCAACAAATGATACCAAAAATGGTTTTCACACCCAAAAAATGGAATACAAACATGGTAAAAATGTTAATAAATCCAAACTAATGCATTAAAGAATTATTACACATGTAACCACCTGCCTTAGATTCCAAAAACCACAAATCGTTGTGCAAAACTCCAACCGCACTACCACCACAGAAAAAGGGAATGAAAATGATCCTGAGCTAAGAATATTGCACCTAAAACCCTAAGGTTAAACCCTAAGGATGAAACCCTAGGTTCTAGCAACTAATAACTTCAATAAATAGTGGGAGAAATCCTAAGGCGGAGGAAGAAACTCAGGATAAACTCACTAACTTCCATGATTTTGAAGTTTCCCCACCAAATCCCCCTTCAAAAATGAGATCCATGGGAGATTGAGGAATCTTGGAGAAATCCCATGGCTGATAGGGTCAAATGAGGGAATAAGGGGGTAGAAAATGTTTATTTACAGAATGGTAAAATTTTAATTACATAAAAAAATTAATGTTTCGGACATTGTACACATTTTGGCTGCAAGGTTTAGTAAATTGTCTGGTTTATTCTGTTGACCCAAAAACATTACATTTTGTTCCAAATTAAAGGGGAACCAAAGGGGGATTAAAGTGGAACTCAAGGAGTATTCAAGGGTAACCTATGGAGGTAAATATAGGACAAGTAAAGGTGTAAAATACTCCCCAAAATTTCAAACCTTTCAGAACCGGCTGCCGAGAAAATGAACATGAATTGGAAGTGTGTGAAAACTAAAAACCCAGGTGTGACGATCTGGCATGTTCATGATACCCCACTACTATAGTTATGTTTGTGATGTGATGGCCCAAGTTTATGTGGGAAAGATGTGATATGACCATGTTGTGGTGTGGTGGCTTAGTTGTATATGGGTGTAATATGATGTGACTGTGTTGGGGGAAGTGGTATATTTTTTTTGAAAGATATAGGAGCACCAAGACATATGATGTTGGGGTGTGTGAGTTAAAAATAAATGGGAAGGTGGTTAGTGTTACCCTTTATCAATATTCTTTTTATTATGATATTATATTTGTCTTGTGTTATTTCTTTATCATACCTTGGGGAGGTTGGTGTGAATAGTTGACATGTTTATGTGTTTTCAGTTATGTTGTTTTCTCATTGGGGAATTTGTATATTTATTTCACATGTGCACTAGAGACTTTTATTTTCCTAATGAGTGTACTTGTTTGCTTACCAAACATATATTAACTGATTTTTTGTTTTCCATGAGAATTATTTCAATCATGTTTTATAGTACTAGCTCGGACCTTTTTAGACAGTTTCTATTTCACTACTTTATCTTTACTTTTGGTTATTTACTTTTAGATAATTTTATCTATGAATTTTTTATTTATACAAGAATTTTATGATGGTTTTGGTTTATTTTTATATTATTTCATGGAGTTTTTTGTGTATGATTCATCTTATATCACAATCCTATTTTATTATAGAGGGTAATGCCTCCCATTTGAGGAGATTTTTATACCCTTGGTACTGGTCAACAATCTGAGGCCTACTAGAGGTGGTACTCAGGGTTCATTATCTCTATCCCTTCATTGTGGTATCATTGGTTGGAGGGGGTCATTACATAGTGGTATCAGATGGAGGTTTATAGTTTAGATAGATAATGGAGTTTAGAGTTATGAACTATGAGGATTGCATGGGTCGGTATGGAAACAGTGATAGTTGACCTTGGTGCGTGACATAGGCCAGGGAGACCGGATATGATATAGGATTTTTGGGACCCTTGTGATCTAGTGCATGGACTCTGATCTTATTGAATGACCAAGATAGGTGGTCCTGTTTATAGGGTAGAGACCTAGTATAAGTACATGCATCATGATGACTTTTATTCCTATTTGAGTTGGGTTGTTTTGGGAAGGTTAAAATGAATAAAGTAAATTAAAATGAATATAAATAATATTCCATACTACCAAGATTATAAAAACCTTTTTTTTCAGTTATGTCTCCAAGACATCATTCTCATGTGGCCCAGGAACTTGGGGTTCAGATAGCTGATATGGTTGATCATCATAGGGTTGATCAAGTGGATAAGGATGAGGCTTGGTAGAGGGTGTGTTGAACTTTTTCAGAAGTAGGATTTCAGGAAGTGTGAGGGAAGTGTTTCAGATATAGAGATTGAGATATGGATATAGGATCTTGAGATCACATTTAGTTTGATCTTGGCCTAGGTGAGATATTAGGTCCCTTTGTGAGTTAGTCAGATGTAGGGATATGTACATCAGTGTGGACATTGTATCTGGGTGAGTGGAATGAGGCATATTCATCATAGGTAAACTTTTAGAAATATATTTGAATATAGTTACTTTCATTGAACATGAAGGTAATGGAGAGGTAGGAGCTTCTTTTTCTTTATCAAGGGAGTATTTCAGTTTAAGATTTGGGAATCAAGATCAAGGACCTTATAAATTTTTCCATCAATATTTTTCCATATGATAAGTCTCATAAAAGATGTCTTGAGAAATAACTTTGTCCTTATATTTAGTATGCAGTTACTCTTTTTATGTTGCCAACATATCTGGAGGTTCAGAAGAAGGTAGAGGTTATCAAGATTATGCAATTAAAAGGTGTTTTTTCATGAGAGGGGGGTCATCAGGGCTCCCTAAGGATAAGGACTATCAATGGAAGGTCTTAGGCACTTGGACTTTTGAGGTTTCGACCAGTGGGGAGTCGACCTTAGCCTCTTCCCTTTCAATATTCTAGGACTAGTGTTATTCATTATTTTCCTAGAGATATAATGATAGTGTGTTTTTTCTGTGGGGTTCATATTCATTACTAAAATCAGTTCCTAGTGGTTCTTTGAGATTAGTTTGGTAGAGGAAGATAGTTGTATCACTAGTCTCAGTAGCAGTTTCTAGTGAGACCATTTTAGTAGTAGGGGTAGTAGGCCTATGATCAACTTAGGAGAGATGAAGAAAGTAGGGTCTGACCTTGATATGTTTCTCAATTTTAGGGACCTTAACCTAAGATTGTTCATGGAGGTATTTATTAAGAGAGATTTAGAGGATATGGATGTGGTAAGTTGCACACGGTGGAGGCAATAGTGCAATAGGTTCTAGAGATCATTCTAGGTATGTTCATTTAGTCATCTACCCTTTTTTCCCTTCTTTGATTTAGGAGATTCTCACTCCTTTATTTCACCCACTCTAGTCCATGATCTAGGGATAGATATAGAGAGGCTTATCATTCCCCTATTATTGATTATGCCAGTTGGAGGGAAGACTTGCTTGTTTGATGTGTGTCGAGGGTGTAGAGTAATGATTGTACCACAACAATATTTTCACTACGGGAAAAATGAGCAATTGCGACGGGTTATTTGCGACGGGAATAAATCCCGTCGCAAATAGTCATGTTAAAAACTTATTTGCGACGGGGGTATTTCCCCGTCGCAAATAAGGAGGCTTTTGCGACGGGATTGCTTTCCCCGTCGCAAATAGTTTTCCCGCGATGCGCGCCAAATCGCGGGAAACTTATTTGCGACGGGGAAATATTCCCGTCGCAAATAACCGGCGGCGGTAAAAGGTATTTGCGACGGGAATATTCCCCCGTCGCAAATACTATGTCGGCAGAGGATTTTTTACGACGGGACCCGTCGCAAATAACTATTTACCGGTTGACCGTAATAAATGTTGGCTAAGGTATTTGCGACGGGTCCCGTCGTAAATAATACTATTTGCGACGGGAATCCCGTCGCAAATGGTCCCGTCGCAAATAATCTAACCTATAAATACCCCCATCCGTTTTTTTCATTTCATTCTCATTCCTTATCTTCTCTCTCTCTCAGAATCATATTTCTAGAGTTGAGTTTTTCTCCAGTTTAAGTTTTTTCTCTGGAGCTGATATTAAAGTTTTGAAGAACGATCAGAACAGATCAATTTTCAAGGTATTTATCTTCATTTTAATTTTTTATTTATTTTTAATTTCTTATTAGTTTCTATTATTATTAATTAGTTGTAATTTAATTATGTTTACATTGTTTTATTACTTAATTAATTTGAATTATAAGTATTGTTTATATGGTAATTAGGAATAATTAGTAATAATTTTTAGTAATTAAGAATAAATATTAATAACTAGTAATAAATACCAATAATTAGGAATAAGAACATTATTACATTATTAGTTTATTTTATTATTAATATTAAAATAATATAATTTTTTATATATATACAGTTCTTTTTTCATCTGTGTGTTTGCTGTCTTCACATGTATTATTTGTATGTGGAGATAGAAAACGCACAGATGAAAAAAGAACTGTATATAAATTAGAAAATTATATTATTTTAATATTAATAATAAAATATATTAATAATGTTATTATTTGTAATTATTGGTAATTATTTCTAATTATTGATAATTATTCATTTAATTACTAATAATTATCAATAATTAAGAATAATTAGTAATAATTACCAATAATTAACAATAATTAGTATTAATTACCTATAATTAGTATTAATTACCAATAATTAGTATTAATTACCAATAATTAGTATTAATTACCAATAATTCGTAATAATTAGGAATAATTAACAATAATTAGTAATAATTAGGAATAATTAACAATAATTAGGAATAATTAACAATAATTAGTAATAATTAGAAATAATTAGGAATAATTAGTATTAATTAGGAATAATTAGTAATAATTACCAATAATTAGTATTAATTAGGAATAATTAGTATTAATTACAAATAATTAGTATTAATTAGGAATAATTAGTATTAATTACAAATAATTAGTATTAATTAGAAATAATTAGTATTAATTACCAATAATTAGTATTAATTACCAATAATTAGTATTAATTACCAATAATTAGTATTAATTACCAATAATTAGTATTAATTAGGAATACTTAACAATAATTAGTAATAATTAGGAATAATTAACAATAATTAGTAATAATTAGGAATAATTAGTATTAATTAGGAATAATTAGTAATAATTACCAATAATTAGTATTAATTAGGAATAATTAGTATTAATTAGGAATAATTAGTATTAATTACCAATAATTAGTATTAATTACCAATAATTAGTATTAATTACCCATAATTAGTAACAATTAGGAATAATTAACAATAATTAGTAATAATTAGGAATAATTAACAATAATTAGTAATAATTAGGAATAATTAACAATAATTAGTAATAATTAGGAATAATTAACAATAATTAGGAATAATTAAGAATAATTAGTATTAATTAGGAATAATTAGTAATAATTACCAATAATTAGTATTAATTAGGAATAATTAGTATTAATTACCAATAATTAGTATTAATTACCAATAATTAGTATTAATTACCAATAATTAGTATTAATTACCAATAATTAGTATTAATTACCAATAATTAGTATTAATTAGGAATAATTAACAATAATTAGTAATAATTAGGAATAATTAACAATAATTAGTAATAATTAGGAATAATTAGTATTAATTAGAAATAATTAGTATTAATTAGGAATAATTAGTATTAATTAGGAATAATTAGTATTAATTAGGAATAATTAGTATTAATTAGGAATAATTAGTATTAATTACCAATAATTAGTATTAATTACCAATAATTAGTATTAATTAGGAATAATTAACAATAATTAGTAATAATTAGGAATAATTAACAATAATTAGTAATAATTAGGAATAATTAGTATTAATTAGGAATAATTAGTAATAATTACCAATAATTAGTATTAATTAGGAATAATTAGTATTAATTACAAATAATTAGTATTAATTAGGAATAATTAGTATTAATTACAAATAATTAGTATTAATTAGAAATAATTAGTATTAATTACCAATAATTAGTATTAATTACCAATAATTAGTATTAATTACCAATAATTAGTATTAATTACCAATAATTAGTATTAATTACCAATAATTAGTATTAATTAGGAATACTTAACAATAATTAGTAATAATTAGGAATAATTAACAATAATTAGTAATAATTAGGAATAATTAGTATTAATTAGGAATAATTAGTAATAATTACCAATAATTAGTATTAATTAGGAATAATTAGTATTAATTAGGAATAATTAGTATTAATTACCAATAATTAGTATTAATTACCAATAATTAGTATTAATTACCCATAATTAGTAATAATTAGGAATAATTAACAATAATTAGTAATAATTAGGAATAATTAACAATAATTAGTAATAATTAGGAATAATTAACAATAATTAGTAATAATTAGGAATAATTAACAATAATTAGGAATAATTAGGAATAATTAGTATTAATTAGGAATAATTAGTAATAATTACCAATAATTAGTATTAATTAGGAATAATTAGTATTAATTACCAATAATTAGTATTAATTATCAATAATTAGTATTAATTACCAATAATTAGTATTAATTACCAATAATTAGTATTAATTACCAATAATTAGTATTAATTAGGAATAATTAACAATAATTAGTAATAATTTGGAATAATTAACAATAATTAGTAATAATTAGGAATAATTAGTATTAATTAGAAATAATTAGTATTAATTAGGAATAATTAGTATTAATTAGGAATAATTAGTATTAATTAGGAATAATTAGTATTAATTAGGAATAATTAGTATTAATTACCAATAATTAGTATTAATTACCAATAATTAGTATTAATTAGGAATAATTAACAATAATTAGTAATAATTAGGAATAATTAACAATAATTAGTAATAATTAGGAATAATTAACAATAATTAGGAATAATTAGGAATAATTAGTATTAATTAGGAATAATTAGTAATAATTACCAATAATTAGTATTAATTAGGAATAATTAGTATTAATTACCAATAATTAGTATTAATTACCAATAATTAGTATTAATTACCAATAATTAGTATTAATTACCAATAATTAGTAGTAATTAGGAATAATTAACAATAATTAGTAATAATTAGGAATAATTAACAATAATTAGGAATAATTAACAATAATTAGTAATAATTAGGAATAATTAACAATAATTAGGAATAATTAGGAATAATTAGGAATAATTAGGAATAATTAGTATTAATTAGGAATAATTAGTATTAATTAGGAATAATTAGTAATAATTACCAATAATTAGTAATAATTACCAATAATTAGTATTAATTACCAATATTTAGTATTAATTACCAATAATTAGCAATAATTACCAATAATTAGCAATAATTACCAATAATTAGTATTAATTACCAATAATTAGCAATAATTACGAATAATTAGAAATAATTACCAATAATTAGCAATAATTACGAATAATTAGAAATAATTAGCAATAATTAGAAATAATTAGCAATAATTAGAAATAATTAGCAATAATTAGAAATAATTAGCAATAATTAGAAATAATTAGAAATAATTAGAAATAATTAGCAATAATTAGAAATAATTAGCAATAATTAGTAATAATTAGGAATAATTAGGAATAAGTAGGATTAATTAGGATTAATTAGGAATAATTAGGATTAATTAGGAATAATTAGTAATAATTACCAATAATTACCTATAATTAGTAATAATTACCAATAATTTCCAATAATGACCAATAATTTCCAATAATTAGGAATAATTAGGAATAATTTTTAATAATTAGGATTACTCAGGAATACTCAGGAATACTCACGAATACTCACGAATACTCACGAATACTCACGAATAATCACGAATACTCACGAATAATCACGAATACTCACGAATACTCACGAATAATCAGGAATACTCAGGAATACTCAGGAATACTCAAGAACACTTAGCAAAAAAAATTATATTATCAATATTTATGAAAAAAATATTAATATTATTAAAATAATAAAAATTTATAAAATATTAAAATTATCAATATTTACAACAGATTTTGCTCTATTCTTAACATGATCAAATCTTAAAGGGTCGCTAATTGTCAGGTCATGCGCAATAAAAAGTTTCTGTCAGCCATGTCCAATGTAAACTCTATAATTGTCCTTGCATGGTCGATCACCTCAAAAGTAATGTTGCAATCAGACAAACCAAGTCATTCCCTTCTTATCTATAAGAATCATCTCACATGAACCTTTACATAGATCATTCTTCCTTGAAAATTTAAGGGAAAAATAATGATATCCCCTCAAATTTTTAAGGAAGAATGATCTATGTAAAGGTTCATGTGAGATAATTCTTATAGTTAAGAAGGGAATGACTTGGTTTGTCTGATTGCAACATTACTTGCGAAGTGATCCACTATGCAAGGACAATTATAGAGTTTACATTAGACATGGCTGACACAAACTTTTTATTGCGCATGACCTGACAATTGACGACCCTTTAAGATTTGAACATGTTAATAATAGAACAAAGTTCGTTCTGAATATTGATAATTTTAATATTTTTTAATTTTTTTTATTATTTTAATAATATTAATATTGTTTTTTCGTAAATATTGATAATATTTTTTTTATTACTAATAATTAGTAAACGAAATCTGCTTGGATAATGAAGGGAAAATTTATAACCATCTCCACAACGATGATTATCAAATTTCCTTTCATTATTCAAGCAGTTTTCCTTTTGCTAAGTATTGCTAAGTATTGCTAAGTATTGCTAAATTAGTAATAAATAGTAATAATTAGCAATAAATTGTAATAATTAGTAATAAATTGTAATAATTAGTAATCCTTGCTTGAGTGTTTTTTCTAACAAATTATTCAAAACCAGTAATGCTTTTATATTTTATAGAAAAATATGGAACAACGAGGTCGTCAACAGTCATTATTAGATGACCGCATATGGATAAATCAACGTAGAAATCCAAATGGTTCTGGTTTAAATCCAGTATATATAGAGGGTGTGGAGATTTTTTTATCATTTGCGGCATCAAATTCAGAATTTGTTTCAGAAGGAAAGATAAAATGCCCTTGTAGAAAATGTACATTGAGAACGTTTGACACGTTTGACAAAGTGGGGGAACATCTCTTGCGTTTTGGTTTTCAAGCAGATTATGTTTTTTGGTATCAACACGGTGAACGCAGTTCCAGAACAGATGATACCAACTTGATTCCGGATCCATCCCAGTTTCAAGATTTAGTACATGATGTTGCAGGTTCATCTGTTCAACATACAGAAACTCCGGCTGATATAGCTTCAAATCCTGAGTTGGGACCGTCTGAATTTTATGAGTTGTTGAAGTCTGCTGAGGATGCATTATATCCTGGCTGCAAGATGAGCAAATTAGAAGCAGTTGCAAAATTTATGGCTATCAAATCAGATAACGGAATGTCAAACACATGTTTTGACCAGATATTTTCTTTGCTGAAAACACTTTTACCCGAAGGAAATGTTTTACCTGCAAATTACTATGAAAGTAAGAGGTTGGTTCGAAATTTGGGACTTACTTGTCAGAAGATTCATGCATGTTCAAATGACTGCATTTTATATTCAGGAGAAAATGAGTCATTGGATAGTTGTCCCACATGTGGGCAACAGAGATATAAAGAAGAACAACACGGGAAGTCTGGTTTGATTCCTGTAAAACAGTTGAGATATTTTCCGCTTACATCCAGACTTCAGCGTTTATTCATGTCTAAGAATACAGCGACAATGATGTCATGGCATAAAGAGAATATTTCAACCGATAAAAGCTTGAATCATCCAGCCGATGGTGATTCATGGAAACATTTTGATAGAGTGCATCCATCATTTGCTTTAGAAGCTAGAAATGTTCGACTGGGCCTTTCCACTGATGGTTTCTGTCCGTTTGGATCTTATGGTAGTCAATATTCATGTTGGCCTGTTTTTTTAACTCCGTATAATTTACCTCCATGGATGTTGATGAAGGAGCCATATATCTTTTTGACTTTACTAATTCCAGGACATCCGAAGAAAAATATTGATGTTTATTTGAAGCCATTGATTGATGAATTAAATTTATTGTGGAGTACTGGTGTCAGTACATATGATGTTGCAACGAAACAGAATTTCATACTGAGAGCAGCATTGATGTGGACAATAAGTGACTTCCCGGCTTATGGGATGTTATCTGGCTGGAGTACACATGGTCAGAAATCATGTCCTTACTGTATGGGAGAGAACAAAGCATTTATGCTCATTCATGGAAAGAAACCTTGTTATTTTGACTGTCATCGCAGATTTCTTCCAGCTGATCATCCTTTTCGCAGAAACAGATCTCATTTCAGAAAAGGAACAGCTGAAAGGGATGGACCTCCAAAAATGCTATCAGGTTCGGAGTTAAAATCGGTTGTATTTTCATTACCTCCCATCACTTTTGGTCCCACAATAAACCAACAGAAAATTTCTGGTTTTGGGAAAGAACACAATTGGATTAAACGTAGCATATTTTGGGATTTGCCATATTGGTCTGATTTGTTGGTCCAACACATGTTAGATGTCATGCATATTGAGAAGAACTGTTTTGATAATTTGTTTCATACAGTTTTGGATACGCCAGGAAAGAGCAAAGACAATGTAAATGCACGTTTAGATCTTGCCCAAATTTGCAGGCGTCCAGAATTGGAACTATTTGAGAATGTCAGAACAGAAAGGTTACTGAAACCAAAAGCAGCTTATACACTGTCTAAAGAAAACCGTTTATTATTTTGTCAGTGGATTGCAGATTTGAGACTTCCAGATGGCTGTGCTTCCAATTTGGGTAGATGTGTAAAGAATGGTCATATTACTGGATTGAAAAGTCATGATTGTCATGTTATAATGGAGAGACTTCTACCCATTGGATTAAGAGGTCTGTTGAATTCTGTGATTTGGGATTCCATAACAGACATGTCTCATTTTTTTCGGGAAATTTGTGCGGCTACGGCAGATTATGATGCTCTAGGCAAACTTGAAAAAGATGTTGTTGTAATTATATGTAAACTGGAAAAAATATTTCCGCCGTCTTTCTTCGACTCAATGGAACATTTGATGTTACATTTGCCATATGAAGCCAAATGTGGAGGTCCGGTACAGTTTCGATGGATGTACCCATTTGAAAGATGCATGCAAAAATTGAAAAGAAAAGTACGCAACAAAGCATCTGTTGAAGGATCTATTGCAGAAGCTTATTTGCAAGAGGAAATATCTTTTTTCTGCTCCCATTATTTTGAATCTGAGTATCCTTCAAAACACAACCGAATGGGATGGAATGAGAGGAATATTGATGAAATCGACAATCAATTATCTGTTTTCAACCAGTCAGAGCTTGGTTTTGGTGGAGTTTCTGAACGCTGGCTTTCAGATGATGAACATCATAGAGCTCATACGTATGTTCTGCTCAACTGTGAAGAGATGACATCAGTTGTACTGTAAGTGTTTATATCACTTATTCTATCATTTATGTTACAGTAAATAACTTTGGTTTTTATAGGTTGTATGATAATCATATCAAGAAACAAATTCCACAAATTACAGCAGTTGCTCTCGAAGAACGGCGACTGAAAAATTTCTCTCAGTGGTTTCAAAAACTGGTAACATAAATTCTTTATCATTTAGAAACTCATTCAATGTATAGTTTACTATATTGATAATTATTTCACAAATCTTCAGGTGTCTCGACATGCTGATAAAATTGACAAACGGCTCTGTGTATTGAGTAACCCACCTTCCAAACTTGTTAAAACTTATAATGCATATGTGGTGAATGGATTTCGATTCCACACGCATGCATATGGGGAATCGAAAAAAACAATGAACAGTGGAGTTAGCTTGAGAGGATCTCATCATCGAGAAAATGAAGTTGACTTTTATGGCATACTTGATGAAATCATTGAACTCTGTTATCTTGGACAACATTACATAACCATGTTCAAATGTCGGTGGTTGGATACAGAGAGAGGCATGCGTGTTCATCCGACTCATGGAATCATCGATATTAAATGTAAAAGTGTTCTCGCAGTAAATGAACCATTCTTATTGGCTCAACAGGCATATCAAGTTTATTATGCAAAGTACTGTGCAACATCAAGAGACTTGACTGATTGGTGGAGTGTAATAAAAATCAAAATTCGAGACAATCAGTTTAGTCAAAGTGAATGTGCTTTCACTGATGTGCAAAGAATTGAAGTTTTTCAAGAGAGTACTCAAAATCAATCTTTTTTACAAAGAGATATGAGTATCGATGACGACACCCCATATTTAAGAGTCGGTGATGACGATGATGTTAATGATGTCACACATGAATTTGAAATGGTAAGAGATGAAGCAACTGCAACTCGAATGGATATCGATGATGTTGAGGAGGAATATGAAGATGACATTGACATATATGAAGATGATGATGAAGATGAACACTTATAGAATTCCATGGTATTTATATACAATCATAATATGTATATATATGTATATATAATAGTAATTATCAATTATTTGCTAATATTAACATTTTCTGTTTCAGATGGACGAGGCCACATTTCGTGAGTTGGCGGAGGCTGACCTGCCTTTCGATGCGGATGAGTTGCTGGCAGATGACCCTCAGCCTGCAGGCGCTCCAGGGAGTACGCGGAGGGGGCGCGGTCTTGCACGATTGATGATTCCTGACCCCGTCCCCGAGCGACGTCCACGTCTTGGGTTTGATCCGCGCACCCGGAGGTGTGATAACCTGTGTAATAACCTGTGAATTTGACTAAGATTTCATTAATCTATTCACATAATAAATGTTTATTATTTTTTCAGTTTTTCGCATATAGCAGTCGGACAGGGCAGCACTATTTTGCGCAACTATTTCTCTCAGCCGTGGACCACATGGGAGCAGATTCCCATTGATGTGCAGCAGGCCATGTTCGGTCATTGGTTGGTACGTACGTAAATAAATAATTTTTATTTTGAAAATTATTTCATTTCTAACTTGATATTTTGATTTATTTGTAGGGTTTATTGTATCCGATCGAGGATACCATGCGTGACGCCATCCACGAGGCATGGGAGGTGGCCATGCGTGATCGCCTTCGTCAGTTTTTGCACAATTTAAGAAAAGCTGCGATGAAGAAAGCAGGAGTGTCAGATTTTGAGGAGTCATGTAGAGCACACCGACCAGAGTACATTTCATCCCATGTATGGGATGGATTATGTGCGCACTGGTTGAGTGGTGCCTTTCAGAGGAGATCATCGGTGGGGAGGCAGAATCGGGGGAGGCAGGAGGTGACTCATCGAGCTGGGAGTCGTTCTTTCAGTACTCATAGACAGCATCTGGTACGTACATTATTTATAAATATTTTATATAACTATAAATATTAACAGTTTATTTTTTATTCTTATAGGCTGTCGAGCACCCCGATATTATAGAGTACGACGTATATCGGAGGATGTATAGTGATCCTGCTACTGGGGAGCTCAGAGGTGATCGTCAGCATCACATCGTGGTCAGTATTATTTGTTTTCAAGTTTAAAAATTAACTGCATATAATATATTCACAATTTTAATTTTAAATTGCAACTATAGGAGTCATATGAGGCCGCAGCGGCACAGGCCCGGCCTGAGAGTCAGGCCGAGTCATCAGATCAGACCACTGCCCGTCAGTTTGATGAGGCGGCATGGATGCAGGCCACCCAGTATGCCTTCGAGAAGGGCCGGGTAGTTGGTATCGGCTCTCGACTGACTCCCGGAGATTATTATGGCAGTGCTGCGATGTCGGCGTCCAGCTCGAGGGGAGCTCTTGCATCTTCTTCTACACAGTATGAGGAGCAGTTGCGATCTCAGACTGCACAGATAGAGAGTCTCCGACAGGAGCAGGAGCAGATACGTCAGCAGCATGAGGAGGAGCGTCGACGCCAGCAGCAGCTGTACGAGGAGCAGACGAGTCGGTGGCAGCAGCAGCATCAGGAGCAGATGGAGTACATGCGCCGACTCACTCATGCTTTAGGGATGGAGTTTCCTCCACCACCATCTGCAGATCCCCCACCTCCCCCCCCCCTCCTACAGATTAGAGTTTGTATTTCTGTTATAAAATTTGTGAAATCAAAATATTTTTTTTTTCTATTCGTAGTTTCTGTCTCATTATAAAATATTAATAATATTATATTTTTAAATAACAATATTAATATGAATAATAATAATATTTATATTTTATAATATTAAATTTTATATATATATTAAAATTTTATATATATATTAAAATTTTATAATATTATAATTTAATTATTTTTTTGTAATACTTGAATTATTTTAATATTTGAATGTAAAATAATTCTATTATTTTTATATTAATTAAAATAACTTATTAATATTTTTTTTATTTATGAATTATAATTATAATATTATTATATTAATTAAATTATTTATTAATATTCTATTATTTTTATTTTTGAATTATAATTCTACTATTATTATAGTAATTAAAATAATTTATTATTTTCATTTGTAAATTATAATTCTATTATTATATTAATTAAAATAATTTATTAATAATTTATTTTTTTTATTTTTTTTATAGTATTTGCGACGGGATACTATGCCCGTCGCAAATACTAGTATTATTAATAATTTGTTATTTTTTTTTAAAAAGAGTATTTGCGACGGGTCCCGTCGCAATTACTATGAATAGTATTTGCGACGGGTCCCGGTTCCCGTCGCAAATACTAGTATTATTAATTTTTTTATTTTTAAAAAAAACGTTATTGCGACGGTCCCGTCGCAAAAACTATTTGCGACGGGTCCCGTCGCAAAAGGTATTTGCGACGGGCCCGTCGCAATAACTGTTTAAAAAGCTTTTTACAAAAAATACGAAATACTATTTGCGACGGGGAGAATGCCCGTCGTAAAAAAAGGCTTTAGCGACGGTCCCGTCGCAAATAAGTTTAGTTGCGACGGCGTTTTCCGCAACGGGCTATTTGCGACGGGACCCCGTCGCAAATGGCTATTTGCGACGGGATCCCGTCGCAAATAGCCCGTCGCAAATACCTGTTTTTCCAGTAGTGTTTGGGGATATCTTCTTATTATAGATGTATCCATACAATGTTTTCCTAGTAATTAGTTGGTTATATTCCATATGTTCTATTATTGACTATTTCTAGAGGAGATTCTTGTTCTTATATGTGGATGGACAACGTGCGGTTTTTACTGGCTAGTGGGGTTGTCAAGTGGGAAGTTGGAATTTAGAGCCGCTTATTTATTTGATGGTTGATTTGTCTATGGAATAATTAGAGGATGGGATTATGGATATTATTAGGGTTATTTGGTATTTTTTGTATATTTTTTTTGAGGAGGTTGTGAAGCTACCCCCTCTGCATGATGTTGAGTTCAGGATAGACTTACATTCTAATGACTATCCAATTTAAATGAATCCTTATCAGATGTCACCTTATAAGTTGTGGTATTTGAATATTTTATAGATGATATGATGTATACGGGTTTTATTTGGACCATTATGTCATCGTGGAGTGCTCAATTATCTTTTATCAAGAAGTCGGATGATATTCCAAGGTTATGTATAGACTGCCAAAGGTTGAATCAGATGATATTGAATAACTGTTACCCAATTCTAGTGAAAGATGATCTTTTCAACTAGCTAAGAGGGGGGAAATTTTGATATTGATTTGTAGTTTCTATATCACTGGTTGATGGTGAATGAGGGGGATATCCTGATGACTGAATTTAGATGCAGGTATGGGAACTTCATGTTTGTAGTCATATTGTTCGATGTCCCAAATGCACCAGCTATTTTCATGGGACTCATGAACTTATTGTTGCATCAAATCCCAAAATAATTTGTATTCATATTCATTGAATACATATCGATCTACTCAAAGTCATAGGAGGATTATTCTGATCATCTTAGAGCTATCTTTCATGTTCTTCGAAACCACCATCTCTATGGAATGTTATCCAAGTGTAATTTTTGGACATGAGAGGTTCATTTCCATTGGCATGTCGTGTATTTATAAGGTGTGGTAATGGTCCCATTTAATATTAGGTAATTTTTTTCTTGGGAATCACCCAAGAATGTGGTAGAGTTTTGTAGTTTTATTGGTCTTGTAGGTTATTATCGGAGGCTTGTGCCCGATTTCTCTCATGTTGCAAAAATGTTGACAATGTTGGCCTAGAAGGAATAGTATTTTTTGTGGATTGATTACATTCAAGAAATTTTCAGTTACATGAAGGGTAATTTGCTTAGTTCTATATGGCTTCTATTTCCTGAGGGGGTGTAATGTTTGAGTTGTTTTATAGTTCTTCTCGTCTGGTCTTCGGATGCTTAAAGATGTAGCAGTGGGTAGTGATCTCTTATAGGTATAGTTATTTACATTTCCATGAGCGTAACCCTACCACCCATGATCTATAGGAAAAAATTGTGGTTTTTTTATTAAAGTTTTACTAGAATTATCTCATTTTTTAGTGTTTTGTGGTCTTCACAGAACACAAGAGTTTGAGGTATATCTTTTCTCAATCTAATCTAAATTTGTTGCAATAAAAATGGATGTAGTTTCTTTAGAATTGTGATTTTTATATCTACTAAAACTTAAGAAAATGGAATTTTTTGGCCTAATTTTTCATCAAGAAGTCATAGAATGGTGTTTTTCAGGATTCTGGGGATGATTGGAAAGGAATGGAGGAGTTAGTGGCCTGGAACTTAGATATAAGGGTGGATAATGGTTCAAGTATTTTGTTTAGAAGGTGGTGCAGTCTTCAATGATATGGAAGGTAGATGAGTCTCAGTGGGGAGAATCAAAGGTATAGGTGATTCGTGATCGTGTTATCCACGGTGATGCTTAAGAGGTATGGTCAAAGGATGGTTAGAGCCAATCATTGTTTCAAGGGAGGTTGTTTTTTCTAGTAGTGATGCACGAGGTATTCCTTTATGTGTTTCTTAACTCAAATTTGGTAGTACACCCAGGATTATCTAAGAGGTACCATGGTTTTAGGATTTAGTTTTTGTAGATCTAGATGAAATGGATGGATTTTGTGTTGAATTGTTTTGTTTTATAGTAGGTAAAGGATGTGCATCATGTTCTATGATGTTTTTTCTACCCTTGGATGTTCCCAAGTAGGAATTGGATACCATATTGATGGATTTCATCATAGGGTTACCTCGGCATCAAGTATGTTGTTATTATATCTAGGAAATCATTGATTAGTTGATGAAATTTTCCCACTTCTTAGTGATCAAGGAGTTGGGTACAGTGGATGCTTTGGATAAGAGGTATATGGATGAGGTGGTGTAGTTGCGTGGAGTTCTGAGGTCCACTGTCTTGGATCAGGATGAAAGTTTTACAACATGGATCTGGGGGGATTTCAACATGATTTTGGAACTCAGTCATGCCTTATTACTTCTTTCCACCTTTATATATGGGAAGATATAGCTGACCATCCATACTTTGGAGGATATGTTTTGGGCATTAATCTTATACATCATCATATCATGGGAATGAAATTTAACTTTGGTTGAGTTTTCTTAAAAAAAATTCTACCACTTATCCATTAGAATGGCCCTATATGAATCCTTATATAGGTGTCCATTTCGTTCTCTATTGTTCTGGATGGAGTTTGGGGAGGATGTAGTTCTTGGTCTCGATGTGATGCAGAGCACAATAAAGTAGGTTTGTCTTGTTTGTGAGATGATGAAAGCTGAAAAAGACTAAAAAATTATTATAATAAACACAGGATGAGTCCATTGGTGTTTGTGTTTATGGAACACATGTTCTAAATGGTTTCCCCTCTATGTGATCGATATATGTTTAGAAGGCGGTAAGATTTCTCCCAGGTTTGTTGGTCCCTTTAAGGTATTGAGGTCAGTTGACAAGGTGATGTATCGGTTGGAATTTCCATCATGGTTTGAGAGGATCTACGATGTCTTCTATATCTCTTATATTCTTTGGTATCTTCACAATTAATCCCATTTCATATATTGGGAGAGTTGGATATTTAGGATAACATGAAATTTTTGAAGAGGATAATAGAGATCCAGAACCACCAAGATAAGAAGATTCATGGGTGAACCATTCCTTAATTTCATGTGTTATGGAGGCATGGTGGCCTATAGGAGAGTACTTGGGAGAGAGTGATGCAGATGTGTTCCTAGTTTATGGAGTTGTTTTGAGTTTTTACTTACTGTATTCGACTTGTGATGAGATTTTTGGATCATGCTATATTATGAGATTTTTTGTTTTCTTGATGTATGATGTGTGATAATGTTCCCACATATGAAAAGAGGAGGACATTATTCCTAATTAATTCTCATTATACTACGATTCAATAAAACCCATGTGGGTGAGTTAGTGCCACCTAGAGTGGATAATATCTTACATGGAGGATTGAATTTCTTGATTCATTTATTCGTGGTGGTGTAGTTTATTGGTTGTGTAGTGATTTTGTGGAACTGTGGTTGAATGGTGACATGATTTCATGGGATGTTTTTAGGTGTTTTGGTTGGTGAGTTTGGATGTTTGAAGCATTTGTGGTATGAATATATTCATTAGAGGTATCTCATTAGGTGTTTGTTCGGACCCCTTTTCTTTATTCAGGTTTGGTTTTGATTCTTGAGGATGAGAATCATTTGAGAGGTATCTAATGTAATGATATGTGCCTTCCTGGCCAGTTACTTTGTCAATTTTAGGTGTTGGATGTGTTTTAGAGGAATCTTGTGGAGATTTTTTGGTGGTTGGGGGTGCAACAGAGCTATAATGGAAAATTAATGATGTGAAAGGGGAAAACAACATGAATTTGTGGTTCACAACTTTTGTAGCTAGATGGTTTCATGGAAAGTATAAATTTTATGGGGAACCCATGAAATATATTCATGTTATGAAATTAATTCCTGACATGTAATTAAATAAAGGAAGAGGTGACGTGAATTTTATAGTAAGTTAGTTTTTGGGAATTCCCATTGAATTCTCATCATGAATAGGTTACACTATGTCAAAGTGTAGAGTTCTAGGTATTAAATAGGTATTTTCGATGAATCCATAATCATTCATCCATACCTATTTTATCAATCATTTTGGGATAACCCTAGGTGGATCTCATAGAATCATCAGCCCTTTCCTCCTATATTGATACATTGGTTTCAGTGGATTCTTTTTGGCTAATTTTTGGGGGTTATTCTCTCTTCCCTATGGTTTTCCTTTTGTTCTTCTTAGAAGATTCACTTTGATGGTTTAGTTTTGTTTTTTTTTGGGATTTAGGCTTCATTTTTTTATAACACTTGATGTATTGTTGGTCTATATGTGTGTTTTTTGTCTGGTTTTGGTTTTTGGGCATTTCTTCTTCACCTTGTGGTGCACAGTGAGTTGGAAAAGCTTCTTTGAGGTAAAGAATTCCTTTATTTCTTATTTTATGTATCGTGTGGGTTGGGTTTTCTCTTATTTATCTATGTGTGTGGTTGTGATGGATTAATTAATGATAATTAATTGAGTAATTTAAATTCAAGGGGGAAAGGGGAATGATTCACATGATTTTACAGCTTGATATTATTATGATGTTGTGTTTTTATGGATTGAATGCCCTACTGAAAATAATGGTTGTTGGGAGCCTTTTCTTGTACATTAATTATTGTGATATGTAAATATTATTCTATGTTATTGTGATATAACCCAAAAATGTAAATTTGATTTCCACTTATATTTTGATAATAAAATGGTTTCCTCTATATTTATATATTTTGTGATAACACCTCTAAAATTGAGTGAAATGTGATAAAATCCATTTTGTTAAATCTATAAAATGGTATTTCATATATTTTGATGTGTAGTCTTGCTTTTGGGGTAGTAATATGTGTTTGTGATGTGGTGTGGTGAGATGTATGGTTTTTTAGATATTCTTTTAAGGCAACAAGGTGATGGTTAATTTAGTCCTGATTTAGGGCATTGAGGTGATGGTTTGTTTATTCATTGTTTTGGGGAAGTGAGGAAATGGTTCATTTGGCCTTGATTTTAGGGAAGTGAGGTGATGGTTCAATGGGGAATATGAGATTCCTATGAGGTGTGGTGGCATTATTCGAGATGTCTGGGTAGTGATGGAATATCTAGTATCTAATGTTTAAAATGGATTGGTTTGGTTTAGTTAGTGTGATGGAAATGATTAATGAACAAATAAATGATTAGATGTGTAGTTAAATGTGGTTGATTCTTAATAATTAAATGAATGATCCAGATAATGAGATTGGTTGGAAATGTGAAATGTGGCTTATGGATTGTGTTGTGTTATGCATTTAGTGGTGGGAGTGAAAGTGGATGTGTTGTGAGTTGGTTAGTTTTTTTTTGTGAACCACTAGGTTGGACATGTTTGTGTCTTATATATAAATATAGAGAGACACACAGAGAAAATTATATATTTTAACATCCCATTACCCACTTTTAGGTAATTATGTTCTTTATAATTTTTTTACTCTTAATTGGGAATGAATTGGGACTCTTGATAATAGAGAACATTTTCTGAGAAAAATGACCTAAAGTCAGTGGATGTATGTTTTTTTTGAATTAATGGAGTCTGGGTATAAATATTTTAATGGTTTTTCATGGTTCTCTCTAATTTCTGAGGATACCCATGGTGTTTTGGGTTTTCATGTAAGAATATTCAGTTCTCATAGTCTATAAGAGAAATACACACTGTGTATTGGGAGTACATGACATGTAAGTTCAGGAGTGTAGATGTCATGGATCTGTTACATAAAATTAATTGAGTACACATAGTGTAAAAAATAAACACCATGTAATAATAAAATATTGTTTTTTAATAAAATGGTGATAGGTTTTTTTTGTGTATGTGATCCCCAGGGATTCTAGGACGTTTAAAGGGATTAAAAAATTGTAATTATCAAAAAATTGTTTTTAGGGTGCTGGTTAGCTGAAATTTCCTTCCATTCATTTGTGTCTTCTTTGGATCTTGACCTATAAGTCTTCTACGGTGATTTTTGGAGTCTTTGTTTGATCTGAAGTGATTCATTCGATAATTGATCACCATTGTGGTTGGTTTTCAACTCTCTGGGTGAGTGATCCCTTATTATTCTTCATTTCTCTATTCATGGTATCACCTTTTCATTTTTTTATCAGTTACATTGAACCGGGGTGATGTTTCTTCTTGTTTTCTTCTATATCAGTGGAGCGGTCTTGTTTTGGGACAATTATTTCATTGGTTATTGTGTGGCGAGTGTGAATTCTTTAGGTTTGTGTTGATTCCTCTTATTCTCTAATCCTTTTCATAAATTTAATCAATTCAAATATGTGTAGGTTGATTCTAGATCCATCATTTTCAATGTTGAATCCTTTGTGGTGGGTTCCATTGCGGGAGTGTACGACCCTAAGTTTTGAGTTAGGTGTTTCTATATCTATCCTATTATGGTGAATTTCATTACTATTATTTTGATAAATTGTTTTATTAAATTAAATATAATGACATGATTTATTTTATTTTTGTGTGTGGAAATGGTTTTTTATAAAATATGGTTTTCCCCTAGTTTTGGTGAATGTAAAAGGGTTTTAAAAGCATTGTGAAAATATTTGTGAAATGATTTTCAAAACATGAAATGGTGTAAATGGTTTATGAACTGATTTGGAAAATATATCACATGGAAATAATTAGTTACATGTGTGGAAGGTATAGTAATAGGTCTCATCCATTTTATGGGGATTTTTTCATGAGTCTTATCTATTCTCCATAGCCATGTTGTTCTAGGGACTTGTTAGACCTTTTTTGAGGTTTACTTTATGGGGTATTCTTATGATCTCTAGACTTGATGCATATGTCTAGTGGATAGATTTTTACATGATTATCTATGTTAGGTACAAGTTTCCTAGAAATCCTAGGCTAGTGTGATCCCTAGTGTGATGGTACCTATGTTGTTTCTTGGCTGATTTGGGTATCTTCTCTAGTCATTAATTTTGTTTTACTACCATGAAATTGAAATGAGAAGTGTTGCATGATTTTTTTTTTGACTTGATATATATACTGTGATATATGGATATGAAATTCTTTGAAATTAATTTACCTTCTTTATTTAGAAGTGATAAAAAGGGATAAATTAAACTATTTTTTTGTGCTTTTGATATAAAAACTATTAAATGATTTTCATTACTTGTTTTCTTTAAATTTGAACATGATTGGATTATTATTCAGTGACTTGATACGAAAAATATGAGTGAGAACTTATTAATCCTATTAGGTCACACCCAGTGTACCCCTTCGACGGTGCACAGACTTGGTTATACCTTTCGATGTAGAGAAAGAAAAAGTACCGCAATGAGGCGGTGAGATGTTTTTTCAGCTAAGTTCACTAGCTAGTGGTGAGATTGTGGGAGTCTAACCACTCTATCACATTGAGTGGTTTTTTCATGTTTTTTTGTTCCTTTTTTGTTGGACTTATAATTGGACATTTGTTCTACTCTTGGGGAGTTTGGTTTCCATTATTTTTTTCAGTTATGGAATATATTTATCTTTTCCACAGTTGTCTCAATTGTATATATATGATCCATTTTTTGCTTCATGTTGGGAAAAAGTGTTCCCTTTGGTTTTTGTTTGATTCTTGGGTGCTAGTCTATATCCTATGGGGGTCGAGAATTCCCTTTGGGTGTGTGATGGATAAGTTTTTCTACCTATTTGAGAGGGTATCTAGGTCGGTTCTATCACGGTTTGGTATCAAAGGTTCGTCTATCCTCAAGAGTCCATGTATTGGGACATCTAGTAGATTAGAGATAGGATTTTTGCGACTTGAGAAGTATATTTCAGTGAGTGTTTGACTAGCTCTTATCATGATGAAACTCAAGTTACCATGAGACAATGGGATTTGTGTCTCCTATTTTAAGTTCTTTTTATTGATCTCATTTTTTGATTATGGTTCTTTCTAGTTTGAAATGATATTTTTCTGCTGACTAGTTGTTTCCTTTGTTTCAGTGTGTATCATTATACCTTCAAGAATTCTTTTTTGAGTTCCTCAGGAAGGTGAAACTGATGTTTCTGAATGGAATCCTCTAATGTATTTGAACATTATCAAGGAAATTGTTTCAAAAGTTTGTGATGTTGACTATAATGTGTCAAAATTATAAAACATAGTTTTTGAGGTATAACCAAGAGTTGTAAGAGAAATAGATCGATCATTATATTCATTTCATGAGAATCCATATCCATTTAAAGGTATGAATGGACCACAATATTTTAAGTACTGTCTTGAAAAGATCAATAAAATCTTTGAATTCTTGGACATACCTGAGAGTATCAAATTGAAGTGTGCAGTGTTTATACTTAAGGTTCCAATAATGTATTAGTGGAATTCTATGGTACAAGCTGATAGGCAAGTGGGTTTAGACTAGAAGGGTTTCAAGACTCTCTTCTTCTATATGTTTTTTTCCAAAGTCTTTGATGATAGAAAAGACTCTAGATTTTCTCTATTTTTAACAGGGAGAGTGTTCAGTGTCATCATACACCAATTGGTTTGTTGAGATAGTTTATTTTTTGCAAGAGGTTTTAAAGAAAGACCATCTAAAAGTTCAAAAGTACCTTAAGGTTTAACAACTGGATTTCAGATCGTATGTGTTTATGCTTAAAATGTCAACCTATATGAAGATAGTGGATAGGGCCATGATGGTAGAAATGAATATGAAATGAAAGGTTGTATATTCCACTAATTCTCTTCCACCTAGTTGCAGCTTAAGTGGTGTCCCAAAGAAGAAGAGGAAGTGGCAGGATCACCATAGGAGTGGTGTATATGGTTCTTGATAGAAAGTCTCTTCAGGACCTCCAATTTCATCTACTGTCATACTTATGAATTTATATCAATGTTCCAAGTTCATACACACATGGTGTTCTTATCCTTTACCATCAAAGATGTGTAATATTTGTGGATGTTATAGTCATCTATGGTGCTTCTATCAGGCTATGTCTACTCCTCGATATGGTCTGGGATCATCAGCTCCAAATTCCACTATGGTGTAGTCAGATGCTTCAAAAACTACAGGGTTACTTCCATATGACTCAGTAGTGAAGCACCATCACAAAATAGATGAGTTTTTAGTAGAGGTAGACATGGGTACAACAATAGTGAGATGTACCATCTTTATTGCATCCTTGATAGTGATTACTTTATTCGACAATGTCTCTTACCACTCATTTAAATTTATCCATTTTGCTGATATGTTTAACCTTACATTGGAGATCATTTTTTATGGAGTTAACAACTCCTCTTGGGAAGAGGAAATAGTATAGGTTTTAGTGTCCTTGTGTAATATCGATATTTGATATAGAGTTAGTCTGGGATTTTTCTAGTCCTAGAACTATATTTTTTCGACATCATCATCATGATGGATTAGCTAGTTTCTCATAAAGTTGAGTTTGATTGTTATCATCAATGTGTATAGTTTCTTTTTAAGGATGGGAGATCATGGGTATTTCAGGTAGGTTGGATCCAAGGTCTGGCCATGTAGGACCTTCCCATCAAGATCTCAAAAGTTTTTTTTCTATGGTTATATTTAATACTAAGTGCATTTATGTTGTCATTGATCTTCCTATAATTCTTTGGTGTTTTCTTGACATTTTCCCAAATGATTTATTTGATCTTTATTCAGAGAGGGAGGTAGAGTTTATGATTGACTTGGTGAAATAGATGCAGTCGATATCGATACCTTCTTATCATATGGCATGAGCGGAGCTGAAAATATCAAGATTCGGTTGGATGACCTAGTGAAAAAAGGTATAATTTTCCCTAGTGTTTTTTCTTGGGAATCCCTAGTGATCTTTTCCAAGAAGAAATATCATTCACTCTAATTGTGTGTGAACTATCAGAATTTTAACCAAGTAACAGTTAAGAACATGTATAATTTGACTCGTGTGGATGATTTGTTTGATCAGTCAAAAGGGGAAGTGGTTTTTGAAGATTGATCTTCGGTCAGGTTATCATCAGCTCATATTTTGAGAGAGTGATATATATAAGATATCGATCAGAAGTATTCCTAGACATTATAAATATATTTTTATTTAATTTGGTCTAACTAATTCTTATATAGTTTACATGTCTTGTATGAATCATATATTCCATCAGTATCTCAAAAATTTTGTGTTAGTGTTCATAAATGAAATTTTGGTTTATTCAAGATCTGAGTGTGAGAACAAGCCCCATCTGAGTTTTGTTTTGGAAATATTAAGGATTCTCCATTTGTATGGAAATCCTATGAAATAAAACTTATATATTAAAGAAGTTAAATTATTATCTCATGTGATTTCTAAGCATGGATTATTATTTAATATTGAAAAGGTAAAGGTTTTTTCCATGGGAGGGTCCATAGAATGTCTTTGAAATTCACATATTCCTTTGTCTTGATGGATACTATCGACGATTCTTCATATATTTCTCGAAGTTGGCATCACTGTTAACTGCCCTTACTGGTAAAGGGGTAAAATTCCCAAGGGATGAAAAATTCCAATATTTTTTCTAACAACTAAAATGACTTCTAACAAGAGATCCTATTTTGAACTTACCTAAGATCACTAAAGGATATGTGATTTTATGTGATGCTTCTAGAATTATTTTCAGTTGGTTTCTCATAAAATATGATTATGTGGTGGCTTACTATTCTTGTTAGCTTATAACTCATGTGAATAATTACCCCACTCATGATTTATAGCTTTTCGATGTTATGTATAAACTTAATAGTTGGTGGCATAATATTTTTTGGGAATGTTTTGTAGTCTTTTCTGACTATAAGAGTTTGAGTTATATATTTTCTCATAAATACTTGAATATCCTATAGATTTTGTGGTTGTAATACCTTCAGATGTTTGACTTTTATATCCCATGCACCTAAGGGAAGAGTAATGTCATTGTACAAGCTCTTAGTAGGAAAGTACTATCGTAATCTATTCAAGAATCAAAGGAAGAGTGGAATCTTATAGGTATTTTTTTCTCAGCTGTATCTAGATGATTAGGGGGATGTTTTATGCATGGTTTTGACTAGTGTTCAATTATATTTATCTCTCCCAGAGTCTATTCTATAGATTCAGTGGAAGGATGTTGGGTTTATAGTAATTAAATAATCCTTATATATTGAGGATAATTTTTTTGGTTCGTATCTCTCTTTAGATGGTATTCTTGGTATTGGGGATCAAGTTGTCATTCCAGAATCTATGTGGAGCTCTTTTTGTTTGATTGTCAAAACTATTAAATGGTCATTCATCCAAGAACTACAAATATGTATTATGATAAGAGATGACAATTCTGGTGACTAGTTATGAAGTGTGACATTTTTTATTATGGGTCTCATTGTTTCACTTTCCAACAGGTGAAGCCAAAGCATATGAAACCTTCTATTTTTTCTTCATTCTCTTCTAAATAATGTTTATAAATGGGATGAGGTATCCATATATTTTTTTGTTATATTAACATGAACATTCCATGGGAAAAATTCTCTATGGGCAGTTATTTATCGATTGAAAAAGTCATCTCACTTTATTCTAATAAGAAACACTATAATAGTTGAAGATCTAAGTAATTTGTATCTGTAGGAAATTGTGACGTTACCTGGGATAAATTATTCCATTATTTCAAATAGATATCCTAGTTTTACTTTGAGGTTTTGGATAATCATCAAAGTGGTTATGGGGACTCATGTCATATTGAGTATAGCTTATCATCCATAGAAAAATGGTCAAATAGAGTGTTCTTTTCATGTTTTGGAGTATATGATTTATGCTTATGTCTTAGATTTTGGTGTATCTTGGGATAAACATCTGGTATTGATTGAGTTTACTTATAAAAATAGTTATTATTTTTCAATCAGAATGGATCCTTTTGAAGATTTTTATATTCATCCATGACGATAACCTCTTTGTTGGGCAGAGGTGGGCGAAGCTTCTTTAGTGGGACCAAGTTTCGTTCAAGATATGTATATGAGGATTAAGGATATAAATTATATTCTGGTTACAGTGTAGAGTTTTCATAAGTCTTATTTGGATCAATGATGTCATCCTTTTGAGTTTTCCATAGGTTATTAGGTTTTCATGAGATTTTCTCCTTAGTTGGATTAGTATCATCGTATAAAATAGGGAAAATAGGATATGAGAATTTGGGATCATTTTAGGTGATTAAGAAGATTGGGAAGGTCTCTTATTGTTTGGAATATTTAGTTTAGTTGACAAGAATTCATTATTTTTTTCCACGTATCTCATCTTATGAAAGAACATCTTGATCCATCTCATGTTTTTATTTGGGAAGAGACTGAGTTAGAGTCGGATGTTTCCATTGTTTAATAGATAGTTGAGATCATTGAATATCAAGTAAAATTTTTTCATGGAAAGTTGATTTTATGGTCAAAGTTTTATGGAGGAAGAAATCATGTTATCATGATACATGGGATCATGATTTTTTGATGAGGGATCAATAGACTCACCTCTTTAATAGACTTCACTCTTCTACATGACTTCCTGGGGGTGGAAAGTTTTATAATGGCGAGTTTTTAACATCCCTTTACGCTCTTTCAGGTAATTATATTCTTGATACTTTTTTTACTCTTAATTGGGTTCATCTTGGAACTATTGATAATAGAGAAAATATTCTAAGAAAAATGATCTAAAGTTTAAGGATGTATGTTTTTTTGAATTAATGGAGTCTGGGTATAAATGTGTTAATGGTTTTGCGGGGTTCTCCCCAAGTTCATGGAAGGCCCAAGGTGTTTTGAGTTTTCTTGTAAGAATATTCAATTTTCATAGTCTGTAGTAGAAATACATGTTGTGTAATGGGAGTACACAATGTTTAAGAACTGTAAGGAAGATTTCATGAATCTCGTACACAACGCGAAGTTAGTGCATGTCGTGCAATAATAAAATATTAGTTTTAAATAAAAAGTTGATTTGTTTCTCGACGTATATGATACCAATGGATTACATGATGTGTAAAGGGATTACACACCATGTAATTTTCACATATATAGATTTTATTGTGATTCTTGGATGAAATTTTATTTCATTCATTCGTAGATTATTTATCTCTAGACCTAAAAATCTTATACAGTGATTTTGGGAGTCTCCATTTAGTCTGGAGTGATTCATTTAGAGATTGATCAACATTGTGGTTGGTTTGAATCTATCTGGTTGAGTGAGCCTTTATAATTCTTTGTTTCATTGGTTGTGGTATCATCATTACACTGCGTTATCAGATTTTTTAAACTGTTGTGATGTTTCTTCTTGTTTTCTTCTAGATCATTTGTGTGATCTTGTTCTAGGGGTCATTATTTCATTGGTTGTGGTGTGGAGGGTGTGAATTCTTGAGTTATGTGTTGATTCATCTTATTTGCTAATCCTTATCATAAATCAAATCAATTATAACATATTTAGGTTGATTCTAGGGCCTGTGTTTTCATTTTTTTTAATCCTTTATGGGGGTTCTATTGTGGGTGTGTGCAACCCCAGGTTTTGAGGTAGGTGGTTCCATTTCTAGCCAGTGTTGGTGAAATACATTTCTATTGTTTTGATAATTTTTTATATTAAATGAAATTTAAGGATATTATTTATTTTATATGTTTTTGTGGAAATGTTTTTTTTATAAAATATGAGTTTCCCTTAGTTTTGGTAAATGGAAGAGAGTTTTCAAAGAATTGTGAAAAGATTTGTGAAATGGTTTTCAATGAATTAAATGATGTAAATAGTTGATGAATTGATTTGGAAAATATAGCACATGGAAATCCTTGGGTAATTATAAGGAATTTATATTATGTCTCGTCTATTGTTTGTGGATTTTTTTTCATGGGGTTTATCTCTGCTCCTTAGACCCATTGTTAAAGGGACTTGTTAGACCTGTTGGGTGGTTCACTTGTTAGGGTGTTCATATGATCTCTATAATAGATTCATATGTCTAGTGGATTTATATATACATTATTTGATATAATAAGTAATATTTTTCTATCTATCCTGACCTTGTGTAATCCTTGGTGTGATGTTACCTAGGCTGTTTCTTGTCCTCTTTGGGATTCTACTTTGGTTTTTACTATTTTGTGTACTAATATGGACTTGATATGAGAATTTATGCATAATTTTTTTGTTTTTAATGAATATATATTCTAATATATAAGGATTTGAACTTATTTGGAACTAATTTACATAATTTATTTAGAAATTTAGAAAAGGGAAAAATTAAACTATTTTTCCATGCTTTTGATATAAAAAAATTTAAACTATTATAATGCCTAATTTTTTATAGTTGATCATAATTAAATTATCATTATGAGACTTGATATGTAAAATTTGGGTGATACCCTAATGATCTTGTTTTATCACACTCGTTTTACCCCTTCAGTGGTGCGTAGACCTGGTTATGTCTTTTGATGTAGGTAAAGGCAGGGCACCGCAAAGAGGCGGTGGGATTTTCTATTAGCTGAGTTGAGTAGCTAGTGCTGAGATAGTGGGAGTATACCCATACTATCACATGGAGTGGTTTTTTATGATTTTTTGGTCTTTTTCCCTTGTACTTCTACTTGGTGATTTTTTCGACTCGTTGAATGTTTGGTTTTCACTTCTTTTTTCAGTTATGGAATATATTTATCTTTTCTTTTTTGTATATATGTGCCATGTAATTGCTTCATCTTGGGTGAAATAATTCCCTCCGATTGTGGTTTGATTCCTGGGTAATAGTCTCCAACCCATGGGGATCAGTAATTTCCTTTGGGTACGTTTATTCTCAATTCAAGTACCATTTTGAGAGGGTATTCAGGTCAAGCTTGTCACATATACTCCTTATGATTTCTATACTCACCCCACCCACATCAAACACAATGTGCTGAGACCCATAAATTCATACAGGGGATGTTTTTTCCAATGTTCTGGTGATTATAATTGTTGGATGGATATTCTCTCTATCCCACTCTCTCTTTCAGGTGAGAATATATGCACAAGATTTGATGGATTGAGGTCTGATAGTGCACCAGGTGATGTCCAAAGCATCTTCAGGTGAGGTGATATGTGATTGTGTTGTGGGGAGGTGGACCAAGTGTCTTCAGGCAATATTTGATATGACTATAATGTGGGGTGCATTATATTATGGGTTGTTCATGGTAGGATAAGGGAACAAGGTTAATGTTATTCATGTTTATGAAACCCTACTACACTAATTATGGTTGTGATGTGATGGACCTGGTATCTGTAAACAAGATGTGATATACTGTGTTATGAGGAGGTGCCACAATTGTCTATGGGCATGATGTGATGTGATTGTGTTATAGGGAAGTGGTATATTTTATTCATAATATATGGGAGTAGGAGGATTTACAATTTTGGGTTGTGAGAGTGGTAAATAAGTGGAAAAGTGGTCAGGGTACCCTTTATCAATACGCTTCTTATTATGTTATTATACTTGGCTTGTGTTATTTGGTGATCATGCCTTGGTGAGGTTGGAATTCATAATTGACCTTTTTAGGTGTTGTTGGTTATGTTATTTTCATATAGGGGCATTGATATGCTTCTTTCACATGTGTAAGTGAGACTTTGGTTTCTCTACTGAGTATACTTGTATGCTCACACTACGTATATAAATTGGTTTTTAGTTTTCTTGGTGGATTAAGTGGATTGTTCAGGATAGTACTAGTGTGGAACTTTTTGGATAGTTCTTGTGTCACTACTTTATATTTTCTTTTCAGTATTTACTTTTAGATATTATTATCTCTTCCTGTTTTATCTATATATGCATTTTAGGATGGTTTTGGTTTCTTTTTATATTATTTCATGGAGTTTTTTTATGATTCATCTTATCATCTAATCCTACGTTATTATAAATGTTAATGCCTCCCATTTTATAAAAATTTTATACCCTTAGTTCTAGTTTCCAACTCATGGCGTACCAGAGGTGGGAAGTATGAGTCATTATCTCTCTCCCATCATTGTGTTATCATTGGTGGGAGGGGCCATGAAAATAAGCTTACAAAAAGAGGAAATATGATATTAAATAAAAATAGAACTTAATTCCAAATTTAATAAAAACCTACAAAAAATTTCATAACCACAAAGAAAAATTTTGTAGGAAGATCCACATAGCCAAATCTATCCACATAGCATATTTTTATGTAGTCTTTTCCACATAGACAAAACAATTCACATAACTAAAGTTACCATGTAAGATAATTTTCACTACCCTTATGTGAAACACATATTATATGTAGGAGTAACATAGTTTTACCCTTACACAGCTTAATACACTTATATAGGTATTGAAGAACCCTAGTTACCTTTACATGAGACTCTGGTTACCCCTATGTGGGTATTAAAAATATTTTTCTACCCTTACGTAGGTATTAGAAATGTTTTTGTACCCTTAAATAGGTTAGCATGACATTTACATGAGTAGGGAATACCCTTATTGAAATAGCCAAAAAGATTTACCTTTACACAAGAATTAGAATTTGTGGATTACCTTTATACAAACAATAGATTTTACGGGTAACATTTATACAAGCATTTTATTTTTTGGGTTACCTTTATGAAAGCATTATATTTCATGGGTTACCATTACAAAACTAGATAAGTACCTTTACATAGTACTAGGGATCAATGGGTTACCCTTACGTAACTACATAAAATCATTCTACCCTTATGTAACCCTTTTAAACATAATGTCACCTTTACGAAACACCATAAAAATTACCCAACCCTTAAGTAACTTCATAAATCAACACTTATAATTATGTAATGCTACAAAACCTTGCGTAAATGATATTTAAATGTACTAAATGAAATAATCAGACTAGTAACTCTTCATAAAACATGTAGTACATGTTATAAACAATTAAAATTTGAGATATCATGATAATTTTAGTAAATAATAATATATAACCATATTTAATCATACATTAATCAATACATATGATAACTAACTACATATAACACTTTTTAAACTTGTGAAAATTATAATTAATGATACTATGATATTTTTTAGTTATCAAAACATAATTTGTGAATTTGATCCAAGGAGAGACTTAAACATTCTCCCCATTTTTATAATTACAAAACAAATCCTAATTTCAAAAACCCACCCTATTTTTTTAATTATCAAAAAGATAAATCTTCAATAGAAAAATTATCTCTTTTAAATGATAAAATTTATCCCCTTATTTGTTGGGAAAAATCCCTTAAGGTAATATTGCAGCATTTTTGGGTTGATTGTGTATGTTGATAAAGCAGGTTTCCAGGGTGAATTTTCAAGTTCCAGCGTTGTTGTTGACAATCCAAGTTGACAAAGAACCATGATAGAGGAATGGATGATCTGGAGGCAGTACAAAAAGGGCAGTACAATGTCAGGTTTCCATGGTTAATTGTCAAGTTCTAGCATTTTTGTTTACAATCCATGTCTAAAAAGAACCATGAAAAAGGAATGGATGATCTGGAGGCAGTACAAAAAGAGCAGTACATGGTGGCACCATTTCCCAGTGTTTTGCCAAATTTTTGGGGTCCAAAATTTGGAGGTTGGTGAGCATCACGAAATGTGGATATCCTTGAAGATCTCATTTAAATATGTCAAAGGAATGAGTTTTGCGAATATAGGCTTCATGGATTGAATTTTGCGAAGATAAGAAGAATGTTGATGGTGTTCTTCACAATTACGTCAAGCTTCACGAACGGCAGAGGTTGAAGTGCATCACGGTGGTGAAGGTATTTGTGAGGGAGCTTCACGGAAAAGGTGTAAAGGGATTGACGGTGATACTCCACGATTATGTCAAGCTCCGTGATCAGATAATTTTCTTGGTGCTTCGGGAGATTGAGAGAATTTTGGCAGAAACTTCAGAGCATCGCGATTTGTGATGACGTGGCGTTGACTTCGCACGGAAGGATTGAGGGTCACTGGAATCGCTTATAAATAGAGTTCGATCCCCTTGAGAGGAGAATAGATAATTTTCGAAGAAAATATTTTGCTCTTGGTTCGCGAAGGTGATTCTCAAAGGTAGTGTTCTTCGCGAAAAAGAGGTGCTTCGCGGTGGCTAATCTAGCTCCACAAAGGAAGTGTGCTTTGCGAGGCCGCGTGCTCTAAGGAGTGTGCTTCATAAAGATGCAGGAGCTTTGTGACAGCCAAATATTTTCAAAGTCTTGAGCTTCGGGAAAAGGCCAGAGCTTCATGAAGGCTTGTTTGAGATTTGCGAAATTGGGAGCCTCACGAAGTAGGGTGCTTTGCGAAGGTATTTCCTAAGGAATTTCCCAATGTCTAGGGGAAAAGGGGTATTCATCAGTGGATTAAATTTAGTATTTAACATATCATCTATGAAAAGTTGAGGATGCATGTACTCATGCATATGAAGAGACCTACAAATCTATAAACTGTGAGTGGATCCCTTCCATGTGCAATTAGAAAAGGAAGAGGAAGAATGTAATCCTTTCAAAACCAGTGAGCCAGTGAATGAGAAACATGGAGTGACTCTTGGGAAAGCAGTGAGATGACCCTAAACTTTATAAAGGCAGTGATTCTGGGCATAGAAGTGATCTAGCCCAAACATTATTGGCAGTAAGCCTTAGTGGATTTGGTACAGCGGCACATCGTCGTTGTATGCTCCTTGGATGTAACCCAGTGAGGGTGAACCAAGTAAAAATCTCTGTGTCTTCCTTCTTTCTTCCCTGCATTTCATTCAAAGCATCATCATCAGATAAAGAAGAAAAGAAGTAATCAACATAATCACATAAGAGAAAACAAAGTGACCCTTATAATATAGAGGTCAAGATCCAGTGGGGCAAGAATAATTTTAAATTGAATATTCATACCCTGATTCACCCCCCCCCCCCCCTCAGGGTATATAGTTCCCTATTGGTCCTAAAATTATTTATTTAACATAGTGTTACAATTCCTTACACTGATACTCAAAAATGGTCTCCACTAAAAATTTAATCATGCTTGGAAAATGGTAAAACATTGTATTTTATAAGCATATTTTTTAAGATAATAAAAATTTATAAGTTAATATAAATAATATATGAAAATTAATTAAACATATATATTTAAAAAATATATATATTAAGGATCTACTATAAATCCTTCTATTATTATAACTTGAGTTGTATAGAGTGAGAATAATTAAAAATGTGTTTATGAAAAAAAAATTAGAAGCCCTTTATAAAATAACACTTTATGAAAACAAAAAGTTTAAACATTAAGTATAAATAAACTAAAATGTATGAGAAGACTTAAAATATTAATATACTAAATAGATATTTATATAAATTAAAAATAGTAAACTGAAAAAATAGATTCCATGTTACTATAAATTACAAGTAAATCAGAGAATTTCAGCATAAAAAGATACAAAAACTCCCAAAAAATCCATGTCAAAAAAAAATTATTCCCATCATAGCAAATTCAAAATTTATTTTTTCAACCTTAGTAATGTCTAGGGTCTTATTAAAGATATATTAAATTAGAATTTATATAGAAATAAATTCCATATTTATATTTTCTTTCTGAACATGATCCCTTATAAAATGAAACTTAACATTGATGTGATTCATTCTAGAGGGTTGTAAGGGATTTTTGGAAATGAATATTCCATAATTATTATCACATAATATAGTAATATTATCAAAATGAAAAATAAAATCATAAATTTTTTTCTTAATACCTAATGATTGAGAAGAACAAGATGCATCATCAATGTAATCAAATATATCAATTGGAAGGGAAATAAAATTTTGTTTCTTTAAAGCCCAAAAATATAAATATTTACCAACTAAATGACACATACCTGAAGTTCGTTTTTTATCTAACTTACATCCACCAAAATCATAATTTTAATAGATTATAAAATCAAAATTATTCTTTACAGGGTAATATAATCCAAGATTCAAAGATCCTTTAACATATCTAATAATCCCATTAACAGATTTAACGTGAATTCCCTTAGGGTAACTTTGAAAGTTCTAATAGAAAGATCCATCATGTGAATATAAATATCATAAAGGGGAAGAGATGTCCCAATACTCATCTTGTGAGCTATAATAATCCCTAATCTAACTTTATCTATTAGTAATTGTTTATTGTGTCAGATATCACCTTAAATATTTATGTTCTACCTCGGAAAACAATGTGATGAGTGAGTGATGATAGATATAAATCACAATCAATTTCATTCTAAAATATTTAAATACAGTAAAATTATCATTATATAATTCTTTTATAATTAACATAAACTATTTTGAAAAACATGGCTACCTCAGGTAAGGCAATAATTTGAGGGGAACGGAAAGCCTTGAAACCAAGAGTGTGTGACTCTATAAGTTGTGGTTGTTATTGTAATGATTGTTCTTTTTTATCCCTTAAAATGAAATTCTTTATTACATCATTTTACATATTAACACTTTTTGTTGAATTTATAATTTATTCCTGAATGCATTTAATTTTCTTATTAGTAGTCACATATGGTTTTTATTTTCTATTAAATTCTTATGGAGACTCTAAAACCCGCACCTCTCGTGCTTCTATACAATTATATATGTTTCAAACCCATTGAAAGTATTTCATAATCATATAGATGTATAATATTTTGTGCAAAAAGGTTATAATTATAAGAAACTAAGAATTACTTTTTATGATATAATAAATTAAAGAAAATTAAATTTGTATCATGTCATACTTACACCTGATTTTCATTCTTTATGTGTGTTTTCTAATGTTATTTTTCTATTTTTATTTATACGATCTTTCTTTAATTGAACATGAAATGGGATGGATTTGGCTTGATATTAAGATTGATTAATATTCATATAAAAATAAAAACATAATTCTTTTGGGGTTTTATATAATATAAAATTCATAAAATAGATTTAGAATCCATACCATGTGTTTTCAAGTAAGTCACACTATGTATTTGCTTTATGGTAAGGGTATAATGGTTTTTTTGTATATTATTTATTTTATATACTATTTTATTGTTTCATAAATTAATAATTATAATGAAAAATTCTTTATAAATGTAATTTATATATGATAAAATCAATTATAATGATTCTTAACTTATTCCTCATCTCGGTGAGAAATAAAATAATCTTTGGTTTATTGGTTCATGAAGCTTGTGTATAAATCTAATGGGTGGTCCTGATGTTACCATCAACATCCCTTAGATATATTTTGGTATGAAGAATTTAAAATACAGTATAAATCTTTCTTGAAAATATTTATACAAATTTCATTCTAAAGTATTCTAATATAAATATACTCAGTAAGTGATAATGATGAGAAAATCAACCTTCATTATTTTATTTTTTAGTGTTATATGGAAAGTATATTATAATTTTACAACAATGTGTTTCCATATTATTTAATTAAATATAGGTACAAATTTTTTATAGGTATCTATATCCATTTTCATGGGAATTAGAACACTAAAATCAATGTAACTAATAAAAATGGACTAGTTTTAGTAAACTGGTTGACCAAGTATATTCGATCCAAACTCAAATTTTTTACCACTACTTATTATAATAATAACTTATTCTTACACCATTGTGTAACATCAATATTTTTTTTTTTTTATCGGTCACTGTTTCCCAGTTTTCCACCACTAGGTATTTAATCACCTTCAGGATGTTTCTCGCTATTAAGTTTCTCATTTTTTGACTTGTTTCTCACCTCCTATCAAAGATAATTTTTTAAATAATTGTTATATTAATCCTCATGGTTGGTAGTTTTAGTTGGTGTATAATCTATTGTATGAATTACTAGTCATATAATTAATTTGAAATGTATAAACATAGTATTGAAAATACATATAATGATAAAAACACACTTTATATGAAAAAATAAATCTAATATATTAAACCTATTTATTACACATTTTTTATTTCTTTAATGGTAAAGGGGATTTGGACCATCTATCAAATATCTGAATCCCCTTAACGTGGTCCCCTATGACATATAAGAGCCATATACAAAGATACCATTATAAAATGTTTATGATTTCTCAATGAAAGAATCAATCGCAATGGAATTTTCATTTTATTCTGCAATTGTTTTAGTCATCAATAGATCAACTAACCAATTTCTATTTACAGTATTTGGTATGAAAAATAATTATATTTATTTTCATTCCATCACGAAGGATTGATCTCTTTTCTACATGAATAAATATACACCATAATTAAAAAGTATCAACAAATAGAAAAATAATAGAAAATGAGAAGAAGATAAACATTTTTTAAGAATATAAGGTCAAATCAACAACTTACAACAGAAGAAATGTGATGATCGAGTCAAATTGGAAGTATCAAATTAAAATGAAAACATACACAACATAATCCTCAATCCTTCAGCACTACTACCTTAAATGGTAATTTTTAAAACCTTGGGGTGAGTCTCCAATAGTCCAAGTATTCCAAATTAATTAGGGTACGCATAAGTGGGTGAATTTTTAATAGAGAGTGTACTTTTCCACCCTTGACCAAAAATTAGAAACAACTTGAAACCCTCCAATAGACATGCTAAATTTAGATTCTATATGGATGAATTTTTGTGATACATAGAATAATAAAATGAATCCCATGATTCATTCTTAAATCTTTCAAACTTTCATCCCATTTAGCCTCATATTCTTGGAGTTATGGTCAAAATGGTGGGTTGTTATTCTAGGCTATTGAATCTAGAAAAAAATTTCATCTTCCAATTGAGATATCAAGATCACCCCAAAAATTATGAATTATCTCTATCTACGGTTGAATGAGATTTTCCCCAAGATTTTCTTTACATATAGTTAATGTTTTAGCTTCATTGGGCTTGGATTATAGATAATACAGTAATTTTAGTGGGATGATGTCTATTTCACTTTTCCCATAATTTTATAGATTGAATATCCAAAATGGTGGTCTTAAAATGTGAATCTCCAGGTGCTTATGAACTATGAAATATTGAAAAAAAGTTACCTACCATTGAAATATGAAAATAAAATAAATAAAAATGGTGGTTTACAAGGTGATGAAAAAATATAAGGAGTATTAGTACATTTGAGTAATAATCGCAAACATGCTGTGAAAAAAGTTCAATTTTTAAAATTCACTAATACTGGTTTTTATGAATAATTAGTCACAAGAAAATAATAATGTAAAAAAATAATATTATCCTATTTTAGTGGCTAGTCATACCCTATAACTTGAGTTTTTCTAGTAATAAGAAAAAAGTATCTCAAAAATATAAAAAATTGAATTCCTTTTTACAAAAACATTTCAACATACAATGATCATCAAAATACATCATGTCATAAAATCCTGAAACCTGTCAAAATCATTTAAAACAAGTTCAGTTCACAAGCATGTATCAAGCCAAAGATTATTCCTTTTTTCAAATTCATGACACCATTTCATCCAATTTCAATTACAAATAATGATGTGTTGTGTATCACAATAGACATGGGGGTTCATTTTTATTCAAGGGGGAAATATAGAAGTGCTAGGTGGAATCACATTTTAATATTAAGATGAGTATTCTGTATTTTTTATTCTTTTTTATTTGTTTTTTTTGTGTTTTTTTTTCATAATTTTTTGGTGGTAATTGAAATTGTACTCAATAAAGTCAACCTCTATAGCAAGGCTTTGTTGATAACTCCCTAGATCAAAGACCTTAGAGCAACAATTGAAGATTATATAGCCAAGAATCATCTCAAGTTAACTCAATAAAAAACAAATTCAAATTACCAAAAATAAATATAAAATTCCTAACTATGCGTCCCATAATTATGGATTCATGATATTCAAGTTCTAAAAGCCACACATTTGGTCAATCTATTTTTCTATGTAAAAATTTATTATTTTTTCATATTTTTTTAATACTCATGTGAAAATTAAAATGATCACCATACCTATATTATTTATTAGGATACCCCAAGAGCTCAAACTAATACCCCACAATCTAAATGATGTGCATTTTGGAATCATGAGTAAATAGATGAAAATTAAAATGGTAAAGAATCACATTACACGATCACCCTTTACAAAATTTATGTGTGCGAACTTAAACTTACATCAAAATCAAAATCAATTCATGAAAAAAAATTGATATTCAATTTTATATTTTATAATGTGTATTATCAGGTTTAAGGATAAACAAAATTACTTCTCATTTATGCACATAAAATATTTCACCAATAAGGAACCCATTTTCTTGAGATTTATAATTCCAACGTTATCCACATTAGATCGGTATTCAATAAAGAATTAAATGGATCCTTCAATAATATACCTCTCCCTAATATAAAGTTTTGGGAGACTTTGGTTTTTTATGTTTCCTTTAAAAATCATCAAATATCATACAATGATGTACATCTATTAAAAGAGAAAAAAATAAATTATCCATGTTCTTTTACATTAGCTATATTTATAAATTTCACTAACATATTTACCAATATTTCCTAAAGACATGAAGAAACAAAGTGTTTTAAATTTAGTACTTTTTTAAAATGTATATATTTATCAGTGTTTTTGAAAAACATTGGTAATTCACCAACACCCCATTTACCCGCCTTTTTTAGAAATGTAGATAACCCATAATACAACCATAGTTAAATAATTTTCAGTTTGGGTTAATAATTACTTTCTTTTATTAAATAATTTGTTAAAAAAATTACGTTTTTTCTTAAGAAACACAGGACACATCGCTTCTCCACATCACCTATAGGTGAAAACCCCCACCAGACTCACCCACAACTCGGTCACATGACCCCACCACATGGGCCTACCGAACTCCTCAAGAGTGTGTACCTGCACATTTATAGATCTCTATAAAATTCATCTTTAATGTGAGGAAAATTATTTTAAAATTTGTAATTGGTAAAACTCAAATCACAATTGTGTAAGGAATAGGATGATGAACCAACTACACCGGCATAGTACACTATTAGGTAAATGCATGTATATTTATTTATTTTTGTATATATATTTGTGTGCATATAAACATCTATGTATGTATGTATGTATGTATGTATGTATGTATGTATGTATGTATGTATGTATGTATGTATGTATGTATGTATGTATGTATGTATGTATGTATGTATGTATGTATGTATGTATGTATGTATGTATGTATGTATGTATGTATGTATGTATGTATGTATGTATGCATGTATGTATGCATGTATGTATGCATGTATGTATGTATGTATGTATGTATGTATGTATGTATGTATGTATGTATGTATGTATGTATGTATGTATGTATGTATGTATGTATGTATGTATGTATGTACGTATGTATGTTTGTTTGTTTGTATGTATGTATGTTTGTATATATGTTTGTGATTTTTTAAAAAAAATATATATTAGTTAGTTGTGGGTATAATTACATTTGAAACACACACACCACCCACCCATAGGATAAACAGGTAGGTGATATCCCCCAGGATAAACCACCCATTAAGCCCTTTATTTATTTATATATATGGACATTATGGACCCAAATATAGGGGGCCCTGAATATCATTCACAAATTGTCCCAATACCCATATATCATTGACCTGTAGGTCCGTACACCCTAACTCCCATAAAGAAGACCTCAACAGCAGCCCCCCATGTGACTAGCCTCTACACAGGGTCATCCCCTACCATCACACATGAGGTCGTCATGCACCGCACAAGCCTTCACCCCAAAGGCCTAAACTGTGGAAGAAATATACCGAGGTAGGCTCTCAAAGTCCAATGGAGGAGAGTTTCTTGGGTCCTCCATCAAGAACCACTGTAAACACCACTATCCCACCATCCCTCTCCTTCCCTGCATCAAGACCACCATCATGCCTTCGTCACAACTGTTGATCCATCCCTAAACTACTTACAAGTCTCTCCCTAGGTCATGTGTGTGTGTTTTTTATATGTATTCATGTATTTATGTTATTTATGTACGTGTTTTCATGCATATATATATGTGTGTGAATATATATTTGTATATATACTTTTTTGTGTATTTTTATGTAAATATATATATACTAACCAAGTTTTTCAACGTGACAAAATTAAAACTATAGTCTTGTTTCACGTAAGACACAACTAAATTTAAATTTTAACCATGTTTTAAAATGTATCTAAATTATAAAAAAGGTTTTGTTTGTAAAAAACTCAGCTAAATTAAAAAATTAGCCACATTTTAAGAAATCATGTATAGTTTATTACTTTTTTATAGTGCATTTGTAATGTATAGGGTCACATTGTTGATTATCAATTAGGAAATCAACCATTACATAAATGAATGATGGCTAGAATATCATCTTCAATACACAAAATATGACATCAATTTCATTTTCTATAGTCGACATCTTCGACGGGCCTAGAACTTTTCTAAATAAAACTTTGAAAAAGAATCAAATATTGGTTATTGTGTGTCATTAAATTATAGGAAGAATTATATGTATAGCCACATAAATTAAATCTTGAATAAAAAAAGAAAATTATATGATTTTTAGTAATTTAATTTTATTCCATTCATTGACATAATATAATTGATTTTTGATGAATACCCATATAGTACTGTGACACCATTTAGGAAGTTTCAAAATTGAAATCTATCTTTCCTAGAAAGTGTATGGTATATTGAAGGAATAAAAGTCCTTTATTCATTCCCCATATCTAACTCTTAACTTTTCCCCATTTAAATCATGTCTAACATGTGATTTATTTCATCTTTTGATTTTTCTGGTGCATTTAGTAACTTTCCAATGACACTTTAATATACATTTTTTCCTATATGATTGACATTAAGAAAATGACTAATGTATTAATCATTCCAGTATAAAAATTTAAAAGAAAAATCATTTTGTAACAAGATTTCATAAATTTTTTTGAAACATTACTACTAAAAATTATAACAATATCTTTTACAATCTCAAACTATTCATGACCTGTTAACGGAGAACGTGTTATACATTCTTCTGACTTCCCATTTAATGTTGTTATCTAGGATCATTATTTTTCTCATCAGGGTAAAAATTTATGATGTACAAGAAACATTTACTTTATAAAATTTTAGAACTTAACACAGTGTGTACCTTCTTTACAAATTTGACTCTCTAACATTCCTTTAATGTTGTATCTTGAAAATTTTCCATAAGTAGGAAAGTAATTTTTCATCCTAAAAAACATGGATCTTAATGTGAACTCTTAAAATATATTATCATTGTATGTTATAATACGCATATACCATATCAATTTTAGATCTTCAATTAATGGATCCAAGTAAGCATCAATATCCTTACCAGGTTGTTTGGGTCCTCAAATAAGAAAACACAACATGATGTACTTGTGTTTCATGCATAACCACAGTGACAAGTTATCATTTACCTACATAACTGGTTATGTACCATGATTACTAATTTATATGCTAAAATAATTCACGCCATTAGATAATAATGTAAGATAGAGGTTTCATTAATCATTCCAAAATTCAGGATACCCATGATCATTTTTCTTCCACTGATTAGCATTTTTTGTATGAAAAAGTTTCTCATCTTGAATTTATAGGTACCAGGGTGCACAGTGGAATAAGATGGGTCAAGGATTTAAAATTTTAATCATCATATTGACATAACTATTTCTTCTCCAGTGATTCATAACCCATTATTAAATTTTTGGATCTCACGTAAAGGAATTAAGTATAAAAATTATATCAATTAATTACCTCATTCGATACGAAGACGTATTTGATAACCACTCATAGTCGGTGAAATTTTCCCAAGGGAACCAACATTGGATCACTGTAGATCATCCAAAAACACATTAAAATTCTATGAAAACATCGATAATCAAAACCCAGGTTCTATAATAGGGATTCGACGATACTTTTGACATCCTGAAGATCATCTCTATGATGATCTATTGATCCATGAAGGAAAACTTGAATCGGTTTCTCAAGTCAGTAACTTCTCTCTCTAGGATATGGGATAAAAGAGAGAGGATCTTTCAAATTCTATTGTATCAATAGTAACATGGAAAAGTGCTCCATCTTTCTTATATAGTGGATATTAAACACTTGAAAAGGGTATCTTGACCCCCCGTATAAGTAATGCCCTAATAAATAGGCATAAATGACTCATTATGACCAACTAACCATGTCATAAATGTTATTTATATTTTTATCACTTACTTGTAATATAGTAAATATATTACTTGATAAAAATGACCATTTAACTTGACTTAATATTCCTACAAATATTAAACGAACCAGGAATAATAAAATAGTATTCGCTCATGAAATATTTTCCCATGCATTCTCTTAAATGATAGTAAATACATTAAATAAATAAATTTAGTTCCAATTATATTATACTCTAATAATAATGAATTTATTTATTACTTAGTGATCATTTATACTCAATCATATCTCATACCCCATGGTGTGGTCTAGCATGCCCTTCACTCCCATTCATTAAAATAGGGTAGAATTTTGAATATTCATGGTGTGAGACCCTTTAGGAACTTTATCTTGATAGTAGTAAATACTTTTCACAGAACAAGAGTGGAGTCTAGAAACACATCAAGGAATCTAAGATATAACCATGTGTTTAGAGAAGGTATTACCATAATTGTCACGACCCGTCCTAGGGGCCCGTGCCATGACTACCCCAAGCCCGCCTTCCATAGGCCAGCACCAAGGCATAAATTCCCGATAAAAAGGGAAGGCATTCCCATTGGAAAGTAAACAAACACCACAGAGCAAGCAAGTAGTAGAAGTAAACACTAAGTAAAAGCTGGTACAACAGTAAGTGGGGAAAAGTAAGTGGGCCAGTATACAAACCCAAACTGAAAGTAAAGTACAACTGGAAAGGGAAAACAGCAACTGAAAAGTAGAGCTGCAGCGATGAGACGTCCACTGGAAGTCCCACCTGAAGGGTGGGTATAGTTAGCCTCCACTGCTACTCAGTTCCAGCCAACCGCTCCGAGTACGTCCCGCCCAGTGGTCCACCCGCAAGCCTCAACCACGATCAGCGTTGTCCGTCGTCTGCAACCAACACAACGTAGTGCGGGAATAGCCCGTGCAGGGGTGAGTATAAGCTACTCAGTAGGGACCCCGAGACCCCTGAAGGTCTCCCAGAATCCAAAATGGATAATCCAAAAAGGAAAGATACAATCACGAAGTAACATCCGACACTGCTTAGGTATATGCCCATACATATACCTAATTCATCAATTCTCATTCGGCTCCAATATCTGAACCCAAGTACAACCCAGTCCACACAGGAAAGCAAAACGTAAATCCACATAGGATAGCACAACACAATCCACATAGGAAAGTAAAATAGGATTCAGCTCACACAGGTATACTTCTTCATATGACGATAGAGATGATCTGATATATCCATTGATTCATCTAAGTCGTCGGACCCACAAAGGATCGATAGGTACTAACCCCCGCAATGACCAAGGAAGGGTCTGACCCACATAGGATCGATAGGTAACTGACCCCCGCAATGACCCAGGAAGGGTCTAACCCACACAGGATCGATAGGTAACTAACCCCCGCAATGACCCACACAGGATCGGACCCACACAGGATCTGTAGGCGCTGGCTCACACAGAACCGCTGAGCGCTGACCCACATAGGATCATACCTACATAGGATCGGCAGCACTGATCCACATAGGATATCTGAGTGTTGTAGTCGTCGTCGTCAAATCCACTGAGGATCTCTGTACAGTCGTCGCCGTCACAGTAGCAAACGCAGCCAGCACTGGGGTTCCCGCACACAGCAAGCTCGTTCGGGAGGGTCTGCTCCACGAGCCGAGAGGCTGATACATCAACTGAAACATAGCCCATAGTTGATGTATCCAAAAGTTCTGTATCGTCAACAGGAACTCAACGTCGCAGACGGAGCGTCAGTCGGATGCTCGGTCTGAGAGTTATTGGCTTTTTCATCCTAGGAGACCGGTTGGTTTTTAAGGAAAAACCAACCCGACCGTACTCCACCTGCATCCAAACCTCGGGAGGAGTATGCCAAAAGATCCGCCTCACTTAGATTAATCCAACAAAGTCGAAGTTACATCAATCGGACGTCCGGAGCTCAAGTTATAAGCGTTCCGGCTTCGAGGGCCCGGTTGGTTTTGTGTACGAACCAACCCGGTCGAACCCAATATATTCCTAAACCTTTAGTGTGATATACTTAAATGACCGTCTCGATCCAAGTATTGCATCGCCGCTGACGGCGCGTCAATCGGAGGTCCGTAGCTCAAGATATGGGCAAAAGAACCAAAAGGGTCCGAAAACGGGGGTTTCGGGCCCGGACCGACCCGGCCCGAGACCCCCTGGGCCGGCCCGAACCGGGTCGAACCAACCCGGGTCTGGGTCGGCCCGGCCCGGCGGCTCGGCGCGCTGGCGGGCGGCGCCAGCTGGCTCGGCCGAACGGCCGAACCGTTCGGTTATGCGGGGGGGCGCGCTGCCCCCCGCCATTCGGAAACTGCGGCCCCAATTAAGGGGCCGCTCAGCTGGCCAGCCGGGGGTTTTGACCCCCAGCTCTTCCCCTGTCCGGCAGGCCCGCCCTGGCCGGCCGGTTCCTACTCCACCGGACCAGCGACGACCGGTCCCCTCCCTGCTCCAATGTCGGCGGCCCGTCTCCGGCCGCCGGTCAGCCTGCTTCGCCGCAGCCCAGAACAGGTCGCGGCCTTGGTCGTCCGGTGCGGCGCGACGGCACCGTGCTCTTCCACCGTGGCCCCGCTCCGGCCGAGGTGTCTTCGGGTTTCTCCGACGCAGCGCGACGGCGTCGTGTCCTTGTTCGTTTCCACGGCACGGCGCGACGGCGCTGCGCATTCCTTGTCGCACGATCACACGCGGTGCGACGACACCACGCCATTCTTGTTTCAAACCACAAAGAAACAAACACACGGATAAGGGAGGAGGGTCGGCCGTTTTTTTGCGGTCCGGCCCCCTCTCGTTAATCGATAGCATTTGGTCGTATTTTTATGAAGAACGACAAGGTGGTAAAAACGAACAAAAAAATTAAATAACCCCTACCTTGAGCGTAGCTAGAACGGGGGTTCGCCGCGGAAAACGACGTCATGAGGTGAAGCTCCGTATGTTGACGGAGAACGTCCGAGGAGGAAGTGGCGCCTCCTTTTCTTTGACACGGGAAGAAGATCGAAAGAGGGTGCCTCGTCGATCTTCGGAAAAAGGGGTCACACACTGGCTGCGGAGAGGAGAAGATATGGCACGTCGATCTCTTCTTACGGTGACGGCGTTCTTCGTCAAAGTCTTGGTGTTCTTCATGATGAAGATGAAAACACCCAAGAGCTCTCTCCTCAATTGTCCACACACAACAACCAACCAAAATAAAATAAGGCCCATCCTTATTTTATTAACTCATGCTACAATTCAAAAATCAAAACTTAATTTAATTAAATGAATTGGTGTGTTGGCATACTTAATGAGAGGAGAGGAAAAGTCACCCAAATAAAGGGAAGTTTAAAAGTTAAAAGTTTTACACAACTTAAGTGGGGGGTTAAGAGGAGTTAGGGAGTTAAGGGAATTGCAAAGGTGGGGGCTCGTGTGGGCCCCACCTCACCTTTAATCCATTCAAGAGAAACTAAAAATTAGTGGGTCCCACCCTAACTCCTACACCTAGGTTCTAACATATGGAAAAGAGAAATAAAATTCTTAACGAAATTTTATTACACTCACACTTAATCCACAAATTTAAACAACTCATATCGAGCAAACGCAACTCCAGAAAAGGCGTTCCTAAGCAATTACCGGCATCGCGGTTCCATTGGTGCCCTCGGAATTCTATTCTGATTACCGGTTCAAAAGATAGGAATTCCCGCTCGTTCGTTCACTGAACGTACCCGAGCTAAACTTCGGATAAAAATTCCAGGCACACCGGGCCTCGGAATCAAGTGTCGTCAGAAACTGCGTTCTTGTAAAATCCCAAATAAAATTAAGAAAAAAATTCCCTTGAATTTTACAGGTCTTTACATTACTCCCACCTTAGGGCTTTTACGTCCCTGTAAAGATACATCGAAAACTAGGGAAACAAATGTGGGTACTGAGCACGCATCTGAGCCTCCCGCTCCCAAGTGCTCTCCTGTAGATTCTCGTGCTGCCATCTGATGTGCACTAGAGGAATCGACCGTCTACGCAGGACCCACTCCTGTCGATCCTCGATCTCCACTGGGACCTCTGTAAAAGTCTCCCCATCATCAACGTCTAGCTTCCCATGGTCAATGATATGCGTCGGGTCGTGCATGTATCTCCTCAGCTGAGATACGTGGAAGACGTCGTGCACCCGGTGCAACTGAGGTGGTAGAGTCAGGCGATAAGCCACCTCGCCAATCCTTCTGAGGACCTAGAACGGTCCGATGAAGCATGGAGACAATTTGCCACCTCGGCCAAATCTCTGTAATCCACGTCGAAGTGAGACATGCAAAAAGACGTGGTCGCCATCCTCAAACTCTAGTGGCCTCCGCCTCCTGTCAGCACAAGACTTCTACCGGCTCTGAGCTGTCCTCATCTGCTCCTGGATGACCTGGACCTTCTCTGTCATGGCCTGAACTATCTCCGGTCTCACAAGTGCTGACTCCCCAGGGTTTGTCCAGAACAAAGGAGATCTTCAAGGTCGGTCGTACAACGCCTCATATGGTTTCATCCCAATGGTGGAGTGGTAGCTGTTGTTGTACGCGAACTCCACCAAGGTTATGTGGTCCTCCCAACTCCGACCAAAGTCGAGGACACAAGTGCGGAGGCTTTCCTCAAGAGTCTGAATGGTCCTCTCCATCTGACCATCCGTATGAGGGTGAAAGGCGGTGCTCAGACATAGCTGCATCCCGAACACCTCCTGCAACCCCTTCCAAATATGGGAAGTAAAGCGATCATCTCGATCAGAGACGATAGATGATGGCACACCGTGAAGCCGTACAGTCTCCTGAACGTAGAGACGTCCCAATCTCTCCATTGAGCCCTGCTCTCTGATGGGTAAGATGTGTGCCGACTTGGTGATTCGGTCGACAATCACCCAAATGGAGTCGTGACCTCTGAAAGTGCGTGGAAGTCCAGTCACGAAGTCCATAGATATCCCGTCCCACTTCTACTCCGGGACCTCCAAGGGCTATCCCAAGCCTGCTGGTACCTGATGCTCTGCCTTCACCTGCTGGCAGGTGAGGCATCGAGAAATGAACTCTTCCACATCCTTCTTTATGCCCGGCTACCAGTGCTATCGTCTGAGGTCTTGGTACATCTTCGCCACTCCGGGATGTACCACCAAGGGAGAAGTGTGAAACTCTCTCATCACCTCCTCTCTTAAAGCGACTGGTACCAAGGTACGTCCTCTGAAAAGGATGTCGTGCTCTGCTCCAAAGGAGAAACCATCAGGTGCCTGTCCTGAGGATATCTGTGCACGCCGCGTCTCATAGTCAGCGTCCCCACGCTGTGCCTCTCTGACCCGGTGTAGTAGTGGAGGAGTGACTATAAGAGACTGGAGTAAGGATGATCCATCTCTATACAAGAAGGATATCTGTAAAGAGGCTAGCTGCTCTGTCACCTCCTCAAGTAGCTGAATGCCCGTCCTCCTGGTGAGAGAATCGGCTACTACGTTTCCTTTCCCAGGAGTATAGACTATCTAAAAGTCATAGTCCGGGAGGAACTTGAGCCATCTTTGTTGTCTCAGATTCAGGTCCTTCTAAGAGAAGATGTATCTGAGACTCTGATGGTCAGTAAAGACTGTAAAGCGCTCTCCCATCAGGTAGTGTCGCCATGTCTTCAGAGCGAAGACCACTGCTGCTAACTCCAGGTCATGGGTAGCATAGTTCTTCTCATGCGGCCTCAACTGATGTGATTCATAGGCGATCACGGCCCTCTCCTGCATCAGGAAACATTCGAGTCCGGTCCCTGATGCATCGCAGTAGACTACGTACCCTACTCCCTCCTCAGGCAACCTCAAGATAGGTGCGCTGGTCAATCTCTGTCTCAACTCCTGGAAGCTCTGCTGACAACTGTCTGACCACACAAAGGGTTTCCCCTTCTTTGTCAAAGCTGAGAGTGGTACCGAAACTCTGGAGAAGTCTGGCACAAATCTCCGGTAGTATCCAGCTAGTACCAAGAAACTCCGCACCTCCGTCACGCTCCTGGGTGGCTCCCAAGCTAGCACTGCCTCGATCTTCGCAGGATCCAATGCAACTCCCGCCTCAGAGATGACGTGTCCCAAGAAGTGGACCTCGCGTATCCAGAACTGACACTTCGAGATCTTACCATAAAGCCGGTGCTCTCGGAGTTTGTCTAGTACAACCCGCAAGTGGTAGGCATGCTCCTCCTCAGTCGTCGAGTAAATCAAAATGTCGTTGATGAAGACCACGACAAATCGATCGAGGTATGGCTGAAATATCCTGTTCATGAGGTTCATGAACACTGCTGAAGCATTGGTCATGCCGAAGGGCATAACCAAGAACTCATAGTGGCCATACCGACACCTGAAGGCCGTCTTCTGCACGTCCTCGTCTCGAACTCTAAGCTGATGATAGCCTGACCTGAGGTCTATCTTCGAGAACCACCGTGCTCCCTTGATCTGATCAAAGAGGTCATCAATCCTCGGTAGCAGATACTTGTTCCTCACTGTCAACTGGTTCAGGCGATGATAGTCGACACAAAGTCTCAAGCTCCCGTCCTCCTTCTTGGCGAACAAAATCGGGGAAGCCCAGGGTGAAACACTGGGTCGGATGAACCCCTTGCCCTGCAAGTCCTCCAACTATACCCGTAGCTCTCGAAGCTCAGCGGGGGCCATCCGATATGCTGGAGTCGATATCAGGGTTGTCTCGGGGTATAGGTTGATATAAAATTCTACCTCTCTATGAGGAGGTAGCCCAGGAACGTCATCGGGAAAGACGTCCGCATACTAATCCACCACTGCAGGAAAACTAGGACTCCGCACGTCAACAGCTCCTAGGATGAGGCTAGCCAACTGATGAGTGATGGGCTATTCTCTACTCTGCGAGAGTCCATCCTGTGCTGCAAAGGCTCCCTTCTCTCCAGTGAAGGTGAACCTGCTCCCGTTGGTGCGTACACATCGATACATGCACCTAATATAGTCAATATGTGCATGGACTGTGGACAACCAATCCATGCCCATGATGACGTCGTAAGGCCTCGACGCCGCTACAAGAAGATCACAGCTGAAGCTCTCGCCTCCTAGATTAAGCTCACACTGCCGGCACCAGTGCGTAATCGTCGAGTCTGCTCCCGTAGGAGTCTCTAGTCGTAAGGATCGAGCCAATGGCTTTGTCGGAATCTCCGAGCTCTGAACAAGGGCAACGGCTATGAAAGAATGACTCGCTCCTATGTCTATAAGTACTATAGAAATGGTGGAATAGACACAAATAGTACCTCGAATCATCTTGGGTGTGCCGTGGTTGTAGGACTCCACTGCCTGGAGTTGTGCCTGTCTCTGCCCGCCAGCTCCCTGTGGTCGGGGTGGACCTCCTAGTGGTGGTGGTGGTAGAGCCTCAAAGCGTCTACCACCACCTGCTGCTCGGCCAACTCCTCTGCCTCGTCCGCCTGCTCCCTGCGGACCGGCACGGTCGAACCTCTGCCTCTGCTTGGGTGGTACCTCAACCGTCAGCTGCTCCTCGGCACGGCGGTTTGGGCAATCACAAGCCATGGGGCCCTGCCAGCCGCATGAGTAGCACTGCCTGCCTCTCGAAAGACTGGCTCCGCACTGTGCGCCCCGCACTGCTGAGCCAGTGTCCTGAGGTCGTCTGCCTGAGGGTCTGGTCTATCTGGACCCATGAGTCATCATTCGACTGCCTTCTGCAGAAGACTCTTCTACGTGCCACCCTGCGGTGGGTCTCGGCGCTGGTGTAGACTCAGCAAGAAAGCTCTCGATCAAAAGGGCTCGCTCCAGTACTCTTGTCTGAGTCGGAATGCTGAGGGAGATCAGCGATTCCCTGATCTCATGTCTCAATCCCTGATCAAAGGTTTGGGCCTAGAAGAATGGGTCCCATACCATGTCTGTAGAGTAGCGCGAGAGATCGGTAAATCTCGCCGAGTACTGGGCGACCGTCAAGCTGCCCTGCCGCAGCTGAAGAAGCTCCTGGATGCGTACCGCACGGAGGGTGGCCGGGACGAACTCTGAGCGGAAGAAGCTCTCAAAGTCTGTCCAGAGTAGAGATGCCTCATCGTGCACCTGCAGCATCAAGCTCCACCATCGGCCCGCTTCCGTGTGCAGTAGGCTCGCCGCGAGGATCACCATGAGGTTTGCTGGTCTCCTCACTAACCGGAAAACTCGTACCACTGCCTCCAGCCAGTCCTCGGCTGCCTGGGGGTCCGTCTACCCGCGGAACCTGGGCGGTCGTTGGCGCTGGAACTCATGCAGTGCACTAAGGCTACGTGTATCGTCAGCGGCTGGGGCTGGAAGCATCGGTGGCTCGGCGGGTAAGGTACCGTCGGTGCCTCAGCTGTCAAAGGGCCCTGCACTGATGCCTCGTCGCTCGGTGGGCTGTCGTCATGCTCAAATCTCGGAACCCTAGCTGCCTGCCGTCGTGGGGCCATCTTGAAAAGGAAACAGGTGCACCTCGGTCAGAACAGTATACTTGGTGAGCTAACACAAATTAATCATAAAGAAAACTTGAAACACACATGCAATCAATGTTTTCGTGCATTAAGTCGGAAATCAGAAGTCAGGGTCCTGGTGTACGGATACGTCAGCCACCACACCAACACTGGACTCCCTGGACTGATAAACACACCCAATATGCTAAACACTATTTCTTCACATAGAAAAGATCAGAGTCCCAAGTTCTGCGGTAGAACCGAACTCCTTTGATACCAATTTTTCACAACCCGTCCTAGGGGCCCGTGCCGTTACTACCCCAAGACCACCTTCCATAGGCCAGGGGCTGGCGACTAGCACCAAGGCGTAAATTCCCGATAAAAAGGGAAGGAATTGCCTTTGGAAAGTAAACAAACACCACAGAGCAAGTAAGCAGTAGAAGTAAACACTAAGTACAAGCTGGTACAACAGTAAGTGTGGAAAAGTAAGTGGGCCAGTATACAAACCCAAACTGAAAGTAAAGTACAACTAGAAAGGGAAAACAACAACTGAAAAGTAGAGCTACAGCGACGAGTCATCCACTGGAAGTCCCACCTGAAGGGTGGGTACAGTTAGCCTCCACTGCTCCTCGGGTCCAGCCAACCGCTCCGAGTACGTCCCGCCCAGTGGTCCACCTCCAGGTACCGTCCTTCTCCGTAAGCCTCAACCACGATAAGCGTTGTCCGTCATCAGCAACCAACACAACGTAGTGCGGGCATAGCCCGTGCAGGGGTGATTATAAGCTACTCAGAAGGGACCCCGAGACCCCCGAAGGTCTCCCAGAATCCACAAAGGATAATCCACAAAGGAAAGATACAATCACGAAGTAACATCCGACACTGCTTAGGTATGTGCCCATACATATACCTAAGTCATCAATTCTCGTTCGGCTCCAACATCTGAACCCAAGTACAAACCATTCCACATAGGAAAGAAAAACATAAATCCACACAGGATAGCACAACACAATCCACATAGGAAGGTAAAACAAGATTCATCTCACACAGGTATACTTCTTCGTATGACGATAGAGATGATCAGACATATCCACTGATTCATCTAAGTCATCGGACCCACAAAGGATCGATAGGTACTAACCCCCGCAATTACCTAGGAAAGGTATGACCCACACAGGATCGATAGGTAACTAACCCCTGCAATGACCCAGGAAGGGTCTGACCCACACAGGATCGACAGGTAACTAACCCCCGCAATGACCCACACAGGATCGGACCCACACAGGATCTGTAGGCGCTGGCTCACACAGAACCACTGAGCGCTGACCCACACAGGATCGGACCCACACAGGATCGGTAGCACTGATCCACATAGGATCGCTGAGTGTTGTAGTCGTCGTCGTCGAATCCACTGAGGATCTCTGTACAGTCGTCGCCATCGTCACAGTAGCAAACACAGCCAGCACTAGGGTTCCCCCACACAACAAACTCGTTCGGGAGGGTCCGCTCCACGAGCCGAGAGGCTGATACATCAACAAACACATAGTCCAGAGTTGATGTATCCAAAATTTCTGTATCGTCAACAGGAACTCAACGTCGCAGACGGCGCATCAATCGGATGCCCGGTCTGAGAGTTATTGGCTTTTTCGTCCCAGGGGCCCGGTTGGTTTTTAAGACAAAACCAACCTGACCGTACTCCACCTACGCCCAAACCTCGGGAAGAGTATGCCAAAAGATCTGTCTCACTTAGAGGAATCCAACAAAGTCGACGGTACGTCAATCGGATGTCCGGAGCTCAAGTTATAAGTGTTTCCGCTCCGAGGGCCCGGTTGGTTTCGTGTACGAACCAACCCGGCCGAACCCAAAGTATTCTGAAACCTTGAGTGCGATATACCGAAATGACTGTCTCGATCCAAGGATCAAATCTCCACTGATGGAGCGTCAATCGGTGGTCTGTAGTGAGAGATATGGGCAAAAGAAACAAAAGGGTCCGAAAATGGGGGTTTCGGGCCCGGACCGACCCGGGTCCGGGTCGGCCCGGCTGGGCGTGGCCCAGCCCGGCCTAGGCGCAGCCCGGCCCGGCGCGCTGGCGCGCGGCGCCAGCTGGCTCGGCCGAATGGCCGAGCCATTCGGTTATGCGGGGGGGGGGGGGGGGGGGGGGGCGCTGCCCCCCGCCGTTCGGAAACCGCGGCCCCAATTAAGGGGCCGCTCAGCTGGCCAGCCGGGGGTTTTGACCCCCGGCTCTTCCCCTGTCCGACCGAGCCGCCCTGGCCGGCCGGTTCCTGCTCCACGGGACCGGCGATGGCCGTTCCCCTCCCTGCTCCGACGCCGGCGTCCCGTCTCCGGCCGCCGGTCACCCTGCTTCGCCGTGGCCCGGAACCGGCCACGACCTTGGTTATCCAGTGTGGCGCGACGGCGCCGTGCTCTTCCACCGCAGCCCCGCTCCGGCCGCGGTGTCTTCGGGTTTCTCCGACACGGCGCGACGACGTCATGTCCTTGTTCGTTTCCATAGCGCCGCGTGACGGCGCCGCGCATTCCTTGTCGCACGATCACATGCGGTGCGACGGCACCGCGCCATTCTCGTTTCAAACCACAAAGAAAAAAACACACAGATAAGGGAGGAGGGTCGGCCATGTTTGTGTGGTCTGGCCCCCTCTCGTTAATCGATAGAATTTGGTCATATTTTTCGAAGAACGATAAGGTGGTAAACACGAACAAAAAAATTAAATAACCCCTACCTTGAGCGTAGCTAGAACGGGGGTTCGCCGCGGAAAACGACATCGCGAGGTGAAGCTCCGTATGTTGACGGAGAACGTCCGAGGAGGAAGTGGCATCTCCTTTTCTTTGACACGGGAAGAAGATCCAAAGAGGGTGCGTCGTCGATCTTTGGAAAAAGGGTTTACACACCAGCTGCGGAGAGGAGAAGAGACGGCACATCGATCCCTTCTTACGGTGACGGCGTTCTTCGTCGAAGTCTTGGTGTTCTTCGTGATGAAGATGAAAACACCCAAGAGCTCTCTCGTCAATTGTCCTCACACAACAACCAACCAAAATAAAATAAGGCTCATCCTTATTTTATTAACTCATGCCACAATTCAAAAATCAAAAATTAATTTAATTAATTGAATTGGTGTGTTGGCATACTTAATGAGAGGAGAGGAAAAGTCACCCAAATAAAGGGAAGTTTAAAAGTTAAAATTGTTACACAACTTAAGTGGGGGGTTAAGAGGAGTTAGGGAGTTAAGGGAATTGAAAAGGTGGGGGCTCGTGTGGGCCCCACCTCACCTTTAATCCATTCAAGAGAAACAAACAATCAGTGGGTCCCACCCTAACTCCTACACCTAGGTTCTAACACATGGAAAAGAGAAATAAAATTCTTAACGAAATTTTATTTCACTCACACATAATCCACAAATTTAAACAACTCATATCGAGCAAACGCAACTCTAGAAAAGGTGTTCCTAAGTAATTACCGGTACTGCGGTTCCATCGGTGCCCTCAGAATTCGATTCCGAGCACCGATTCAAAAGATAGGAATTCTCGGTCGTTCGTTCACTGAACGTACCCGAGCTAAACTTCGGATAAAAATTCCAGGCACACCGGGCCTCGGAATCAAGTACCGTCAGAAACTGCGTTCTTGTAAAATCCCAAAGAAAAGTAATAAAAAATTTCCCTTGAATTTTACGGGTCTTTACAATAACCATGTATTTAGAGAAGTTATTACTATCCTGATCAACTGGTCCTAAGATATAACTTTCTTTAAAAGGAGAAAAAATATATCTTGATTATTAAATCAATTTCATACCACCAATATCACACCCAACACAAGCTACCTCACCATGAAAAAAAATTCATGGTTTTAATTTTTTATAAAATTATGTAATCAAATAGTACACAGTGGAAATAATTTCATTTTAGGAAACCATTACACATGTTTGTTGGTCCCAAAGGGAATATAGAAGAATATCTAATAGGGGTGAATTGTAATTTTAAAATAAATTTAAATAATATACCATAGTTTTAAAGTTAATGCAGTGGAAATAAAATAAATTTGCCCCACATATTTTTATAGTATTTCTAATGTAAATTATCCTACACTAATCTTCACTGCTTTCTAGAATTTAAATAGATAGAGACTACTATAATGGACTCTATAACGTTTAAAGAGAGATCAGAACCCTTTTAAAAATCTTATTTCAACCCCTCTAGGTACACCCCAAGACTATTATTTTTTACTCACCTTTACACACCCGAAGGCACAACCCAAAAACTACCTTTTGAAGTGGTGGTAGATTCTAAACCTACCATTTAATCAGTCCAAGTCACAACTAAAACCCCAACCTTCTATGGTTATGGAAGAACATGAATTACCCTGCCTTTTCTTACCTAGAGACACAACCCAAATCCTGGATTTTGTTGGGAGTCACAATACACTATCCTACATTTTAATAGGTAGTATAACCTGTTGAAATTACATACAAAAAAATATAAATAATTAAAACCACAGAATAGTATGAATACTTTATGGTTTGTGTGTTGAGGTATAAAGGAACTATCCAGTAGAAAAGGATCAAACAATTGAAGTTTAGTTGAGAGAATTAGTTGATCGCCAAAGTATGTCACGCCTTTATAGTTTAAGAATATACCCAATGTTGTTAATTTACACTAGTTTTGTCAAATATATATATATAAATATATATATATATATTATTCATGTAAAAAATCTTTCAAAATTGAATAATGTTGCATATTTATTTTTTTAAAAGCAAGATCCGTGCATATAACAACAATAAAATTATTCAATTTCCCCATGCTTATTTACTAGATAATGTTCCACCTATATTTATTTCGTAAATGAAACATAATATTCATATGAGTACCCCTAAATATTCTATAAAACAAAATAATAATCCTTTATATTATAATACATTAGAACAATTAATATAGTAGTAAATAATATGTATTCATATCCTTGAAAATATTCCTAATGATATCTGAGACTGAATCTTCATATTTCAACTAGTTTCAAATTGAATATATCAAATTTCAATAATTTTAGCATAAATATTTTTTACATGTTTAATACCATGTGGGTCTTATTTAATTCATCATGAAACAATTTAAAACATGTTTTCATGGATTATAGATATTTAATGAGTAATTTTATAATGAATAAAACACTAATAATAATCATAATAATATTGTAAAAATGGATTTATGAAATAATAAAGAAAACTAAACCTAATTATAGATTTAAAAACAACTTGTAGAAACTTGGATGACCACGTAAGAAAATTCAAGTGGGAAAAGCCACATAGAAAAATATATTTTTGTAGCTAATTTTCATGTAGTTGTTTTCCCACAGCCAAATGTAATAATGTAGTTAAAACTACCACATAAGTGAATTTTCACTACCCTTAAATGAAATATATCTTATATGAAAGAGTAATAGATTTTTACCCATACACATCTTACTACCTCCACTTAGTTATTAAATAACCTTAGTTACTTTTAGGTGAGACTCAGGTTACCCTTAAGTGGGTCTTAAAAATTCATTTCTACCCTTAAATAGGTAATGGAAATGTGTTTCTTCCCTTACATAGGTTTGGATGACATTTTTATGAGTAGGGAATACCCTTACGTGAAACAACCTAAAAGATTTACCTTTATGAGAGCATTAGAATTTTCAGATTATGATTATAAAAGACTTAAATTTAAAGGTTTTCCATTATATAAGAATTTTATTGTTGAGTCAATAAGGTTTTCCTTATGAATTTTCCATTCAATATTTCAAGGGGGAGATTGTTAAGCCATTAAGACTTTTCTTAGGACTTTACCATTCCTCTTGTTTTGAAAATCACAAACACCTTATCTCAAGGAAAATCTATTTTTACCCTTGTTTTACTTCTATAAAGAAAATTTTCTTCCCCAAGGAAATTTATCCTTACATTTTTTCATTGTCCATATCATAATTTTTCCAAAGTATAAAATTTGGATTGAGACCAAAACCTCAGAATCCTATAAATACCTAGATATGAATCATTCTGTTCTAGGATCTAAATTCTCAAAATTCTGGTTACGAACTCTCATGAGTTATAACTCCAAATTCTGAATTAGAATTCTGGTTTTATGAATCAGAATTCTGGTTACGAACTTTCAGAGTTCTGACTCCGAATTCTGAATCAGAATTCTGGTTATGAACTTTCTAAATTCTGACTTCGAATTCTGAATCAGAATTCTAGTTATGAACTTTCTGAGTTCTGACTCTGAATTCTGAATCAGAATACTTGTTATGAACTTTCTATGTTCTGACTCTGAATTCTGAATATGAATTCTGGATACAAACTTCTCTAAGTTCTGACTCTGAGTTCTTCGAAATTCGGACTCTGAACTCTCATGAATTCTAACTCTGAATTCTCATGAACTCTAACTCCGAAATTTATAAGTTATAGTTCTAAATTCTTGTGAATCCAGACTCCTAATTTCCTTGAAATTCAGACTCTGGAACTCCATAGAATTCATATTTCGAATTCCTAGAAAACATAATCCGAATACCTTTTTATTATAGACTATGAATTCAATTTTTGGTTAGACTCCAAACTTTCATATTTACCTACATTCTGAATATCAGATTTAGGTTATGCTTACACTTATTTAGTTACAAAACGATGTCATGCTTTTAGTTACTCACTAACCGTTGTTTGAGTGACACTTGTATAGGTCCCTCTGAAATTCAAGGAAAAATATAACCGTTGGAGGAGGGAGCCAACTGTTGAATCCATGCCTATAAATATGGTCTCATTTTAAAAGATCTCACTACTGAAATTTGACAACTGTGCTTACATGTTGTTGAGGTGATTTCTAGAGAGAGAGGCTCTTATAAACTCTCAAGATTCGTGTAGAATGTTTGAACAACATGTTCAAACTTTGCTTCGTGCAGATTTTCTTAGTGTAGAGGTTTGATTTCCTTAAAATCAGAGACTTCAGGTTGTGAAGTCAGAGGTGTCGATTTCCTTACAAATTGAGGGCTTGCGGGGATATCAAGACAGATACCGATCTTCAGATTGAGGGCTTAAATGGGTTTGGGAAAGACAAAATTTCTTGAAAGTATAAATCAAGTGACCTCTTATCCAGGGTTTTTGGATACCCTCCTCTTTGGGTTAAAAGAGTTCCTACTTGTTACTTGTAGTGTTACTACTTTGTTTTCCGATGTGAATTTGTATTGTTGAGGAAAGTATAACCATATTATACTTCCTTATACTTGTACTCTGATTTAGTTATGTTTTATACACTTTAAGGTATAATCTTAGTTGTTGTAAAATTTTGTTATGTTTCAATTCCGGAATCACTTTTCTGTAATCAATCAAGTTATTAGAACTTAGAGGTGTTGTGAATTTTGGTTATACAAAATTCCATTAAGGATTTTTTTAAAGAATACAATTAACCCCCCTATTGTATTTGTATCTCATTTTACATATTCGATCCTAAATTTAGTATTATAGAGTATATCATACTCACACATACCATATAACATTTATTTTGCAGGTAAACTTTATAAAAGAATTATATTTCTTAGTTTACCATTATGCAACTACATAAGTACCATTACAAAGAACTTACGATTAGTGGGTTACCGATACGCAACTCTAGGAAAATCATTCTACGCTTATATAACCCTTGTAAACCTAAGTTCACATTTAGGAAACTCCATAAGAATTAATATACCCATATGTAAATCTAGAAATAAACACTTAACCATACATAACACTACATAACCTTTTATAAATGATATTTAAAGGTCCTAAATGAAATATTAATCCTGGGAACTCTTTATGAAACATATATTACATGTTACAAATAATTAAAATGTGACATATCATGATAATTTAAGTAAATAATAATAATAAATAACCAAATTTTACCATACTTAAATAAATATATAAATAAAAAATAAACATAACACTTATTAAAGTTGTGAAAATTATAATTAATCACAATACGGTATTTTGTAATTATCAAAACATAATTAAATAATATGATCCAAAAAGACACTTCAACATTCCCCCTTTTTGATAATTATAAAACCAATCATAATTTTAAAAATCCTCCCCCCTTTTTGAAATTATCAAAATGATAAATATTCAATAAAAAATTCTCTCTTTGAAATGATATTTTCTCTCCCCCTCTTTATTTAACACTATGTCACAATTCCTTAGGATGATAGTTAAAAATGAAATACACCCAAAATTTAAAAATACTTGGAAAATATAAATACATTGTATTTTATAAGTACGCATTTCAAGATAACAAGACATAGAAATGAATATAAATAATGTATAAAACTTCCCTAAAAATGTAAATTTTAAAAAATATGTTTATAAGGAAATACAAAGCCTTCATTTATTATAACTTGAGTTGTATACAATGATATTAATTTGAAATATGTTTGTGAAATAATAATTATAATCCCTTCAAAAAAGAACATTTTGAATAAACTAAAATTTTAAATAGTAAGTATACATAAACTAACATGTATAAGAATAATTAAAACAGTAATATAATAAAAAAATGTGTACACAAATTAAAAAAATAAACTAAAAAAATATATTCTAGAATAAATAAAAATAACATGTAAATCTAAAACTTTTAGCTTCTAAGAACACTAATACTCCCCCTAAATTCATTCGAGAAAAAAAATCCATCATACCAAGTTAAAACTTGATTTTTTTTCAAACATAGTAAAGTACAGGGGATTAGTAATGATATCATAAATCTGATTTTGTATATAAATAAATTCAAGAATTATATTTTCTTTATGAAGATTATCCCTAAGAAAATAAAACTTAAAATCAATGTAATTAGTCCTAGAGTGTGGTAAGGGGTTTTTGGAAATATATATAGAAAAATTATTATCACATAATATAAAAATCTTATCAAAATGAAAACCAAAATCATAAAGTGTCTTCTTAATCCATAATGATTGAGCACAACAAGATGTGACACCTATGTATTCAAATTCTTCAGTTAACAGAGCAACCAATTTTTTTTATTTACATCCCACAAATATAATGATTTACCAATTAAATGAAACATGCCTAAAGTTGTTTTTGTATCTATCTTTAATCCACCAAAATCAAAATTTGAATATCTTGTCAAATAAAAATTAGTTTTAATAGGGAAATATAATCCAAGATTTAATGATCACTAACTATATCTAATAATCCCATTAAAAGATTTAATTTGAATTTCCTTAGGGTCACTTTAAAATTTATAAAACATATTTCCATCAGGAGAATATCAACATCATCAAGGGGAAAAGGTATCCCAATGCTCTTCTTGTGAGCAATAATAATCCCTACTCTAACTTGATCTATTGGTAGTTGTTTATTATGTCAGATACCACCTTAAATATTGTACATTGTACCTCTGAAAACATGGTGATGAGTAACTGGTGACAGATATAAATCACAATCAATTTCATACTATTATATTTCAATATAATAAAATTATCATTATATATTTTTTTTACAATTAATATAAATTATTGTGAAAAACTTGACTACCTCTAATAAGTAAAGCATTTGAGGGGAATGGCTACCCTAAATAATGAGGGTGTGTGACCCTCCAAGGTGTAGTTGTTGTTGTGATGATTATTATTATTAATCCCTTTGAATGAAATTCTTTATTACTACATTTTACCTATTTACATTTTTTGTTAATGTTTTAATTTATTCATGAGTGAATTTAATTTTCTTATCAGTAGGCACATAGGTTTGTGATTTTATAAAGTATTCTTATGGAGAGACTCAAAAACCTATACCTGTAATGATGTTATATTGTTCTAAATGTTTTAAAGACACTGAAAGTTGTTCAGTATCATCTATATGTCTCATCTTATGTCTAAAATGGGTAGAAATACAAGAAATTAAGTAGTAATTTTTTTATAATGTATTAAAGAAAAGTAAATTTGTATCATGTCATACTTACACATTATTACCACGGGTTATATGTGTTTTCAGACACAATTTATCTCTTTTTATTTATAGGATCTTCCTTCTATAGCACATGATGTGGGATGGATGTGGCTTGAGATTCTGATGGATCAATCTACATATAAACATAGAAACATAATTTTTTTATGTTTTATATCATATCAAAGTTATACTACATATTTAAAATCCATACCATATGTTTTTCATGTAAAGTATACCATATCTTTGCTTCAAGGTAGAGGTATGATTTTTTGATATATATTGTTTATTTCTATACTCCTTTGTTGTTTCATATATTAATAATTATAAGGAAAATTTCCTTATACATGTAATGTATATTTGATAAAATAAATTATAATGAGTCTTAAATTCATACTCATCTCAATGGGAAATGAAATAATCCCAGGTTTTATCGTTAATGATGTTTTCATATAAAGCTAGTGGGTGGGGCCTAATGTTATCATCAACATCCCTAAGATATATTTTGGTAATAAGCATTTGAAATTACCTATAACTCTTTCTAGAAAATATTCATACATATTTCATCTTAAATTATTATAATATAAATAAACACAACATGGGATAATGATGAGAAAATCAATATTTTATTATTTTATTTTTTAGTATAATATAGAAAGTATGTTATAATGTTATCACAATGTGTTTTCAAATTATTTTTCTCAATGTAGATACAACATTGTGATAGTTATCTATATTAATTGTCATGGTATTCTGAGTACTAAACTCAATATAACTAATGAAAATAGACTGGTTTTGGTCAACAGGTTGACCAAGTATACTCTATACAGACTCTAATTTTTTACCTCTACTTCTTGTCATAATAACATTTTCTAACACCATTTTGTGACATTGATATTTTATTTTTCTGTACTGATCACTTTTTCCTAGTTTCTCACCCCGAGTTATTTACTCACATTTATGTTGTTTCCCACCATTTAGCTATTTCTCACCTTTGATCAGTTTCACACCTTCTAACAATTTTAATTTTTGAAATCATTGTTCTATTGACCCTTGAGACTATAAGTTTCAGTTGTTGTAGAATCCATTGTCTATATAAATAGTTATAAAATTAATTTAAAATATACAAACACAGTATTGAACATATAATATAAATATAAAACACACTTTATATGAAAAAATAAATCCAATATATCAATCCTATTTATTACACATTTTTTCTATCCTTAAAGGCAGAAGGGATTTGGACCCTCTATCAAGTATCTAAATCCCCTTCTTGAAGTCCCATATGAAATATAAGAACCATATACATTCATACCACTATAAAATTATAGTGATGTATCGATTAAATAATATTCCTCAATGGAATTTCAATTTTATTGTTCTATTCTTTTAGTCATCAAAAGATCATCTAATAAATTTTTGTTTATAGGATTCGGTACGTAACATACTTATACATATTGTGATTACATTATAAAGGATTTATCCCTTTTATTTGTCAATAAATAAACACCTTAATGAAACAATATCAATATGTTAATAAAATAATATAAAATGAGAAGAATTTGAACTTTTATTAAGAATCTAAGGTAAAATACAACAATATACAATTGAATAAATGCAATGGCAAATTAAAATTGGACTATTGTACATCACAATGGACATGGGGGTTCATTTTTATTCAGGGGGAGATGGAAGAACTAGGTAGAATCACCTTTTAATATTATGGTGAGTATTAACTTATTTTATGTTTGTTTTTTTGTTTGTTTTTTGTAATTTTTCTATAGTAATTGAAAATGCACTCAATCATGGTGACCCATATTGTGATACTTTTTTGATGAATCTAAGGCTTAAAGACCTTAGGTCACTAATTTAATCCTATAAACCAAAGAATCATATCGAGTTAACTAAACTAAAAAAACAAATTAACATAAATGGAGATAAAATTCCAAAATCTAGGTCAAAACCATGGATTCATGATCCTAAAGTTTTAAAATCCACACATTAGTTTAATCTATTTTTTTATGCACAAATTTATTATTTTTATTTTTCAATATTTTAGTTTTTTTATACTCATGTTAAAATTAAAACAATCATCAAACCTATGATATTTATCAAGGGATCCCAAGAGCTCAAACTAATAACCCACAATCTAAATTTTGTGCATTTTGAAATCATGATTAAATGGATGAAAATGAAAATTGTGAAAAATCACATTAGATAGCCACTGTTTCAAAAAATTATGCTTGTGAACTTAAACTTGCATCAAAATAAAAATAAAGGAATGAAAAATTATATGATATTCAATTTTAAAGATTACAATGTGTATTATCATGTTTAAGGTTAAAAAAATTATTTCTCATTTATACAAATAAAATCTTTTACCCAAAACGTATCCATTGTCTCAAGATTTAGAATTTTAATTTTATCTACATAAGATCAGTTTTAAAGACAAAATTAAATGTCTCATTCAATAATATACCACACTATGATATAAATTTATGGGAGAATTTTATTTTTATAGATCCATTAAAAATCATAAAATATCGTATAATGATGTACATCTATCACAAGAGGAAAAGTTTGATTGTCAATGTTTTTTTACATTATCTATGTTTATAAATGTCAATCAATGAAACCTTTTACCATTCCTTTAGAATTATCACCAAGAGTAACATTACCTCCATAAAATTTATTGAATGATAGTAAGTTAGATATATCACTTGTAAAATGAATTTATTATCCACTATTCATATACCAAATATCATTTTTTATGCTTCTAAGACACATTTCCAATAAACAAATATTTTGGAATGTTTTTGGTGCCCATGAAAAAATAGGTCCAATGGGTTTAGAATATGAATTATAATGAATCCATACTAATTTCAAATAATAGTTTACAATAAATCTAAAAGATAAAGATTTATAAATGAAATACTTAGTATGTCCAAGAGATTTTATAAATATCTTGGGGCACTCATTTTCATAATAACCTTTCAGTTGACATCTAAAGCATATAGAAGTAGATGAAATTCCATTAGCACTCTTAATAAATAATTATTATATATTTTGGGTAATTTATTTTCATAACCAAGTGATGATCTATTTTTTCATTTTATTAAAACTCATCATTTTATTAAAGTTTTATATACCTTAAAAAAGTGGAAAATTTTGACTTTAAACATTAAATTTCATTTTATATTTGTTCATTATATTTAAAAACAATATAAAAACTACTCAATTTAGCTTCATGTAATTTTGAAATGAAATAAATTTCTCTCTTTAACTTTTCATTTTCAGAAATAGAAATTTTATATTTCTTGAGCAGATTCTAGATCATTTTGAGTAGATTTTAAGTCTTCCTTGATAAATTTTCTCAGTTCTTCATTTTCCTTAATAATTTTTTTTTTAACGTTAAGGTTCTTATATAATCCATTGATCCTTTCAAATTTATGAGAAATTATTTCAACATATTTAAGTATTTCCTCTACAGTGGGTTTTTTTAGGATTAGATTCAAAGGAAAAATAATAATTATAGTCACTTACTTGATTTTGTGAAGCCATTAAGATCAAATTTTCCACAACATTTTCTGAACTAAATACTTCATCAGAACATGAATCCTCAGTGTAACTCCATCTATATTCTATTTCTTATTTTCCTTATTATATTTATTCCTCTTATTTTTATCCTTCTTTAATATTAGGAAACTAGGATTTATGTTCCCCCTTTTTCTTCACTCATAAAAAACTATATCTTGAGCATCATTGGAAATAAAATTACTTTTATTATTCTCCTTGAAATAATATTTAGGATAGTATTTCCGAAATATTCCTTAAAACCGTTTTTTTCTCATATATCTTCCCTTTGTGACATATGCAATATCATTCATGCCACTGATCTATAACTCAAAATCAGAAGAGTAAGTAGACATATTTGACTTAAAATAAATTCTATTATTCTTTACATTATGTTCTTAAAAATATTTTTAAGCTCTAACTCATATTGTAATAGTGATCAAATAAGAACATCAAGTTCATATTCTTTGAAGTTTTTTACTTTATCTATAATAAAAAATTTAGTATGCCACTTCTAAGGTAGTTCTCTAAGCACTCTTTCAACAAGAATAGGGTTTTATAAAGTTTCTCCTAAAGAACTTATACCATTTACAATAATAATAAATATATGGAACATTTGATTAATAGTTTCTTCTACACCCATTTTAAATTTATGATATTCGCCTCTTATTATTCCTAACTTAGTTTTAATGAGATTATCAGAGCCAAAATGTGTAACTTACAAGATTTTCTAAATGTAATGTGTTGTTTTACATCTAAATACATCTCTATACACATTTCTATTTTTCACATAAGATAAAATATTCATCACCCTTTAATTCAAAAAATAATTTACTATATTAGTAAAAATTAATGATTTAGGTCCACCTTCAGGCAGTTTTCTTCATTTTTCCATGATTTTCCAGGGATCAATGATAATTTTCTTTAAGAATGATTCCATTTGATATTGTTAGTATCCATAGTTAGTACCATAAAAATGAGGTGGTCTTTGATGCATCCATCCATCATTCAAACTTTTTCCCACCATTATAAATAGATATTTCCCCCATGATAACTAATTTAGGAGATATTTAACACTAATTGAAAAAATATTGAGCAAGGGGTAAAGCTTTGATAATAATTGTTGGTCCCAAAGGGAAGATAAAATAAAAACCTATAGGGGTTGGCTAATTGTCCTTTTTAAATAAATTTAAATATTATATACAATTTTTAAATTTAATATAGAAAAAATAAAACAAAATAGTAATAAGAAATTTTTAAAGTTGTTTAGATATAAATGATACTACTCTACTCTTCACCCATTTTGTGAAATGAAAGATATAGAACCCACTATAATTAATTATCTCTCTTTTGAAGGGAGATCAAAACCCTTTTACAACTTACTTTTTAACCCTTTGATACACAACCCAAGGAAACAAATTTTTTATCACCTGATGGCCTAATCCAATCACCCTGCCTTTTTCACACAAAGAGGAACAACCCAGAAACTACCTTTTGAAGTGGTGGTAGAAACAAAACCTCCATTTTAACCAGTCCAAGGAATAAACTAAACCCCATCCTTTTGCGGTTATGGAAAAAAATGAATTACCCTGACTTTTTTTCACCTAAAGTCACAACCCAAATCATGTTTATTTTGGGGATTCATAACCCACTCCTATCTTTTAATGGGTAGTATAACCCGTTACAATTACATGCATAGAAAATAATTAAATGAATAAAAATATAGAACCAAATGAACACTTTAGGGTATAAATTTTGAGGCATCAAGGAACTATCCAGTAGTAAAGGATCAAAAAATTGAAGTTCAATTGATAGAATTAGTTGATCTCCAAAGTATGTTACACTAATAAATTTTAAGAATATCCTCAACCTCATTAATTTAAACTGGTTTTTTCACCTCTATACATAAAGTTTATTCATGCAAAAAATATTTCATTTTTGTATACCATTATATATTTCTTTTTCCCGAAGAAAGACTTTTAGATATAACTTCAACGAACTACTTCAAAGTTGTCTAAAATTATTTCACAGATAATTTTTTGAATGTATTTATATTATAAATGAAAACTAATATTCATGTGAGTCCTCCTCTACATTTTTTAAAACAAAATAATCATCCTACTAATTGGAATACATTATAATAATTAATATATCATTAAAAAATAAGTATTAATATACTTGGAAAACTCATTGATGATATATGAGACTAACTCTTTATATTTCAACCAGATTGAAAATTAATATCTCAAGTTTCAATAATTTTAGCATAAATATATATACATGTTTAATCTCATGTGAATATTCTTTAATTCATTATAAAACAATTTAAAACATGTTCTCATGCATTCTAGATAAATAATTAGTAAATTTATAATAAATAAAACATTAATAATATTCATGATAAGCTTGCAGTAAATGGAAACATAAAAAAATGGTTCTTAATTCTGAATTTAAGAAAAACCTATAGAAACTTGAATAACTACATAGACAAATTCATATAGGAAAATCCACATTAGAAAATCTATTCACATTGATGATTTTTATGAAATTGTTTTGATATAGAAAAAACTATTCACATTGCCAAAATTACCACATAATATAATTTTCACTACCCTTACATGAAACATATCTTATGTGTTGGAGTAATAGATTTTTACCCTAATATGTCTCACTAACCTTATGTGGGTATTAAATAACCCAATTTACCTTTACGTGAGACTTAGGTTACCCTTATGTGGGTATTAGAAATAAAATGATACCTTTACGCATGTATTGGAAATGTGTAGGTACCCTTATGCAGGTTAGGCTAACCTTTATGTGAGTGGGGTGTACCCATATGAGAAAAAGCCTAAAATATTTACCTTTACGCAAGCATTAGAATTTTCAGGCTACCTTTATGCAAGCATTATATTTAAATGGTTACCTTTATGCAAGCATTAGATTTGATAGGTTACCAGTATGAAAGCATTTAATTTCATGGGTTACATTTACATAACTATATAAGTAACTTTATTTTTTGATTTGCATCGGTGGGTTTCCCTTATTAAACTCTATAAAAATCATTCTACCCTTACGTAACCCTTGTAAAATCAGTTTTACCATTACACAACACCACAAAAAATTACTATACCCCTATATAACTCCAAAAAAATTCAATTTCCCTTATATAACCCAATAAAACCAAGTATAAATGATATTTAAAGTTCCTAAATGGCATATTTAGACTATGTAATATTTATTAAACTTGTATTACATGTTATAAATAATTAAAAAAATGAGATCTCATGATAAGTTAAGTAAATAATAATAAGATCTAACAAAAATTAGGCATACTATAATCAATACATAAGATAAAAACCATACATTACACTTTATAAAGTTGTAAAATTTATTATTGATCATAATAGGGTATTTTGTAATTATAAAAACATAATTTGTAAATGTGATCTAAGTAGACACTTCCATAGTTTTCACAGATAAAAAATAACAATGACATATGAAACATGTGGTATTCTTATCGGCATGTCAGTACTCATGATATCCCCAAATTAACACCACCATATATGAACTTCATGGGAAGAAGTATCAATGCTTATGATCCCCTGACACCTAATATTATCATATCATCTATGTCATGTCCACCTGATATATCTAGGTCATATGATATAAAATTAATATTAATTTCATGATATATATATAGGTTCTCATTATAGTCTGGGAACTATTATAACCTTTTAATATGACAAATAATATATGAAAATTACCATATAAATAGTAAATGCATAAATATCAACATTATTATGGTAAGTATACATCATGAATAACTCATTATATACATGATATAGTAATCAAAAATTATTGTTCAAGTTGGGTCTAGGGAACCCACTTTTACAACACTCCCACTTGCACTAGATCCAACTTGCAGACTATCCTTGTTATCTTTCACATGATAAGATCATGCTTCAGCTGGGTTATTATTTTAGTCATTAGGACTTCCACATATCCACTACATTGTAATTTTTCTATCTATGAAATCACCTTCTTGAGTAAAATTCTTAAAGAGATTGTATCATTAATTATATTACTTCTGTCTACTAGAAAAAATTGATATCTTGGCTAATACCACTATAGTATGCTTATCATAATTTATATTATGATAATAACTTACTTACTAGGTGAAATTACAAGTACTAGAAAAAATAATTGCATATTATAAACTACTTGTTCAGTTATATCAGAAGTTGCAACACACACAGTATTTGTATATATGGCTATCACTTGCTTGAATGAGTTTATATTTCCCATTACCCTATCCTAACTATGATATTAGATCATACTGATATAAATGATGACTATTTTGTGTCCCCTTTTAACTAGTGTCCCTTCAACTCCCAGTATCAGGAACATATCCCTTATACTTTCTCAAGTACAATTTGATAGTTTTGACTACTTCCCATGCAGTTATCCTCGATTTTACTGATATTCACCTATTATAAATTATATGTTGGAAATGTCATATTTTTTAAATATAAGGACAGGGGTGATAAATCCATTATTGGATCTTATAGAATTCTAATCACCACTTTAATATCTTCCTATGTCTCATTCATGTCTTCTTGGAGTGAATTATATCATGTGACATTGGTAACAATTCAGTCTCGAATTGTTCCAACTTGTATTTTCAACACCTTGTCAGTGTATGTAGTAGGACTTGGTATAAGAATTAAATTTGATCTACCTCAGTAGATCTAATTCCCTATAACTTAGTTTGACACTGTAATATAATCTTTAGATATAAACTTTCATTCCAGTGGCTCAAAGTCCTATTACAATTTGATGGCCCAAAGGCCTTGTGACTCGAAGGCCCAAGCTAAGTAGCCAAACTTTGCATCATGATCCTAGTATTCTAACTACAACACCCTCATACCATAAAACATTTAATTTCACCTCTTGTACATGAAGACATATTATAGAACCCCTATTTAACCCATGTTTGGGTAATGTGTCACACGAGAAGTTTTTTTGCACCCATCGCTTTTCCGAGCTACCCACCTAGTTATGCTTGCATGTATCCATACCACACAGCCTACCAAGATGAACCAATTTTCCTATATGGTCATCACCATTCACATGATTCATCAATCTCACTATAAAGAATCATCATGATATGCAACCCTTTTCAATTTCATGGATGATCACCCCTCTGTACCAAGAAGTTAGAGGGCCAGTTAATAGGTTCCAATGCACCTATCACTATTTCAAGATTCCAACCCAACAATGCTATATGAAGCCAAGTTGCAGTGCCTACTTAATGTGTTGAACTAATCAGATGTCCACTCTATTTTACATACTTCTCTATGGTTTTTGGAATTCCCTGGGGTCAGAAATCCCAAATCTATGGTTCTTAGGTTCAAATATGGTGAATAGTTCCTCTACTAATGACTTGGTATAACCAATATAACCTTACTGGTACCATGATTGTATCAACCATGTATAGTATCTCTTGAATACACACCAATTTTCTTACCTCATTTGAATGAAGTACCAAAATATATACTAGATTATAGTACATGGTATCCATTTCCTAAATTCACATAAACTGGTCAATCATGACTAATTGTCATTTAATGATTCTTTATAAGAACCATTATTATCAATGGATAATATATTACACAAAATAGTGAATATAAAACCACCACTTGGTTTTATTCTTCAAATATACTATATTTCTATATAACATTCTGTTTCTATGATATCTTGTAGAATAAGTTCATATAAAAACTTGTTGTGTATCTTCAACATTGACATAACCTAAGTAAATATTTCTCCAAATATCTCTAATAGAGATGTTCACTATTTTAGAGAAATATATTCTATCACTTGACTATCTCTTTTCTATCTCAGTGATTTCTCTAATATCCTTAGAAAACATTACGATAATTACTTTAGATGTTGATTTTTCTTCTTCATGCATGTTTGTTTATATACTTAATGAATAATTTGCATCTAAATACATGTTATTATGAATTTATGGATTTATATCATACTATAACTCATATTATATACATTTTTTCATTATATTTGGCACATATTTAAGGGATAATGATGCTATTTTTAAAGTATGTCTTGAAAAAAATTAAAGTATATGAAATTCATATGAGTCTTAACATTGATGATCCTTTTAATTCATCATGACTCTAATGTGTTTAAGGATATGTTAATTTAGGAATTACTCTATGCTACATTTTATTGAAAAATTATTTTATGTTACACTCATCATCGACCCTACATACTAACATCATAAATATGATGGGTATGAGGAAATTTGAGTTTATGAATAAATCCACTCAATATTTCATGATCAATGAATGCTTGTTAAAGGTATTCTTTGGAACATAGGATCAAAGAAACTCATATCTTCTATCCATTTATATTTATTACATAACTTTTACATTACTTAAAACACTTAAAGGAATATTATGAAGTATATTTACCACTAATTTAACCTTGAAATAGTTCATGCTCTCTAGCTTTATTAATTTTGAAAGATTTATAGATTACCTTTACTTCTAAAAGGTTTCTTTGTCCAAAGATAAACAAGTAAAAGTGTTGATAATAATTAAAGTTTTTATCTCTAAAGAGTTTAAAACCATACTTGTTATATCCTTGAAATTTACTCAGTTTTACAAGAAAAATAATTATCTTTCCACAATTGGGTATAACTGAGTGTTACATTTTATATTCATCAGTTATCCCCAATGATTCAAGAATTACTGAACAATTAGTTGAGTGTAAGACACTCAAAAAAGCATTCATTAAAAAATGGAATAATTTATCCTTATTTCAAATGTAAATGTAAAATAATTTTTTTGGTAATACTCAATAAAATTTTAATTATAATCATTAATATCGATAATTATATGTTGTGTTCTTCTCACCATTGACTTAAGAATCATAATTTCTCAGTTTCTTAGAGAATTCACCATAATTATTAAAAAAATTATTTTCTTACTTGGTTACTATATTTAAATGAACTTATGTGATAGAAATATTGTATTTATTATAAAAGAATTATGATAAAAACATCACATAAAATGATGAATATACACTCAGTGGAAGAGGTTTCATGATTCTACTTCAATTCATTATATTTTATATTCCTTAGACTTATCTCATGACCTATGAAGAAAATATCCTCATGTATTATGATTTATCTTTTTTGAAGGATGTCACAATGGTTTCATTAGCATTACATTTTCTATTGTCCTTTTCACATTTTATTTTAACTTGTTCACCATAAGAACTAATTATTTAGATTTATTTAAGATTTTATCTTCTTAGAGAACATTAACCTAAATGTAATTAAGTGTTTTATCCATTTAATGTTCATTCTTTTAATCATAAAAGAAACTAGAGTAATCAGATGATAAATATATAAGAATCGTATATATTTAAATATCGGGTTCCATCATTCAATTTACGCCTATTCAAGGTAATCATCATTTCATTTATTTATCACTTCTTTTTCTCCTTATAGGATTCTTGGATATGGGACCACATATGAAATCATCCATTTCTTGTAGTTTTTTCCATATCTCATTGGACATTAATGATAGCATTATGATTTAAACATAAAATGCGTCATACATGAGTCTCTTGTAATTATCATTCACACCCTCACTTTTTTAGGTTTCTCACTAGGTAACAGGGACTCTGTCACATATAATTTCTTATATCATAGTACTTTTCACAAGAACCTATGATACACTTAGAAATTCATACTAGATAGGACATGTTCTTAGTCCAAAATTGATCATAGTGAACTTGTGGTATTACAATCCATGGTTTAAAAAAATAAAAAATAATTATATTAGTAATTTATCTTAACTTCTGATTAGACATTACTAATTAATTAAATCATTAGTTGTCTCCTTCTATTTGATCAAACCCTGGTAGCCCTCACTACTAGATTCAAAATAATCAGTCCTTGAGTATTATATTGGAAAGGATATATCAAACCTCTCCTCATAATCCAAGATATAGTTACGCCATTACTGGGAGTGTTTCATGGTAAAAGTTTTACTATACTACTATATTAGCTCATAGCTCCTTGAAATATTGAGTAAAGTCCCAACTTCTAGAAATCATGTCCTTGATTTACTCAACACTCTGCCTCTAAAGATGAAACAAGATATCTATGTCTACTTTTTTTCTACCATATTTAGTCAAGTTATCCCATATCTCCTATAAGAACTCTATGGTAGTAGGATACACCCTCAAATAGAGGTGAAAAGCACCTTATACACCTAGTTTTTTTCAAATTAAAATGAATAATAGTGTCATGACTTCATATTTATTTAAGGGTTTTTTTATTATTTCTTGAAAAATGAAATCATTTTCTATTATATATGAAGGTTTCATGTGATCGTACTCACAACTTGACCATGAAGTAAAGATAAAACATTCATCATATCTTATTTTGTTTTAATATTTTAATTTTAGTTAATTATTTTATGTGATCAGGAAAACTTTCATATTTAAAAAACAATAATATACCATGCATAAATTAAATAAACAATATGGTTGGTCTTGGGAATTTATTATTGGTCAATCCATTGAATGAAAATGGATCAATCGTGAACCTAGGGGAAAATACCCGAGTTGTGTCTGATACATATTGCAACTTGCATCTCGATCCATATATCATATGTAATTACACATTTTCTTATCATGTTCTGTGACTTATATCATCCTATACATTATATATATACACTAGAGAATTCACAAATTAAATATAGAAAAATACAGATAGACATGTAGGACCTCATACATATAAAACGAGGAAAGACGGTGGAAATACCATCAAAAATAAATTAATTATTACATAAATAACATTAATTACAATAATTAATTAAATTAAATTAATATAATAATAGGAATATATTGATCATTCAATACTCAAGATCAATCAGCAGGTAATATACATGTGATAAAAAATTGTTTTTATAATAAATTATACTCAAGGTCATTTTAAATGAATTAAAATAATTTTATCTAATTTAAAGTCATAATATAATGATCATATGATCCTAAAAAAAGTTAACGCTTTCTAAAAACATATTATTAATTTTTTATTTTTTTTTCTTTAAAAAAATTAGGTCCTTGGGCGGTTTTGAAGCCCTTTTGAAAGGGTTTCTGGTAGTTTCATGGCTCAAAGGGGTTATACTGACCCAGTTCAGCCATTAGATTGTCCAGAGGATGCACCCCCATTATGGACATGGGAAAATAATTAAATTGGGGGTGTCTTAGCTGCCTATTCACCTTAAAAAATATTTTGTTTCTTTTCTATAACTAAATTTCCATATCACATAGACATGAGTTTTTTTGAGCTGCCACCCGAAGTGGGGTAACTCATATTGTTGAAGGGTGGAATCAGAGCTTCCCCCGCCTATATTTTTTCTTCTAGTGCATGAGATACTCCCCCTTTCCCCATTTTCATTTTTTATTTGTTTTGTATTTTCATTAGCCTATTACTTTTAGGATTCTGAATTTTTTTCTTTTTTTTTGTAATTACACAATATGTGGAATTATACCCACCAAACAGAATATTTTTGGCCATCAAAATCTTGGTTTTCAGTAAAAAAATCATTGAAAACCGATTTCAAGTAAAATAGCACACACAAAAATATATGTTCTTCATTTTAAACCAAAAAGAACAACAACTTCGATCTAAATTAAAAATTTGGATGACCAAAACTTGGCCATATGAGATTGTATCAAATATTAGTTTAGTGTGATAGGACCATTTTGATTCCCCTTAGATGAATTTAATATAAATTTATTTTTTTTTCTAGCTTAAACCATCACATAATATCTCTAATATCAATTGTAGGTACCAGGGTGAGAAGCGGAAGTAGATGGAATGGGGATTAATTTTAATCACCATATAGATTAAATACATCATCTTTATTGATGAAACCCCTTGTAAAAAAGATCCAGATCTCACATTAAGTTATTAAGTACAATAATTAAATCAAATAATTACCTCATTTGATATGAAGTCATGTTCAACAACTGATCATTATAGGAGACTATTGCTATAAGGAACTGATGTCAGATCCCACAAGATCATCCATACATTCCTTAAATGTATAAATTAATGTCATTCATTGATATCCAAGTACTATTGTGAATATTTTATCATGATTTTGAAGCCTCGATGATCACCACAATAATGATCCTTAGATCCATTAATGAGAACTCTGATCGATTTTCCAAATCAAAAGCTTCTCTCTACACAATGTGGGAGAGATAAGAGAGGGGTTCTCATATTCAAGTGGATGAATAGACACTCATAAAAGAGATCCCTATTTTTTATATAGTGGATATTAAATACGCATAAAAATCTCCCCATAAACCATATAATTCATTCCCCACCAAAAATCTACAAAATATGTGTTATGTTTAACTAACTGTTTCATAAAAATCATTTTTATTTTGTATCACTTACTTGTAATGTAATAAATATATTATGCGATAAAAATGAGATATTAAATGAACTCTATATTCCTTCAAATATTAAACAAACCTTGAATATTAAAATAATATTCATTCATAAAATATTTTCCCTATATATTGGGATGCCTGGTGAAGGGGAGACAAAATTCAAAATCTCTCAACCCCAAATTCATATTCGGAAAGAGTGCATGACCTGTTTGATCTATGTAGTGGACATTTACTTCTTGGACAAACGTTGTGTTAGACAAATGTTGGACCATCGGTGGGATAAGCTCACATGATGTCTCTTATCCATCTTCCATGTAGTGGAAAGATCACCCTTCAATCCATGATCGGTCTAACAGCTGAGGTAAACCCCTAATTTTTACACCTTTAGAGAAACCCTAGTCAATGATCTCACTTCCATGATCTATCACTGTGACACATCACTGGCTGTCCAATTTTTTTGTGACCCATCACTAGTTGGCCTATTAACTCTAAGACCATCAAGTGAATGTTGCTCGAGACTATTTCCCAATTCTCCCCCATTAAACATTCCTTAAGATGAATCTATACTACAATATCATCATATGCCACCCTTCCATTTTTCAACAAACCCATCATGCACCTCCATTGAAATACCACCATTGAACTACCTCTATCAAACTATTGACCATTTTGAAGTTTAGTGGTATTTTTCTATCACATGTTTGAGGTAAGAGAGGGAAATAAGGAGTATGAGTGGGGAGATATAGTAGCTATGGTGGCCTATATTCCCATCACAAATCCATTTTCCCTAATATATTACACCATTCCATATACACTACTAGTAATGTATAGCATTGAGGGTCATAGTAGTCATCCTAGCAATGATGACTTGGTCTTCTTCTCCCATGGGGTTCACTCTTCTAATAATCATCGCATAAATCCAATTATAAATATAATAAAAACGGAAAAAAGTTCATATGTATTAATTTTATTACATTAAATATATCTAAAATTTAATAGCATAAGTAATTGAGTATGAATCAAAATTAAATCCCTGCCTCTAAAAGGCACATTATTTCCTAGAGATCCACCCCTACTCTAAGATCCATCAACATTTATTTGAAGAATATATCTCAACCCAAATGTCTTCTAGGATTTATAAAATTTTCATAAAATCCTATAATTATAGGATTGGTGAGAAATTTAAAGATTTTGATTTATTATGATTTTTAGGGACCTAAAATGGTTCTAGTCTGAGCCCAAAATCCTAAACACAAATTATACCTCTCATAGATAGAAACCTATCTCCTGATAAAAAGTTCAATGAGGGATATTCCATATAGAGATTCATTTAAAAGATATTGACCATTCATCCTACTCTCACATGGGGGATTAATTAATTAAGTAATTAATTACTAAATTATCTACTAATGGTCAACTACCTAAAATTTTTACTAAAATTCAACCTAATGGTAGAATCCATACTATGAGATCAATGAAACCCTTAAAAAAGATTTTATGTATTGTTTACTTGGATAAATTTACAATCTAACCCTATATAGTCTTTGAATCCCAAAACTCAAGAATGCTCCAAGTCATTTTCAGTGAAAAACATGAGTCTCTATGTGATCTAAAATAGTATTCTATATAGTATATAGTTGGACTAAACCCTAACCCTGAGCTCCCATAGCTAACACCCATTAGGGGTATCATAATTCTAATACTTCTTGCACTTCACCTGAACATCATATCATCCTCCTCATCTCAGTAGGATAGAGTAAATATAACTACCACTTCACTAAGAGACTCTTGGCCATACTCCTTAACCCTAGGATTTCCTATAACTATTCCACTAGTTGACCATGATGAAATCCCATAAAAAATATAAAAAATCCATTTCTATCCATAGGGATAAAACTATTTATGAAGCCTATAAAAATTAGGTCGAATGTGCCTTGGCTTCCCATTTTGATAGCACTTGGTGGAATATTTGCCTCTTAGAGGAAGAGGCAAGAGTCTATTTTGACTATTTTTTTATCACTTCTATAGAGAGAACCATCATACCTATGCTTCATAAATATTGAATACACACTCCCAATCCCATAATAAAAAATAAATCTCCCCAAAGGTTCCACCCTCGAATAAGTTCCTCAAGATAAGATGGGCCTTATTTATGACCTCTAAAAAATATTTAAGGACGAGAGTCCCGGTGGTATCTTACATATTCACCTAAGAGGTGGGTGAATCAGGTTTTGTTAAATTATTTTACCAAAAACCAATTCTTATTTTAATTTTATAAAAATTATTTGTTTTTAAACCTTTTATTTTAGTTAAATTTGATGGATCCCTTTTTTCATTAACCGATCATACACCTATATGAAATATATGTAAATCAAAAAAGATGGAATAAGTGTTTTATATGGTTAGTTCTCAAAGAGATCCAAATCATTACTATTTCAAATTATTATCTTGGTCCATTAATTTTAAATTATGAATCTTATTATAAATACAAGTGGAAGTGTACTATTATTATTCTAACCCACTCTCTCACTACATTACAAAGGTAAGGTAGTTCAAAAGATTACACATTTGAACCAAGATTCATACCACAACTTCTCTTAATGTTGTAAACACTCCAACTATTATGTTCATCATTTCTTATCCTCTTGATGTAGATCTCTAGTAATGTATAGGGATCACACAACAACCACAAACACAGATATTCTTCCTCAAACTAAAAATTCTTCTACTACTACAAAATATTCAAAAGTACTTCTTGAAAATTGCTCTATACATATTATTGTTTCTAGTTATTGTAGAATATAGTCAAAATATTTTCTCCACTAAAATATTATTCCATTGATTGCATCACTATTATCATGATAAAAAACTAATTTTTTATATGATTACAACCTTGGGTATAGGAACTCTTACTTATCCAATCTTTTTCCTTGATTGTATCTGCCTAGAAGTATATATCAAATACTTCCCCCTTCTTCTTATTAAAAACCCAATGGATTTCATGTTCAACTCCGGTTTATATTATTATTTTTCTTCTTCATCAATAGTTTGGTTATCTCAACTTCTCTTAATTAAACTTCTTCCTTTGAGATATTCATAATTCTCTTGGTCCATATAATTCCACGCATACAAAGCAGCGACTCCTACATATTTCTTCAATTATTAATCTTTGATATTATCATATTATCATATGTATGAGTGGTTGTATTAAATATATTATTTTATTTTCAATATACAATAATGAAATATTGAGAGTCCTTTTTTCATATAAAATAATTATTATAAAATTACCACTTCAGGCTCTCCATGATCCAATTTTTCAATCAAAGGATATTCCAATAATTCCCCTATTAAATGAATTTCAAATGGACGAATATATATTTATATTTTTTTATAAAATAGGATCATATTAATCTTCCTCAAAACAAACTCCACAAATTCTACACTTTAATCTCTATAATTATATAAAATTCATTAAACAAATCATATTTTTGTGTGGAACATTATCTTGTAGGATGAGAGCTTCAATAAAAAAACTTGTACAGATCTAGGATTGAGCCTTTACACAAAAGTAGAGGCATATCCTATTCCATTATATCTTCTCAAGATTTAATCAAAAAAAATTCTGGTATTTGATCTCGGAAAAAACAACATAAGCATCATCTAATTTTATTCCCATATTTCAAGATTTATGAAATATAGAAGTACCTCATTTTAAGTTTGGGTAAATACCCATACTTCTATTTCATTAATCTTTGATCTCCCTTTAACAAATCATGTAGATTATCTCACAATTTACTCAATCAACTCAGATTTAAATAATATAAACTATGATGAATATCCTAAGATTTTAGGTAACTTCATCAGTATTATTCTTGAAAATTCATAATGTTTAATCTTATTTAACAAGTGACTCATTCCCCTGATATTTCTCAAACCATGGATTGAATCATGGATATAAATATAATCATGATATCCAAAACCCCAATTCATAGTTTCATCATCTTCAAAAAAATTCTATCATAATTAAAAAAATTGGAAACTCAAGATTTTAGACTTTAAAAATCCTATAAAAATTTTATTGAATTGTTCTTCTTATAAATTTCTTGAAGATCAACTTATCAAAAAAAATATTATATCACAAACCTTATAAGATTTTTGAAATGTTTAGAACCATGAAGATTATATTTGGCATCATCATCAATACTTATATCTTCAAATACTTAAATCTATAAAACTTCTTATTTCATTTAGTAGAATATTAGAATTTTCATATATTATTCATGACATGTATACAGGTTTGGATAAAACATAAACATGAAATAATGACAGATACACATATTGATTTTACACATGCGCTATAGTGGATGACACATACCATTCATTAAGGGACACATACGTATCTTGTAATTCAGTAGTACGTAGCTCATGAATTTTTTAGATTTTTATATCTGTTGAGAATCATGCATACATAGACTCCAAAATAACTCCTATTATGAGTGTAATTAATTTCAGAAACCTAAATTCTCCTCATATATAACACATAAATAGAGTATAAAATGACTTATACATAGTGTAGAGAAATTACAGATACTTTTTTTATAGAATTTTTCATTTTTATAATTTTTGTACCGAAATTATAGATTACATGAAATTAAATAAAAGGAACTTCCACTGATCCTAGGGATTATTAAAACTTTTTAAAACATATTCCAAGTATTATTCAACACTTATATTTATTATCATTCATGTGTGATACACCTTGGATGGTTTCTCATAATATATCATAACTTTTTCTATCATTTATTACATGAGTAATAACACTTCAATATCCCCAATAGTTAGATTATTTCAAAACATTTACCAACTATTTTATAGTTTTAGTATAATTGAGGACTTTTCATAGCCTTGAGAAATAATTTTTTTAATCATTAAGTATAATAGTTTTCACATCAAGCAACCAACAATTCCAACCAACTCTAAGTATACTTAGGAAAACCCAAAGTAGAAAAAATGAGTTGTTAATTTATAAAAGTAATTAGTTATTTAAATAACCTCAATGTGATACCACATTTAACTTAATTAATCAATTGGGTTTTATAAATAGATTTTTAAGAATTTTCATAAACCTGCACTTCAGTTGAACACACACATAAAAATATTTCAATTAAAAGGTGTATTAGTCCCCATTTAATTAGATAATTACTCCCCCTTTATAAACATAATGTATATAAGTAAAAATAGTTATAGAAAAATGAAAATAATACCTCATCTTTAAGATATTTAAGGTAATGTCTAGAATTATAGATTCAATGAAACTTCATAAATCTCTAGTAGTATCGCACATTTTGAAAGCCCCCCTAAAGAGATGTTATTAGTGATTCATCACCTTGAATTATCATCACTTAAGATTAACTATATATAGATGTAAATAAGGTGAGTGTATTCGGCTTCTTAGTTGAAGAAGTTGGGAGGAGACTTGTTTCTCAACCCATGAAACTTTTTCTTAATAGCTCTGACACTTAGAGAACTCTTCATGATATTTCTTCTATTGTATTTATAAGTCTAGTCACCTTTGGTAAGTATGTATTTATTTCCATGTTTAAAATTCATATATGTTGAAATAGTCTTATTGAATTTATATATTAGATCACTTTCACCTTTTTCATATTGCTCTATTTTCCTTACCTTTTCCAACAGATTTTTTCATATGGTAAACACCCTTTCTTCACATGCTAAAATTCATTTTTGTGTTTTCACACATTTTAAATAGTATCCTTATTTATGGAAGTATTCATTAGTTATTTTTTCTTATTATTAATTAGGATAGGTAGAAAATTAATACATATGATATCCATGTTTCCTACCTTGTTCCACCAACCACTCATAACTTCATTAAGAGTGTCACCAACCATACCAATCCCACTATCTACTTCATGGATTGACCTTTTTTTTAATTCTAGTTTTATAAATTATTTATTTAGTTTTATATCCATATTTAAATGTTATATGATGTGTCCTTTGTTTCCATACTAGAGGCATCTTTTTATGTCTACTGTGAAATCCTTTTCCTCATCTTTCTTTCTTGTCCTCTTAGGAGTAATGGATTTAGCTTTCTTCTTTTGTGATGTACCCATCAAGACATTCTTACTTTTTTTTCATTTGATTCTTAACTAGTTATTTTGAATTTTTATTTTCATAAACATAAGTTTTGGATTGAGATAGTAGATACTAACACTCCTCATACCAATAGCTAACTTTGTGGCAATACTCATAAAATTTGTTTAATTTTTAAAATCTATTATTTCTGGATATATTTTCCATTTTATTTATAGTATATTTTCATTAATAAGATTTAATTTTTCTTTAAAAACTTATCCCCCTAAATCCAAGATTTTTTGACTTTTTCAAAATAATATATAATACCATAAATCAATTTCTATATACCTAAATCTCTAGCAGCACCATCATCTTCCAATTAATATTAATCTTTTTCTAGTTCTTAAATTTTTTATAGATTTACAAGATTTTGTATTTATGTTTGAACACTAAATTTTTGTGATAATTTTAGGGGGATACGTTTCTTGGACATCTCACATACACCATTGATTATGTAGTGGATTTTTTATCATTTTTAATCATCCATATCAGTAAAGTTTTTTTATTTTGTCTTGAATTGTCATAATAAATATATTCAATGTTTAATAAATGAATTGGATAGTGATATACCTTTTTCTTTGAGATTTAGGTGGAATATTCTTATTATTATCTCAATATATTTTATCCACCATTAATAATATTATTTGAAACAAGGATCCACTTAAAGTTTTGTGTGGTGGAAGTTATTTTATCAGCTATTTTAAAAGATTCAGATTTTTTAAAATATTGATTTATCTATTTTCCTTCTAGAACTAAACACTCCAAATAAAAATAAATTATTTTTATAAATGATTGATTTCAATCTTTCCTCCCAAAAAGTTTTTATTTTTTAGCTTAATCCTCATTATTTTTAGTTATATCTTGTAATGAACTATCGATATCTTTTAAAAAAGTTACATTAACTTCCAGTTGGATGGTCTTGACATCCATTGTTATTTTATGAAACTTCTCTAATGAATGTAACACCTATTTAACAATATTTACCAAAAGTTATTTTTATATAAATATATTCTTAAATATTTATCATATTGAGGATATCTTTCACTATAAAGGGTAACATTTTCTTCCTTGACTTTTACCATCTTTGTGAGAGTGTTGTAGGAACTCATCCTATTTACCACTGATTCTTTTATAGAATCATCTTCTTTATCAAACTATTAATTTTCTTCATGTAGTCCCTTGATGAATCTAAATATATAATTCACCATTTCAATGGGAATGTTCTTCATGTAGTCTTTAACATTAACATAGATGTATTTAAAATATTTGATTCTATTTGTCTCAAAACATGATCTTTATTCACGAGAGAAATAATAATTAAAAAATTAAAAAAAGGCTTTCCACTTGGACTAAATTTAGTTAGTGGTTTTTCCTATTCCTTTATTAAATATTTTCTTATCTTATAGGCTTCCTTCATTCTATTTTTCAATGACTAAGTTGAAATCATTAAATATATTTCAATAGGTATAGAATATAAAAATTCCATGTGTGGAAATTCAAACCCAAATATGAAATTCATATAATCTTATAAAACTAAATGGTTCATTAAAATAGATCTATGTTACATGGAACCTTAATCTAATATGAACTAAGAGTACCAGTGGAAATATATAGACACATCTGAGGGGGGTGAATCATGTGTTTTTAAATTCTTTTACCAATAAAAAATTCTTATTTTAATACTATAAACCCCTTTGGTGTTTAAACTTTTAAGATGGGTAAAGTAGATGGATCCAATTATTTTTTAACCTATAGTACACATATATACAATGTAGATAAAGTATTAAAGATTAAATGGGTGTTTTACAAGGTTTAGTACCAAAGTGAACTCACTCTCTACTTCAACTGTTAATTATCATATTCCATAGAATTTTATACTATGAAACTTATTATAAATATAAGTGAAAGTGGATTGTTATTATCCTAACCCACTATATCACCATATAACATATGCGGGGAATTAGAAAATATTACACATGTGATCCAAACTTCATCCTATAGCTTCTCTTCAAGTTAGATTCACACCAACTATTTTATTCAACACTCCTTATCCTCTTGAAGTAGATAACCAGTATTTCATAGAGATCAAACTGCACCCAAAAATAGTAATCTATTTCCTAAAACCACAAATTCTTCAACTACCACAAAATTTTCAAAATCCATTCAAGAAACTTGGTCTCTAAACAAATAACTATTTCCAATTCTTGTATAATTTTTTTATATTATTCACTCTACTTAAATATTCTTCCCTAAACCACAACACTATAATATTTGGAAAACACTTATTATTATATGACTACCACATCACCTATATGAACTCCTACTACCCATTTCTTCTTCCTCAACTTTATCTAACTAGTAGTAAAAATTATCTACTTATTCATAGTCTTCATCTTTAAAACCCACCTAATTTCCTATTTATTATTATTTTATAACAATCTCCATCTTCTTCCTCGAGAGTCTTTTTATCCTTGATTATCTACCATACGCTTCTTCATTCAATATAATCACCCATCTCTCATCCCATAAAGTTCCAAACACATAACAGTGGCTCCTACTCATTTCTTCTTTTCTTACTACTTGATATTCTCATATTCTAGCATGAATGAGTGGTTATATTAAACATATTCTTTCATTTCCAATATCCTCAAATGGGATATTTAGAGTATTTTTTTCTAATAGATAAAAGAACCATTATAAAATACCAACATTGGGTTATCCATGACCTCCTTTTTCCCTCAAATTATATTCCAAGAATAGATTTATTAAATGAATCTCACATGGATGAATATATATTTACCTTTTTTTCTATAGAAGGATCGACTTCATCATCCTCAAAACAAACTCCATAAATCTCATAATTCAATCTACCCAACTATCTGAAATACATATACCCAATCATATTATTGTGTAGAAAAATATCTTTTGGAATTATATCTTTCATTCTATCTTATCAATCTTGAAACAAAAATGATTCTGTGATATTTTATCTCCTCTGAAAACATAGTACAAGCACCAATTTATTTAATTCTTATATTTCTGGATTTATAAAATATAAAAATACCTCATTCTAGGCTCGGGTAAATCCCCATACTTCCATTTAATTCATATTTGATATCCCTTGAGGTAGTCATTGATATTTTCTCTTAATTATCCATATCATCTCATACTATAATAATATAAACTTTAATTAATATCCTAAGTTTCAATGTAAATCCATTTTCATTATTCTTGAAAATCCATGAAGTTTCATATTTTTTATCAAGTGACTCATCCACTAGATATTTCTGAAACTTAATATTGAATCATAGATATAAATGACTTCATGATATTCAAAACTATAAGGAACAAAATTATCATATTTAGAATTATTTTTCATTAAAATTAATAATTTTGGAAACTTAGAATTTTAAAATTTAAAAAGTCTCTCAAAAAATCATTAATATAGTACTATTTTACATAAACATTATCTTATAAAATTTATTTATCTTGAATAATAAACCTTATGAGTTATTTTTATATTTAGAACCATAAATATCATCTTTGGAATCATAATAAATAATTCTTTCTTTAAATATTTAAATATGAAAATGTTCATCTTTCATCCAGAATGATCTCAAAAAAATATAAGTCTAATATGAAATATAAGTAAGTATATATGACACATAATCAAATCATAATGACATATACGTAGGTTAATTTCACTTTCATTCTATAACCAATGAAACATACGGTGCACTGAAAGACACATATGCAACCTATAGTTCACTTGTATACAACTCATTCCTTTTACATGTTTTCATATATATTGAGAATCACATGTATATAGAAACTAAAATGAATCATAGAGTGAGTGTAATGACTTATATACATCTGAATTATCTTTTTAGATGATACATACACATATTATAAAATGACACATATACAATGTAGGTAAATGAATAATACACTATTATGGATTTTTCAATTTTTTTAATTTCTATAATGAAATTCCATATTGCTTGAAATTAAATCAGAGGAAATTACAATGATATTAGGGATTATTTAAACTTATAATAACTTCATACAAGTGTTATTAAACACTTATATTAAGTAGCCTTTGTGTGTGTTTCTCCTTGGATTATTTCTAATAATATCTCACAAATTCAGTTAGCCTTTCTTCCTTGAATAATAATACATGAATCTCCCCAATAGTTGAATTATTGTAAATCACTTACCAATAGTTGTAAATAATAGTAGAACACTTTAGTATTTTCTATATCCATGTGAAAAAATTCTCCAATCATCTGATATAATGGGTTTCACACCATGTAATCAACTCTTTGAATTTTCTTTTCCAATATAAAATAAAACACCTTTGCATGTACAATGGATATCAAATCTTAATTCCTTAAAAAACATTTAATTTCTTTATATTGAAAAAAATAAAACTTTAGATTATTAATATATAAGGTAATGTTAAAATAAAAAATAAGAACCTAAGATCGAATCAGGATCCTCAACACATCCTCCAAATGTTAGACCTTGGTGATCTCATCACCTACTAACATGGATGAAACCCAAATAAAATTGATAAAATAAGAAGAATAATCTATCACTAACATGCCTCCCCACACAAGGTTCATGAAATATCAGGTCATATATTCCATTATAGTCTAAAAAAATACTCAAAGAAACAAGTATGAAAATCCTTCTAAAAAAACCACAAGTTGGTCTTCCAGGACTAAATCATCCCACTAGTGCCTAGCTAGTCCTCATAGCATATATACAACCAAATGTTTCTCTCCTCTATCAGAGTATATCAATCAGATTAAAAATCATAAACAATGCCTTGATCAAATACTCTATCGCATATAGACCATCCTCACCTATAAGGAGGAGTGGATGTTACATCTATAATTCTCTTGTCAGTCTGAAATAGAAAATCCTACTATCAACTCCTTATAAACCATATATTACACATCCTACATCAAGTTAACTTTAACCTACTCATACATAGGGGTACTGGGGTAATAGTGGGTTTTGGGGCCACATATAATGGGGTATGTTTGTTCCCTCTCTCCTAGAAATCAACTAAACCTCATCAAGATAGCATAATACTAAAATATTCCATGCTTTAAAACATGTCTATCAAAGTTATTGATATCACTATTTTATAGTAATAAGAAATATTCCCCACTAATCTATACACACACCCTATAAAATAAGCGTCACGTATATCATGGGAATGACTCTAGCACAACCTACCCACTCTTAGGCCAGGTATCAAATACACATAGATTCATATAACCATTCAACCTATAACAGGATCAAAATTACTAGTAACCATGTTTTAACCAAGTACAGTTCCACCAAATAATTATATAGGAAAATGTTGTATCAATTATTGTTAACATTTTAAATTACTGAAATTTACCTCATAATCAAGTTCTCAATCAAAAAATTCACTCAAATGTCTTGTGAATCCTATATTCCAAATATGATGCATGAACACACACCCTCTTGGAACCCTAATCCAAGAGTAAAACGATAAACTATATATAAAACACCATATTACTTAAAATCCTAAAAATATAACATCTGAAAACCAAGAACACAAATATTATCTCTAATAACATGGAATTTTCCGATATAAGGGTTATCTATTCCTAGGCATAAGGTTCATCCCAAGTTTCAATCACATAAAATCATATAAGGAAAAAATATCATGGTATAATAATATAATTTGAATAAATTATAACCCTTTTACAACCCAATGGTGAATGATACATCACCAATACACTAGTCAAGGTGAAAAATATTATAGTTGGTTCCCTAGATCCAATTTAATTTTTAATTTTATTTACCCGAATATATGTATATATTTTTTATCACATAATTGTTATTATTATATGTGAAATCAATATGATAATTTAGTTAGAATATTTGTCACATAAAATGATTATAGGTAGTTTCCCATTATAATGGGAACCAAGAGATTCTATGATGATATTCATAAATTAATATTCCATATGTTCTAGATACATAAATATAATGGGGTGTGGATGAATTTTGACTATCATATGTTGAAGGATACTAAGAATTTAGACATCTTCTCAAGAATATTCGCACTTAGTGATCACCAAGAAGAGGATGATTTTCATAAAAACACATCAATAAGAATTATAAATGTTTTAAGTGTCATTAGATGTTCATATATAAAAATTTTGTGTTGTAATTAGAATTGAGATAATTATAAATGTGTATCACGAATTGTATACTTAGATGCATTAATGAAAATTTCAACAACATTTTCTCATAGATAAGTAGTATGTGCCAAGTGCATCATAAGTGATGTAGAATTAATAAAATTGTTGAGAAAGGATTTTTTAATTTCATATTAATAAAATAATATATATATGTAACTTTGATTGAAACATAAATATCTGATGAAACATATGGCCATGGTAGTTTATAGACAATTTCATTTTCCAAATTCAAAGAAAGATTAATCTATCATATATAGTTATGACACAAGTATGTGTCATTATTGATGAGATATCAGTGGATAAAGGGATTATATTATTGAGTATCATTTTTAGAAAGCTTTTTATAGTTTTTACATTAACTTATTTCTCTATATATTCCTTGATGTGTTTCGAGACATAAATCTTAGAATTTAGGTAAGTTCACTTATTTCCATTTGATAAGGATTCCTAAAGGGCCACACAATAATTTTATCTAAAATATCATTAAATTTTATTGAATTTAAATATAAGAATAAATTTTTCACAATTTTATATAATAGTATTTATTCAAGTAAAATTTTATTGTATAAACTCAGTCAGGAAATATTTGAGTATAAAATATGTGTGTGGAATTTTATCTCTTGTTTATTTATTCACAATGTAATAAATAAAAATTTATTTATTGACAAGTTTAGTGAATAGATTATGATAAATATTTATTTTGTTAAGTGAATATTAAAATAAATACCTATTCATAGGTATTAGTGAATATAATATAAAATGGGAGGATATGGATCGAGTTTAATGTTCTGGTTGAAAATATATATTGTATTTAATATAATTTAAATATATATTTATTTATTTATTTAAGAAACAATATTATAAACACATGTCATGGGATAAAATAATAATATTGATATCATATTTTAGTGTGGAGAATAACATAGAATAAATAATTAGAATATTATTATTGTAAAATTATCATTATTTATCCCGAAGTATATATTCCAAAATATATTATTTTTTTAAGTGTGTGCATGTTGACATAATGGAGAGACAACTGATATCTCTATTTTGTATCAATATTTTCATATCATATATATCTAAATTCATTGGATATTAATTTATTAAATATGTGATTCATGTCTGTTATAAATGTTTTGTATATTCTTTTGATAGGAATGATATTTGGATAAATAAAGAGGAAATTAAGGAAATTAAGGAATAGAAAGGCACTTCGCACTGAGCAATGAAAATATGATAAAGATAATATTTAATATTTAATCCAAATATATCAAGACTCTAATTTAATTAAAGGTTTCGCATAATGTTGGATGATCACAATATGTTTAGGAGGCTCATGACTTAAGAATTGAAGAAAAATGATGTTGTCAGCACTATAAGTACAAGATTTACATCGTGAATCATGTTCATGATGTTTAAAGTTTACAAGACATGAACTAAGTAAAATAAGTGAATATAATTTACATTTCATGAAAGTCTCAAATTTTAAACCTGATGAAGACACATGACGTGAACGTAGTACATGGCATAAAAAGTTTAAAACCTAAATCCCATCGAAGATATAGGCTGTGAAATCTGGGAGATCTAAGATCTTTAGAGACCTTTGCATATTTTAAATAAATTATGTGAGTCATAGTTACCAATCATGTAAATGTTGAAACATAATTCACTTGAAAAATATTCATGACATGAACAATTTACACATCATGAACCATTTGGGCTAATAAATATTCCAGCGACCCCTGATGGACAAAGAGTTGGACAACACCGAACCATTTACTTTTTCTTCTTCATTTCTCTTCATATCTCTTCATAAATTAGTTTTATTAACTTATTTAATCATTATAATCATTACATTGCTACTGATTTACATTTAGAAACTATGGATTTCCTGTTGGTTGTTCCAAACGTCAAGTTTCAATTTTGATTACCATTAAACTTCTTCTATTATTGAGTTCTTCATTTTTTCTTCATTAAAGTTAGTATTTTATTTTTTTCATACAATTTTAATTATATATTGTATTAATTTTATTTGTTCAATTATTATTTCAATCATGTTTCATTTTTCCCTAATTTTTTTTAACACTGTCATGCGTGACTAATTCACTTAGGATTAGTGATTGAGAGTACGGGTGGCTTTAAATATATTTAATCTATGAATCGAAACTTGTTAACCCTATGGATTTTAATTAGGTAAAAAATAATTGTTAATATAATTATTTTTCACTACCTTGACCATGGGGGATGCAATCAAAGGACCCTAACCAAGTTAGAGTTGAACAAGCTAAGAATAATAGCTTGTTATACTTTCTACCTTGAAGATAATATTATTGATCTGAGGTTGTTGATTATCTCTATACCAAAGAATAGTTTCAGCTTAGGTAGATCCAATTGTATATACCAAAACCAATTGGTGATCCTTTCACCACTTCGCATCCTAAGATATAGGTCTATACCAAGCTAAATTTAGGATTACTCTTCTAAATAAAACTTTAAATTCAATATTATCCCTTTTTTATTTCCTAATTTAAACCCATATCATTTAATTAGTTAAATAAAATCAAATTGAAATTTGAGAAACCTAAACATTGGTTAAAATAATTTTTATACATTCCCCGCTCTCTATGTAATTGACCATGTACTTCCACTTTATTATTCCTTTATAGTTAGAATGACTTGGGAACATATAAATTTTTAATTTGATTCTAAGAGAGGATTTAATTATGTACTTTAAATGCATTAACAGCCTATATAATTCTCTAAATACCTAGAGATAAATACTCTCCTCCACCATCTCATGAAAAGACAAGTAATAAGATATTATTGTAACAATCAATGACTAATGGCATAAATCACTTGTCTCTTATACACTTGCACCCAAAGTTTCAAGAACATTGATTAAATATTTTTAGAGCACGTATGTATACATATAGAGTAATACTTACTTGGATCCTCCATCATAATGACAATATAACAGGAGTGGTGGTGGAATTTTGATCAGGTATATTACTTTTTACAAGTAAATTCTTAATTTAAACTAATTTTAAATTAAATGTGGATGATATTTCTATGAGATTTTGAGGATTATTTTTCAAGTTCTTTGTATTTATCCATTTATTCTAATAAAAATAAAAATTAGGAATTGGCCCAATGATTACACTACACTCCAAAATCTTTAAGTTGTATCAGAGTGGTCAAATTCTATATTATAATTATTTAAAATTTATATAATTAAAATTATTTTTTAGTTTGCGAATTTTCATGTTCATATTTTCATTCTAAGTCATATGGTCACTATGGGGTAATAATATAACCTCATATAGAAAATAATGAACCAAAAATGTGAGAATAACACTCAAAGAATCCATCCATAGGTACCAAGGTTTTTGGTTACACAATACAATTATGTGTGTTGTATATTTAAATTACATGTCGTGTAATGGTGGTCAACCCACATAGGGAACACATCATATAAATCACATTGCATCATGTGGGCATGTATGTCATGCCATTACACACTTTTTACTAACTAAAAGTATAGCACATGGTTTTAAATAAGATACATGATGTGTAGTTAGAATGTAAGCACTATGTAACCCAACATGAATTTCACATTGTTTAATTTTTAGTGAGTTTTATAGGTTAGTACCCGACGTCATTATATGTTCATGCACTGACTACCATCCCAGAACATGGTGAGATATGGACTATAATGTGTGAGGATGGTTGTACAATCTATGTGACACATGAATTACTACACTAGATACATGAAAATTGAGTTGTAACCTGTAGTTTGGGTCAACACAAAACATAATTTAATGTTAAATAATTATTTCTAATACATGATATACAATCATTCGTTACATGTTGTGTATTGTATGTGCATTTCAGAGATAGATGGTCCATACATTAATTTCATGTTGTGTGGTTTTACACATCTCAGAGACCGAAAAAACATCACAATGTGTATGTTAGTTAATGTTGTGTGGACTTACATGCCATGTAATTTATGGTAAACAATTCCATTATCATGTGGTACCTTAAATTATTATAAGAGATTAAATGTTATGTAGGAAACACATGCCATGTGAACTATAAAGTAAAAGTCATGCACTTAATTTTTTAAATTTAAAATTAAAATTACTTAATTAATTTAATTTAATTTATAATAATTGATGAGATTGTTAAAACATCTCAAGGACTAGAAATTGGGATGAATTTAAGATAAAGAATTAATTTATTAATTTTTTTATTAATTTATTAATCCAGTCGAGTGTATCTTAATTATAATGATTTGAAATATATTCTAGCAATACTAAATTTGGTTTTAATTAAATGTTGTGAATTATCACTATATTTTACTGACCAATGTATATTTGTGATTTATTTTTTAAATTTAATTATTTATTTCATAGTTTTATATGATAATAATAATAATAAAATTAAATATAATGATTTTTGAAACATCCCTTCCTCATTTTTTATGAATTGGAATTCATGTCCGTATATTGTAAATATACACTTGTAAATGATGGATTTCCCATTTATAGTATCCTATTAAGGACCCAATATGAGATGGATCCATACAAGGAGATAATATAATAACCCTTATCTTTAATTCACTTTATTTCATGATTTAATACATAAAAACACACACTTATTACAAACAAGGAGATTTTAAAGCCTAGTGTATTTAGTAAATTAGGTACATAACATACAAAATTGATAGTTGGATATAAAAAAATTATGGAAAACTTCCATAACATGATTTAAATATTCTATAGCTTTTAAAACTACATGGGATAACCTAGGGATATACATAAGAAAGGGGTGCAATAAAAACCCCACTAAGTGAATAAACAAATAAAAAAATGATGAAGGTATTACATTTTAGTTAATAGTAATTTAAATGGAACATAAAAGGGTTTAGAATCATAATACTGAATAATGAGGCATGATACAACATGATAGCATGAAGGAAACTTGGGAATGTGGCTATGAAATTAAACATGAAATCATAAACATAGGTCAAGGATAACTTCCAAAAAAATCACAAAATGGTGGGAAAATTACCATAATAGATTAGGTTTACTCCATAATCCCATAAATTACATATCATGAGACTAAAACATTATCTAATTCATTGGATCGCTATATAATTCTAGGCGCACTTGTCGCTTTCATATCATGTATATGCAAAAGTGTGCCACATATATTATTCAGTATAGGATCACATTTCATCACATTTAATCCCATAATTAAGGAATGTGGTAAAAATACAAGTAATTACCCAATAAAAGAAGTATAGTTAAGTCTAGGTGAATACCCTGGAGTGGAAATGGTGATGGTATTCACAATACAGAGATCCAGAATGGAAAATCATAGGATAATTTTGGTGGCATAAACGGGGTACATAATGAATCTTGATAGGGATTAATGAGGGTGAAAAGGGTATCTAATAAATTTTAAATCATAAGGGAATTAATATGGATGTGAAAAATAATATCCCGGTAATAGGAATAGGAATAAAAATAAATAAGGTACTTTAATAAAGAGGATAATGAGAGGATCCATTACCTTGAGAGGGTGATTCCTAAAGCTTGGGAGGAGCTTATAGAGATCTTGGGAGAACCGTGGGAGAGATATATTGAGGAATGGTTAAATTAATTTCAATATTCGAGGTTTTTTAGTGAAGATAAATGGAATATTTGGTGGATATATTTAGGAAAGGAGAGGGGGTTCTTTATTATTTTCTAAATTTAGGTTTTGGACTCTATACAATAAAATTATCAGAAAAAACTTTCCCATAGTTTTTTCCAATGGTTTTAACCAAAGAGTTTTTGTTTTCATTATTTTTATAATTCCATAAACTTAGTACAGTAAAATAATACCCTTGGTGATGTGGAAGTGAGTTGTGTTTACAAAGAATTGATTTTAAAACCTTAAAATATAATATAGGTCTTGTAGGATTCAAAAAGGGGTTTTAAAATTAAAAAAACTATATAAAAACACATTATTTTAAAGGTTAAATATGAATATGTTCATTAATACCTTTTATGGAATATATTACAGCACTTAGGGGTAATTATTATGTTGAAATACATACTGTATATTTATACCATATTTAATTTTTACTAAAAAATTTGACTGTCTTAGAAAATTATGAAAAAATAACCATTGGATAATTTTGATGGTATGATTCCAAAAATAGTATTAATTTTATAAAAATAATTCTATAAATATGATAAATTTTAATCTTATATTAAAATTACACATTTATTGAAAGATACGGGTTTTTAAACAAAAATAGTTTTCTAACCCTTTTAAAAATTATATTTTTACTTCGTAAAATTATATTATCATTTATATTTAATATATATTATTTAAGAAAAATATTTTATTAAAATATAATTTATTTCAAAAATTCATCAATTCATAAAAATTAATTTCTTAATTAAAATTAAATATTACCCAAAAATAAAATTTGTGTATTATCGTATCAAAATAATTTATTTAATCATTTATAAATTAAAAATAATGAGGAATAAATACAATAATTATTTTATTTAAAATACAATAATTTTATTATTGAAAATAAAATATGAATATTTATATTGTTAGGGTTGAGATTTCTGTTTGTTCCACCAGCAATTGCTCTAAGGGTAAAGTGTGCGATAGTGAGATTTTCTTGGGGTGGTTCGGTGAAAATGGTTTCTATTGTGATCTCAATGTGCTTGAACTTATCCTTAAAATGGTTTTTCTCGTGATTTAGTTGTTGAATATAAGATTGGGCTTGGTCAAGGGTAAAACCCAGATATGTTGACATACTTGGAAGCTCCAATAAATAGGATTCATATGGTACGATCCTAGAGGTTGAGGCCATAACTTATTTTTTCTATGTCAATAGGGCCTTATCATAACCCTTAATATATATCAATCATATTTTCACTATTCAATGGATATATTATCAATGGTTAGGATTTTTAATGTTCTTTTGAATATGATGTGATATAACTTATAAAAGTCTGATATAACCAAATTAGTGCATGTGTTTCTATAACCACATTACATAAATAATGAATTTATTCATTTAAAAGGGGGATTTAATTTATAAATTTGTGTGTTGTTAAATTATTCTCCCCTTCAGAATTTTCTCCCTTATAATGTTCATTTCATACACTCAAACAAACAAGGGTACTTTTGTTTCATCGCCTCTTCTTGTTCCCATGTTTCATCCTTAAACTTGTGGTACTGGCACAACACTTCCACCATGTGAGTTTTCTTATTTAATATAAATTTGTCTCTATAATCTAAGATATTAATTGGATTATCCTCATATAAATGATCATTATCCAATGGTACCACCTCTAGATTCAGTACAAGTTATGGTTCTGGTATATACTTCCTCAAAAAGGATGCATGGAACATATCATGTACTTGAGATAGGTTAGGTGGGAGTGCTAGTCTATAGGCCACCGCTCTAATGTGATCATGGATATCAATGGGGATGATGTATCTAGGACTAATATTTCCATTCTTTCTGAACCTTATGAATTTATTCCATGTAGATGTATAAAGGAACACTTTTTCTCAAAACTCAAACTCTAGATCACATCACTGATTATTTTCATAGAATTTATACCAACTTTGTATAGATTTCATGTGATGTTGAATGGTTTAAACCTTTTCTATCATATCTTGGATAATATCTGGTCCCATCAACTTCCGCTCACTAACTTCATCCCAGCATGTTGGATTCTGACACCTCTTCCCATATAGATCCTGATAACATATCATTTGAATGATAAAATGAAAACTATTATTATATGATAACTCTATTATGGTAAGGTGTTTATCCCAATATTATATGAAAAAAATTGAACATGATCTCATCATATATTATCGATTTTGAATGGTCCTTTCAGACTGAGTATCCTTCTAAGGGTGATAAGCAGTTCTGAATCTCAGTTATATATTCAAATATTACTGAAGGATTCTCCAAAACCTTGAGTTAAGCCTCAGTTCTCAATTATATACAATAGAGATTGTCACACCATGTAGTCATACTACTTATCTTATATATATCTTGTAGATTTAGTCAAGATGGAAATATTATTTAATATCAATGAAATTCACTAACTTGTTAGGCTAATAGAATACCACCTATATGGTGTTATTTATTTTAGGTGTCATGGGGAGTCCTATAATGAATTCTGTGGTTAAGTTTTCCCATTTCCATATTTATTCTGACTTGACTTGCTGGCATACCAAGCATCGAGAAAAAAAATTCAAATCTCTCTATTTATGTTATCCCATAAGATATTTTTCTTTAAATCCCTATACATATTAGTGCTTCCTAGATGAATAGAGAAATATGATAAATGTGCGTCATCTAGAATTTTCCTCTTGAATTTTGGTTTTGATGGGATAGATATATAGTTTCCAAACCTTATAACTCTATCTTCATCTTGAACTCCAGAATATTTACTACCTTCTTCTATAGTAACTCATTATCTTTCTAATCCTCCTTGATTTTATCAATAATAAACAGGTGATAAGTTATTTGAGTAATGTAGGATGAATATACTTTTATTATACTCATTTAAATACTTTTCCTACCAAAGAATATTGGATCCCTTTTAATCCTCATCATTCATAGATTTGTGGGGTCATTTTTACTCAGAGCATCTACCAATTTATTAACTTTCTCTGGGATGTAAATGGATTGGATAATCATAATAATTAATTAGTTATAACCACATTTTTTTATATTAATATTATTTTGTGTGAATATATACTTGAGGCTTTTATGCTATGTATATATATCACACTTCTCCCCATAGAGATAATTTCACTGGATATTTAACATGAAGATCACTGCATTCAATTCTAGATCATGAGTTGGGTAGTTATTCTCATGGGTATTTAGTTGTAGGGAGGCATGGACTATTACTTTTTCATTTTTTATAATTAAACAACCCAAAAACAATTTAACTAATTACTATAAATCACAAATACATCTCCACTGGTGGGTAATGTCAGTACAAGTGCAGTGATTATCCTCTTCTTCAGCTCTTTAAAACTTTCCTCATGTCCGTCATTCTATAAAAACTTGACTCCTTTTCAAGTTATCTTGTTTAGAGGGATTGAAAATCATGATAATTTAATCATTAATTAATGATGATACCCAGATAATCCAAGAAAACTATGGATTTCCATTACAAATGTTGGTTTAGCCCATCTTTCAATCATCTCTATTTTTTGAAGGATCCACATGTATCCCTTTTCTGGGGACGATGCACCCCATGAATGTTAGTAACTCCACATAGAACTCATAATTACTATACTTATTATATATATCTTCTTTCTATAAGGTCCTCAGTACATTATTCAAATTATCCACATGTTTATACTTGCTTTTTGATTAAATAAGAATATCATCAATAAACACTACCATATATTTGTCAAGATAATCCATAATGACTCTATTTATCAAATCCATGAATATTATTGGAGTATTAGTGATTCCAAATTGAATCACTATAAACTCATAGTGCTCATACCTTGTATGAAAAATAGTCTTGTGGATATCCTCCTTCTTCAACTTTACTTGAGAATATCCCAACTGAATATCTATCTTAGAGAAATACTGGGCTCCACATGGATAATCAAACAAATCATTAATAAATGGAAAAAGATACTTTTTATTTATCATGATCTTGAAGAGTTCATGATAATCAATATAGAGGTGCATTATCTCATCCTTCTTCTTGATGAAGAGGACTGGTACACCCCATGGTGAAGCACTTGGATGAATAAATCCCTTATATATATAATAATGTTTTTTTTTCTTTAACTCCTTAAGTTCAACAATAGACATTATATATAGAATCTTGGAAATTATAAAATCCCTAGGTCTAATCTCGATTGAAAATTAAACCTCTTAGCTAGGAGGAAGACTAGAAAATTATTTAGGAAACACATCAGCGTATTAACTCACAATGAGAATCTCTTTAAGGATGATATTTAACTCATTCACAAACATCTGAGTTAGATACACTTTCTCATAGGGAAATAATATCCATGCTTGATATGATGATACATGTTGGGAAAACCCCACAAGGTGTTGTCTCAATGTTTTCGGGGTGATTGTATTCATTGAAAAATTAAGATGACTGTGTTTTAGTATTGATGGTATTGTCAAAGTAGATGCATTTAAGGTTTTCTAGTTTCCCATTGTTTATTAATTTTTGGAATCAAAATCGGGATTTGTTTTATGTAAAAGAAAGAGTTTTTGCATAAACTTTTTGGAGAACCGTAGAGCATCTAAAGTAGTTTTCATATTGTGGCTCACGAACCATGAAATGTGGAGTTTGTAGACCGAATAGTAGTGTAGCTTCACTATGTGGACCTCAAAGGAGGTACATGGAATTGATAAAGGAAAATTGAAATGGTAAATTTTTTTCAAATAGAATCATTACACATACCGCATAGCAAATAACACAGACCACCTAGTGTTCAACTCAAACTACAAATTGGATTGATGTTTTGCAGATAAGGGTAGTGATTTAAAGTCTTCACATAGGGTTATTCACTATGTGAACCACATAGTGGGATCAATTTTGGGATATTGTTGTTTTCGGAGTGAAGGTGGTGAATTAAGTCAAACTCAAAGGGTTCAAAATTTGTGAGAGGAAGGCGGTGATTTAAGGGGCACCAAGAATGAATAAATGTGCTTTTCAACCAGTATTGCAAGTTCATGATGAAGGAAATACCTCAAAAAGTTTTCATTAATTAGGATTAGTAGGTTTTAAGGATCTATTTTCTTCTATAAGTACCCTTAACCACATTATTAGGAAGATAAAATTTTATCAAAGAGGATTATCATTGGAAGAATTTGGCTGTGTCCAAAAGTGCTCTACGGACGAAGTGGTTCATGAAGGAAAAAATCGATGAAATATAATCTGGTTCATGGGGAAGGATTTTGTGAAGAAACAGTTCACAAATGATGTTTATTTTCTACCACTATAGCTAGAAAAGTAATGGTGATCCACACGGCATTATCCTTCCCTGAAGAAAAGGTCATCTGCAAAATAGAGGTGGATCGCCAATCACTCGCACTATGTGTTGTAAGGTGGTTCTTAAAGTAGGTAGTTCACAAAGTTGGAGGTTTGTGAATAAGGTTTCTACAAATGGAAAAGGTAGTTTGATAAAGTAATCTCTATAAGTAAATTTCTATACAGTGAAGTGTATTTCATCTGTTGGGTGAAAATAGAGCTTCATGCTACACATATGTGTGAAACTATTCTAAGGGTCTATAACATGTTCCTATCATGGGGTGTGGAAAAGACCATTATTTACTAAGCTAAAAATTAATTAAAGTGGTTAACCTTGGTTTTCTATAGAAATGATTTCACAAAAATAAAGTTTTCACCTTTATTTAGATGGAAATGGGGTGTTTTTAAAATTGATTAATTTTGAAATAAAAAAGAAACTAAATGAAGGAAAGAAATTTAAGAAACTTATTGAGAAAAAATTGATAAAACAAGTGATTAAAGACTATTATAGAGATGGTGATCAATTAATTTTTGGTTTTTCAATTATAATTCTATAATGGTTATAATTTATCTAATTCTCTTCTACTAAGTTGATAAAAGTGAGAATCCACAATGGCTTATTCTCACTCCCTTGGTCAAATGGTAATGATTATAATAAACTTTAACAAAATATTATATTTTTACACAATCCTTCCAATGTGTTATATAGTTGCAGTTAATACCCCCAATTGACTTAGGAAATTCTCAATCGGGTATTTCTTGTAACGCCTTGACCCTAGATTCCTAGAGTCGGTGAATTATTTTATACATTGTAATGATTACAATGAATCAAGTCCCAAAAGACTGGTCAGTTTAGCAGTCTTAGAAAGTAGATTACATACATGAACATTACATTACACTTTCTAACATACAACACAAAAAAAAATCATTTGATAATTCCATTTTTTTCATTTGCTTAACCATGCATCTCAAACATAAAACACTTCTTGGGATCCTGGGAAAAATAAAACATAAGAAAGGGGTGAGCTCAGATGCTCAGTAAGGGTAAATAATTTAGCAGAAGCTATAAAATTTTAATGCAAGATTTTTAATAAAAACAATATCATTTTAAATATAAACTTGAACATAATATGGAAAAAAAATCAAACATTACCATATAAACATGCACATGGATATTGTAATAGTCGAATAATCACATGTAATAACTAATTTCATAATGAGGTAATGTATTATACCAGACTTTAATTTTTGTGTTATGGCCTTGTGCCAGGACCTGTGGGCTAACAGTAATTGGACCCAAACCCAGAGAGCCTCTATAACTAGACTCCATCCTAGAGATCCTCTGTAACCGAAATCCTACCCAGAGAGCCTCTGCAACCAGACTCCAACCCGGAGGGTTTGCTGTAACCGGACCCCAACCCGGAGGGCTTATTTTTACCGGTCCCCAACCCGCAACATACAAGTCCAATACATTCATCATAATAAAAGGTTAAAATATAACATAAACATTTATATTAAAAATATCATACAAAATGTCAATACTTTATCCATAAACCATTATTGGTATAAAAATAACACATCCAGAGTCAAACATATCAAAAAACATTCAATACAATATATAATATTTGTATCATAAAAAATAAACTTCAAACAGGTTTAAAATCCATTAAATGATGTTTACATAGATGAAAATGATCAGTAAAATTATTTGAGGGAAATGCCCCTTTTTCAAGATATCGTTTAAAATTCTCACAATTTATAAAGGTCATCATTTAAAAGGTATTTTTGAATCAAAGTGTCCCATACAACTTTGAAACCTTTTAAAAGAATTATCATTTCAAAAAATTCATGTCCATATAAATTCATCCTTAAAATCATTTCAAAAACATGGAAATTAATTAAAAGAGTTTAGAAAGATAAATATTTAAAACATTTAAAATGATGATCTAGTTAAATAGAACCTCCCATAAATCCTTAAAATATTACTTTTGAAATAATTTTTATAAAATATGGGTGAATATGATAATTATTTACTAGAAAATACTTACACTTGAACAATCTCGGATAATAATGAGATTGAAGAAATAAGCCTTACCTCATTGTAATCAATTGAGTCGTATGAACAATAGTCAATAACCACCAAATGAATCACAGAATATCATGAATATAAAGAGAATCATGATAATATATATCAAATGGGTGAACACAATACACCACATGCAATAAATAATTGGTGAACAATGGAAATCTCACGGAATTAAATGTGATATAAGAAACCCCTTACCTTGTACTTTTCCTTGGTCAAGGGTAGGTTAACATCCTCTTCTTTGGGTTCTTCATTTTGATTTGATCAAAATGGATCCTTAGGTTGGCTTTATGACTAAAGTAATTCCTCTAAGATGAATGGAGGATAATTGAGAGGATATTTGGGTAGGGTTTGGCTGAGCTAAATGGCTTTTAAGGTTTGAATTTGAGAGAAGGGGGAGTGCCCTTTTATAAGAGAGGTGAGGGGCACCTTAGGAAAATATTGAAATATTATTTTAAAATAAAATAATATTTGGTTTATAATGGCTCCAAATTGATTTATTTCAAAGATAATGTGGTTATGGGTCGAAATAATCTCATCCAATAGGTTTTAGACAAGTTTAGGTTACCATTTTAACATTATCTTTTAGATTTAACTCTGAGTTAAATAATTTAACTTTTACCGTGTCTTCTTGTATTCTTACGCTATATGGTCAATAAACATAATATCAACATCCAATAGAACCTTAAGTGGTTCATTATTGACATATATAATATTATTTAATCCCTTTGGATGAACCTTATATTTTTAGGAATATTACATCAACCAATAATATAATATTTGTTTTAAAAATTAATTTATTTCAATTTTGACACTATTTTGTATTTTGTTTTTGTGAAAGTAATAACAACCTTATCACTTCAAAAAAATTATCTAATAAACCCTAAAATTTCATATTAACCTATAAAATTAGTGGAATTCATAAAAAGTCTCAAATTACATTTATTTGGATATTTATAATATCAATATTTTAATCTTTCATTAATAAGGTAATTACTGCATCATCATTATGTCATAAATAAATTAAATTATTTAAGGTGTAAAATTTATAAATAAAATAACATTATGTAATAAATATTTTTATTTATATAATGAAAATTTATAGTCGAATTTATCTTATGTATAACCCTATATTAAAATGTTTCAGTTATGAAAACTTGAATTTTACACTTTTAACTCTTATTTAAATTAAATAATAATAAATGTCCTAATCTAATCCAAGTGGACCTAAAGGGTCATATTTTATTCCTCAGGTTTTTTTCGTCAAATTACACTTATACAATAGAATTATTACATGTGTTAAGGTAATTATAATATCATTTTTACCCTTAATTACTCTGTTTACGTTTAACTGTGGTAACTAAAAGTCAAAAGTTTCTATTCACCAAAAATTATTTTAATCTTATTGAACCAAATTGTACTTACTGAGGTTAACCGTGTCTCTCATATTTTTGAAATTCCACTCACAGAAGCGGTAAAATTCTGTTTTATACAAATTCTGAAATGCTCCTAGAAGGTGGGTAAAAGACAGTAAAAAGTTCAATAAATTTTATACATCTAATTTTATTATAAAAAATACTTCAATGAATTACATTGAACTAATATTGTTATTATGTATCTATTTTGACTTAAAAAAATTCAAATAAAGTAATTAATTATTTAAATAAAAAGTGGGTTTTGAACAATAACGCAGTGTTTTTCACTATTAATCAAAAATTGAAAGTTTTCAGAAAAATACCAAAAATTTACCCTAAGATAATTTTGATATTCCAAATTCAGAAATGAATTATATTTTACCAATTTCAAAACATAAAATTTTCATTAATTAATTTAAAATTAATTCCCATTGCCAAAACCAAAAGGCGTATTTTTAATAAATAATAACTATCAAAAGATTGACACTTGTTTATGTCCAATTTCAAATTGAAATTACTTACAATGACCAGAATTGGTTTAAATGTTAAAAATATAATCAAATTATACTTCCAAACCATTAAAATGTATAATTTAACACTATAAATTATTTTGATTAAAAAATTTGTTTTCAGTTAAAATATAGTATTTTTCACTATTCACCCAAATATGAAAGTTATCGGAAAAATACCAAAAATTTATTGAAACTAAATTCTTATGTCCCGATTCTAATGAAAAAGTTTATTTTGTCAAATTGAACATATAAAAGTTTCAAATATTGTATTTAAAAAGAGTTTTCCATTAAAAGGTGGTAAAATTGCATTTTTTTTAAATACTTCTTTTATGTGAAAAAATGAATTTGTTCTTACATTATGTATAAGAAGCTCATAATATGGATTCTAAAATTATAAGGATTATATAAAGTTAAAAATTCAGTTAATACTATTCATAACTGCTTTTGAATGGCTAGTTTGGTAAGTCTTGTGCGCTTGAACTCGGTGTTGCGTGTAGTGAAAGTTATTGAATTACTTCGAAGAAATAACGTACTGTGAAATCTTGGGGTGTTTCATTCTTCCCTCCTTCAATAAATTGCATCCTCACAATTTGAAATTGTTCTTAGAAAATAAAAGTTTGAAATTAGAAAATACCTTTGTGGGAAAACCCACATCAGAAATTAGGTTAACAAAATTTAGTCTTAATAAGAGGAAAGGGGAAATGAAAGGGTCACAACCAAATTATGATCTCAATTAGGAGAACATTGGTAGAAATTAGAGACACATAATCAGAGGAAAAACATAAATATTTATAGGGAGTGATTGAGGTCATCAATCACAAAAAGGTGTAAAATTGAGGGCCTTAAATCCATCAATCTATGCTGATTTAAAATACTATCGGTTCAACAAAACATAAGGTATTAAGATAGCACATTTTTTGTTTTAAGATCCCTTCCCTAAAGTTTAAGAATTAATTTATCCATAGAATAAGAGGAATATATATATATATATATATATATACTTGACAAGTATAGTTTAATCCTTCAACTAATTCCTACCATAAACTCATCTTTCACTCCAAAAGATTTTAAAAACATATTCTATTTATCCTAATCGTATAGGGTTCCAAAAATAATGAATTTATAATTCCCCTATAAGACCTTTTAAAAAAAGAAACTACATTATACAATCCAGGACATCACATAGGCTAGTGGTAGTTGATGCACCCTTGTCGCCCTTCGGTTGCAGTTACAAGTCTCACGGCCTTGCTGGACGCGACTGGTTGTCACCTGGCCTATGAGTTGTCCTTTTTATAACAATCCAAAAATAACCTTAACAATAGTATAAAATTTTCAAACTTAATCAATTCCAACCTTTAGACTTGTCCAAAATACTTCTATCCAAACTCATAGTTCAAATTTTATAAGGAAGTTAAAAACAATGAAGATCATTTTTTCCAGGTAATAACATGTGAACACCTTCATCATGTATTCTTTTAAAACATGGTAACACCCTAAATTACCATAAACCTTATTGATTACATTCATGCTCCCTTATTATTTATATAATACTAAATATATATCTTATATCCAAAAATTTTGAATATTCCAACAATGATGAAATAAACAAACTATTAATCAGTTCTAAACAAGTAAAGAATATCCAATATAATTTATCCAAATCAAACATCTCTTATTCCAAAATCACTACCTCATTATCAGGACTATATTAAGGATTACCTTTCTTTTAACCATGTATTTTCCAAAAAGTGTATCTTACTATTAAGTGACTTTTCTTAGAACCATATAATCTCAAATCCTTAATAACATAGTAATGCAGTACAATCCTTATTTATCTCCATAATTCAAATAACTAGTATATTGTTGATACGACACTCAAATGAAATAATTATATAATGACAACATAAAAACACTATTCATTCCTCTTAATCTGAGGTAGTATCATAATTTTATTATTATCCAATATCATCATTTGTGGTATACTCCGATGACTGGGACATTGATTCGCGTAGTGTCCCAATGCCTTGCAGATGAAGAATTTTACATTTGAAACCTTTTTATTGCCTTTGAAATCACTTACATGGTGTTCTTTTTCTCCAAATTTATAACAAATTCTCATTACCTTCAAGTATTTAACAAGGTGATTCTTTCCACATTTATCACATATGGTAAAATACTTCTTTCCCCTCTTCCCTTTATCCCTCTTTCTCTCTACCATCCTTTTCCAATCTTGCTTCCCTTCAAAGCCAAAGGACTCAGAGAATTCTTTACTTATCTTATTAACACATGATATTATTTATTCATATGTTGAGATTAAATGGGAGACTATTTCCCTTCTAAATGTTGGATTAATACCATGAATTATATGATCCTTCTTACTCTTTGGATCATACGAATTGATGGAGTTCGCATTCCTTCTACTGGGCACCATTTCTATACAATGGCATATACTAGGTCAGTTTATGAATCCCAATGAATAATTACAAACTTGTAAAATACCTAACGTAAATTGAACAGTTTATGGATATAATCCATAATCATAAAAATATTTTCTTTGAGGATTTATATACTCATAAATATTTCATAATGATTTGTAAAGAAAATGAGAATTATCATAATCATATCCCATAGGAGTGTCGTAACCAAGAGTGCAGCAAGGCTCGTTGTAGTGCACTAGTTCTCATTTGAGTCTAGCTCAAAGTAGCATTTTTTGGTTTTATCCCTAGGTACATATGTTCCAGAGCCGCCTCTACCTGATCGTATCCACACAGGGATGTATTTTCTTAGAAAACTCACAAAATCTCTACATTACCAATATTCTAGAAAGTTCTTCTAAACTAATCCTCAAAGTTTATCTTAGGGTAATGTGCTCTAATAAGAATTTATCGAAATCTAGTTTCCAAGGTTATTTCTAAACTTCCTATGATACCAACTGTAATGGATCGAGCCTAGATTCCCAGAGTCGATGCATTATTTTAATACATTGTCATGATTAAAAGGGATCAATTCCCGAAAGACCGATCAGTTTAGCGGTCTTGGAAAATAGATTACATACATAAACGTTACATTACACTTTCTAACATAAAACACAAAAAAAAATCCTTTGATAATTCCATTGTTCCCTTAGCTTAACCCTGCATATCAAACATAAAACACTTCTTGGGATCTTGGGAAAATAAAACATAAGAAAAGGGTGAGCTCAGATACTCAGTAACGGTAAATAATATAGCGGAAGCTATAAACTTTTAAGGAAAGATGTGTAATAAAAACAATAGCCTTTTAAACATAAACATGAACATAATATGGAAAAAATAAATCAAACATTACCATATAAACATGCACATGGATATTATACTAGTCGAATAATCATATGTAATAACTAATTTCATAATGAGGGAATGTATAATACCAGACTTTAATTTCTGTTTCATGGCCTCATGCCAGGACCTCTGGGCTAACTATAACCGGACCCAAACCTGGAGAGTCTCTATAGAGACCTGAAGCTTGACGTACATGGAAATTACATTACTTTTGAGAAATACTTAATACATAACAAAAATAGACACACAAGGACCGTAATAGTTTAGTGTCTTTGGAAACTCGGAATAAAATCTTCTAATCGTGGTGAAAGATATTCAACATCTCCCATAAAGATATTCCCCTTTTTTTCTTACCTAAAACCTTTCTTTATATCCTGGGGAAAAGAAAACATAAAAAGGGTGAGCTCAAATTCTTAGTAAGGGTAAGCATGGATATAATAAAACATACTATATAGATTTGAACTTAAAAACATGAACATAATGTTTAAACATCAAAAGCTAGAGCAATGACATAAAACATGGAAGTACGTAAGGCATAGATCATAAAGAAACATTAACAATGATAAAATAGCATGGGAATAAAACATGTAATTGTGGCATCCATTAAACACATGTAATGATTTCCATAGTAGCCAAGGCATTGCTGCCAAGACCATCTTAGTGGACAAAGTCCCATTCTGAATCAAGTTCACTCCTCGTTTCAGTCCTGTAACACTGAACCGGATTAACTTACCGTTCCAGCCATGTCTATCTCATGAGATATAAAATCTTTACCCAATGCATTGGAGGGAGATATAGGTCCCACCCATCTCATAATGAAATCATTCTTTCGTGTGCCACAAAATCATAAATCATACATCATAGCATAACCCATCAAATAAAATGGGATTCTTAAACATCATGCCATCATAACATAATCCATAAATAATTGATATCATTTCATCATAAGAAAATTGAAACCATTTAAATCATAGAGACATTTTACTTGAAACATACACATATGAAATAATTTCATCTTAGATGGAAATTAGTTTTGACAAAACACTTGAAATGAATTCTTGAGGAAAATATCCTTTCTTCTTTAAAATCATATTCTTTTCACAAAATTCCATGAAATTTTAAAAGATAAGGGTTTTTTTGAAAATAATCATGCAATATTGTAGAGGAAGCTTCTTGAAAATGAGGCGTTATGAAACCGTAAAAATCAGTTAACGCCGTATAAGTTGAAAATAAAATTCTTCTCGTACTTTTGCTGAAAAAGTCAAAAAGTTCCTCGTACGAAAAACGAAAAAAGATTCCTTTCATATACTTTACTAAAAACTCACAGAAGGGTAAAATTGGATTTAAACAATTGTAGTTGGATGGAAACAATATTACATATTGAGAGAACATGGATTTGGATGATAAATTACACCCCAGTAAATACCAAAGTATAAACAATCTCGAATAAAAATGAGATTGTGATATTTTCCCTTACCTTAGGTCCAATTTGCTTCGTAAGTGTCCGAACCTCCTGTATAATGATTTAAATAATGTCATTGACTTATTCCAGAATCATACTCATTGTTATGATATCATATATGGTTCACTTATGACTTTATATTACCCGTTCTTTTGTAAATTCCATGTTAAAGAGCATTTTGGGTAAAATCGTTTCATTTGTCGTCCGTGTTTTGACTTGTAATTATTCATATGATTACTTAGATCATGATTACTTAATTCCAGAATATAAAACATGATTTATATATAATATATATTCAGAATATACATATATATAATAGATCAGTAAATGGAAAGAAATACACCGTTCATGGAGACGGTAGGCCGTACGTACGCATGAACGCTGTTTTCGTTTCCTTATTGAGTTGAATGGAATTAAGTAGATGAAATACATATATATACACATAAATACAGTATCATTATTATGTCATATATTTCATTATTACTTATTATATATACTTTATAATCATCCATGAATGGTTAACGTGGAGAATTAATCTCATCGCGTCGTGGAGACGGTATTCCGTACGTACGCACGAGCGATGATATCATTCTCATGATCATGGAATTGTATTGGAGTGTATGTATTCTATTTCAGAATCAATGTCACTTTACAATAATCATATATAGTTATTATGTACACCATTATACCCATCCAAGTAAAGCGGTGGTGGAAAATAGATTACACCACGGCGTGGAGACGGTATTCCGTATATACGCACACGCGCTGATTTCATTTTCCGTAGGATGGATAGATGGTTAAATAGGGTTGTTTCATACTTATAATAACATATAAGTATATGAGTGATACTTATGTTATTACTTCATAACGAAACAACCTAAGAAGAAGAAGTGGAAGAATAAATAAATTTGAAAGAATCGGTAACAGACATTACCTCTTCTTTGAAGCGCCTCTTTGAGTCCTCCTCTTAGGGCACTAAAATTGGTATTTGAAGAAGACCAGGACCTCTAGGATGTTTCTAGGGAAGTGGAGAAGATAATTTTTCAGGGTTTGGCCGAGATTGAAGGCTCAAAGTGGTGTGAGGAAGAGAGCGAGGAGGTTCCCTTTTATAAGGGAGGAGAGGGGCTCCTTTGGAAAAACTAAAAATATTATTTTATTATAAAGACAAATTCGGTTTTAAATAGCTCCAAATTGATCTATTTAGAAGATAAGGTGGGGATGGGTTGAAATACTCTCATACAATAGAATTTAGACAAGTTTAGCTTCCTATTTTAACCTTATCGTTTATATTTATCTTTAAGTTAGATAATTTTACTTTTACCGTGTCTTTTTGTGTTCTTACACTATAAGGTTAATAAACTTACTATAACAAGCCAAAATAACCCCAAGTTGTTTATTATTAGTATATATAACCTTATATAAGTCATTTGGCCGAACCTTATATTTTTAGGAAAAAAATAACAATTAATAATATAATATTTTTTTAAAAAACTATTTTATGTCAATTTTGACACTATTTAGTAATTGATTTTTGTAAAAATCATAACAGAATGATTAGTTCGAATAAAGTTAATTAAATCAATAATAACATGTAATATTAACCTATAAAATTAGTTTAATTCATAAAAGTCTCAAATTACATTTATTTGGGTATTTATAACATCAATTATGTCAATATTTCATTAATAAAATAATTACTGCATCATAATTGTGTCATAAATAAATTAAATTATTTAATGTCTAAAAATTACAAATTAAATATAATTATGTAGGAAATAATTTTATCTTTCTAATGAATATTTATAGTGGAATTTATCTTATGTATAACCCTATATTAAAAATGATTTACTTATTAAACTTTGATTTTAACTATTTTAACCCTTCTTTGAATAAATTAATAATAAATATCCTAATCTAATCCAAGTGGGCCTAAATGGACATATTTTATTCCTAAGGTTGTTTTTGGTCGAATTAAACTTATCCAATAGAATTAGGACATGTGATAGGGTAATAATAATATCATTTTTACCCTTAATTACCCTATTTACTTTTAACCGTGGTAAAAAAAAGTAAAAAGTTACTATTCACCAAAAATTATTTTCCTCTCATTGAACCACATTTTACTTATTGACATAAACCGTGTCTCTCGGATTTTTTGAAATTCCACTCACAGAAGCGGTAAAATTGTGTTTTATGAAAAATTCAGTTTTTGAACTACCACTTAGTGGTTTCACTATTCATCAAAAAATGAAAGTTTCCAGAAAAATACCAAAAATTAGGCCTAAGATTAATTTGATATTATGAATTCAAAAAGGATTTCTATTTTATCAAATTCAAAACATATCAGCTACATTAACTAATTTAAAAATTAATTCCCGTCGTCAAAACAAATAGCGTGTTTTTAAGAGATAATAACTATCAAAAGATTGACACTTGTTTATAACTGGTTTAAATGTGAAATTACATCTAATAACCAACATTGTATTAAATTGTAAAAATATATTCCAAATATACATTAAAACCACTCAAATTAATAATTTATCACTATTAATTATTTCGATTAAAAAAGTTGTTTTTAATTAAAATTTAGTAATTTTCACTATTCATCAGAATATGAAAGTTATCCGAAAAGTACCAAAATTTCACCTTAGGCTAAATTCGATACTCCGAATCCAAAAATGAAGTCCATTTTGAGAGATAAAATTTTTAAAATTTTAAAAGGTGGTTATTACTATTCATAACGACTAGTTTTAATAATATTTTAATAGCATATCATTGTTTAGTGAAACTCGGTATTGCATACTACACACGCTATCGAGGAAGGTAGAGATTGCATGTAATGCAAGGAAACTAAAGGATGCGTGTTGTGCAAGCTTATTTTGGTGTAGCGTACAACACAAGGCATTAATGAAATTAAAAAAGAATATTTTTCATAAAATCTCGGGGTGTTACATTCTACCCCCCTTAAAATGAATTTCGCCCTCGAAATTCGTCGGGGTTATAAATGGTTTACTATTCAAAAGTTTCTTTAATATAAACCCCCATCGTAAAAAGTAATACCAAAACCAATCTTTAAAAACAAAATTATTAAACGTAACGGTTACCCAAATAAACTAATCACTGGGTTTCCACATAGGTGAAAATATGGATATGGAAGAGAAATCTAACCATCATGTTCTGATGGAGAGTGGTAGAGAACATGGCTATGGAAAAGCCAGCAATCAAAAAGCCATAAATTTGTGACGATCTAAGGTACCATCTGATTCATCAGATATAAGAGCACTATGACAACATTTTTGGTTTTCAAGATCATTTCCCTAAAGTTGATGAAATTGGAATTAGAAGAAATACTTTCGTTATTTTGGTATAGTCTCACTGTTGGTAGTTCTTTGGACAATTTCCACTTCATATCTTAAAGAAATGAAGTTGAATTTTTCATTTGTGATGTGTTAGCAGATCATGTGATAGAATGATTGGTCATTCCATCTGTCTCAAACAAAAGGTTAGAAAAGTTATCAAAAAATACATAAGTCCATCTATAGTGAGATTAATCATATATGGTTCATAAAATGGACTTACTTCATATATCATACTACTTAATATAATAAAACTAATTTCTAATAAACAGGGACTTCCTGTAGGCCAGTGGTAGGTGATAAAGGCCAGTCGCACTTCGGTTGTGGGTTCGATTCCCATAGCCTTGTCTGACGCGATGGGTTGTCGCCCGTCCTGCAGGTTTTCCTTTTTCTAAAGCTATATTACTATAACATCCCATCAATAATATCAAAAAAATTTCTATCCTAACTTATGTCTAACATAATCAATCCCAATATTTAGGCTTATCCAAAATACTACGGTCCAAGCTCATAGTATAAAAATGATTACTTGAAATGTCACATAACAATCATGTGAATGCCATCATTTATCCCCCATATATCATAAGATATGTCTTATTGGTCAAATTACAAACATGTGAATACCTTAATCATGTATACCCATTGAACCTTAGTGAAAACATGAATGTAGTTAAAAGTTAACACTTTCCACAAACCAAAATCCTCAAAATTATTTATACTCAAACCATGATATCACTTAGTCCTTATATCAATCATGAGCTCATGAATACAATCAAACATCTCATTATCTTCTTATCCCTTCATTATGTGCATATCATCTTCTTACCAAAAATATCTCAATCACTTTCCATGGTTACTGGTACCATTCAACATATACTTTCAAATACTTTTAGGAAAAAACAATAGTGTAACAATACTTAGATAATTCTTTATTCCATAGTACCATTAACTATACAACATAACTCTAGATAAACATACAATCATTCCACCACCTTCTAAAACCATTGACTGAGCTTCAACAATTCTTTCATCTCACATATCATTTGTAGTCTCTTCATCATCATCAACATAAATACTACCCATACGGCCATACTGATTCTCTTCATGAGACTTTCCCTTAGGGAACTGGTTTGCATAATGCCCGTACATTCCACATTTAAAACATTTAACCATTGTTGATGTCGTAGCAATACCATTATCCTCATCCATGGTGTTAACTGAACATTTTCCTTTGCACTTACTGGCTTTGTGTCCTTCTTTTACACTCCCAAAGCATCTTCCAGTTCCCTTGAAACAATCTCCCTGATGCCTCTTCCCACATGATTTACATGAGAGAAATTAAACTTTCTTTCCTCTATGATCATCATGAAACTCCATCTTTCTCTTATTATCTGAGTCGGGAAACTTACCAAAGTTGATATTATTGATCATATTATGATATTTATGATTAGGAATAATAACGATGTTTGGAATTCCAAATCCTGTTTCATTTGGTTTCTCATGAAGAATATCATTCCATTGTCCGTCATATCCTCCATTATCATGAATCTTCCTGTTTCCAGCCATTTTCTAAAACCCAAAAAGAATAGTGTGAGAGGCAAAAATCATGCTAGGGAAAACAACATAGTAAAGGGGGATCACCCTCAATATCTAACATCTTAGGTTAAATTCTAAGATCGTTACCATAGTTCTAAGACTATATCCTATACGTATACTTATCCTTAGTTACATCCCTAGACATACCTTAGAAATATCTCTAGGGATCTCCCTAACGTTTTCGCATCCTAGTTTCCAAAGGTTGACTAAACCTTTCCTCTGATACCAACTATAGAGACCCGAAGCTTGATGTACATGGACATTACATTACTTTTGCGGAATACTTAATATATAATAAAAATAGACACACAAGGACCGTAATAGTTTAGTGTCTTTGGAAACTCGGAATAAAATCTTCTAATCGGGGTGAAAGATCTTCAACATCTCCCATAAAGATCTTCCCCTTTTTTTCTTACCTAAAACCTTTCTTTATATCCTAGGGAAAAGAAAACATAAAAATGATGAGCTCAAATGCTCAGTAAGGGTAAGCATGGAAAAAATAAAACATACTATATAGATTTGAACTTAAAAACATGAACATAATGTTTAAACATCAAAAGCGTGAGCAATGACATAAAACATGGAAGTACGTAAGGCATAGATCATAAAGAAACATTAACAATGATAAAATAACATGGGAATAAAACATTTAATTGTGGAATCCATTAAACACATGTAATGATTTCTATAGTAGCCAAGGCATTGCTTCCAAGACCATCTTAGTGGACAAAGTCCCATTCTGAATCGAGTTCACTCCTCGTTTCAGTCCTGTAACACTGAACCGGATTAACTTACCATTCCAGCCATGTCTATCTCATGAGATATAAAATATTTACCCAATTCATTGGAGGTAGATATAGGTCCCACCCATCTCATAATGAAATCATTCTTTCGTGTGCCACAAAATCATAAATCATACATCATAGCATAACCCATGAAATAAAATGGGATTCTTAAACATCATGCCATCATAACATAATCCATAAATAATTGATATCATTTCATCATAAGAAAATTGAAACCATTTATATCATAGAGACATTTTAATTGAAACATACACATATGAAATAATGTCATCTTATATGGAAAATAGTTTTGACAAAACACTTGAAATGAATTCTTGAGGAAAATATCCTTTCTTCTTTAAAATCATTTTCTTTTCACAAAATTCCATGCAATTTTAAAAGATAAGGCTTTTGTTGAATATAATCATGCAATATGGTAGAGTAAGCTTCTTGAAAATGAGGCGTTATGAAACCGTAAAAATCCGTTCACGCCGTATAAGTTAAAAATAACATTCTTCTCGTACTTTTGCCGGAAAAGTCAAAAAGTGCCTCGTACGAAAAACGACAAAAGATTCCTTTCATATACTTTACTAAAAACTCACTGAAGGGTAAAATTGGATTTAAACAATTATAGTTGTATGGAAACAACATTACATATTGAGGTAACTTGGATGTGGATGATAAATTACACCCCAGTAAATACCAAAGTATAAACAATCTCGGATAAAAATGAGATTGTGATATTTTCCCTTACCTTAGGTCCGATTTTCTTCGTAAGTGTCTGAAACTCTTGTATAATGATTAAATAATGTCATTGACTTATTCCATAATCATACTCATTGTTATGATATCATATATGGTTCACTTATGACTTTATATTACCCGTTCTTTTGTAAATTCCATGTTAAAGAGCGTTTTGGGTAAAATCGTTTCATTTTTCGTCCGTGTTTTGACTTGTAATTATTCATATGATTACTTAGATCATGATTAATTAATTCCATAATATAAAACATGATTTATATATAATATATATTCAGAATATACATATATATAACAGATCAGTAAATGGAAAGAAATGCACCATTCATGGAGAAGGTAGGTCGTACGTACGCATGAACGTTGTTTTCGTTTCCTTATTGAGTTGAATGGAATTAAGTAGATGAAATACATATATATACACATAAATACAGTATCATTATTATGTCATATATTTCATGATTACTAATTATATATACTTATAATCATTCATGAATGGTTAACGTGGAGAATGAATCTCATCGCGTCGTGGAGACGGTATTCCGAACGTACGCACGAGCGATAATATCATTCTCATGATCATGGAATTTTATTGGAGTGTATGTATTCTATTTTAGAATCAATATCACTTTACAATAATCATATATATTTATTATGTAAACCATTATACCCATCCAAGTAAGGTGGCGGTGGAAAATAGAATACACCACGGCGTGGAGACGGTATTCCGTATGTACGCACGAGCGGTGATTTCATTTTCCATAGGATGGATAGATGGTTAAATAGGTTTTTTTCATACTTATAATAACATATCAGTATATTAGTGATACTGATGTTATTACTTCATAATGAAACAACCTAATAAGAAGAATTGGAAGAAGAAATAAAGTTGAAAGAATCGGTAACGGACATTACCTCTTCTTTGAAGCGCCTCTTTGAGTCATCCTCTTCGGGCACTAAAATTGGTCTTTGAAGAAGACCAGGATCTCTAGGATTTTTCTAGGGAAGTGGAGAAGAGAATTTGTCAGGGGTTGGCCGAGATTTAAGGCTCAAAGTGGTGTGAGGAAGAGAGGGAGGATGTGCCCTTTTATAAGGGAGGAGAGGGGCTCCTTTGGAAAAACTAAAAATATTATTTTATTATAAAGCCAAATTCGGTTTTCAATAGCTCCAAATTGATCTATTTAGAAGATAAGGTGGGGAAGGGTCTAAATCCTCTCATCAAATAGAATTTAGATAAGTTTAGGTTCCTATTTTAACCTTATCATTTATATTTAACTTTAAGTTAGATAATTTTACTTTTACCGTGTCTTTTTGTGTTCTTACACTATAAGGTTAATAAACTTACTATAACAAGCCAAACAAACCCAAAGTTGTTTATTATTAATATATAAACCTTATCTAAGTCATTTGGCCGAACCTTATATTTTTAGGAATAAAATAACAATTAATAATATAATATTATTTTAAAAAACTATTTTATGTCAATTTTGACACTATTTAGTAATTGACTTTTTTGAAAATCATAACAGAATGATTAGTTCTAAAAAAGTTAATTAAATAAATCCTAACATGTCCTATTAACCTATAAAATTATTTTAATTCATAAAAAGTCTCAAATTACATTTATTTGGGTATTTATAACATCAATTATGTCAATATTTCATTAATAAAATACTTACTGCATCATCATTGTGTCATAAATAAATTAAATTATTTAATGTCTAAAAATTACAAATTAAATATAATTATTTAGTAAATATTTTTATATTTCTAATGAATATTTATAGTCGAATTTATCTTATGTATAACCCTATATTAAAAATGATTTACTTATTAAACTTTGATTTTAACTATTTTAACCCTTCTTTGAATAAATTAATAATAAATGTCCTAATCTAATCCAAGTGGGCCTAAATGGTCATATTTTATTCCTAAGGTTGTTTTTGGTCGAATTAAACTTATCCAATAGAATTAGGACATGTGATAGGGTAATAATAATATCATTTTTACCCTTAATTACCCTATTTACTTTTAACCGTGGTAAAAAAAAGTAAAAAGTTACTATTCACCAAAAATTATTTTCATCTCATTGAACCACATTTTACTTAATGACATCAACCGTGTCTCTCGGATTTTTTGAAATTCCACTCACAGAAGCGGTAAAATTGTGTTTTATGGAATATTCAGTTTTTTAACTACCACTTAGTGGTTTCACTATTCATCAAAAAATGAAAGTTTCCAGAAAAATACCAAAAATTAGGCCTAAGCTATATTTGATATTATGAATTAAAAAATGATGTCTATTTTATCAAATTCAAAACATATCAGATACATTAACTAATTTAAAAATTAATTCCCGTCGTCAAAACAAATAGCGTGTTTTTAAGAGATAATAACTATCAAAAGATTGACAATTGTTTATAATTAGTTTAAATGTGAAATTACATCCAATAACCAACATTGTATTAAATTATAAAAATGAAGTCAATTTGGAGAGATAAAATTTCTAAAATTTTAAAAGGTGGTTATTACTATTCATAACGGCTAGTTTTAATAATATTTTAATAGCATATCGTTGTTTAGTGAAACTCGGTATTGCGTACTACACACGCTATCGAGGAAGGCCGTGATTGTGTGTAATGCAAGGCAAGTCAAGGATGTGTGTTGTGCAAGATTCTTTTTGTGTAGCGTACAACACAAGACATTAATGAAATTAAAAAGAATATTTTTCATAAAATCTCGGGGTGTTATAGTCTCTGTAACCGGACTCCTTCCTGGAGAGCCTCTGTAACTGGACTCTAAATCGGAGAGCCTCTGTAACCGGACTCCAACCCAGAGGGTCTACTGTAACCTGACCCCAACCCAGAGGGCTTAAATTTTCTGGTCCCCAACCCGAAACATAATATTCCAATACATTCATCATAATAAAAGGTTGAAATATAACATAAACATTCGTATTAAAACTAGCATACGAAATGTCAATACTTTATCCATAAACCATGAATGGTATAAAAATAACACATCCACAGTAAAACATACCAAAAAATATTCAATACAATATGGAAGATTTGTATCATAATAAATCAACTTTAAAAAAGTTTAAAATCCATTAAAGGATGTTGACAAAGATGAAAATGATCAGTAAAATGCTTTCAGAGAAATACCACCTTTCCATGAAATCGTTTAAAATTCTCACAATTTATAAAGGTAGTCATTTAAAAGATATTTTTGAACAAAATTTTCCCATACCACTTTGAAACTTTTTAAAAGAATTATCATTTCAAAACATTCATTTCCATATAAATAAATCCTTAAAATCATTTTGAAAACATAGACATTAATTAAAAGAGTTTAGAAAGATAAATCTTTAAAACATTTAAAATGATGATCTAGTTAAATAGACCCTCCCATAAAACCATAAAAGATTCCTTTTGAAATAATTTTTATAAAATATGGGTATCTATGATATGTATATCCTAGAAAATACTTACACATGAATAATCTCATATAATAATGAGATTGAGGAAATAACCCTTACCTCATTGTAATCAATCGAGTCGTATGAACAATATTCAATAACCACCAAATTAATCATAGAATATCATGAATATAAAGAGAATCATGATAATATATATCAAATAGAAGTACACAATACATCACATTCAATAAATAAGTGGTGAACAATGAATATCTCATGGAATTAAAATTGAGATAAGAAACCCCTTACCTTGTACTTTTCCTTGGTCGAGGTTAGGTTAACCTCCTCTTCTTTGGGTTATTCCTTTTGATTTGATCAAAAGGGATCCCTAGGTTGGATTTATGACTAAAGGAAGGTCACTAAGATTAAGGTAGGATAGTTCAGAGTATATTTGGGTAGGTTTTGGCTTAGCCAAATGGCTTTGAAGGTGTGAATTTGAGAGAAGGGGGAGTGCCCTTTTATAAGAGGGGTGAGGGGCACCTTAGGAAAAGATTGAAATATTATTTTATAATAAAATCATATTCTATTTATAATGGATCCAAATTGATTTATTTTTAAGCTAAAGTGGTTATGGGTCGAAATATTCTCAACCAATAGGTTTTATACAATTTTAGGTTACCATTTTATCTTTATCTTTTAGATTTAACTCTAAGTTAAATAATTTAACTTTTACCGTGTCTTCTTGTATTCTTACACTATAGGGTTAATAAACTTACTATAAACAAACAAGAGAACCTCAAGTGGTTAATTAATGACATATATAATATAATTTAATCCTTTTGGCCTAACCTAATATTTTTAGGAATATTAAATCAACAAATAATATAGTATTTGTTTTAAAAATTAATTTACGTCAATTTTGACGCAATTTGGTATTTTGTTTTTGTGAAAGCCATAACAACCTTATCACTTCCAAAATAATCTCTATAATAAACCCAAACATGTCATATTAACCTATAAAATCCGTTTAACTCATCAAAAGTCTCAAATTACATTTATTTTTATATTTATAATATAAATTATTTTAATCTTTCATTAATAAGGTAATTACCGCATCAACATTATGTAAAAAATAAATTAAATTATTTAATGTATAAAAATAATAAATAAAATAACATTATATAAGAAATCTTTTTATATTTCTAATGAATATTTATAGTCGAATTTAACTTATGTATAACCCTATATTAAAATGTTTTAGTTATGAAAACTTGAATTTAACACTTTTAACTCTTCTTTAAATTAAATAATAATAAATGTCCTAATCTAATACAAGTGGACCTAAAGGGTCATATTTTTTTCCTAAGGTTGTTTTTGGTCGAATTACACTTATCTAATAGAATTAAGAAATGTTTTAAGGTAATTATAATATCATTTTTACCCCTAATCACCCTATTTAATTTTAATTGTGGTAAATAAAAGTGAAAAGTTACTATTCACCAAAAATTATTGTAATATTATTGAACTAAATTTTACTTACTGAGGTTAACCATGTCTCTCATATTTTTTAAATTCCACTCATAGAAATGGTAAAATTGTGTTTTATACAAATTTTCAAATGCTCCTAGAAGGTGGGTAAAAGACGGTAACAATTTCAATAAAATTTTATACATCTAATTTTATTATAAAAAAAGACTCCAATTAATTACATTGAAATAATATTTTTATTTTGTATCTATTTTGACTTAAAATAAATTTAAATAAAATAATTAATTATTTAAATAAAAAGTGGGTTCTAAACAATAACGCAGTGTTTTCACTATTCATCAAAAATTGAATGTTTTCAAAAAAATACCAAAAATTCACCCTAAGCTAATTTTGATATTCTGAATTCAAAAATGAATTATATTTTACCAATTTAAAAACATATAATTTGAATTAATTAACTTAAAATTAATTCTCATTATCAAAACCAAAAGGCGTATTTTTAATAAATAATAACTATCAAAAGATTGACATTTGTTTATGTCCAGTTTCAAAGTAAAATTACATAAAATTACCAGCATTGGATTGAATGGTAAGAATATAATCTAATTATAATTCCAAACCATTAAAATGTATAATTTAACACTATAAATTATTTTGATTAAAAAAGTTGTTTTCAGTTAAAATATAGTATCTTTCACTATTCACCCAAATATGAAAGTTATCTGAAAAACACCAAAAATTTATTGAAACTAAATTCTTATATCCTGATTCTAAATAAGAAGATTATTTTGTAAAATTGAATATATAAAAGTTTCAAATATTGGATTTAAAAAGGGTTTTCCATTAAAAGGTGGTAAAATTGCATTTTTTGAAAAATACTTCTTTTATCTGAAAAATATGAATTCATTCTTATATTATGTCTAAGTAACTCATAATATGGATTCTAAAATTACGAGGATTATATAAAGTTCAAAATTCAGTTAATACTATTCATAACCGCTTTTGAATGGCTAGTTTTCTAAGGTGTGGTGCGCTTGAACTCGGTGTTGCGTGTAGTGTAAGTCATTGAATTACTTCGAAGAAATAACATACTATGAAATCTTGGGGTGTTGCATTTTTTATCCCAAGCAATCAAGAATGTTCACTACTCCTCACACACATACCAGCGATTATTGAGTACTTCACCACTAATACCTAATCTATTCCATTGTATATAGACCAGAACCTAGTATAGTTGGATATTGATCCTTAACCAAAGAAATAAAAACAACATAATAAAAAATCAAATAAAATCATACATGATAATAAAAACCATTTTAAGAAATTGAAACTGATTTCACAGAAGATAGAAAAAGATCTTAAAACATTAAGTAAATGAACTCAAGAATTAAAAAAGGGGAAATAAATCCTTATAAAAAAACAAATAAGTTTACCCCTGCATGTTAAGGGTATCCTTAAAGAATGAGGAAGAATAATTCATTATGAAACTAAGAAAAATAAAATAAAGAAAATAAAGAACATAAAATTTCCTCCTCCAGAATCTGTCCACTAGAAGATTGCTTTTTTTCTGCCCACTAGATACCCAAAACATGTCAAGGTCTCTTGTTAAAATATGTTAGTTATGTTGTTGGATATATAACCTCAAAATTACAAATATTTTGGATAGGTTTAAAGGAATATATGGCCAAATTAATGAACATTACTTTTTCTGGCTGCTAAAAACTATTCCATCTACTCCACATTAACTTGCTCAAAGGATACCTTAATTATATAATTTATTCATGAAATTAAATAAAAAAATGACCCATAAAGTATTCTATAAAATCAATATATAATCATATCATTTTAATTTTGGTATCCCGACATATTTCTCATTTAATGAGTTAGGTTCTATTCTACCAGCTAGAATAAATTTCTCCAATTAATTGATTTTCTTGGGTTAGTGTGTTTTGAATTGGATATAGGTCTACAAGAAAAAGTTTAATACAAAGAACACAGAAAGTCTAAAAAAATAATCACTTAAATTGGATCATCATTGTAAACTTTATGCTCAAAAAATAAAAGCTTCATTAAACTTTAAATTTTCCTAAATTAATCAATTTTAATAATTAAGCCCAAAATTCAACAAAAATACAAAATTAATTAAAATTACATAAAATTTAATAATTGGTATAGATTAAATCACTAAAACAAACATGAAAAATAATTAAAATATTAACTCTATCAATTCCCCCACACCTTTCACTTGCACTCTTGTAAAAGTCAACATCAAAACCAAATCAATGAAAATTCAAAACACATACCCATGAGATCCATCAATTCCAAACAAAGAAAAAAAAGATATCATGCTTCATAAAAAAAATATATTTCAAGTTCTCAAATCATATTTTTCAATATATTTCATATTCATTTATCCTCCCATGAACACAAGACACTTACCTAACATGTATTTTCCCTCATTGCATAAATTTCAGTTTTCAACAATGTCTTTCACATCCAAACCCATGCAAAGGTCACCATAGGCTTGATAAATTCCAAAATCTCCACCCAATTTGATTAAAATACATGTTTTTATCATGAGGACATATAAATGTTGTTTTGTGGCTTTTAGTTGGTAGGATTTTTATGTGAAAAAATATGAGGCCGAATGAGGAGGGATTGGCTCTTTTTGAAGCAAAATGGAAAGATTATAATTTTCACTTAAGTATGGTATCCTCTTCACTTCCCTTAGTAGTAATTCATCTCTGTCATCATGAAAAATCAAGGAAATTTCAAACCATTCATCATTTCAACAGCAAAAATTTCAATTTTCTCAAACTTATTTTTTATTGAAAGATCTAGATAGGCACAACTTTCAACAGAATGGTTTTTTTACAGTAGAATACACAACTCTTAATGATTTTATTTTCCACCCAAAGTATCAAAAAATGAGGTATCACAATACAAGATAGATTCCCCCACACATAAGTTCAACTAGATTATGCAATTTCACTTGAAGAGAAGGTTGGATAAGGAAAATTGGCTTGTAATCTGGCTATCTTAATGGGTTATTCATGGCTTCTAAGGGCTAAAAGAATTAAATGTGCAAGTTATACCATTATAAAAAGGATAATATTGAAAAGTGGAATTTAAAACCAAATAAATTCCATAATAATTTAAAATAAAAGTACCTCAAACCCTTAAGTTTTGATAGAAATAAATCAAATTATAGTTAAATCAAGCATGATTTGGTTCTCTCAATAAGTTGGGTGAATGTAAAGAATATGAAAACAATAGTTCAGGAGCCTCATATGAAAGTTATTTCAAAGATATATATAGTGATATGTGGCATGGAATTTAAAAATCAGAGTACATTTCATGAAATTCCTAAATATTTGAACTTGAAACAAAGTCATTTTCATCATTCATTTAATCTCAGATTCATAGAATAAATTATTTTACTCATGTAAATGGGTTTCAAATATGTCAAAGATAATCATTTCTACTTAAAAGTTTCAAAAAAACACAAAAATTGAAAAATAAACACACAAAATTTGAAAAACAAACAACTTTTTTTTGAAAATAGGAAAACAAACAACAAATACAAACCCTAAACTACAAATGTTCCATCCCCCACACTTAAGTGATGCAGTTTTCTCAATGAATTCAAATAGATTTGACATTTAATAATATTTGAAAAATTAATCACAAAAAGTAAGAAAGTGTAAAGGATAGGTACAACCTCGTGGATTTTATTGATAAATAGATTAGAGAAGTGTGATCACCTCCACTAGATATGATGGAATGGTCCCAAGGAATTTCTTCAGCCTATATCCATTAATTGTGAATGGATTATGCAATCCATCTTTCACAATCTTCACAACACCAAAATGATATACATGAGTAACTATAAATGGAACTTCCCACATGGAATAAAGTTTACCTGGAATCATCTTGAGTCTTGAGTTGAATAACAACACTATGTCTCCAGGATGGAAGTCATTCAGTTGGATCATCTTGTCAAGTGCCACCCTTGTTATTTCTTTATAAATCCTAGAATTTTTAAAATATTCCCTTCTAATTTCTTCTATCTCCTATAACTACAATCTTATCTCTTTTCCAAAACTTTCAAGATCCAAATTCATCTTTCTCATAGCCTAATATTCCTTATACTCCAATTCCACTGAAAGATGAAAAGTTTTCCAATAAATTAACCTATATTGACTCATTCCAATTTGGGGTTTGTAGGTTATCATGTAATACCATAATATGTCTTCTAACCTTTGGATCCAATATTTTCTGTTTGGATTAACTACCTTTTTCAAAATTCTTGTGTTTTTCTTTTTGGATACTTCAGCTTACCCATTGGTATGTGGATGATAGGGAGTTGATGTTTCATTATGCACCTCATACTTCTTCATTAAATAATCCATTATTATATTACAAAAGTGAGTACCATGATCACTAATGATGGCTTTGGGAACTCCAAACCTACAAAATATGTTTTCCCCAACAAAATCACAAACAAATTTAGTATCTTCAGTCCTGGTGACTTTTTCTTCCACCCATTTAGAAACATAATCAACATAAAGAAAGATATAAAAATTTACAAATAAAATTGGGAAAGGTTCATAAAATATATCCCCCAAACTTTAAAAATTTCACAAAAATTCAATGGATTTTGGGGAATTTATTATCTCCTTTAAATATTTTCAGAAAACTCACATTTTTAACTTCTTTTACAATGTTCATGATCATCTTTAAAAAGGGTGGGGCAATAAGTTCCTGATTACAAAATCATCCTTTCTATCCTTTGAGGTCCAAATTGGACTCCACAAGCTAAAGTATGACAAATATTAAATACAAAATCAATTTCAATTTCAAGAAAACATCTTCATATCACTTGGTCATTGAAAATATTCAAAAGAAATGGATCATCCTAGATGTAATATCTAGACTCAGATTTCATCTTCTGAATTTTCTGATAATTTAAAAGAGATAGTACCTGATATGTTACTAGATAATTTACTATATCATCATACCAAGTCACTTCTCCATCAATCAAGTACAACTTCACTCCTAGACGGTGGTCATTTTGTGGTTATTTTTCTGGAATTTCACCTTTAGTAGTGTTGAGCAATCTACTTAAGTGATCGGCCACTTGGTTCTATGATCCATTCTTATCTCTAATATATATGTTGAATTCATTTAGTAATAGCATCCATATTACTATCCTTGGTTTAGCTTCTTCCTTCTTCATCAATTACTTAAGAGCTCCATAATTATAAAATAATGTGACTTTAATTCTAATTAGATAAGATCTAAATCTTTCTAAATCAAAAGCAACTGCTAAAAAATCTTTTTCTATTTTTGTGTAGTTGAATTGTTCCACATATAAGGTTATTGAGGCATAGTAAATGACTTATGTCCCACCCTAAATTCACTGAGAAATAACTACTCCAAATTCTTGGTTTGAAGCATCACAAAGTAGCTCAAATGGTTCTTCCCAATTTGGAGGCTGCATTACTAGTGGTGTAATCAATCTCTTCTTTATCTCATCAAATAATTCCCTACATGATCCATTGAAATCAAAATTAGCATCTTTAAAAAGTAATTTAGAGAGAGGAAGAAAAATCGTACTTAAATCATTGGAAAAACTTATGTAGAATCATGCATGTCCTAAAAATGATCTAGCATGATTCCTATAAGTTGGGTAAGTAAAAGAATTTATCACTTCAATTTTTGATTTATCAACTTCAATGTTATTTTTGGAAATTAAATTCCCAAGGAAAATTCACTTATCAACCATGAAATGACACTTTTGAAAATTCAAAACAAGATTCTTTTCAATGAAAGTTTTCAAAACTTTTTCTATATTTTTTAAACAATGGTCAAAATAATTTTTAAAATCTATGAAATTATCCAAGAAACATCTAAGAAATAATCAATGTGATCAAAAAAATACTTACCATACACATATTAAATTTACCTAGAGAATTACACAATACAAATGATATCCTTTTGTACAAAAAAGCGTCAAAGGAACAAGTAAAGGTAGTCTTCTCTTGATCCTTGAGAGCAACAGGTATAAGGAAATAACCTAAAAATCCATCCAAAAAGAAATAATGATTTATCCTTGTCAATATATCTAACATCCACTCAATGAAGGGAATGGGGAAATGATCTTTTCGAGTGACCTCATTCAACTTCCTAAAATCTATGCACACTCTCCATCTATTCTGAATTATTATAGGGATTAATTCATTCTTCTCTTTCCTCGAAATGGTTAGGCCATCTTTTTTTGGAACTACATGGATGGGGATAAACCATTGTGAATCATATATGGGATAGACAATCCCAGCTTCCAAGAGCTTCTCAATATCTGTCTTTACAACCTCCATTAGGGTGGGTTTCATCTTCTTTTGGGGTTGTATGACAAGTTTGGAATCTCCTACAAGAAGAATTCTATGTGAGCTTGTTTTTGGGTTGATTCATGGGATATCACCTAAGATCCACCCTATTGCATGTAATTACCTCTTAAAAGATCAATCAAGGATTTTTCTTGGGTTTCAGACAAATTATTAGCAATTATCACTGGTAATTTCTCTCCCTCCATAAGATACATATATTTTAGATCATGGGGGAGTGGTTTTAATTCCAAATTAGGGGGATTATCGAGGGATTAAATTAAATTTAGTATCCCCACTTCCAAATTTTATACCTCCTACACATAAGAAATTATATCATACTCTTCATCATTTAACAAATCATTAAAAAAATTAGACGTTACCTCTTCCTCCAACATAAAATCAGAATCTCAATCAGTTTCAGTATCTACACATTCAGTGATATTTTAAATGTAAAAATTATATCCTAATTATAAGAATTCATCAAAAATGCATGATTCTTCAATTGGTTCAGAACCAATTTCATGGGAGAGTTCAAAGAGTGGGTGATCGTCTGATGGGTGCCTCATGGATACAAAAATATTGAAGTAGATAGTACTATCTCCAAATTTCATAGTGAGTGTCCCTTCATGGAAATTGATGATGGTTTTTTTGTATTCAAGAAAGGTATCCCCAAAATTATGGGTGAGTGTGATGGGATCCTATTATATTTCATATTCAGTTCATAGAAGTCAGTTGGAAATAAGATATCTTTGACTTTAATATGTACATCCTCTAAAGCTCCTGCTAGAAAAAATGTGGATATGTTTTCAAGTTATACCACCACTCTTGTGGGATTCAAGTCTCCCATATGAAAATAAGTGTATACTGAGTAAGTCAATACATTAATTGAATCACCTAGATCACATGAAGCATTAGAGAAATTTAAAGAACCAATAGTTCATGAAATGTAAAATGTCCCTAGATCTTGACTTTTGGTTGGAAACTATGGTGTGAAAAGGGCTGAGAAACTTATTCCCAAGTTGATCCTATTATTCCATTTAAGTATCCTATTATTGGTGAAAATATGCTTAAAAATTTTAGCATACTTAAAAAAATTATTTCTTAAAGTAGGGGGATATTGATTTCCACTTTCTGGAAGGTGTCTAGAATTTCTTTTTGAACTGCTTTTCCTGCAACCAATTTGATTCAATCATCCTTGATGGAAATGGTGGGGTAATTATTTATTCACCCTTTGTTTCATTTAAAATGGTGTTTCTTGTCTCTTATTTCTTGGGATATCCTTCTCCTCCTCCTCTTTCTTCTCTTCTTCCCGATGCATTTTCAATGAATTTTCTAAATTCCCCACTTCATTCTCCCTTAGCCCAGGTGGTCTTATTTCGGGCTCAATGGTGGCTGGTGGTGGGAGTTATTTTCCACTTCTTGTTTTCATCATGCTGAAATTCTATTTTCTATTTGATATTTTCTAGGAAAGATGTTTCTTTGTATTTTTCTTTAGTAATTCCATGATACTTTTGAACTTGTTCGGAAAAATATTTATGGTGTCTTTCAACCCCTCAAAATCAGATTTATACTATTGGTTTTGGATTGGAGGTTGTGCACGGGTGGATGGATTATCATAGGGTATCTATAAATTGGGTGGTTTTTGGTAATAATTCTAGTTATAATATTTCTTTTATTGAAACTATGGTGGGTTTTTTATTTATTCAGGAATGGGGGTTGTTTTGGAACTGATTTTGGTACAAGGGTTTAGCTTGATTCTGCATATTTCCAAATCCATATTGGACTTGGTTAGGATCTCTCCATCCTTGATTTTTCTATAACTACCTCAGCTAAAGTTCTGTTGTGAAACTTTCCATTCCCTCATGAATACCTCTTGTGCTAGTATCTCTTGGACCAAATTGTTGAAAGTTCTAAGAAACTTCCTCAATCAATCCCTTGGTTTCTTTTGGTGACTTGTTAATCAATGCACCTCTAGATGATTCATCCATAAGGTTTCTATCATTTTCCATTAATACTTGATAAAATAATAAAGAAATTAATGCTTCTCAATTTCCTTATGTGGGATGCTGGAACATATCTTTTTAAATCTCTCCCAGTACTCATAAATTGTTTCTCCAGATGACTGTCTAGTGGCATAGATTTATTTTCTGATGGTTATGCACCTAGATGTGGGGAAGAATATTTGTATGAAACATCTTACCAATGTATTACAATAATTCAAATAATTAGGTTGTATGACATAAAACTAGAATTTAGAGGCTCCTTCCAATGAAAATGGTAACACCTTCCACTTTACATGCTCTTCAGCTACTTCTCATAGTCTAAAAGTAAAGCAGAAATGTGTGAACTCTTTAATATGTTTGTTTGTTTCTTCACCTTCTAAGTCATGAAATTTTGGAAGAAATGGAATTGTGTTATGTTTCATCTCAAAATCATTTTTCACTTTGGTATTTCAAGTGGATTATTTTTATTAAGGAATTGTGGTGTACATAAGTCTCTACAGGTTTGGTTCTAATTTCCAACCATGATGATAGGCTCGAAGTAAACACTTAAAAAGTTTCACTTGAGTCTTCAAGAGAAATTTCCTCAAATTTAGATTGAAAATTTAGGTTTCCAAAACTATTTAAAAATTTTCTTTCAATTTAAAGTTCTATGGGGAAAGGGTTAGGGTTTTTACTTCTATTCATGCAACATAAGATAAAAAATGTTGGCACTACCTCCCTGGAAATGACGCCAAGTTTTGACACGTTCCTATCATGGGGTGTGGAAAAAATAATTATTTAATAAGTTAAAAATGTAGTAAATTTGTTATCCTAAGTTTTTTTCAGAGAGGAGCATACAATAATCAATTTTTTACCTTTATTTAGATGGAAAATGGGGTTTTTTTGAAATTGAATGATTTTGAAATGAAAAGAAACTAAAAAAAGGGAAGAAATTTAATAAAATTATTGAGAAAAAATTGATAAAACAATATATTGAAAACTATTATATTAGAAAATGATCAGGTCAAGGTCAATTTTCCAATTGTAATTCTATCATAGATCCAATTTATCCCATTCTCTTCTGCTAAGTCAATAAAAGTGAGAAACCATAATCGATTCTTCTCACTCCCTTGGTCAAATGGTAATGGTGAGAATAAACCATAACAAAATCTTATCTTGGTATAAACTCCTTCCATTTTCGGATAGAGTTGTATCAAATACCCCCAATTGACTTAGGTAATTCCCAATCAGGTCTTGTTTATCCCAAACAATCAAGAATGTTCACTACTCCTCACACTCGTATTGGAGATCACTGAGTACTTAACCACTAACCCATGATCTATTCCATCATACATATACTATAATATAGTGTAGGGAGATATTTATAATTGACAAATAAATAAAAACAATAGAATCTTAAACCAAATACAATCGTACATGATAATATAAACCATTATAAGAAATTGAAAATGATTTTGTAGAAGGGAGAAAGGGATCCTAAAACAATAAGTTCAAGAACTAAAGAATTCAAAAAAGGGAAAAACACCCCTTACCCAATCAAAAATAATTTTACCCCTCCATGTTAATGGTATCCTTAAATAAGTAGAAACAATAATTCAATACAAAACTAAGAAGAACAAAAGAAAGAAAACAAAGAACAGAAAATTTGCTCCTCCAAAATCTGTCCACCATAAGTTTGCTTCTTTTATGCCCACTAGATACCCAAAACATGTAAATGTATCATATTAAAAGATGTTAAAAATGTATTTGGATATCAACCCTCAAAATTTCAAAGATTTTGGACAGTTTTAAAGGAGAATATGTTTGAATTAATGAACATGACTTTTTATGGATGTCATAAATGGTTCCACCAACTCCATTTTGAATAACTTAAAGGATGCATTAATGTTATCATTTATTCATTATTTAATGGTAAAATGGCCCATATATTCTTATATATAACCTATCTAGAATCAGATAATTTGAAACTTTTTCTCCTGAGATATGCCTCATCTAATGAGGTAAGTTTCATTCTGCTGGTTAGAATAAATTTCCCCACTTGATTTATTTTTCTGGGTCATTTTATTTCGAATTTGATATGGGACCAGAAGAAAATGTTTATTCCCATGAAAAAAGAAATCTAAAAAATAATCGCTTAAATTGGATCATCATTGTAAAAGTTATGCCTGAAAAATAGAAGCCCCATTAAACTTTCAATTTTCCAAAATTAATCAATTTTCACAATTAAGCCCAAATTTTACCAAAAATAATAAATTAATGAAAATCCTGTCAAATTTAATAATTGGAAGGGATTAAATCATTAAAAAAACATTAAAAATAATGAAAATATTAACTCTATCAGTCTCACGCAAGGTGATACATACCAGGATTACTCAGTGAATAGTATCATTGTCATATCTAAACTCTTAAGAAGAAGAAGAATATAGAGAATCTACACCATTTGACAACATTTTCAGGAGGATTTTATGTAATAACCCCAACCCCAATATCCCAAAGCTGGTTTATTACTTAATTACATTGGTACTATGAAAAATAAATCACATCCTAAAGTACCAAATGGTTTAGTTGATTTAGAAAACCATATAAATATATAAGTTTTACATTACAAATTGAAATGAAAAAAAAAACATAGAAACCTCATTGGGAAAATCCATAAACTTCTAGATTATTCCTAAAATTAATTAATAATATACATATTAGTATCTTGGGGGAAAATAAAACATAATAACTGGGTAAGATCAGATGATCAGTAAGGGTAATAAACATATCATAATCAATCATAAACAATAATGCATGGTGAATAACAGAAACACATACCAATAAGATATAATCTTGAGTATAATATAGAAGGAATGAGAGATGAATATATAATTCCGTATAAATAATCACATGAAACATAAACAGGTATATTATACTATTATAATAATCACATGATTTATCAATTACTAATATCATACTGGTGGAATACATGATTTTGGACATCTAAAACATATCGTCGAGGCCTCGTCCACGACATCTTAAAATAAATGGTTAAGGCCTCAGCCAAACCCATATCTTTTTTGTCTCATGAGACCTACCAATGAATCTAGGGGATATATAGGTCCCCACACATCAATTACTAAGTTTAATGAATTCTTAATATGAATGAGGTGAAACATAAACAACATATACAAACAAAATATAATTAACTTTCCCAAACAGTTAACATAATCACTAACCATTCTGAGTAATATGGTAAATGTTATCAAACTAACACATCCACAGTCAAACTAATCATAAACCATTTAATAAAATATGGTAGATTATATCATCAAATATTAATACCAATTAATAAGTATCAATATAATTTTTTAAAATATATTAAACTACTCTAAAAATCATCGAGGAATTCTTGAGAGAAATACTCTTTTTACTTTACAAAGAAGAGTTATTTTGGAAAAATAATCTGTAATTTTCAAAAAATAATATTATAAACATTTATATACCATAAAATAAAATGGAAGGAAAAAATATTCTTTAGGAATAAATTATTTCCAAATTAAGTGAAAACATGTGAAAATATTTTTTAGAAACATTTAAAATGGGCCACTTTAGTGCGGTTTTAGGGAAAATATAAAAGAGTCTAAAAAGAGGAAAAATGATTAATTGTTTACATAAAACTATAAATGAGATAAGATATTTTTTTATTATAAAAATAGTTATTTTAGAAAAATATGTGTTCCATAAAATAGATTATGGAGTGTAATTGAAAATGGGAGAGAAATCAAGAAATTCCCTTTAATTTGGCCTGCTTATCGAGAGGAATTGAAAATGAAACCTTATAAAACATATATTTCCCCATAAAATAAAGATGAAATGATTTGGATACATGATTTTGGAACATATTAATAGGATATAGAATAATTATATAAAAATAAAGAATAATTACATTAAGGTAAAGATAAATAATGTGTAACCTGAATGAAAAATAGAGGTTTGGCTAGAAACCCTTACCTTATGTCCGAAAGAGTTCTTCTCTTATACTTAACATCATGGATAATGAAATTACATTCATTAATAATTTTATTAATGACCTATTACACGTGAATTTTATTTATTATAATTTTATTAAGTTTATATATGACCTTTTTGATGAGTTATAAGATTCAATTTCATCGTTTGGAGGTGTTTGTTTCCTTGGTTTTCACAATTGGTTCACTTGTATAAATGTAAGAAAGATCATATAAAATGAGAATAGTTATATAGAATTGAAATTATATTTTATTAATAAAAATCCATAATATTAAATTTTTATATAAGTTATTTTTTTATTTGGGGTGACGATAAATCATTAGAAAAGACATTAGTGATAATCGTTCAGATTATTTTGGTGGTTTTTTTATCATCCCAAACTAGTTTTGTTTCATTAACTAACATTATATATATATATAATAGTTACATAACACTAAATAAGATATAATACATATATTATAATCTTTTTTAACCATAAAAATGGTTTTATGACCATCCTTGAATGAAGAATTGAAAAATGAAAACACGTTGTCCACAAAGCTGGTAAGTCAACACATCACACACGATGTTTTCATTTTTAGAATAAAAGGAAGAGGGGAAGATAATTTATGGTGTATTTTACATTAAAATAATAAAATTCCAGTGTATATCATATACTAGAGTTATCATAAATTTTTTGATAGAGGAGGTGAGGAGAGTATAAGAAAACAAAATAAATTGAAAAGAAAATTAAAAGAATGAAAGGGGGTTTACCTCTTGAATTATTCTCCTTGAGAACCTCATTAAGGGACATTGAAATGGTATTTTGGTGAGAACAGTAATACCATAATATGTAAATGGGCATAATATAATAAAGAATCAAGTATTTTTAGGTGTGAGGAGAAAGGGTGGTGAGGGGTAGTATTTATAGTGGAGGAGAGGGGTATTTTTTGAATATTGTATTCATTTTTTTATTATTTTGGATCAAGACTATGAATATTTTGAGCACTATCACTAAATATATTAAAAAAATTAATGGTAGTTAGAGATTATGGTTATTATATCATAAATTTCTCGATGAATGGTATATTTAACTTGTAATGTATTTTAATGTAAATTACCGTATTTTACTATTCACCAAAAATTCAAGTATTTTAAAAAAAATACCAAACATTAACCCTAAACATTTTTAGACATTTAGAATTAAAAAATGAAATCCATTTTATGAAAATAATTTTCTAACTATGAGGATGTTAATTTTTTAATTAAAATCATCTTTTATTCAAAACAATATTGATTTTAAAATTATAACTTGTTTTATGACACTTTGAAAAATTAATTAATGTCTCATAAAATTATCTTATAATCATAATACAAAAAAATACTAATTTATGTGTAACACCCCAAGCTTTCACGATATGCTTCTCTTTCAATAATGCAATAGCTTGCATTGTACGCAAGTTCGAGATTCTAATACACCGTAACCAATCAAAGTAGCTGTTATGAATAGTAATACCTAATTTTTGAAATTTTATAAATTTTATCTTTCAAAATGGACTTCATTTTTGGATTCAGAATATCGAATTTAGCCTAGGATGAAATTTTAGAACTTTTCGGATAACTTTTATATTTTGATGAATAGTGAAAATTACTAAATTTTAATTAAAAACAACTTTTTTAATCAAAATAATTAATAGTGATGAATTATACTATTGATTGGTTTTAAATAATAATTAGAATATAATTTTACCATTTTATCCAATGGTGGTCATTATAAATAATTTCACTTTGAAATTGGACATAAACAATTGTCAATCTTTTGATTGATATTGTTTCTTAAAAACACGCTATTTGTTTTGACAATGGGAATTAATTATAAAATTAATTAATGCAACTTATATGTTTGTGATTTTTTAAAATAGAAACCATTTTTTAATTCAGAATATCAATTATAGCTTAGGGTGAATTTTTGGTATTTTTCTGAAAAACTTCAATTTTTGATGAATAGTGAAACCACTAAGTGGTTGTTTAAAAACTAATTTTTTCGTGTAAATGAAACATTACCACTTCTGTGATTTGATTTTCAAAAATCCGACATACATGGTTTTCATTAACAAGTAAAATTTGGTTCAATGGGATTAAAATAATTTTTTGGTGAATAGTAACTTTTAAGTTTTATTAATCGCGATTAAAGGTAACTAGTGAAATTTAAGGTAAAAATGATATTATATAAATATAAAAATATCTTGACACTTGTCCTACACTTAATGTATGAGTCATGGCCGACCATGACAATCCATGGGTCAACTTGGGGACCCCATGGAGCCACTTGGGTAAGAAAATGACATTAATAACTTTTTATTTAAAGTAAAAATAAAATTGTCACAAACATGTGTTGTTTTACTAAAACAATTATTACATGGGGTTATATAAGTTAACATTTTTACTATAAATATTAATTGGAAATCTAAAAATATTTCCTAATTCATGGTAATTTTTTTAAAAATTTTAGACATTAAATAAATTATATTTTTTATGACATAATGATGATGCAACGATTACCTCATTAATTAACGATTTAAATAAAATGAAAAGATAATGTAAAATATAAGACTTAAACTTTTCAAAAACCCATTATATGAGTATATTTAGAGCCCTTATCACCTTATACTCTAAATATATCATTGTGGGACCTTTTAAATCCTAAAATCACTTCATAATAATGTAACATTTCATGACTTTCCAAGAGTGCCCCTCCTCTTCTCTTATAAAAGGCCCCCACCTCTACCACCTTATTCACACCTTCATGCCATTTGGCTCGGCCAAACTCTGCCCAAATACTCTCACAACTTCCCTATATTACTCTTAGAATCCTCACTTTGGGCATAAGTCTTCCCAAGTAAGCCTTTGGCTCAAATCAAAAAGAGTTACCCGATTTTAAAGGTAATGTCTTCACTTGGGTTCTTTTGTTTAATTTTGCTTCTCCAACCCCCTAAACTCTTTTTATTGCTATATTTTGTAACAAAACCAGTATCTTAAATATACTAGGATGTTTTTATGATAATTAATTTATTTACACTTACACACACCTCCATCTAATGGTTAAAGAACATACTGTTTATGTGGGTGGCGAAATACTGCCTCACGAAACGATGATTGTTCAATATTCTTTTAACACCTCTAATGGTGGCCATTATGATGACACTATTTTCATATATGATATATATATTATGTTTATGTTTTCCTTATGCTTATGTATTTCTCATTTATGGAATAACTTTATGATTTCCATTATGGGTAAACGCGATAATTTTATTTTAGGAAGTGCGGACTACCGCCCCCTCAAAGTGATTTGAATCATTAATGCCATATGTGGTATGTATAAAGGATGGAGTAAATGATATTATATATTATATTATACTGGAGTTATAATATACCTTTATATCATTATTATTTCATTCCATTAAATACGAAATAGAAATGAAAGTAGCGTTCATGCGTACGTACGGCTTACCGTCTCCATGAACGGTGCATTTCATTTCTTACCTATAAATATTATGTAATATTATAAATGCATTTATATACTGGATATATATGATATATATGATATCTACATCATGAATATAATTCTCGATATAATGGATATTTCACCACATGAAGAACTTGTAATTATAAGAAGTTTATTTTTGACTCAAGTACAAAAGATCGACAAAACGACCGTTATTAACTTAAATATTAACATAATGTTCATAACATGGTAATAAGTGATATAAAAGATATAATGAACATGAAAAAGGTTCTTAAGCAAGTATAAATTAACTCTAGTTTATTATTTAGGAGATTAAAGAACGATCGAGTCAAGTTGGACACGAGGTAAGGGAACTTCTTAACCCAACTTCCATTCTTTGGGCTAATCTCCTACTTTAAAATTATGTCATGATATTATTATGTCTTATCCTGTATTTATACATTATTTATGTGTAAATATAGTTAATACACATAATAGATCTATTTTATTTAAAAAATGATATTTGTAAGGGACTTCGTCTCAATCTTCTTTCATTGAGGCATATTTTTTTTAATAAAAGACTTTATTTTATACGGTGTATAAACCCCTTTGAATTTTAAATTTATTCAAAAGGAATATTTTTTATATGAATAATTTTACTAAACAACAAAAGGGGATATTTTCTTTGTCGTACGTATGCGGCGACAACGACTTCTCCGCCGTCGTGGCCATTATTTGAGTTCTGTCTTCCTCTACAAGCCATAACTTTTTTTTTAAATGAAAAATAAATACCAAGTTTTACTTTTCTTTTATTTTGGTATTGAAAATGGTTTTGATAATGTTTTTATTATATCAATGTGTTGTATTGATATCTTGTGATTGAAATGTGTAATTTTATGTTTCCATTATGCATGTTTTATGTGATACGATTATGTTATGGTTTATGATATGTTTAAACTTGTTCATATGAGGAATGAATTGGACTTAATAAGTGACGGGTGGAGCCCACTATAGCTCCTCGATGCATCGGTAGGTCTCATTAGACAAACTAGTGTCTTGGCACGGGGCCTTGACAAAATCTTATTTGTAGTATTAGCATGATGCCTTGGCTACGTGGTTATGATAGTCTGGCATTATGCATTCCATCATTATAAAAGTGGTTATTGATATTGCATGTGATTATTCGACTAGTAGAATATCCATGTGAATAAGTAAATGGCATTATTTCATTTTATTTTTTCCATATTATGTTGAATCAAAAGTTTAAAAGGCTTTTGTTTTAGTTATACATTGCCTTAAATGTTAATGTTTATTTATGAAAGCTTCCGCTATATTGTTATCCTTACTGAGCATCTGAGCTCACCCCTTCCAATGTTTTAATTTTTCCAGGATGTGAAGAAGTATATTATGAATGACTTGTAGGGATAGTATGAGGGGATATGAATACAATATGTTGTTGTAGTTTTGTTTTACTTTATGATGTAATGTAATACTTGTGAATGTATCTAGTGTTTCCAAGGCTACTAAACTAATCGGTCTTTCGAGACTTGATCTTTTGTGATCATGCCAATGTGATGCAATAATGCACCGACTCTGGGTAACTGGGGTCGGGGTGTTACAGTTGGTATTAGAGGCAGTTTAGTACTAACCTTGGAAGCTAGATTTAGATAAACTCTGATTAGAGCACATAGCCCAAAGATAGACTTTGAAGATTAGTATAGATGAACTTCCTAGAATTTTGGTATTATAGAGATTTTGTGAGTTTTCCGAGCAATACATCCCTGTCTGGATACGAGCAGGTAGAGGCGGATCTGGCACAGATATACCTAGGGGTAAAACTCGAAAACACCACTTTGAGCTAGACTCGAATGGGAACTAGTGCACGACAATGGGCCTTGCTTCACTCTTGGTTACGACACTCCCAGGGGATATGCTTAGGAAAATTCTCATTTTCTTTACAAACCATTATGAAGGGTTTATGAGTATATACTTCCTCAAAGAAAATTTTTTTATGATTATAGTTCAATTTATGTTAAGTGTTTTACAAGTATGGAATTATGTATTTTTATTCATAAACTAATCTAGTTTATGATATTGTTTAGAAATGGTGCCTAGTGGAAGGAATGGAAACTTTATCAATGCACGCACTCTATGTAGGGATTTCCCTCCTGCTCAAGATAATTATAATGGATTTGGTTATACAACTGGTGCTGATCAGCTTATCACCATACTTGGACAACTCACTCAGGTTATGAATAATAACCTTACTCGTATGGATCACCCTTATCAACAATGTGGAGGATCAATGTTAGACCGCTTCATTAGGAAACAACCACCATCATTCAATGGGAGTACAAATCCCTTAGTAGCCGAGCAATGGATAAATTCCTTAGAGAAAATATTCTATGCCTTGGGGAGTAGTGAAAGGGAAAAGGTTATCATGGCAGTTTACCACCACACTGGAGATGATGATCAATGGTGGTCATTGATTCAAAACAAAAAGGAAGATGATGAAGTATCAAATATGGAATGGAGGGAGTTCAAAGAGCTTTTCTTAGAAAAAAACATTCCTCGTGACCATCGAGAAGATATGGAAAGAAAATTTATGTGTCTGAGGAAAAAGGAGGATGAGAATGTCGCAAAGTATGAGTCTAACTTTACATAGTTAGTGAGGCATGCTGCAGATTATATACATAACACAAGAAGTATGATCGATCATTTCTTTGATGGGTTAAAACCGTTTCTCCGTCGAGCATTAGTATCACAATCTTTCTCAACGTACAAAGATATAGTCGCGTGTTCTATCAAGACAGAAAAGGAATTATCTAAATCTTATGACAATAAAGTAAAGCAATAGAATAAGAGAACGGTGGAACAAGAGACAGATAAAGGGAAAAAGGGAAAGAAGGATTTTACATTATGCAATAATTGTGGGAAGAATAACCCCAGTACTTGCCTAAAAGGAATGGGAGTTTGTTATAAATGTGGAGAAAAAGGTCACCAGGCTCGTGATTGAAAGGGAAAGAAAGAGGCTATCAATGTTGAATGCTACAATTGTAGAGAAATGGGGCATTATTCAAATGAATTCCCTAAGCTCCAAGGAAACATACCTCAGAAAAGGCCAAGGGAGCAAGGACAATCTTATGTTGTTACTACAGTTTAAGTGGAATAATTATTGTATTTGTGTTTTTGGACTCAAGAACTATATTATGGTTATAAGAATAATGTTATATATATAAGGATTGTACTATAGTAATTTTTGTTTTCATTAAGGTTTTAATATGATGAAGGTAATCATATTTTTATTATGTGACAATAAGAGAAACTTTACTTTTTTAGGGAATCTGATGTTACAATTGATTTTGGAATTTAGAGACCTTTTAGAGAAAGTCTCGACAAAGGTATTTTGGATAACTATAAAGGTTGGAATGGATTAAGTTGAACTTTGGATAGTATTGTTTAAGGATAAAACATTTCTGAAGATTATTTTTGGAATATTATAATACTATATTTTTAGGAAAATGACAACCTGCAGGTCGGGGGATAAACCGTCGCGTCGGACAAAGCTGCATGAATCGAAACCATAACCATAGTGTAACAGGAATTTATTAAATACCACTATTCTACAGGAAGTCCCTGGTTATTACAAAATAGTTTTCCTAATCTAAATGGTATGTGTTAATATTTGGAACATTGTACGATTAGGATAAATATAATATTTTTGAGTTCTATTATCTTTTTGAGTGAAAGATGGGTTTGTGATAAAAATTTATTAAATAATGAAAGTCTACATGACAAGTATGTATATTCCCTTACGTTATTATTAAATATCCTAAATAAATTCCTCAACTTTATAAAAGGTAACTTAAAACAAAAACATTGTCGGTTAACTTTTCCTACTGGGGAATCAATGATCGTTTAACCAATCACAAGTTTGTGATTTTCTTATAGTTAACTTTATCCTAACCCTATTTTCTACAACTCTCCATCAGAACTTGATGGTCTGTTTTTCCTCCATATCCCTATTTTCATAGAATCCTAGTATGGTCTATCTCGGGTGACCTTTGTACTTCTCTTTATTTCTTTTAATGTTATATTTTTATTAACCCTATTTCCGAAGTGGGTTTTCCACAAAGGTATTTTCTATTTTCAACCTTTTATTTTCGAAGAACATTTTCAAATTGCGAGTACGCAATTTATTGAAGGAGGGGGTAATTTAACACCCCAAGCTTTCACGATACGCTTCTCTTTTAATAATGCAATAGCTTGCATTGTACGCAAGTTCGAGATTCTAACACACTGCAACCAATCAAAGTAGCTATTATGAATAGTAATACCTACTTTTTGAAATTTTATAAATTTTATCTTTCAAAATGGACTTCATTTTTGGATTCGGAATATCGAATTTATCCTAGGGTGAAATTTTGGAACTTTTCAGATAACTTTTATATTTTGATGAATAGTGAAAATTACTAAATTTTAATTAAAAACAACTTTTTTAATCAAAATAATTAATAGTGATAATTTATACTATTGAGTGGTTTTAAAGTATAATTATAATATAATTTTACCATTTTATCCAATGTTGGTCATTATAATTAATTTCACTTTGAAATTGGACATAACCAATTGTCAATCATTTGATTGATATTGTTTCTTAAAAACACGCTATTTGTTTTCACAACGGGAATTAATTATAAAATTAATTAATGCAAATTATATGTATGGAATTTTTTAAAATAGACACCTTTTTTGAATTCAGAATATCAATTATAGCTTAGGGTGAATTTTTGGTATTTTTCTGAAAAACTTCAATTTTTGATGAATAGTGAAACCACTAAGTGGTAGTTTAAAAACAAAGTTTTTCGTGTAAATGAAACATTACCACTTCTGTGATTTTATTTTCAAAAATCTTACATACATGGTTTTCATTAAGAAGTAAAATGTGGTTCAATGGGATTAAAATAATTTTTTTGTGAATAGTAACTTCTAAGTTTTATTAATCGCGATTAAAGGTAATTAGTGAAATTTAAGGTAAAAATGATATTATAAAAATATAAAAATATCTTGACACGTGTCCTACACTTATTGGATGAGTCATTTCCGACCAAGACAATCCATGGGTCAACTTGGGGACCCCATGGAGCCACTTGGGTAAGAAAATGACATTAACAACTTTTTATTTAAAGTAAAAATAAAATTGTCACAAACATGTGTTGTTTTACTAAAACAATTATTACATGGCGTTATATAAGTTAAATTTTTTACTATAAAGATTCATTGGAAATATAAAAAGATTTCCTACGTCATGGTAATTTTTTTATAATTCTTAGACATTAAATAAATTAAATTTTTTATGACACAATGATGATGCAGCGATTACCTCATTAATTAATTATTTAAATAAAATGAGAAGATAATGTAAAATATAAGACTTACACTTGTCAAAAACCTATTGTATGAGTATATTTCGAACCCTTATCACCTTATCCTCAAAATATATCATTGTTGGATCTTTGAAATCAGAAAATCACTTCATAATAATGTAACATTTCATGACTTTCCAAGAGTGCCCCTCCTCTCCTCTTATAAAAGGCCCCCACCTATACCACCTTATTCACACCTTCAATCCATTTGGCTCGGAAAAACTCGGCCCAAATACTCTCCCAACTTCCCTCTATTACTCTTAGAAGTCTCACTTTGGGCAGAAGTCTTTCCAAGGAAGCCTTTGGCTCAAATCAAAAAGAGTTACCCGATTTTAAAGGTAATGTCTTCACTTGGGTTCTTTTGTTTTTTTTTTCTTCTCCAACCCCCTAAACTCTTTTTATTCCTATATTTTGTAAAAACACAATAATATTAAATATACTAGGATGTTTTTATGATAATTATTTTATTTAAACTTACACACACCTCCGTCTAATGGTTAAAGAACATACTATTTCTGTGGGTGGCGAAATATTGCCTCACGAAACGATGATTGTTCAATATTCTTTTAATACCTCTAATGGTGGCCATTATGATGACACTATTTTCATATATGATATATATATTATGTTTATGTTTTCTTTATGCTTCTTTATTTCTCATTTATGGCATACCTTTATTATTTCCATTATGGGTAAACGCGATAATTTCATTTTAGGAAGTGTGGACTACCGCCCCCTCAAAGTGATTTGAATCGTTAATGCCATATGTGGGATGTATAAAGGATGGAGTAAATGATATTATATATGATATTATACTGGAGTTATAATATACCTTTATATCATTATGATTTCATTACATTAAATACAAAATAGAAATGAAACTATCGTTCATGCGTACGTACGACTTACCGTCTCCATGAATGGTGCATTTCATTTCTTACCTATAAATGTTATGTAATATTATAAATATATGTATATACTGGATATATATGATATATATGATATCTAAATCATGAATATAATTCTGTATATAATGGATATTTCACCACATGAACAACTTGTAATTATAAGAAGTTCATTTTTGACTCAAGTACCAAAGATCGACAAAACGACCGTTATTAACTTAAATAATTACATAATGTTCATAATATGGTAATAAGTGATATAAAAGTAATAATGAACATTAAAAAGGTTCTTAATCAAGTAGAAATTAACTCTAGTTTATTATTCAGGAGATTAAATAATTATCGAGTCAAGTCGGACACGAGGTAAGGGAACTTCTTAACCAAATTTCCATTCTTTGGGTTAATCTCCTACTTTAAAATTATGTCATGATATTATTATGTCCTATCTTGTATTTATAATTTATTTATGTGTACATATAGTGAATACACATAATAGATCTATTTTATTTAAAAAATGATATTTGTAAGGGACTTTGTCTCAATCTTCTTTCATTGAGGCATATTTTGTTTTGATACAAGACTTTCTTTTATATGGTGTATAAACCCCTTTGAATTTTATGTTTATTCAAAAGGAATATTTTTTATATGAAGCATTTTACAAAACGACAAAAGGGAATGTTTTTTTGTTGTATGTATGTGGTGACAACAACTTCTCCACCGCCGTGACCATTATTTGAGTTTCAGTTTCCTCTACAAGCCTTGACTTTTTTTTTAAATGAAAAATAAATACCAAGTTTTACTTTTCTTTTATTTTGGTATTGAAAATGGTTTTGATAATGTTTTTATTATATCAATGTGTTGTATTGATATCTTGTGATTGAAATATGGAAATTTTATGTTTCTTTTATGCATGTTTTATGTGATACGATTATATTATGGTTTATGATATGTTTAAACCTGTTCATATGAGGAATGCATTGGACTTAATAAGTGACGGGTGGAGCCCGATATAGCTCCTCGATACATCGGTAGGTCTAATTAGACAAACTAGTGTCTTGGCATGAGGCCTTGACAAAATCTTATTTGTAGTCTTGGAACGAGGCCTTGGATACGTGGTTATGATAGTCTGGAATTATGCATTCCATCATTATGAAAGTGGTTATTGATATTGCATGTGATTATTCGACTAGTAGAATATCCATGTGAATAAGTAAATGGTATTATTTCATTTTATTTTTTCCATTATATGCTTAAGTTCAAGTTTAAAAGGCTTTTGTTTTAGTAATACATTGCCTTAAATGTTAATATTTATTTATGAAAGCTTCTGCTATATTGTTATCCTTACTGAGCATCTGATCTCACCCTTCCAATGTTTTAATTTTTTCAGGATGTGAAGAAGTATATTATGAATGACCTACAGGGATAGTATGAGGGGATATGAAGACAATATGTTGTTGTAGTTTTGTTTTACTTTATGATGTAATGTAAGACTTATGAATGTATCTAGTGTTTCCAAGGCTACTAAACTAATCGGTCTTTCGAGACTTGATCTTTTGTGATCATGCCAATGTTACACAATAATGCACCGACTCTGGGTAACTGGGATCGGGGCGTTACATTATGTGACTATTTTATGAAAATATATTTTCTATTAAATAATTATTTTAAATATAAAATTATAATTAAATATTTATGACTTAAAAAAATACAAACACTTAATTTATCATTTTTAAAATATTTATTTTCTTATACCATGATAAAAATATATCATATTTTCATTTATAAGATACCAAAATTTTATTTATATTTTCATAGATGGAGTTACTATTCTATTGGTCATATTACTATTCCTAATGATCACATTACTATTCCAACATGCATGTTTAGTAGTATATTATGGTTTTAAACTTGGTGTTGCGTGAAAAATAAACTATCCAAGATGCTAAATTTTAAAAGAGGCATACCATAAGATCTTAGGGTGTTACATTCTACCCTCCTATAAAAATTTCTTCCTAAAAATTTCCAAAATTCCACATCATTATAAATTCCTTTAGCTCCCACATCGTCTCTTCAATTTTATGATTTCTCCAAAGTACCTTCACAAGCTAAGTCATATGATTCCTCAACACCTTCTCTCTAGTTTCCATAATTCAGATAGGATCTTCATAGTAAGATCAATCATGTTATAATTCTATTCCTTTATAATTGAGGACATTCATTGGTTTGGTCATGTACTTTCTTAATAAAGAGATGTGGAACACATTTTGTATATTAGAAAGGCTACGTGTAATTTCCAAACGATAATCCACAACTCCAATTCTCTCTAGAATTTCAAAAGAAACAATGTACCTTGGGAATAATTTCTGTTTCTTTCCAAATATTTTGACACCCTTCCATATAGATACTTTCAAGAAAACATGATCTCCCACTTGAGATTCTAAATCCTTCCTTTAATTATCAACATAGCGCTCTTTCCTACTTTCAGCTGCTTTGATATGTGTTTGAATAGTCTTTACCTTTACTATTGTTTCCTCTACAAGTTTTGGGCCTACAAGTTTCCTTTCACCAAATTCATCCCAACAAGTTGGTGTATGATATCTCTTTCTATACAATGCTTTGTATAGTTCCATTTTAATACTTGAATAGAAACTATTATTGAAAGAAAACTCTATCAAAGGTAAATAATAATCCCATGTCTTGAAATTCAAGTTTTCATGTTCTCAACATGTCTTATAATGTTTTAACACTACTAGAAATTTAATCTATAGCCATCGACCTATAGCCACGGTTTTATAGGTCTGTGGCTATAGCTATTTTATTTCCACGGTTTAATTCAACCTCCATGGCTACACCAATTTTATACCATGGCTGAAGTTTTTTTTCTCAATCAATATCAGGCTCCTCCTCCCCTTATCATTAACCCTCTCACCACTTCCTCAGATCTTCGTCAGCTTCCTCTCAAACGCCATCCCCTATTGGTAATTTCTTCTCCAACGACTATGGTACAAATCTCCTACAATCACCATCTCACTAACGTTGGACATGTCATCCCTCTTCTCACATTGTCTCCCCAATACTACTCTTTAAATCTAGACTCAGGAACAGGATCATCACTACCCTTTCACATGTTTCTCCCTTGCGTCGCCTTAGTTTCATCGCACATTCCACTCGTAGAGCTATGAAAAATAAACTCTCCACTACTATCTTCCCCTCTCTTGTACTAACATTTTTCTGTCATATTTTTTGGGAACAATGCATTCATGTTTTCCACTTTAGTATTTTTTTCTGCACCAATCCAAAAGTATTTCTTCTTGAAAAGGTTTTCCTTATTATAGAGTCTTACTGGTAAAATTTTTTATTTTGAAATAAGTTTTCTTTAATTCCTATAATCATTTAAGTGTTTTCTCCAATAAGATGTTTTATTTCCTAATTTTTCATTATGATTGGATTGTAATAGGTTTTAACTGAGTTACAATTAATTTTATAGATTCTGTATCAAATTTATAAATGTTATTTGATCATGGATTTGTTTGAACATGAATTTTTTCTGTTTTTTTACTCTAAATCTTCATAGATCTATTTAGATATTATTTTATATTTTACAGCTAATACTTTCCCTAATATCATAATTGGATATGGTTTTTTTATAATCTAATTGAGTTATTGTTTTGATTACTTTGGTTTTATGCACTGGGATTCATAAGAGAAGAAAATCAACTTCACAAGTTAAATTTTACTTAAGTTAGTTCATCAAGAAGTAGAATATTTTGTGATTTTTGTTTCCCGGTTACTTGTCTTGCCATGTTTATTGTCATTTTACACATGTTTCAGCTCTGGTTCAAAAAAATTCATGACGACCACCCATCCATATTGAAAATATTTCATTGTTTATTCAATTAACTATTTAATAAATGTTATTTGATCATGTATTTGTTTGAACATGAACTATTTTTGTTGTTTTACTCTGAATCTTCATAGATCTAATTAGATATTATTTTATATTTTCTACTCATAGATATAAGAATATTTCAATGTTTTTTTTTCAATACAATTGATTTATTGTTTTCATATCCTTAGTGTTTTGCATAGGGATGCAGATGGGAAAAAATAAACTTTATAAGTAAAATTTTACTTAAGTCAATGGAAGTTTCCTTACTTCCACTCCTATCATCAGTTAAGAGAATCGCTTCCAAACACCTTGGATTAAGTGATCAGGTGCCCTTATAAATTGTATCATCTTATTCCTTGTACTTTTCATACTAATCCTGAATTCATTTTTCTAGAATCCTTTCTTTCATTACTCAAGTGATCATGTGTATCCTCGGCTAAATTCTAAGTAAATAATACCAAGCTACTTCTGGTTGGTTTTTTTTATATTCATACGTAGTGAAACACTTTTTATGGTTCACATTGTTTACAACTTTACTTATTTTGAGGTGTATACTGTGATACTTTATTATTTTGGGGTCCTATAGGTTTATTTTAAAATCATGGTATTTGGAAATGATGGGGTCTGGTGGGTTCATGAAGAACGCATGTCATGTGGAGATATTTATTTTTTGTTATAAATAGAAAAATACAGTAAATATTTAGTTTGAAATATCTACCCCTGTAGCTATTTTTCAATTTTCAGATTATGTATAATAAATAAATTTTGAAAATATTTTATATATTTACTAGAGGAAATATGTATTTATAAGTCGGAATAAATCCATATTTTATTGTAATCTATAGTTTATAGTAATACAAAAAAAATGAAAACTTTATTTTTCATTTGGATGCTCTTATATTTGCAATGGTTATAACAAAAATATATGAACAAAATTTTAGTTTTTTAAGGGTTGTTGTAGGGTACTCTAAATTTTTTTGAAAAAAATTGGTTGTACTGTACACATAAATTTTGAAATTCTAGTGCTATCAATTAGGAGCACCTGGAAAAAATGAACATATTATGTAATATGCTTGGAACCACACAACGTATTTGTTTTTCATCTTTGACAAGGTACTACCTGCATTAAACATCATGCATTCATATCTGATTTTACTTATAGTTTTTATATTATTTATCTATCTTCTTTTAAACATAGATTTTTAGACTTCATTAAAGTGTTTTACAGTATTATTGAATTGCTTAGATTATTACATCAGTTTTGATTTCTGGTACAGATTGAGGTGAAATATGAATATATTAGTACATATATAAGAATTTTATATATAGATTCTTACATTTTGATTATATTATATGTTCAGATTCATTTTCTTTACTATTATAGAGTTGTCAAAATTCTATAGATCCATGATTTTTGCTAATTTCTTGATTCTACTATTTCAATTTTTTTAATCCATCTATATGTGAGTTTACGGGAACTCTTGATATCTTTATTTCACTTGATTAATATTTTTTCTTCCAGATTTATAGTTAATTTAGTAGGTTTCATTTGTATTTCAAGCATGCTAACTAAATTAAATTTTTTTTGGTTTTAGATGACTCAATTTGTCTTGAGTTCTGTGTTGTTTTATTATATTTGGTTATGTTTTCTTATTTGGAAACTACACGTTCATTTTGCATGCTTTATTTGTTGCACCGACATGTTTTTAACCTACACTCAAGCTTTATGTTAGTTTAAAAATTTAAAATGTTTATTCATACCCATATCAAGACCATATTTTCATCTCAATCAGAACCAATATTGTCAATATCTAATGTTTGGAAGATAATATACATTGGATTCAATATAAACTCAAAAGGGATTTCTGAGAATATACCTATAAGTAGGCTCGTTGTACTCTATGAAAATATAAGTGTGCAGCCAATTTATTTTCAATGGGTTTTTCTTTTCCTTTGCCACTATGGAATTATATTTTTGCGAGATCATAATCATCTATGATAAATCTCAGTGAAAAATAGTGAAAAGAGAAATTTATTTATTAAAAGACAGTTGGATAAACCATTCTCTCTATTTTATAGGTTGTCTAGTGTAGGACCTGGATCTCAAAAAAGGTGATTCAATTCATAGATATTCTTAATATTGTTTCTGATCAGGATAAAATTTGGGAATATAATAACATATACTTCTCAGATGTGGATGATCAATTGATTTTCATAGCGACTTCTTTGGGTGGTTTCATTACCATTAGTCTGAGAAGGTTTATTTACACACATAAATGGGTTAACATTTAGAAGATTTTGATCAAGTAAGATAATTTACCGAAGAAGATATATTTCCTCATATAGAAAAATACATAACAAAAAATTTCACACAAACAAGGAAATATAATCTTTGGGTATCACACAGGCATTTAAATTCCTATGTTAAATGCTTTAAAAGGGGGTTGGATACTTTATTTATTCCTACATAGTGAGTAGCCTATCCATATTTGAATATTTCTTTCTTGAATCATGGAATTCTATTTCAATTATGTTTCTTTTGAACTTTTCCCCATGTTCTGGTTTAACAATGTTGAGATGATCTCATTCGAACGATGTTGATGCTGCATTGTTGCCTTAGCAGGATGTTGGTCAACCTATGGAACATATATTAACATGAGAAAAGGTGGAACCTTCAATGATCTACACTAACTCATATGTGATCTATTCACTACTACCAAGTATTTTTCCAGGACTTTAGAGGAACTTGGTTCATTATCTTTACTTAATTCTATAGTACAAAATGAAATAAATATAGTGAGGTATGTCAATGTAAACCTCAGCGGAAACTGGGTGAGATGAAAACACTGAGAAAATATCCTAAAACTCAATATGTATAGATAATTTTTTTAGTTGATTTATGAGAGGTGTCATCCTTATCATGGACTCCTCGGGTTTTTTAAATTTAGTATTCCCATTCCACTATGCCTATAAAACCTTCTATGTGCTAAGCCACTGACTTTCTTATAATTTCATACACAAACTCTTACATTATGAATAGATTATATGTTCACATTCATTTCCTTTGTTATTATAGACTTACCAAAATCAGAAGACCCATGGTTTTTCCTAAAATCTAAATTACACTGTTTAAAAGTATTCTAATCCATCTATATGTCAGTTTACTGGTAGTATTCATATTTTTATTTCACATGATTAACATTTTTTGTTCAAGATTAACAGTTAATGTAGTAGGTTACATTTCTACTTCAAGCATGCAAACTGAATTATATTTACTATGCTTTTAGATGATTCGATTTAGCGGACTTCCATGCTATTTTATTAGATTACTTTCTGTTTTCTTATACTTTTTGATTAGTTTTTGTTTTATTATGTTTTCTGTTTTAACATGTTTTCTATGCTAACTGAATTGCATTTTTTGTTCTCTTCTATTTTTTTGTGTTATATTATTCAAATTTATTTTGATAGATTTACAGATTGTGTTTTTTTCCTGTTCATGCATTAGGAAGCTAAAATTTAGTTCATAACTTCCATTTTGATATTTTGAGGTAGGATAACATCAAGCACATCATCACTTTAGCGCAGTTATTGTAGCATGTTTCATGGATTGCAGTTGTGGGCACCATCTTGACAAACACCACACTCAAATCTGTTATGAAGACAACCCCTCAACTCAATCACTCATCATGGAATCCTATTTCAGTTGTATAAATCTATTTTTAGTAAAGTTTTTTATTTTTGAATATGTCATATCTATATATTCCAGCACAATTAATTATATGTATTCTCATTTGTATTCATTATGTTTATCAGAGTATTTTATTGGTAACATAATTATTTTATATGAATAACCATATAAACATTTAATGTTTTCATTAATTAAATATGTTCTCATTTTTATAAATTATTTTTATCCGGATTCTTCACTCCTTCCTACTGATTTAGGTTCATAAAAAAGGAATATTTCAATGATCATGATGATGGTGGTGGTGGTGGTGGTCTGAGAGGTGGTGATAATGATGTTGGTGTTTCTATAAAAGATGATGAGGGTCATGATGGTTCTGTTGAAGCAGATATTGAGGTACATTTCAAATGTAAATTTTATTCTTGATTTATACATTTAATTTTATCAAATAGTTATTTTTTATTATGATGATATTGATATTGAAATTTTATATTGTTTATATTAGAGAGAGTTTGAATTATTATGATATATATTGTACTATGCTTGAGTTCAATTTTATTTGGAAGGTGGTGTTTTTTAACTCATAGCTATAGGATGTGAGTACGGCTATAAGGTGCAACTATTATGGAAGTATTTGGTGATTAAGTGTAGCTGGGTAGGAATCAGTTTTCATGGTTATTAACTGTACGAGACCAATTTTCATGAGGTTTTATGGACCATGGGGCCCATATCTACCTAATTTTAGACTAATCATGAAAATTCTATACGCTTGACCAGAATTATTGTATCCCACATTTGATTCATTTGTATTAAATAAGGGAAATACAACTCAACGTACATGCCCCACATGTATCCTTACAGTTTCCATGAACATAGGACCTAAAGGGACCAAATAAAACTAAATATTTTGTTCTTATATATTTTATTGTATATTTATTTTGAATCAATTTATACTAATCATTCTTCAAGGAATTTCTTCGTTATATTAAATGGTGTGCACCTGGGGGACACATACTATGTTTTTTGAACCGCATAACTCAGCATGTATAGGTGTATTAACCCTGACTTCGCTCCCAAACACACAAGTTGTGTGTTCTAGGGTATATTCCATGTATGATATTTATAACATGACATAGGTTTCAGAAGAGGACATGCATATTAACCCTAATGATTCACACATTGTGTGTAAAGGAGAAACATGACATTTATGTTAGGTTAAATTGGCTTGATGTATACTGGCAGTAGACGCATAAGTAACTCATCAGTCCCATATGTCATATACCCTCTTGGGATAGACTATATAGTTAACTCAGAATGGATATATGAAAACATTACATGCCCAACCTTTTACTAGGACTCACAAACCATGTTATGAAAAGTACATTCAGTATACTATGTCACTTTCTATGTTTCACATTTCTTCTCACCTATGTGTCAGCATCTGAAAATTAAATATTATATTTAGAGTACTTTTATATGTAGAGAATAATGGTATGATCATATTATACATAAGATAAAGTTTATGATGAATCTTAAAGTGTTTGATATTTTTTTCCCTATAAAAGAGACTACTAGGTTTGGACAACTTAATCAAAGTCGACACATGGTTAAGTACTCCGTAAGAGATATGCTAGTGACATGGAATGGTTCCTCATAATTCTATGCAGAGTTATATACTAACTTAGAAACATATTTATTACAGGATTTAATTCCTCTATAGTCTTTCTAGGAGTTCAACACTACCCCACATACTCAAAGTGGGGGTCCTCCATATTAGGGGCTATTTTTTGGAACCAGGTGTAGGGGAAGGGGAAGGGGACAGGGGAAGGGGAAGGGGTAGGGTAGGGGGAGGTCTGTTCGGAAGGGGGGATGGGGGTGGGTGGAGGGGCAGGGGCAGGTCTGTAGGCCAGGGGTAGGGGGTAGGGCAGGGGGGAGGTCTGCAGGGCAAGGGGAGGGAGAGGGGTGGGGTGGGTGGAGGGGGTAGGGAGAAGGTGGTAGGGGCAGGTCTAAAGGCCAGGGTGCAGGGGGGAAGGGTAGGGGTTAGCAGGGTAGGGAAGGGGGTGGGGGATGGGGGTGGGTGGAGGTGGAGGTGGCAGGTCTGCAGACCAGGGGGTAGGGGGAGGTCTGTAGGGCAAGGGGAGGGGTGGGTGGAGGGGGAAGGGGGTGGTCTGTAGGGGGTCAATAGGGAAGGGGAGGGGGGAGGTCTATAGGGTAGGGGTAGGGGGGAGGTATGCAGGGTAGGGGGAGGGGGAGTTCTGTAGGGATGGGGGTAGGAAGGAGGTCTACAGGCAGAGGAAGGGGGGAGGTCTGCAGGGCAGGGGCAGGGGTAGGGGGTGGTCTGTAGGGCATGGGGAGGTCTGCAGGGCTGGGGGTAGGGTGGAGGTCTGCAGGGCAGGGGTAAGGGGGGAGGTCTGCAGGGCAGGGGGCAGGGGGACGTATGTAGGGAAGGGGGAAGGGGTGGTCTGCAGGGGGGTCTGTAGGGCAGGGGGAGGGGGTCTGCAGGGAAGGGGGCAGGGGGGAGGTCCGTAGGGTAGGGGAGGGGGTGGTTTGCAGGGCAGGGGGGTCTGTAGGCTAGGGGCAGGCCTCATGAATGGTTTTTAGGGATTTTAATTAATTATATGTGTTCTAATTTGTATGCATTATGTTGAGTATTTTTTTGGGTAACATAATGATATTATATGAATCGCCATATAAACATTTAATGTTTTCATTAATTATATGTGTTCTCATTTATATGCATTAAGTTTATCAGGATTATTCCCTCCTTCCACTGATTTAGGTGCATAGACCAATGAATATTTCAATGATCATGATGGTGGTGGTGGTGGTGGCGGTATGAGAGGAGGTGATGATTATGTTGGTGTTTCTATAGGAGATGATGAGGGTCATGATGGTTTTGGTGTTGCTGATATTGAGGTACATTTCAGATGTAAATTTTATCAAATAGTTATTTTTATTATGATGATATTGATATTGAAATTTTATATTGTCTATATTGGATATAGTTTGAATTCTTATGATATATATTGTATTATGTTTGAGTTAAGTTTTATTTGGAAGGTGGTTTTTTTTCTCATAGCTAGATGATGTGAGTACTGCTATAAGGGGCAGCTATTATGGAAGCATTTGGTTATTAAGTATAGCTAGATAGGAATCAATTTATATTTTTATTAACTGTGGGTGTAGGGTCTATTTTCTATGGTTTTGAAAGTGTTATTAGGGACCAAGATCCATGGTTTAACCATGGGTGTAGTTAAAAAATACCATTGTTAAGATCATGGATTTATACTATAATTTCCATGGGATTAAGCATGGTACTATACTCTAATTTCCAAGGTTAACCCATGTCCATACATGTACTACTTCTATAGTTCAAACCATTTCTATAAATGGAATAATTACATGGATTAAAACACCGATGTTGAAAACCCCTACTCCAATTGTTTTGTTGCAGATCTGGTCATGGGGGGCTGGTAGGGGGTGGGGTGACTGGCAGGTGTGGGTGCATGGGGAAGGGAGGGGCAGGGAGGAGTGGGGGGAATTTCATGGGGGAAGGGGTGTTGTAGGGGGTGGGGGTGTCCAGGGTTTGTTCTGGGGGGAGGGGAGTCTGTCTAGGGTCTGGGGGGTCCAGGGTCTATCCTGGGGGGGGGGGGGGACGGGGTCTCTATGTGTGTGTGTGGGGGGGGGGCAAGTAGGGGGTTCATGAGGAAGGGGAGGGGGCAGGGGATTTTCATGGGGGAAGGGGTGCTGCAGGGGGGTGTCTATGATCTGGGGGGTGTCCAGGGTCTGTCCTAGGGGGGGGAGTCTGTCCAGGGTCCGGGGGGTTGTCCAGGGTCTGGGGGGGACTGTCAAGGGGGTGAATGGGAAGGGGGCAGGGAGGAGTGGGTGGGTTTCCTGGGGTAAGGGGTGCTTCAGGGGGTGGGGGTCCAAGGTCTATCCTAGGGAGTAGGGGATTCTATTTAGGGTCTTTGGGGGAGGACTGGCAGGGGGTGCATGGGGAAGAGAGGGGGTTGTCCAGGGTGGGGGTGTCTAGGGTCTGTCCTGGGGGGGGAGTCTATCCAGGGTCTGGTGGGAACTAGAAGGGGGAGCATGGGGAAGGGGGTAGGGAGGAGTGAGGGGGGGAATTGCATGGGGGAAGGGGTTCTCTAGGGGCGGGGGTGTCTAGGGTCAGTCCTAGGGGGAGGGGAGTCTGTCCAGGGTCTTGGGGGGGGGGGGGGGACTGGCAGGGGGTGCATGGGGAAGGGAGGGGGCAGGGAGGAGTGGGGGTTTCTAGTGTCAGTTCTGGGGTAGGGGAGTTTGTCCAGGGTCTTGGGGGGCTAGTAGGGGTGCATGGGGAAGGGAGGGGCAGGGAGTATTGGGGGGCCGTCCAGGGTGGGGGGTGTCTAGGGTCTGTCCTGGTGGGGAGGGGAGTCTGTCTAGGGTCTGGGGGGACTGGAAGGGGGTACATGGGGCAGAGAGGAGTGGGGGGATGTCTAGGGTTGGGGTGTCCAGGGTCTGTCTTGGGGGGGGTCTGTCCAGGTTATGTCTGGGGGGGGTCTGTCCAAGTTCTATCCTGGGGGGCTGTCTAGGGTCTGTCTTGGGGGGTTCAGGGTGGGTGTGTCCAGGGTCTGTCCTGGGGAGGTTTTCCCTAGGGGGGTCTGTCCAGGGTATGTCTGGGGGTGTCTAGGGTTTGGGGGATATCTAGGAGGGAGTGGAGAGAGGATTTGCATGGGGTAAGGGATGTTGTGGGGGGGGTCCAGGTTCTGTCCTGGGGGGTCTGTCTAGGGTCTGTCTAGGGGGTGTTCAGGGTCTCAGGGGGGGCTGTCCAGGGGGGAGTGGAAGGAGTCTTTGCTTGGGGGAAGGGGTGCTACAGGGGGGGACTGTGTAGTGGTAGTGGGGGGATTTTCATGGGGAAGGGGTGCTACAGGGGGGGCTATGTTGGGGGTGGGTTGGGGGTGTTGTTTTTATGAAATGGTAAACCATATGGCCACCGTTTTAAACTGCGTCTATAGACCTAGAGCCACGGTTTGAACCATGTCTATTGCCCTATAGCCATATTTTCAAACACTGGCTATATACTTGTGTACCTTAAGGTTCTACTAGGGTTTCAACCCATGGATTTAGGTGTTTGGCCACAGTTTGAACTGTGGATATAGGGCTACAGCCACAGTTCAAACTGTGGCTCTAGGTCTTTCCCTGTAGCCATGCCAATACTAGCCATAGTTCATAAAACCATGGCTATAACCTATAGCCATGGTTTTTGGACTTATAGCGAGAGTTCTAAACCGTTACTATAGCCTAAATTTCTAGTAGTATAATGTTCTATTCAGATTTCCCATTAGTTTGAGGGTGATAATTTGTACTCAAATGAAGATAAGTGTCTAAATATGTCTGAATAATTTTCCATAATTTAATTATAAATCATGAATCGTGACCAGACACAATAGAATGAGGTTTTCCGTGAAGTCTTACTGCTTAATTAATATATATTATTTCAGGGTGCTCCAGCAGAAAATCCTTCCGTATAATAAGGAAATGTGTGGATTTGGTAAGTAGATCAACAATTACCCATGTTGCATCATTATTTCTTATATTGTTTGTTAGACATTGGGATGGGCCCATAAGGGGCTTTTACTTCTAGGGTTTCCCCCATCGCCGCCTCCTCTCCCATGTGGTGGATCTACTGCGGATTCTTCCGATGGTCTCTATGTCGAGTTTGTGGGTCACCCCTCCAACTTTTTTTTCAATCTACAAGCTTTGTGGTGTTGTTGGTTTATGATCTACATGCGTAAGACTGATTTACGATGGTGGTCCCATTTTTCACCAACTTACTCTTCAGCGCATTTTTGGGTTTGCGATTCAGGGTGGCATGGAGTTGTCTTTTGGTGTATTTCAGCGTTCGTATGTTGTTTCCATTATCTGTGGTAGCTTGAGTTATTCAAAGGTTTGTGGTGGTCTTCTTCGGCTGGATTGTTGGTGGAGAATGGATCTGGTGTTGGCTCGGTTTGATTTGGGGTGTCCTCCTTCTGGTGTTGCTGGCATTTGGGAGGCCGATCTCGTGGTGATGTTTCTTGGATCTAGGTTTTTACGTATGGTGAATTTGATTTCTTCTGTGATTCTCTTGGTTGTGTTATGAATTTTTCTACTTTCTGTGATGGTATAAATTGGTTCAGTTGAGATGTTGTGATGTGATTTTGAATCCTCAAAGGTGAAAGTTTTTTAAGGAATTCAATTTGAGCATGGTAGATTTTTTTGTTTGGTTGGTTCGTTTCCGAAGATTAGAATTATGTGAAACCAGTCTCAACCACATGGAACGGGCTCTAGAGAAGGATTCAAAGCTGATGGTTCATCCTTGAAATGATTTTCGGATTTGGTTATTTGAGAGGGTATGGTGTCATCCCTCGGATTAGTCATGTGCTTTGACATAGGACACTTACTGGCTGAACAACCTTTTAATGGTGGAGAGCTTCATTATGATCAAATGTTGGGGAGGGGAAACTCTGTTTTTTCAGTTTGGATTTACTCTTTTTATCCTTCGGATGTGATTTTTCCTATGCCTTTGAAGTATGTCTGGGTTTTCCTCTTCTTCCCTTAAAAGGGGGATTTATCATATAATAAAAAAAATTAAGTCCTTCAGGTCGTTGGATGGATGTTTATACATTGAAAAAATTCATAGTAATGTCATCCCATTTTCATATATAAATAGTCATAGTTTTCTTCACTCCTCTAGGATGTTGTCTTTCGACCTGGACCTATTGATAAACTAAATATCTTGATACATAATCAGAAATTTATCACTTAATATTATCCCACAATAAATGTTCCTTCAAATATTTATACATCATGGTGCTACTAGGGTATATAGGGAAATTAGAGCAATACAAATCATCAAATAACTCCATTTTTAGATCGGGTATAGAGGGAAAAATCCTCTTCAAAAATTTTAGAATTCTATCCCCATACATGAAGTTTTTCAACATCCCATCATTCAAAGATATAATTTTCCTTTAAAAATTCTCATCAGTAGATTGAGAACTTTTAATCCTTTCCAATAAATATTGTTGAGAAACCAATTGAAAAGTAATGATGTTTCACCTTCCTTGATAATTCCCAAATCCATATTTTCTAGATCCATGTACACAAGGTCCTTATCAATCATTATCTAATTTATAACTCCATGATCCTTCCTTCTCAATTCATATTCCACCTTATTTTCCTTCCCTAGGTGATAGTGTATTAAAAAATCATAATCCTTGAGTATCTCGAGCAATATCTTTGCCTCATGTTGAGTTCTTTCTATGAGAATATATATTTTAATCTCTTATGATTTGTATATATATATATATCACATCTTTCACCATATAGATTGTGTCTCCATATCTTCATATTAAATATTATAGTTTCTAACTCAAGATCATGATTTGGGTAGTTCTATTAAAGAGTTTTTAACTACCTTGATGTATGGGCAATAACTCTACCATTCTACAAAAGGACACAACCAAGTTCTTTCTTTGATTCATTGCTATAAATATCAAATACACCATTTCTCGATGGTAGAGCTAGGATCATGGCATTCACTGGTTTCATATTAAATTCTTCAAAACATTATTCGCATTCTTTTTTTCATATGAATTTAACCCCTTTACAAGTATGTTTGGTTAACATGATAACTAATCAGGAAAAATTCTGAATGAAATGCTGATAGAAACCTGATAAACCAATGAAACTATATACCTAGGTTATTCTCATTGGTGTAGTCCATTCCTGAACTACCCTTTTCTTCATAGGATCAACTGAGATTTCATCCTTATAGAGAATATGGCCAAGAAAAGAAACTGTTTGAAGCCAAAATTCACACGTTCTAAACTTCCCATATAACTTTTTTCTTATAAGAGTCTCCATGAAAAATCAAAATTCGTTCTCATGGTCCTCATATCTTTTGGAATATATTAATATATCATCAATAAATACCACAAAAAATTTTTCAAGACATTCCTTGAACACTATATTCATTAGATCTATAAAAATAGTGGGTGAATTAGTTAGTCCAAATGGAGTTAATTTAGACTCTTAATATCCATACCTGGTTATAAAATTATTTCTTTGAAATATCTTTCTTCCTCAAATGCAATTTATGATAACTAGATTGTAGGTCAATATTTGAAAAATATTGAGCTCTATGAAGTTGATCGAATAAATCATCAATGCATGGGAGATGATACTTTTTCTTTTTTGTAATAGCATTGATTTCTCTATAGTTAATGCATAGCCTCGTAGATCCATCTTTTTAATTGACAAATAGATTATGGGATCCACATATAAAAACACTATGGAGAATAAATCCCTTCAATTCCTCTGGTTGTTTCTTCAACTCTACTAATTCCATATTTCATATTCTATAAGGATCCTTTAATGTAGGTCTTTCACCAAGAATTAAATCAATAGAGAACTCAACTTCCCTCTCTAGAGGATGTCGAGGAAAATCCTCTAGAAATACATCAATGTATTTGTTCACAATAGGTACATCATCAATTTAAGGATATATTTCTCCATCCATAGATGATGTTTTCTCTTCCTCCCCAATAATTTCATTCAAAGAACTACTAGAGGTGGATCTAGATATGAATTAGATGATTAGGTATCCCCTCTAAAGATAAGAAATTCATTATCTTCATCACAAATCATAATTTCCTTCTCTTTCCAATAAAGTTTTTCATTATATTTCAAAATCCAGTTCATACCAAGGATTATATCAAAATCAACCATAGGTATGATGATAAAATCAGCAATTATAACACATTTATGTATCATTATAAGAACTTCTTAACACATATTTATTGCAATAAGGTTATCATTAGGAGTCTTTACTTACAACTCCCTTGTTAAGGTGAATTAGAAATATCAAAATTTTAAAGAAAACTAGGAAGATATAAAGGAATGTGATGATCCAAAATCAAATAAATATTTATCCAAATTTGAGGATATGATTAAAGTACCTTCCACCACATCATTAGAAACTTCAACCTCTCCCATTATGATCGTATAAGTTGTGCCTTGTTCCCTTGGCCTTTTCTAGAGAATTTTCCCTTCATGATTAGGAAAATAATATGCATAATATCCCATATATTTAAAATTGTATCATTGAAAATTGGTAGCTTCTTTATTTCCCTTGTAATCACTGGCTTGATGTCCTTTTCTCCATAGTTGTAATAAACTATTTTTCCTTTTAAGCAGGCACTAGGGTGTTTTATTCCACAAATATAACATGTTGAAAAATTCCATTTCTTTATTATTCCATTTATCCATTCTTTGATCCTCCACCCTCTTATTCTCTTGTTTTTCCTTAAAGTCATAAGACTTTGAGAATTATTTTTCTATCTTGATAGCACATGAGACTATATATTAGCATTATGAGAAATATTGGGAGAATATTTCCCTTTAGAGGAATGGATTTAAACCATAAAATAATTGATCAATATTGCTCCTTGTATTACGTATGTAGTATGTGGCATGCCTTGTTAAACTTTTAAGGTTAGATTCATACTTTTTAATATTTTCATATTCTCTTTGTTTCAAACTCAATAATTTTCTCTCCATATCTTCTCACTGTTTGCGAGGGAAATATTTTCCTGGGAAAATTTTCTTAAAAGCCTTCCATTCCATATTTGAAATTTATTCCTCATCCTTTTTGTTTAGAATTAATGACCACCTTTGATCTGCATCCCTCAATAGATAATAAACTACTATGATAGCCTTTTCCCTTTCGTTACATCCCAAAGTGAGAAATATCTTCTCTAAGAAACTTATCCACTACTTAGATACAAATGGGTTTTTAATCCCATTGTATGTTAGAGGCTATTGTCATATAAATCTATCTAACATTTCTCCTCCATGTTGTGGATTAGGATTCTCTCTATGGGTAAGGTTATTGTTCATAACCTAAGTCAGTTATCCCAGTATAGCTATAAGTTGCTCATCTCCAGTTGCATCTCCTTCTCTAACAACATTATCTTGTATAGGAGGGAAATAAATACATAGAATATTCACATTGATATGGTTTCCAATCATTTCACTTAGCACCATTTTTAAATAATGTTATTACTAAACTAGGTTATGAATCATAGTGTATAATTTCAAACTATTAGAACACTTAACATAAATTGAAAATTTTATGCATAGTTAATCTCATAATCATAAACATGGTTTCTTTGGGTACATATTTACTTTTGAATACTTCATAATGTTATGTAAATAAAATTTGAGTTATGAAAAGAATATACCTCAGGAATGTCAAATCAGGTGCACAGTAAGGCATGTTGTTGTGTACCAGGTTATGCCAAGTCAGGTTCGACGCACCATGTCGGAGTTTCTACACCTAGGTACATCTGTGTCAGAACCACACCCACTTGTAGTATCCATATAGGGATGTATTTCTAAGAATACCCACATAATCTATACCTTACCAAAATTCTAGGATGTTATTCTATTCTTATCCTAAAATGTTATCTTAGTGTTATTCTCCCTAATCTATGTTTTTTAGTTTTCAAGGTTTCTAATAAAACTCCTCTGATACCAACTATAATAACTCTGACCCCAGTAGACTGGAGCCAGTGTATTACTTAATTACATTGGTACAATGAACAATATATCACATCCCAAAGGACCAAATATTTTAGTATATTTTGAAAACTATATACATATATAAGTTTTATATTACAACATGAAAAGAAAAAACAACAAATAAACTCTATTGGGAACACCCATAAACACCTAGATTGTCCTTAAAAGTCATTCATAATACACATCTTCACAACCTAGGGAAAAATAAAACATAATAAATGGGTGAGATAAGATGCTCAGTAAGGATAATAAATACAGTGAAAACTACCATAAAAAATAAGGCATGGTGAATAAATTAAATACATGCCAATAAGACATAATATTGACAATAATATAGGAGGAATAAAAGATAAATAAATAATTACATATAAATAATCACATGAAACATAACCATGGGTATTATAATAGTTTAATAATAACATGATTTTTAAATTACAAATATCATAATGAGGGAATGCCTAATTTCGGACATCTAAAACATACCGTCAAGGCCTTGGCCAAGACATCTAAAAATAAATGGTTAAGGAATCGGACAAACCAATATTTTTTTGTCTCATAAGACCTAATAATGCATATAGGGGATATAGTGGGCCCCAACCATCACTTACTAAGTACAATTCATTCCTAAAATTAATGGGTTTAAACATAAACAACATATAGATATGAAATGTAAATCACTTTCCCCAAACTGTAAACATAATCAATAACCATTCTGAGTAATATGGTGAATGTTATCAAAATAGCACATCCACATTAAAACTGATCATAAACCATTTAATAAAATATGGTAGATGATATCATAAAATATCAATACAAATTAATCATATCTTTCAACATAATGTGTTTAAATAGAGGGATATACTCTAATAAAATCTTCATGGAATTCATGATAGAAATATTATTTTTACTTTGCAAAGAAGAGTTATTTTAGAAAAATAATTGGTATTTTTCATAAAATCAGATTATAAACATGTATATCCCATAAAATAAAATGTAAGGACAATGAATTTAAGTTTGAGACATAAATAACATCCAACTAAAGTGAGAACCTGTGAAAAGAGTTTTTAAGAAACTTTAGAAATGGGCCACTTTAGTGCGGTTTGAGGGAAAATATAAAAGAGTATTTAAAGTGTACAAAGGATTAATTGTTTACATAAAACCATAAATGAGATAATATAATTTTTAATGATAAAATTAGTGATTTTATAAAAATATTGGTGGATTAAAATAGATTATGGAGTGTACTTGAATATAGGAGAGAAATCAAAAAGTTCCCTTTAATCGGGTTGGCGTATCAAGAGGAATTGAAAAGAAAACATTATAAAACATGTATTTCCCTATAAAATAAATATAAAATGATCTATATACATTATTTTGGAACATATTCACATGATTTATAAGAATTATTTAAAAAATAATAATTACATTGGGTTAAATATAAAGAAAGTGTAACCTGAATAAAAAATGGAGGTTCGGGTATAAACCCTTACCTTATGTTCACACTCATTTTGTTCTTGTACTTAAAGTTTTAAGTTAATTTGTGGTATTTTTCATGTGTCATAAGATTCAATTTCTTTACTCTGAAGTGTTTGTTTCCTTGGTTTTCACGATTGGTTTACTTGTATACATGTACAAAAGATCATATAAAATGGGAATAGTTATCTAGAATTAAAATTATATGTTATTAATTAAAATCTATAAGATTAAATGGTTATATAATTAATATGGTTGTTTGGGGTGAGTATGAATCATTATATTAGACGTTAGTGATAATAGTTTAGATTATTTTGGCAGTTTTTTATCATTAGAAACTAGTTTTGTTTCATTAATTAATATTATGTATATATACTGGTTACAGAATATCAAATGAGCTGTAAAACATATATTATAATATTTTTTAACAATAAAAATGATTTTATGACCAGACTTGAAGTCATAACTGAAAAAATAAAACACATCATCCACGGAGGCAGAAAATTGACACCTCACGGATGATGTTTTCATTTTTAGAATAAAAGGAAGAGGAGAAGAGTACTGATGGTGGATTTTCTATTGAAATAATTACATTCCATTATATATATTATATTGGATTTATCATTAATTTTGGGATATATGAGGTTATTATATTATAATAAAATGAAATAAAGTGAAAAGAAAATTAAAAGAACGAAAGGGGATTTACCTCTTGAATTCTTCTCCTTGAGAACCTCCTTAAGGGACTTTGAAATCGTATTTTGATGAAACAATCAATAACAGAGCATGGGTTAGAGGTTTGGGAGAGTAAATGGTAAGAATATAATCAATTTTTAAGGATTTTTATGTGTGGGGGAAATGGGGTGATGGGTGGTATTTATAGTGGAGCAGATGGGTGTTTTTTGAATATTTTATTTATTTTATTTATTCTAACTCAAGAATATGAATAGTTTGACCGTTATCACTAAATATATTAAAATAATTAATGGTAGTTATATATTATGGTGATTACATCATCAATGACTCAATTAATAGTTTATTTAACTTATAATGTATTTATTCTGTAAATTATCGTATTTTACTATTTACCAAAAATTCAAGTATTATAGAAAAATCCAAAAAATTCAACCTACCCATTTTTTGAAGTGTAGAATTAAAAATTTAACTAAGTTTTATGGAAATAATTTTATAAATATGAGAAATTTAATTTTTAAATAAAATCATCATTTATTCAAAAAATACTGATTTTAAAATTATAACTGGTTTTATAAAAATTTGAAAAATCAATTACGGTGTCATAAAATTATATTATAATCATAATACAAAAAAATACTAATTTATGAGTCTATTTTATGAAAATATATTTTCTATTAAACCATTATTTTAATTATAAAATTTTAATTAAATATTTATGACTTACACAAATAAAAAACAATTAATTTATCATTTTTAAAATATTTATTTACTTATTCTATGATATAAATATACCATATTTTCATTTATAAGATGATTAAATTTTATTTATAATTTCATGAGTGAATTTATTATTCTATTGGTCATATTATTATTCAAAATGGTCACATTACTTTTCCAATGGTCATATTTAATAGTATATTATGGTTTTAAACTCAGTGTTATGTGAAGCATAAAATACCAAAGATGCTAAATTTTAAAAGAGATATACCATAAGATCATAGGGTGTTATAGTTTAGTCACTAATATATCTAATCCAATGAAATGAATAATTGGAATCTGTTAGGGATCCTTCCAAAGTACGAGTTTATAATTTTTGTGTCTACATAAAAGATAATTCAGCTTGAGTTGTCTTGAAAGTGGAAGTGTTGCATCTGGGTGTTTTCAAATAAGTGAAGGAGCATCCCAGAAAGAACTTAAATAGTGCATCTACCTATAAATGATGATGAATTCATTATTTCTAATGAAGGTACCTAGATGTACATAAACTATATGTGGATCCTTTCTGGAGTAGTGAGAAAAGGAAGACGAAGAAGGTGATCCTTTCCACCAATAGTGATCCATCAAAGGAAAGTTTGAGGGGTTGACCATTGGGAAGTAGTGAGTTATCCCTAAATATTATAAGGTAGTGATCCTAGGCATATAAGTGATCTAGCCTGAACCTTGTATCGGCAGTGAGCCATAGTGGATTTGGTATATTGATACATTATTGTTGTATGATCCTTGGACGTAGCCCATTGAGGGTGAACCAAGTAAAAATCAATGTGTCATTATTCTTTCTTTCCTAATTTATTTTTTATACATCATCATCAGATAAAGTTGGAAAGGATAAGACCAATATAAACAATGAATATAAAATTAAATGACCATTATAATAAATAGGTCAAGATCTAGTGGGTGGGAAGAATTTCAAAAATAATATCCATACCCTAATTCACCCCCACCCCCTATAGGGGTATCTAAAACACTTTTGGGACTAAAAATTGGTATTAGGGCATGGTTTCTTTCATCAGATTTTTTTATATGACATGGTTTTTTTTATTGTTGAAATTAAAGTTTTAGTCTGATTTTACCCCATTTTGAAATAAAAAAAGGGAATAACTTCAAAGAATAAGTATAAGTTGGGTGTAATTCCTCAGTGTGGATGTGTCTTTATAAAGAGTGTGATTTAGTTAAAGAAAAAAATAGTTTACTGAAGAATGGTTTGAATGAATCAGATAGTGAAAATATTTACTCATTCAATGATTTCATAGGAATGTGTGAATAAACTGATATTCCATGTGATGATGGAACTACTAATGATAAATAAATTATAATAAGGCCAAAAGTGAGAGTTTTTCATGTAACAAAGGAATTGGATCAGAAATTGGATGAAGAAAATAAATCTAAAGATATCCAGATCCAAGTGAATAAAATTGATGTCATTAAGAGAAAATGATTAAATAAATGACTTTTTGAAGTGGACATATATATAAGAGAGAAGAATGATTCCCAATATGAAGAACTGTAAAAATTGAAAGCTAATGAAATGGAAAAGAAAATAAACTTGGAAGAAATTTGGAATTTGGAATCCAAAAATGATCATCTTGATACAAATCAGTCAGAAATGGTACATGAGAATCAAAAGATGAAATAAAAGAATGAGTACATTAAAGATTATGTTGCTTAGATTAATTTTAAAATAAAATAGAAAAGTGACATGGTGGATAAAGTCTCATTGGATTTAGAAGATGAGATAACTAGCAGGAAGAGTATCAAGAGAGAACTTAATGCTCAACTTGAATCAAGGGATAAGAATATTAAGTAATTGGGAGAAGAGCTTTAATCGGTCAAGAAAGAAGTAGAGCAATATAATGTTAAATTCAAGACAATATTGAATAATGATTTATATTTACTATTTCATTATCCTTTGGAAGGTGATAATGATGTCATGACCCGTCCCCAGGGGCCCGTGTTGTGGCTACCCCAAGCCCGTTTCCCAAAGTCCAGGAGCTAGCAACTAACACCAAAGGCATTATCCCATGAGTGGGAGTAATTTTCCTAAGTACCTATTTGCACACACACACACACAACCACATCCCAAAAAGCTGGACAGGAAAACATGCATGCCATTAAACAACCACTGAGAAAAGGTATAAGATGTAAGTCAAATGGTCTAGAATGAAAACCCAAAAAAGAAAAACTAAAAATAGGAAAGTACAAAAGATCTCTCTAAGACATATGTAGAAGACCCCACCTAAAGGGTAAGCAAGGAGTGGTTTTCGGAACCTATAGAAGTACTTCCTACCTGTTGTATGTCATTGGGCATTACCTAGTCCCGAACCACTGAGGTCTCTGTTGAAGTGCATGTCTTATACACCAGGCACAACACGTTCTGGCGAATCCCGTGTAGGGGTGAGTAACAAAATACTCAGTAGGGATCCTGAAACATAAGGGAAAGACCACAAAGAAAATTATACACAATGTATTGTCATATCACGCAGGTATAATCTAAATTATGGAAAGCAAGACCACCAGTTGTAACACTCAACACCTTGGACTACTAAGATACTCATCCCTGATGAGTACCGTGAGTCTGTTGGGTCACAAAGATCTGCTCCCTACTGTGGGATCACCCGGTAACATAGAGTCGCTTCCCAATTAGGCCATCATGATGATGTACTCATCCCTAATGAGTATCATGGGTCTGTCGGTTTGCATAGAGTCGCTCCCCAACGTGGGCCTACTGGGTCATATAGAGTCGCTTCCCACTTAGTTCATTGTAGCTAGTCCACATAGGACCACTAATCTATAGTCTTAAGGTATTATCCATCCATAGGATTCCTGCACGTAGTACGCTTAATTTCAAGAGAATCCACTCCTCAAGTCATTCGTTGTATTTCAGCTTCCATTAAAGTCTCTTTAGAGTATTCCAAAAGAACTCTCTCGTTGCGAGAGTTCCAATTCTGTAAATGGCTTTCCAATTGGACACATGATCAGAAAGATATGGGTGTTTTAGTAAATAGGGGCCAGTTGTGTTCGGGCCCGGTCCAACCTAGTCGGATGGACCCAAACAACTCTTCTCGAGGGTCCCGCATGACCCATTCTAGTTTGACCGACCCAACCCGGCTTGGGTCTGGGCCAGGCCCATTAGGCCTTGATGGACCCGTCCTAGTTCAGCCATGGTTCCAACCTGTCGGGTCACCCAGAAACATGGTTCCATCCAGCCCAGCCTGCAATAGGTCAGTTGGTTCTTTCCCAGCATGGGCCACCCAGCAACATAGTTTTATCCTACCGGCACGTCCCACAAAAGTGCGTCGGCTTGAGTTCTAGATCAGGCCACCAGTGGCCCAGTTCACACCCCCAGTCCCACCCGCACGTCAGTCTGGTCTCCTTCAGCCCAGACGCCCATTGGGAGTCAAATTCGTCGTGACTCGGCTGGCTAAAGTCATCAGTCCCCTTGTCCCACACACAGTCCCCATTGGACCGCGTGCTAGTGCACTGCAGCCCATACAGCGTGGGATGCGTTCACCTCCTCCAGTCGTCGGCCTGCTTTTGATGGCCCAAGACAACTGTGGCCATCACCTCAGCAAGCCATTGTGGCACGCTTCCACCCGCCCACAGCCGCTGGTTTTCGGCGCTGACGTACCTTCTGTAGACCACCGATTCTACTCCGATGGTCCGTTCCTCGAACCATCTATGCCTCTGGCCTCCTTGGGGTTTTTTCTTCCCTAATACAGCCTCAATATTACTTTTCTACCAATTAGGTGGTGCAGTCACAAAGAACACATGAGCGTCCAAAGACGGAGGAATTGAGGCCTTGTTCATGTTGGATCGATTCCTCCGCATCACAATTTTTTAAACATGGGGTGAGGTAATTCAGGTACTATCAAAAAAATAACCTTGATGTAATCCCTAAGATGAACACCCCCCCACAAGAACAAGAAACCCACAGATCAACTGGTTCGTGGGTTGATCCACGTTTGTTTTTTTATAAAGAAGAATGGGGAAAGGCAAATCCAAAAGTAAACCCCTACCTAGAGAATCTTCAATCGAAGGGAAGGCCTTTTGTTGATGGTGATCCATCCGTAGGGATCCAAGATCCATTCAAAGACATTGGCGTCTATTATTCGTTGGTCCCAGATCTATTCTCCAAGGTTTCATCACCACTTCTTCGATTCACTAGTGTTCATCGTTCGAGAGTATTCTCTCGTTGTTTGTCAGAAGAATTACATATCTAAATCTGTTTCTCCAACCCCATCATCTCATTAAAAGAGAAACATGTCGCAGCCTTTCTGTTACAGTTTTTCAGCTCGTTGTTACGATGTTTCATTTATTAAATATCATTTCAGTTATGCTTCAATTAAAGATTCATTAAACTATTTCATTTATGGAATGAAATAGTCAGCCCATCTCTGCATTACGGTGAAACAATTTTTGAATAAAATAAACTTTTATGTTTATTTTATTTTATTAAAATGTTCGGAAATTAAATTTTTCCCTTGACCTGCACCGGTTGAGGTTAGGTCCATTATTAGGTAATGTCTTCGTTCCAGAAGCAACTGTGCCCTTGGATTTTCAATCTGGACACCCATTTAGAAGTTTCCAAAACTGTGCACGTATGCCATTTTAATTCACTTAAAAGAAGTTCAAAAACTATTTTCACCCTCGACCCGTTCTGGTCAAGGTTAAGATCCATCTAAGGGTAACACGTCCTCACAAGCTCAATGGTACTCTCGGATTTCCAATCCAAATTACCAATTATGAGTTGTAAGGATTTGAAAATAAAATAATTGTTACTTAATTATTTTATTTACATCCAAAAACTAACTTCTATTGTTGGCCCACACCGGCCAATGTTAGGATCTTTTTATGTGAATCCCAATGCTCTAAGTTCAATAGTGCCTCCTAATTTTTTATCTGAGCACCGGTTTAAAATTTAGAAAATCCCACCGCCTCGATTATTTAATAAACCTCAAAAAAGTTAAAAAAAAATATGTTTCGGCCACTCTGGGCCTCAGAATTCCATGCTGTCCCAGAGCCTGGTCTCTAAATAATCCCATTTAATTTTAAAAAAATCATGGAATTTTGGGGTATTACATTCCTCCCCCCTTTTAGGGATTTACGTCCTCGTAATCCAAAAAAATGATTAATCAAATAGAAAGGGGTATTGAGCACGAATTTGAGCCTCCCGCTCACATGTGCTCTCCTGGAGATTCCCATGCTACCAAAGTACGTGTTCTAGAGGAATCAAATTCCAACAAATCACCCACTTCTATTGAACCTCTATCTCCACTGGAAACTCCACAAACATATTCCCATCGTTAATTTCTAGCTCACCCCAGTCGATGGCGTGCGATGGGTCATGCATGTACCTCCTCAGTTGTGACACATGGAAAACATCGTGCACCCAGTGCATCTTTGGGGAAAGAGATAGGTGGTATGCCACCTCACCAACTCTGTCCAGAATCTAGAAAGGTCCGATTAACCTATGATATAGATTTCTACCCTGGCTAAATATCTGTAACTCCCTTCAGGATGAGACCCGAATAAACACATGGTCTTCCTCCTCAAACTCCAAGGGCCTTCTTCTCCTATCAGTATAAGATTTTTGCATGCTCTATAAATTCCCCATCTGCTCCTAGATGATATGTGCCTTCTCATTGGTAGATCATGCCAACTTTGGACCCATGAGTGTTGACTCCCCTAGGTATATCCAGTATATAGGTGATCTTCAAGGTCACCCATAAAGTACCTTGAACGGTTCCATACCAATGGTGGAGTGGTAGCTGTTGTTGTACACAAACTCCACCATAGGCGGGTGGTCCTCCCAACTGCAACCAAAATAAAGAACACAACACGAAGCATGTCCTCCAAGGTCTGTATGTTTCGCTCTGTCTAACCATATTTCTATAGGTTAAAGTATGTGTTCAAGCGAATTTGATTCCCAAAATGCTGCCACAATCCCTTCCACAACCGGGATGTAAAGCAAGCATCACAATCTGAGATGATTGTCGAAGGCACCCCATGAATCCACACTATCTCCTGGACATAGAGGCATCCCAATCCATCTACTGATCCTTGCTCCTGGATGGGTAGGAAGTGATCTGACTTGGTGAATTTATCAATGATCACCCAGATGGTATCGTGGCCCTAGGACGTTCATGGTAATCCTATTACAAATTCTATCAAGATACCATCCCACTTTCACTCTGGTACCTCAAGTGGCTGGACCAAGCCTGTTGGAACCTGATGCTCACCCTTCACTTGATGACAATTGAGGCACCGTGAAACAAACTCTTCCATCACTTTCTTCATCTCTGGCCACTAGAACTGACTTCAGAGATCTTGGTACATCTCTTCCACTCTCAGATGTACCACCAAAGGAGAGGTATAGAACTCCCTCAAAATCTCCTCTCGCAAGGTCATTGGACTACTGTGTATCCTTTGAAAAGGATTATGTGCTCCCCTTCTATCTAAAATTCATCAGGAGCCTCTCCTGAGGATAACTGAGCACATTGGGCCTCGTAGCCAACATCCACAAGTTGTTCCTCCATAAATCACTATAAGAGTTGGGGAGTTTTATTCATCGACTGAAGTTAAGCTTCTCCATCATCATCCATGAAGGATATCTGCATCGTGGCTAGCTGCTCTATCACCTCACTCCGCAGCTACAAACCAGACCTCCTAGTGAGCGTGTTTTCCATCACGTTCCCCTTCCCATGAGTATAGAATATCTCGAATTCATAGTCCTAGAGGAACTCTAGTCATCACAACTACCTCAAGTTCAGGTCCTTCTGGGAGAAGATATACCTGATACTTTTGTGGTCGGAGTAGACTGTAAACTACTCACCCATCAAGTAGTTCTGCCACATCTTCAATGAAAAGACCATTACTGCTAGCTCCAGATCATGGGTTGCATATTTCTTCTCATGCTACCTCAACTACCATGAACCATAGGTGATCACTACTTGCTATTTCATTATAAAACAACCCAATTCGGTGCCTGATGCATCGCAGAAAACTACATACCCAACACCCTGCTCTGGTAGTCTCAAGATGGGGGCACTCATCAGTCTCCACCTCAGCTCCTGGAAACTCTACTATCACTTATCCGTTCACACTAAAGGTTATCCATTTTGTGTCAAAGATGATAAGGGTGAGGCTACCCTATAAAATCCAGGCACGAACCTCTGATAGTATCCATCCAATCCCAAGAAACTCTACACCTCAGTCATGCTCCTAGGAGGCTCCCAAACAAGCACTGCCACTATATTTGTGGGATCAACTGCAACTCCAGCCTCTAATATAAGATGTCCTATAAATTGGACCTCTCATATCCATAACTCACACTTTGAGAGCTTACCATAAAGATGGTGCTCTCAGAGTGTATCCAGGACTATCTGCAGGTGTATAGAAATCTCCTCCTCAGACGCCGACTTCACCAGGATGCCATCAATAAATACCACCATGAAACGATCAAGTTAAGGATGGAAGATCTTGTTCATCAGTCCCACGAACACTTATAGGAATGTTCATGTTTAAAGGAATCACCAAGAACACATAGTGTACATGCCAGCATTTTAAGGCAATCTTCAGTACATCCTCATCCTACACATAAAGTTGGTGATAGCCTGAACTGAGGTCTATCTTCGATAACAATCTAGCTCCCTTTAGCTGATTAAAGAGGTCATCAATCCTCAAAAAAAGATACTTGTTCTTCACAGTCACCTAGTTTAGACACCGAAATTCCATGTATAACCTCAAACTCTCATCTTCCATCTTGTTAAACAAAATTGGGGCTACCCACAATTAAACGTTGGGTCTCACGAATCCCTTATCCTTCAAGTCCTATAGTTGTACCCTAAATTTAAAAAGCTCCATGGGAGCCATCCGATATGCTGGTGTGGATATCAATGTCATCCTGGGGTACATATAAATGTATATGTATACCTCCCTGTGAGGAGGTAGTCTCAAAACATCCTTAATAAAGACGTCTTCATACTCATCCACCACTACAGAAAAGTGAGGACTTCCCTCATCCACCACACCGAGGGTGAGTCTATCCAACTTTTGAGTGATCAAGTGCACCCACCTCTAAGAATGTTTGTCCTGTGCTGAAAGATCTTCCTTCTTACCAGTGAAGTAAAACCTGGTACCATCCTCACGGACACACTACACTATAAGCCTAAAATAGTCAATTTGAGCATAGACTATGGATAACGAGTCCATACCCAAGATAACATCATAAATCCTTGACGCTGATACTAGGAGATCACATATGAATCTCTCTCCTCCAAGAGTAATCTCACACTTCCAACACCAGTGTTTAATCATCAAATCCCCTCTCGTATGAGTCTATAATCGTAAAGATCGAGCCAATGGATCCATCAAAATCTTCGAGCCTCGAATGAGGTTTGTGGAAAGGAAAGAGTGACTAGAACCTATGCCTATAAGAACTGTAGCTAAGGTGAAGAAGACATAGATTTTACCTCTAATCATCTTGGAAGCATTGTGGTCGTAGGCCTCCACCGCCTGAAGTTTAGCCCACCCCTGTCCACCTGCTCCCTGAGCCCATGGAAGACCACCTGGGGGTGGTGGTGGTGGTACCTCGAACCACCATCCACCACCTACCGCTCTTCCCACTCCCTTTCCACATACACCGCCCATCATACCACCTCACTCAAACCTCTACTGCTACCTCAGCGGTCCCTCAACTGTCTGTTGTTTTTTTGTGTGGCGGGTCGGGCAGTCACGAGCCACGTGTCCATGCTCTCCGCATGAGAAGAACAGCATGGCCCCATGTTGACTCCCTCTACTCTGGGAGCCCTGCACTACTGACCCTAAGTCCTGGGGTCATCCTCTAAAAGGCCTGACCCGATTGGTTCCCCACGTCTGCTACCTACTGACCACCACTGAAGACTCTACCACCTTGTGTCTACTGGGGGTTCCTACTATCGACACCCACTCTTAAAATAATCTCTCTACAAATAGGGATCACTCCATAACCCCATCCTGAGTCGAGATACTGAGGGACGCCATGGAAATCCTGATCTCTTGGAAGAGTCCCTAATCAAAGGCTCAAGCCTAGAAGAACAGGTCTCACACCATGTTTTTAGAGTAGAGGTAAAGATCTGTGAACCTCATTGAGTACGCTGCTACTGTCATACTACCATGTTGTAGGTACAGTAGCTCATGTACGTGCACAGAGCGCAATGTCGTTGCGAATAATTCCTCCCTAAAGAGGTGCTAAAATTATATCTAGGTGAGGGTTACCTCATTATGTGTTTAAATCATCAATCTTCACCATCTCCCTACTGATCCATGAAGAAGACTCACGACTAAGATTGACATCCGGTATAGAGGTTTCCTCACAAGATGGAAGACTCGTGTAACCACCTTAAACCAATCCTCAGCCACCTGGGGGTCAGTCCCAACTCTGAACCTAAGAGGTATCTACCTCTATAAATCAAGTAAGCTGATGAGCCTATGGGCATCCTCTATCAATAGTGCCAGAAGTAACTGTTGATCAACAGGTGGTGGTAACACTGGTGCACCACCCAGTGGGTCCATCTCTAGCATCGGTCCCTAAACTGACACCTAATCACTAGGCGGGCTATCCTTAAGGTCACATATCGGAATATTGGTTGGCTGGATGTGTGTAGCCATCCTAAAAAGGATCAAGATGTGCCACAGTTAACATATTATACCTAGTTAGTTGACTTGGGTTTGAGAAGAACATGTGTAAACACTCAATTCCTATATGACGCATGTACCCTTTATTTTCTGCAACCAGTGTTTCCATGTACCGAGTTGGAAATCAGGTTTCTATAGTCTTGGTGTATGGATATGTCATCTGCTGAACCAACACTGGAGTCTTTATCCTGAAAGATGAACTCGAAACACATAGCATTGTTTCCATAAAACAAAAACATAGTCTCTCAGTCTTTGAGGTAGAACTGACCACCTCTAATGCCAATTTTTTCCGACCCGTCCCCCAGGGTACATGTCATAACTACTCCAAGATCACCTCCTAAAGTCCAGGGGATAGAGACAAGTACCAAATGCATTATCCCACAAGTTGAAGGCATTTTCCTGAGTATCTGTACGCACACACACACACACAACCATGTCACAAATAGATGGAAAGGAAAACATGCATTCCACTAAACAACCATTGAGTAAAGGTACAAGCTGTATATCAAATGAGATAGAATTCAAACCCAACAAAAGAAAAATAGAAAACAAGAAATTACAAAATATCTCTGTAAGATGTATGCAGAAGACTCCACCTGAAGGGTAGGCAAGGAGTGTATGTCGGATGTTGTGGAAGTACGTCCTTCCTGACGTATCTCACTGGACACCGTCTGGCCTCAGGCCACCAAGGTCTCTGTCAAAGCACCTGTCATCTGCACTAGTAACAACACGTGCGGGAAAATCCAGTGTAGGGTTGATTAAAAAAATACTCAATAGGGATCCCAAAACACAAGGGAAATACCACAAAGGAAAGTATACACAAGATATTGTCAGCTCATGTAGGTATAATCTAAAGTATGGAAATCGAAATTATCAGTCGTAACATTGAACACCATGTACTGCTGAAGTACTCATCCCTGATGACTATCGTGGGTCTTCTGGGTCACATAGAGTCTCTCCCCACTATGGGCCTACCAGGTCACACACAGCTGCTTCCCACTTAGGCCATCATGCTGAGGTACTCATCCCTTATGAGTACCATGGGTCTACAAGGTCACACAGAGATTCTCCCCACCGTGGGCCTGCTAGGTCACACAGATCTACTTCCCACATAGGTCATCATAGCTGGTCCACATAGGGCCGCTTATAGCTAGTCCACACAGGGCCTCTTATTAGTAGTCTTCAGGTCTCAACCAGCCACAAACTTCCTCCACGTCGTGTGCTTGATTTGGGGATAATCCACTCCTCAATCCATTTTTCATATATTAACTTCCCTAAAAGTCTTCTTAGAGAACACCAAAAGAACCATCTCATTACGAGGGTTGTAATACCACAAACGACTCTCCAATTGAATGTTTGGCCCGAAAGATATGGTAATTTTAGTAAATAAGGGTCAGCTGTGTCTGGGCCTGGTCTGACCTAGTCGGATTGACCTGACCAACACAGCCCAGGGATCCCGCATGACCAGATCTAGTTCAACCAACCCAACTCAACTCAGTTTGGGTCTGGTCCAACACGATCCGGCCTAGCCACTAGGCCAATCCCGTTAGGACTTGCTGGATCTGGTTCGGTTTGGCCATAGGTCCATCCAGTCGGGTCGCCCAGAAACCCGGTTCCATCCGGTCCGATCCGCAACAGGTGGGTCGGTTCTTTCCCATCCTGGACCGCCTAGTGGTCCACTTTTATCTCACCTCCCTGGCCTCCAAAAGTGGGTCGGCTTGAGTTCAAGCTCGGGCCGCCCAGCGGCCCGGTTTGCGCCCCCCAGACCGGCACGCATGGCGGGCCGCTGTTTTCTTGCCCGAATACCCGTTGGGCATCCGGTTCGGTATGATGCGTCCGACTGAAGTCGATCGCCCCCTTTTTCCTGCATGTGTTCCCCGCTGAACCATGTGCCAGCATGCCGCGACCCACACGGCACGAGTCGCTCCACCGACATGGTCAGTTGGTTGCGTTCACCTCCGCCAATCATTGGCCTTCTGTCGGCAGCCCCCTGCTACACCACCGCAGCCTCTGCCTCCCACCTTCGGTCACCACATCTCGTGTTCATTCCTTGAACCACCATGTCTGCTTTGGTGGTCTGTTCCTCAAACCATCTACACCTCTGGCCTCCGTGGGGTGTCGTATTCCGTATTACGGCCTCAATATTGTTTTGCCACCAATTCATAGGGGTTTTCACGAAGAACACATGAGCACTCAAAGATGGAGGAATTAGTACCTTGTTCGTTTCGGCCTGATTCTACCGCGTCAGAGTTTTTGAAACATGGGGTGAGGGGATTAAGGAACTATCAATAAAATAACCCCGATGTAATCCCCAAGATAAACACCCTCCCGCAAGAAGAAAGCATCTAATGGATCAACCTTTTTGTGGGTTGATCCGCGTTCATTGTTTTATAGAGAAGAATGGGGCAAAGCAAATCAAAAAAGTAATCCCCTGCGTAGAGAATCTTTGATTAGATGGAAGGCCCATCATTGATAGAGATCTATCCACAGGGTTCCACGATCTGTTCGAATCCATTGACGTTCATCATTCGTTGGTCCCAGATCTATTCTCCAAGGTGTCATCGCCGCTTCTTCAATTCACTGGAATTATTCTTTGGAGAGTATTCTCTCATCATTCGTCATAAAAACTACATATTTAAATCTATTTCTCCAACCCCATCTTCTCATTAAAAGAGAAATGCATCACTGTGTTTCTGTTACAATTTTTCATCACATCATTACGCTATTTCATTTTTGAAATAGTGTTTCTATTACTAATCAGTTAAAGAGTCATTATGTTGTTTCATTTATGGAATGAAACAGTCATCCCATCGTTGTTTTGTGGAAAAATAATTTTTAAATAAAATAACCTTTTTAAGTTTATTTTATTTTATTAAAATGACCGAAAATTATCTTTTTCCATCAACCCACATTGGTCGAGATTAGGTCCATTCTTAGGTAATGGCGTCGTCTCAAACACAACAGTGCCCTATAATTTTTAATCTGGGCACCCATTTAGAAGTTTCCAAAACCACGCATGTGCGCCATTTTAATTCACTTAAAAAAAGTTCAAAAACTGTATTTCACCCTCGACCTACACCACTCGAGTTTAATCTCTACCTAAGGTCAACATTCCCTCACGAGATCAATAGTACTCTTGGATTTCCAATCCGAGTTACTGTTTAGGAGTTGTAAGGATTTGAAAATAAAATAATTTTTACTTAATTATTTTATTTACGGACAAAAACTAACTTCCACTGTTGGCCCGTGCTGGCCAACATTAGGCCATTTCTAGTCGAATTCTGACACTCTGAGTTCAACGGTGCCCTCATATTTTTTATTTGGGAACTAGTTTAAAATTTAGAAAAACCCACTCTCATGATTATTTAATGAACCTTAAAAAAATTCAAAAATACATTCCAACTACTCTAGGCCTCAGAATTATGTGTCGTCCCAGATCCTGATCTCAAAATAATCCCATTTTATTTTTAAAAAAAATCATCGAATTCCAGGGTATTACAAATGAAATGAAAAGAAAATATGCTACATTAGAAGAAAAACATGAAAATTTTATCTCATCCAAAAGGCCATGTTGTTTGGGAAAATCTAGTATTGAATATGATGAACTGTCTCCCATGCATAAGAGAAAGATAGCCATGAACAATTACAAAAATAGGAAAAATCCTATAGATTCTATAAACATACCTAAAAAGGATTTTATATGAAGTAATGACAACATGTGCTATTTCTATAGGATGCATGGTCATATTTCATGTTATTGTTTTGAATAATTGGAATGTATTTCATATTGTGAAGATATAAATGTTGATAAATTTGAGAATAAGAAGAACATTCTTGAAAACTCTGAAAGAAACATATCTCAGAAGAAAGTAGGTATCAAATGCTATTGTTGTGGAAGATAGGGACACACCATAAGTATGTGTTAAGAAACATGAGGGCTCAATCACTACAATAAAATAGACCATTAACAGCACCAGATTTTATCAGTGCTAGAAAAAGACACTGATAATGGTCACATTTATTAGCACTAAAAAGAGCACTAATAAAGGGTACCTTTTATCAGTGCTAAATAATCATTGATAAAGGTACCCCTTATCGGTGCTTTTTTAGCGATGATAAATGGTATCCTTTATCAGCGCTTTTATATAGCACTGGTAAAAGGTACCCTTTACCAGTGCTTTATTTTTAGTGCTGATAAAGGGTAGACTTTATTAGCGTATTGTTAGCACTGATAAAGGTCAATAATAAAATGAAATAATTAAACAAAAAAAATTTAAAAAATATATTTAGAATTTTATTAATTAAATAATTATTGATAAAAATGAATAAATTGAATATGTATATATATAAATTATAAAAATTAATATATATTATATATTAAATATGTAGATATGTAAAATGAATAAAATAAATAAACAGAAATTAAAAAAGAGTAAATTAAGAAAAATATTAAAGATTTTATTTGCTAAATAATTATTGGTAAAAATGAATAAATTTAATATACATATATATAGATTATAAATATTAATAAATAGTATAAATTAAATATTAATATATAAAATCAATAAATTGTAATAATTAAACAAAATAATTAAAAATGAATAAATTGTAATAATTAAACAAAAATTAAAAATGAATAAATTACAAAATTATTTAAAAAATTATTAATTAAATAATTATTAATAAAAATGAATATGTATAATATACATATATATTAATTATAAATAGTAATTATTAACATATATTAAATATAAATATATAGATAATGAATAAAATGTAATGATGAAAATCATATTAATGCCTTATTCATTTTTAATGTTGTTTGACTTTTCAATTTAACATATATCAAATGTGTGTTACATTTATTTCACATATATATACATAATTAAATCATTTTTATATACAATTCACACACACAAATATATAGGCAATTGATGAATTCTTATATAGAAACACAAACACCTAATATATATGTAATTTATTCAAATTTTAGAATATTTTAGAATTTCATTATAACATGATACATTTAATATATTATGTTTTTAATTAGTAAATTTTATGTATTTAATTTTAATATTGTTACAGTTAGGTATTATTTATTCATTTTTTATATTTTTTATTTTTTATTTTTTATTTTATTTTTGAATTTAATCATTCTCAATTTTTTATTTATATATATTTATTTACTATGTTTTGTTATTTTCAATCTATATTCATCTTTACTAAAATATATATATATATATCCATATTTGTTTTATAATTTATATTTATTTAATAAAACTTATCCATTTTTTCAATATTTTTAAATTGTAGCCATTTGTAATTATTTAGTTTCACTCATTTTTAAAATACGTGTATTTAAGGTTATATATTCATTAATAATGTTAAAAATATATTTTCAAATAAATATTTATAAATTTATATTTACCATATTTATAAATTTATATGTTTATAATTATTATAAATAAATAAATATTATTTTTTAAAATTATTTATATAATTATAAATATATATATATATATATAAATAATTGTAAAATTATAATATATTTATTTAAATAATTAATATGATATATTTATATTTATATTTATAGCATATATTTATATAAAAGTTGAGGTCAAAGTCTCAATTTATTCAGGAAAAGTGGCTACATTACAAAGAAAAGCAGGCAACATACAATGTAGAGATGTACTCAGTGAGACTCAAACTCGAGACCTCACCGAGACCCATAGGGGAAGCTACCACTGAGCTACACCCTTGGGGTTGTATATATATATATAACTATATAAATATATAAATGTTTTAAAAAAAATTCATATATTTAGAAATAAATAGTTATATATTTAAATAATTATAAAATTATAATAAATTTATTTAAATAATGAATATATTTACTATATTTATATTTATATATATTTATTAAATATATATTTCTAATTATATAAATATATAAAATGATATAAATATATTTATAATTATAAATAATTGTTAATAATTAAATAATTATAAATATATTAATAAATTTAATTTTACTATATTTATAAAATTATATATTTATATTTATAAATAAAAATATATATTTTTTAAAAAAATTATTAATGTAATTATAAATAAATAATTATAAAATCATAATAATAAAATACAATTATATAAATTTTTTTACAAATGTTTTTACTTATAATTATAATTATAAATCCTTTATCAGCGCTAAAGTTTTAGTGGTGATAAAGGTTCATTTTATAAGTGCTTTTTTAGCATTGATAAAAATTAAGCTTTATAAGTGCTAGAAAATACTCATAAAAGACATCTTTATCAACACTAAAATTTAACGCTAATAAAAGGACTTTTATTGGTGTTTTTTTAAGCACTGATAAAAGTGTCCCCGATCTATTTAAAAGAACCCTAACACCAACTAATTCAGTTGTGATTCTCAAGCTCTCACAGAACTCCCCTACTACTGGCACTACCCCTCTACATTCTCTCAGACAAATCAAGGCTAGAATCCAAGGTATGTAATTTTCTCATTTTCCTCTCTCGTTGTTTGATTTTTTAGATTCCACGGTTCTTGTTTTTCGTTGTTATTAACCATGAAAAACCCTACATCTCATCTCTCTCTCACACACTTACCTATACCTACACAATGCCACCCCTAATCTATAAACTCATTCTGGCTTATTACGAGACCATTGCAAATTGCATCTCCATCCATGTTATAATTGATGGTGAATTTCTTGATGTTTCCATTATATTATATCTTGTTACCCTTTAAATATTTAGGATTTTTATTTTTTTAATCTTATTTCCATGGTTTGGAATGCAAATGAAGATGCAAATAAGTTTAAGAGAATAATAATAATTAGGAATATATGTGAATATATTGAGAAAATCATATTTATAAAATTTCATTGAATGATAGGTGTGGATTTTTTCTTAATTAATATTTGATGATTAGTGTCACATAGGTGATGTAGTACAATGAATAAATTAATTTTATTCCTATGTCATAAAATGATATAATTTTATGGTGGTTCCTATATATTTTCTTTCATTTAATTATTTTTTGTTGTTCATACAAAATTTTAATATAAATCTAAATATAATTTTACATGCTGAATATAGTATTGAATAATGAGATTATGATATACTACATTCAATAATTATCAAATATGTTAAGATAAACTTGTGAGAAATATTAGAAAATTTAGTGCTACTTAGCACTATTATATTATATTTAAGATTGTGTTAATTTTTACCATAAATGAATTGATAAATTCAATCCAGTTAAATGAAAAAGTGTTTGCGGGGATTATATTGTGGTTGGTGGTATGTTGTCATGGAAATTGAATTATATTTTTGATGGAGGTCGTATAAACTTTTCAATGTTAGTAACAATGATGTGTTGTTTGAAATTGTTCATTAATTATGATTATAAATAAAGAAGTCATAATCATTGTCAATACTTCAATACTCCACTACATCTAACCTTCATTTCCTTTATTTAATCTGCCCTAAAATTCTTGATTTCCTTTCATCTCTTAATGATGGATTGGACTCCCTATTTCAAACTAGCCTTCCTCCCATCATTTTGGTTCCAACGTTCCTTGATGACATACCTCTCACTCAGATTATATTCATTAATATCTGCCAAAGTCGTTGCCACAGCTTTGAAAACCGCATCTCCCAACCCATTCTTCAACTCTTTCATCCTCTCATCCTCCTCATTTACTACTTCCTAAGAACACAAAAAATGACACCTAAAAATTAATCAAAAAATAATGACTGAATTTGTTTGGTTTCTTGATATGCATTTTCTTATGCAACTCACTCAGTTAATTTTGATAACACTTTATAAAAATTTACTTTTAGTTTGGGTGTAGTCACATTAGATCCTATTAGAACTTCATAGTTATAAATACATGGATGAGAATACTACTACGATGGGTGGTCTCCAAAAAATACTCATGTTACACATTTTTTGTGAAAAAGAACATGTCGAACACACCTTTTTATATTCTTCCCCTTCAACCTTGATAAATTTAAAATGGTTCCAATATGACTCTCAAAGGTATTCCTCTGGTAATGATTAGAGATTTCAGGACCTTCTTTCAACTTCATATTCACTTAAATTGGTTTCATTAGAGAAAAATAAAGTTGAATACATTTTTATCAGCTTTCTTTTGCTCTAAATTCACCAACTTTACTGAACAGGGTTTCCGAAAAGGCTAATAGAAGCTAGAATTTAGGCTATGTTTGGGGAGAAAAACAGTGACTTAGAAAAATTAATAGATTAAGGAACAACCAATTTTATAGATTGAGGGAATCAAAAATTATTTCAATTTGTATTTGAATGTTCATTCCTTCATTTTTGAAATGTAATATGTTAGAATCCATAATTCAAATTTCATTTAGGTTATTTTTTAATATGAGTGGGTTTAGAGTATACATGGGATAAGCATATTTTTAAAAAATAATAAGTGATAGGTTTTATGTGAGGGCTCGGTATGGTATGTTATAATGTTAGTTACTATAGAAGTGTTAGTGATTCATCGAGGGCTAGGGTGAGGTTTATATGACATTTGTGTTGTTGTTTTTTTGTTATGGTTTTTCAGAAGTTAGGTTTAACTAATCTATTGTGGTACACATTGTTTGGTTCTTTCCTAAGGGAAACAATTAGTGAAATTATTTGAATATTAGGGAATAACCACAGTATAAACTTATGGTATGATTTGTATAATTCACTGGTATGAAATTAATCTGGTACATTTGATTATCATGGTGTTCTAGTTAGTACACAATGACTTAACATACATGTGTATTTTGAGTGTTACTACTTTGAACATATTCTAAAATATATTCATTGTATATTTTAGGTTCCCTATTAGTATTTACTTGTTTATTTTAATACTCACACCCTGCACATAAACCTCAGTGGATATAGAGCTATTATATTTGAGATATAAGTGAGGTAAAATAACTAGTAACATATATTAGAGACAGTATAGTTTAGTGGGGATGAGTTGATGTTCCCATGGTAGTGTCAGGGACATTTTAGAATTTTAAGATGAGATTAGAAATTTTAATTTAAGATGTGGTAATTTAAAAAGTTTTAATGAGACAATTATTATCCTCACCAACTTTATCTCCTGAATAATTAAAATTTAATTTTTTTTTCTTGAGACTCAAACCCCATATCTTCTATGTTGTTTGAACTAATCTGAGCATTACCCATCCAAAATGATCAGCAGTACTTGTTATGGGATAACTTTTGGTTATAGTAGTTCAATAAACATAGGTGGATATCTATAACAACCCTACTCTTTATTTCACATTAATAAATGATTTATTATATAAAAGTACACTTAATACAACCCAAAATATCGATAATTCTGGTGTCTATTAGAAATAGGTACATATCATAACATCTTTAACATGGGATACAACATCATTATTGAAAACATCCTTAACATGCTTCTAAAATTCCATGGTTTTTAAAACTACATGGGATAACATGGGGAAAACATAAGAAATGGGTGAGATATAAATCCTAGAAAAGGAATAAAAAAGTAATAACAAGAATAATATATACGTGTTATACAATAGTAATATCAATGGGACATAAAAGGAACATTAATAATAAGTCTTGATATATCATGATAATCATAACATGGGAAATATGGAAACAATTTAAAACATTGAATCATAAATATAGGTCAAGGCTAAAATGACAAGACATCATGGTGGATAAATTCCCACAAAGGAATCGGGTTCACTCCCTATCCCAACATGACATTTCATGATATTAAATATTACCCAATTCATTGGAGAACTATATAATTTCGGGCTCACCCGTCACATTCATTTCATTTTTATGTTTAAGTGTGCCACATAGATCATACAACGTGGATTCATTCATCATTATAACTTATTCCATGATCAAGGAATGTTGAATACATATATTTAAGTCCCAAATAAAAAAGTTTATTTTCATAAATGTGAACACACTTGATAGGAAATGGGTATGGTATTCACTACACAATTTCTTTGGTATGGAATATCACGGTGAAATTTCAGCAACATAACGGTGTCACTTAAAAATTTATAAAATGGGTTGATGATAGAGAATGTGGTATCTAATCACTTATAAATAAAATGGGAAGTAATAGGTAAATTTAAAAGCATATCCCAAAATTATAAATTGGAAATAAAAGGCATAAGGTAATGGAGAAACTTGAATAAAGAAAATAATCCAAACTATATTTTGACATGGTAATAGGTGTACATACAGGATCATGGGAGGATTAATGAGAGTTAAAGGGGGTATCACATCATTTATATATAAAATTTACAGTAATAGGAATATGTAGTAATATATACCAACATTATCAAACTTAAATTAATAATCATAACATAAAAATGGGTGCTTGGATAAAAAGAGAGGAGAGAAATCCCATATAAGATTTTGTCATATTAATGGCTTAGATAAATGTCAAAATGAGAGAGGACAAAAAATATCTCATTAAAATAAAATAAATTGGATATTAAGGTATTTTTATAAATAAAATAAATTTTAAAAAAAATTAATTAAGAATATAAATTCCAAATAAGGTGCTTGAATAAAAAGGAGGAGAGGAAGGTGAGGATCTCTTACTTGAGTGTGTGACTCAAAGCTTGGGAGGGGCTTCTTGAGAGATTTGGGAAAACATGGGAGGATTATATAGAGTTTATGTAAGATTATGTATGTCTTGAAAGTATTTTGAGTTAATATAAATGGGATCTTGGGTGGGTTTATATAGAAAATGAGGGGGGTTTCTTTATTATTTAGGTTTTGGACTCTACATAATAAAATATTCAAAATCACAAACCATCCCATAATTTTTTCCAATGGTTTCTAAAAATGGGAGTGGTTTTCATTATTTTATAAGTCCCGGAGACTAACTTATTAAAATAATTTCCTTTATTATGTGGAGGTGAGTCACATTCTTAAAGAAATGATTTTAAAACCATAAAATATATTATATATTTTGAAGGATTCATAATGGATTTATAAAATAAATAAAATAAACTTAAAATCATATTATTTTAAAGATAAAACATTTATTTTTGTCATTTATATGATTCATATTCATTATTAAATCACTTATAGGTCATAATGATGTCATAAAACACAAAGTATATTTATACGATATTTAATTTTTACCCAAAAATTTGACTATCTTGGAAAATTATGAAAAATTCACCATTGTATATTTTCAACATTATAATTCCAAAAGTAATATTAATTTTATCTAAATAATTTTCTAAATATATGAATTTTAATTTTTAATATAAAATCAACATTTACTAAGAAATGCCAGGTTTTTGACAATAATAGTTCTCAAACCCTTATAAAAAATACATTTTACTTCATAAAAATTATATGATTATTTAAATTTGATAAAAATTATTTAATAATAAGTTTAAAATATTATTTATTTCAAAAATCCATTAATTCATAAATTCATTAATTTAATTTTAATATTAATTAAAAAAATCCAATTTATGCTTTATTGTATCAAAATAAAAATCATTTACAAAGTAACAATAATTGGATGAAAATATATTCATTATTCTAAAAATAATAATTTACATATTCATATTTAAATGGTATTGATACATATCCCTTTAATATACTAAAAAATTCCCTTTGAGTAAGGTGCGCAATGGTGGGACTTTCATGGGGTGGTTTCGCAGATGTGGTTTGGGTCGTGATCTCGATGAGCTTGAACTTCTCCTATAAAAAGTTTCACACAAGCTTAAGTTGTTGGATCTTAGCTTGGGCTTGGTCAAGGTAAAATCCCAATGATTATATCTCTCTCATAGTCTTTGATAAATGGGCCTCATAGGGTATGGTCCTACTGGTTAATTCCATCACTTCCTTTTTCTGCGTCAATTGGATTTGTTAAACCCCTATATTTATACTAATCATGTTATCATTGTTCAATGGTTATATTATCAACAGTAAGGATTATTAATATCTAATTAAATCAAATTGGATATAATGAAACAAAATAAGTGCATATTGTTTCTATAACCATATTATATAATAAGAAAATTGATTAAATCAAAAGGGGAATTTTATTTATAATAATTCAGGTTGTTAAAATATTCCCCCCTAAAAAACCTTTTCCCTCAAAATTTCCATTTAGCACACTAAAATAAATGAGTTTAACTCTATTACATCACTTTCTCTAGTTCCCACATCGCTTCTTCAAACTTTTGGCTTCTCCACAGAACTTTAAGAAGGTGTGTTGTCTTGTTTCAAAGAGTTTTATCTCTATGATCTAATATTTTCACCAGCTGCTCCTCATATGAGAGATCATTCTCCAATTCTACCACTAATAGATTGAGTACATGTAAGGGGTATAGTATGTACTTTCTCAATATGGATACATTCAATACATCATGTACTTGAGATACGTTTGGTGGGAGTGCTAGTCGGTAGGCCACTCCTCCGATGTGATAAAGGATCTCAAAGGGGTTGATGTATATTCGACTAAGTTTTCCCTTAGTCCCAAAAACCATCACTTTATTCCATAGAGATATATAGAGGAATACTATGTATAAAACATCAAACTCTATGTTGATTCTATGATTTTCAGCATAGCTATTTTGTCAACTCTAAGAAGCCTTGATGTGCTTCATAATGGCCTTAACCTTTTCCACCATTTCCTCAACCATTTTAGGACCTAGAAATTTTTTTTCTCCAACTTCATTCTAACATACAGGTGTTCTTCACCTATTCCCATAAAGGGCTTCATAGGTATCCATTTGGATCCTTGAGTGGAAAGTATTTTTGTATGAGAACTCAACCAGAGGCATATGTTGGTCATATCTTTATTTGAATTCCATAGAACATTCTCTAAACATGTCTTCAAGTGTCTGAATAGTCTTCTCATACTATCCATCTATTTGAGGATGATAGGTTGTACAAAAGTTAATCTCATTTTTTATAGAACGTTATATAATTTTCAAGAACTTGGAGGTGAATCTTACATCTTGATTGGATACAATTGATAGTGGTACTCCATATAGCCTTACCGCTTCTCCAATGTATATCAATTCAAGTTGATCAAGTGAGAAACCTTCTTTAATTGTGATAAAGTGACCTATATTTGTAATATGATCCACAACAACCCATGTAGCATTGTTTTCCCTAGATGTATTTGGAAGTCAGGGGAAAAATTACATGGGGATGTTCTCCCATTTCCATGTTGGTATGGGTAATGGTTTCATCATCCCTTTATACTCCTTCCTTTTAGACATCACTTGTTGTAATATCAGGCACTTTTATGTATATTCAGTCATCTATTTCTTCATATTGTCCCCCCAATAGTGCTCACAGAGATCTTGATACATCTTTGTGCTTCCTAGGTGAATAGAGAAAGTTGAAATATATGCATCATCCAACAGTTACTTTTTTAATTAAAGATTTGATGGAGCACATAGTCTAAACCCAAATCTTACAATTCCTTATTCATCAATTTTAAACTCTGATAATTTCCCCTTTCTCATGACTTCCACCTTCTTCTGAATTTCCACATCATTTATTTGAGCATCCTTTATTTTATTTATTAGGGATGGTTGAGTAATCATTTGAGAAAGGATTGATGGTGTTTCTTCCTTAATGATTCCCATGTCTATCATTTTCAGATCTAAGAAGATTGGATCCTTCTCAATTCTCATCATTGATAAATATGTAGGATCTTTTCTACTTAGAGAATCTTCTAACTTATTTGATTTACCAAGACGGTAGTGTATTGAGAATTCGTAATCCTTGATGAGCTCTAACCATATTCACTGGCATATATTAATATTTTTCTATGTAAATATATATTTTAGGTTCTTGTTATTAGTATATATCTCACACTTATCCCTATAGAGATAATGTCACCATATTTTCAATGAAAAGATCACAATTTCCAACTTTAGATCATGCAGGGATAGTTTTGCTAATGAATTTTCAACTACCATGAGGCGTAGGCTATCACTTTATAATTCTTAATCAGTACACAACCTAATCCATTATTGTAAGCGTCATCATATACCAAAAATAGTTCTCTACTTGTAGGTAGTGTTAGGACCGGTGTAGTGATAAGCCTATTTTTGAGCTCCTTAAAGATTTCCTCATGTTCTTGAATCGAGACAAACTTTACTCCCTTGTGAGTTAGCTTGGTAAAAGGGTTATAAAATCATGAGAAATTTCACACAAATCGGTGATAATACCCAGCTAACCTAAGGAAACTACAGATATTTGTCACATATATTCACCTTGTCCATACTTTAATTTCTTATATCTTTAAAGGTTCCATAGATATCAAATTGATTGTGGTGATATTACCCAATAAATATAATTACTTCAACCAAAACTGACATTTGATGTACTTGGTGTAAAGCTTCTCATTTTATAGGTTCTTTAGCATAGTGCCCAGATACTCCTCATGCTCATCCTTTCTTTTAGAGTATATTAGAATATAATTTATAAATACTACAACAAATTTTTCAAGGAAATATATAAATAATTTATTTATCAATTCCATGAAGACTGATTGAGATTTAGTGAGCCCGAAAGGGATCACTATGAACTCATAGTGCTTGTACCTTGTATTAAAAAGCAGTCTTGGTGATACCTTATTTATTTAACCTTACTTGATAATATCCCAACCAAATATCCAACTTGGATAAGTATAGTTCTCCACATAGATTATTGAACAAGTTATCAATCTGAGGTAGAGGATACTTGTTCTATATCATGATGTTGTTTAGCTCACGATAATTAATGCAAAGTTGCATTGACTCATTCTACTTCTTGATGAAGAGGGTCGGTGCAACGCATGGTAAATAACTTGGTCATATGAACCCTTTATTTAGATTATCCTATAGTTGTTTCTTTATCTCCCCAAGTTCCAAAACTAACATTCTATACAGAGTCTTGGATAATGGTAATGCTCGAGGTATAAGCTCGGTTGAAAATTCATCCTCTCGGCTAGGAGTAAGACCAGTTAATTCCTCAGGAAACACATCAATGTATTCCCTCATAATGGGAATGTCTTTGAGGGTGATTATTTCCTTATAATTAATAATTTGAGATTTATATGCATGCTAATAGGTCAATAATATCCATTCCTGATATTTTGGTGCTAAATAAGATTCATCTTACTCCTTGCACTTGTAAAGAATCAGGGGTCGATTCGCAATACAGAGAGTGATTTCCTTCTCACAAAAATTTATGATGGATATATATAGGAAAATCCAATTCATGGCCATAATTTCATAAAATTACACCAAAGGGGGTATGAAAAGTTTTTCCAGAAATTTCATCCCACAAGGAGTTATATTCTCAGGATGCAATAATTTCCACATTTGTCATTTTCACTGATAACTCCACTTCCAAGACTTATGGTGGTGTTTTAATAGTTCTACTAAACTTTCTTGATATGAAGGAATGCGTAGAACTATAATCAAAAAAAATTCACCATCCTTGAATGAATAATTATCAAACCTATCACCACTTCATTGTCAGCATTCACCTTAGCGGTTGTGATGGAAAAAAGCTCGCTCTTCCTTCCTTGGAGGTTGTTTGTTGTCTTTGAAAACCCTTAGCTTAGTGCATTGGTTTAAAAAGGTCCATGTTTCCTTGCATTTGTAGAAATAAAAAACACGTTGAGGGTTGAATATATCATTACTTTCATCAATAACATTAGTGGGTTTCTCCTATTAGAAAACATTAGTTAGGTTCCCTTCCTTACCACACCTAAAGAATTTCTTTATCCCCCTTAGGAAATTTATGAGGTGCTTATTTCCACACCTTTGACAAGTTGAATGCAGAAATTTCTTGGCACCATTAGATTTATCCATCAGACTGCCAAAACTAAACTCCACTTTTCTCTTTTTATCCCCATGATGTCACGATCCGTCCTCGGGGCCCATGCCGTGACTACCCCAAGCCCGCCTCCCATAGGCCAGGGGCTGGCGACTAGCACCAAAGCATAAATCCCGACAAAAAGGGGAAGGCATTGCCTTTAAAAAGTAATCAAACACCACAGAGTAAGCCAGCAGAAGTAAACACTAAGTAAAACTGGGTACAAAAGTAAGTTTGGAAAGTAAATGGGCCAGAATACAAGCCCAAATTGAATGTAAAGTACAACTGGAAAGAAAGTACAACAAATGAAAATAAATCAGCAATGTCGAGCCATCCACTGGAGGTCCCACCTAAAGGGTGGGTATAGATAGCCACCTCAGCTCCTCGGGTCCAGCCGTCCGCTCCGTGCACGTCCCGCCCAATGGTCCACCTCCATGTACCGACTGCTCCACTAGCCTCAACCACAATCAGTGTTTTCTATCGTCTGCATCCAACACAACGTTGTGTGGGCATAGCCCGTGCAGGGGTGAGTATATGCTACTCAGTAGGGACCCCGAGACCCCCGAAGGTCTCCCAGAATCCACTAAGGATAATCCACAAAGAAAAGATACAATCACGAAGTAACAACCAACACTACTTAGGTATATTCCCATTCATATACCTAAGTCACCAATTCCAGTTCGGCTCCAACATCCGATCCCAAGTTCGATCACGTCCACAAAGGATATTACAACCCAATCCACACAGGATAACACAACCCAATCCACATAGGAAAGCAAGTCAATCATATCGAAGATATTGATTGAAAGTAAAGACTCATCTCACACAGGTATACTTCTTTGTAAGGTGATAGAGATGATCAGATATAGCCACTGATTCATCTAAGATGGGACCCACGTAGGATAGTAAACCAGCTAAGTTGTCAGGCCCACATAGGATACAGACCAAATACTCTGCCAGACCCACGTAGGATAGTAAGAACAGAGTCATTTCCATCGAACCCACGGAGGATTTCAGTACGGTCTTCATTGCTGCCGAACCCACGGAGGATTTCAGTGCAGTCTTCATCTCAGCTGAACCCACGGAGGATTTCAGTGCAGTCTTCATCGCCGTCGAACCCACAGAGGATTTCAGTACGGTCTTCATCACTGCCGAACCCACGGAGGACTTCAGTGCAGTCTTCATCACCGTCGAACCCACAGAGGATTTCAGTACGGTCTTCACAATCACAGCCAGCTCTAGGGTTCCCGCACACAGCATGCTCGATTCCAGGAGGGTCCGCTCCACGAGCCAAGGGGGTTGATACATCAACTAACACGTAGTCCGGAGTTGATGTATCCCAAAGTTCTATCTTGAAAAGAGGAACTCAACGTGACAGATGGCGCATCAATCGGACGCCCGGTCTGAGAGTTATTGGCTTTTTCATTTCAGGGGCCCGGTTGGTTTTTAAGTCAAAAATAACCCGACCGCACTCCAACTGCGTCCAAACCTCAAGCGGAGTAAGCCAAAAGGTCCGTCTCACTTAGAGGAATCCAAAAAAGTCGACGGCACGTCAATCGGACATCCTGAGCTCAAGTTATAAGCGTTTTCGCTCCGAGGGCCCGGTTGGTTTCATGTTCGAACCAACCCGGCCATACCCAAAGTTCTCCAAAACCTTGAGTGTAATATACCTAAATGACCGTCTCGATCCAAGGATCGCATCGCAACTGACGGTGCCTCTATCGGAGGTTCGTAACCCAAGATATGGGCAAAAGAACGAACTTCTCTGGTTTTAGGGGGTTTTGGGCCCGAGACCAACCCGGCCCGAGACCCCCTGGGTCGGCTCGAACCGGGTCCGGGTCCGACCCATTTGGGCGCGGCCCGGACCAACCCGGTGCGGCCGGTCCAGCCTGGGTGGCCGGTTGGCCTGGCGCATGCGCGCCCCAAACGGCCAGCTCGGTGCTGGCCGATCAGAGCGGAAAGGGGGGGCGGCTGCCCCCCTTAATTGAAACCCCCCCCCCACATGGGGGCCGCTCCTCTTGCCAGCTGGGGGTTACGACCCCCGGTTTCTCGGAAGCCGGCTGGCCCGGTCCGTCCGGCGGTGCTGCTGCCGCGGGACCACCGCGGTCCCACCCCTCCGAGGTGCCGGCGGCCGGCGGTTCCGGCCGCCCCGCCTTGCACCGCCACGACTTCGAGTCACGGCCTTGTCCGACTGGCGTGGCGCGACGGGGCTGCGCCCCCCCCCCCCCCCCACCCACCGGGGCCCCGCTCCGGCCGCAGCCTCTTCGAGGTTCTCCGGCACGACGTGACGAATCCACGGCTTCATTCAGCCTCAACGGCGCGGCGCGACGGCGCCGCGCTTCTTCGCCACAGTCCTCCATGTTTTCGCTCGGTGTCGCTGCACCGTGCCGCCTTCTTTGGAGCCGCAACAAACACAACAACCAAGGGGGGGAGGGTCGGCTGTGTTCGTGCGGTCCGGTCTTCTCCCGTTAAATTGATTACAAGTGTCCCCCAATCAAAGACGAAGAATGGCAAAGATTATTCCATGAACAAAATTAACCCCTACCTCAAGGTGCTGTTGAACGAAGGTTCGTCACGGAAAAAGAACGTCGCAGAAGAAGGGGTCGCGGAAGGAGGCTCTGTAAGCATCATCAGCATTGCGGAGAAGATAATCATTAGCGTCATGGTACACGGCGTCGCTTCGTCGATCTCAGAGGATTCGGTGCTCTTCGTCGTCCTTCATCGGAGGTCGGCGTTCTTCATCGGCGACGGTGCGTTCTTCGCGTTCTTCAAGTAGGAAGATGAAGTTCAAGACTTGAGAAAATCCTCTCCAATCCTTCTCGCACAACCCAAAAACCCTTAATAAATAAGACTTTTCTTATTTAATTAACTCACACAAGCCACCAATCAATTTGAAATTCAAAATTGAATTCTTGAATTAATTATATTGAACAACATCAACTGTTAATTAAAAAGAGAGAGTTGACTTACAAATTAATTTGGGTGTGGGTGAGTTACATAAATAAATGCACGTGGGAGGTAAAAAGTAATTTGAAGGGGTGGGGCTCGTGTGGGAACCACTTCACTAATACCTTACCTAGGGTAGTTAGGAACTAGTGGATCCCACCCCAACCTCCAAGCATAGGTTTAAACTACCTTAAATAAAAATAAAATTGGTTGCACAAATTTTATTTTATTCATTACTTAACCCACTATTTTTAATAACCACACCCGAGAAAACGCAACTCCAGAATAGGTGTTCCTAAGCAATTTTCGGCGCTGTGATTCCATCGGTGTCCTCAGATTCCGATTCCAAGCACCGGTTTAAAATTTTGAAAAACCCGCTCGTTCGTTCACTGAACGTACCCGAGCTAAACTTCAGAAATTGATTCCGGGCACACTGGGCCTCAGAATCAGGTTCCGTCAGAAACTGCATTCTTGTAAAATCCCAAATAAAATTAAGAAAAAAATTTCCCTTGAATTTTATGGGTCTTTACATTACTCCCACCTTAGGGCTTTACGTCCCTGTAAAGATACATCGTAAACTAGGGGAACGAATGTGGGTACTGTGCATGCATCTAAGCCTCCTGCTCCCAAGTACTCTCCTGGAGGTTCTCGTGCTTCCATATGATGCGCACTAGAGGAATCGACTGCCCACATAGAACCCACTCCTGTTGATCCTCGATCTCCACCGGGACCTCCTCAAAAGTCGCCCCATCATTAATGTCCAGCTTCCCATGGTCGATGATATTCATCGGGTTGTGCACGTATCTCCTCAGCTGAGATGCATGGAAGACGTCGTGCACACGGTGCAACTGAGGTGTTAGATCCAGGTGATAAGCCACCTCGCCTATCCTGCTGAGGACCTAGAATGGTCTGATGAAGCACGGAGATAACTTGCTGCCTCAGCCAAATCTCTGTAATCCACGTCGAGGTGAGACCCTCAAGAAGACGTGGTCGCCATCCTCAAACTCCAGTGGTCTCTGCCTCCTATCAGCATAAGACTTCTTTCAGCTCTGAACTGTCCTCATCCGCTCCTAGATGATATGGACCTTCTCTGTCATGGCCTGGACCATCTCCGGTCCCACAAGTGCTGACTCCCCAGGGTCTGTCCAGCATAGAGGTGATCTGCAAGGTCGGTCATACAATTCCTCGTATGGTGCCATCCCGATGGTGGAGTGGTAGATATTGTTGTACGTGAACTCCACCAAGGGCAGGTGGTCCTCCCAGCTGCGACCAAAGTCGAGGACACATGCACGGAGCATGTCCTCGAGAGTCTGAATGGTCCTCTCCGTCTAACCATCCATCTAAGGGTGAATATAACGACCCATACTTTACATACATTGTTATTACATCAGAATTGAAGCATACTTATTACAACATATAACAAAACCATGAAAGGACCGTATAGGTATAGTGTCTTTAGAAACTGGGAAACATAAACAACCGGTTCATAAAGCATCTACATTGTCTCCCATTTATTTCATCATATCTATAGTCCCTTTTGGCATATCTTACTTAATAACCTTCTTCCTGACCTGGGGGAAAGAAAACATACAAAAGGGTGAGCTCAAATGCTCAGTAAAGGTAAACAAAACAAAAATCAATCACATCATATTCATAAGAACATAACATTTTGGAAATCTTAACCTGCAAAAGAAATCATAATTTCATAACATGGGATAAATCATGGCAGTGAAATGTAATCACAATAATCATAACTTAAAACATGATACTTTGTGGCGTACACACATAATCATAGAGAATCATTTCTTATTATTCAAGACTCATTGCCAAGACTATCTTAGTGGACAAATTCCATTTCTGAACCGAGTTCACTCCTCGTTTCAGTCATGTTTTACTGAACCGGTATAACCTAGCGTTCCAGCCATGTCTATCTCAAGAGATATAAAATCTTTACCCAATGCATTGGAGGGAGATATAGGTCCCACCCATCTCATAATGATACCATTCTTTTGTGTGCCACGAAATCAAAAATCATACATCATTGCATAACCCATGTAGTAAAAATGGGAATCTTAAACATCGTGACATCATAAAAAAACTCATATAAGATAAAGAAATTCATAAAAATAATTCCATCACAACATAATCAAATCAATGTAATAATAGGGATAGAAACATAACCCTTTATTATCTTATATGGAAAATAATTTTGATAAAACACTTGAACTCCATTCTTGAGGAAAATATCCTTTCTACTTCAAAAACACTTTCCTTTCTTTAACATGTTATAAAATTTTAAACTAAAAGAAGTTGATTAAAAATAAACATGAAAACTTTTAAGGGAAGCTTTTGGAAATAATTTTTTAAAAATCCATTCATGCCGTATAAGTTAAAAGAAAACATTCTTCTCGTACTTTTGTCGGAAAAGTCAAAAAGTACCTCGTACGAAAAAAGACAAAAGATTCATTTAATATCTTTTACAAAAAACTCACCAAAGGGTAAAATTGGATATAAACTATTGTAGAAGGATATAAGTATTACATATTGAGGAAACATGGATGTGGATGATAAAATACACCCCAGTAAATACTAAAGTATAAAAAATCTCAGATAAAAATGAGATTGTGATATTTCCCTTACCTTAGGTCCAATTTGCTTCGTATGTGTCCGAACCTCCTGTATAATGATTTAAATAATGTTATTGACTTATTCTAGAATCATACTTATTTTTATGATATCATATATGGTCATATTATTAGCTTCTTATTAGTAATATTTCATTACTACTTGTTATTCGGGTGTTTATTACTTTTTGTTTTTATGCGTGTTTGTCGAATAAATTATTATTCTTATCTTTAGGTTATAGATAACTCATTTCCAGAATGGTATTACTGTAATATATATCATATTCATTCATTCAATTCATTTATATAATCATTATGCAATGAAGATCATGTAGAACAAATCACATCACATCATGGAGACGGTATTCTGTACGTACGCACGAGCGATGATATCGTTCCCATGATCGTGGAATTGTATTGGAGTGTATGTATACTATTTCAAAATCAATACCAATTTACAATAATCATATATATTCATTACTTTCACCCTTATACCCATCCAAGTAAGGTGGTGGTGGAAAATAGATTACACCACGGCGTGGAGACGGTATTCCGTACGTACGCACGCGCGGTGATTTCGTTTTCCATAGGATGGATAAGAGGTGAAATAGGGTTGTTTCATATTTATAATAACATATAAGTATATAAGTGATACTGATGTTATTACCTCATAATGAAACAACTAAATAAGAGGTAGTAGAAGAAGAATGGAACTTGAAGAAAACGGTAGAAGGTATTACCTCTTTCTCGAAGTGCCTCCTTTAAAATTACTCTTAAGGCACTCGAGTTGGTCTTTTGATAAGACCAGTACCTCTAGTAGGTTTCCAAGGAAGTGGGGAAGTGAAATGGGCAGGGTTTGGCTGAGCTTGAAGTCTCAAATTTGTGTGAGGAAGAGAGGGATGAGGTGCCCTTTTATAAGGGGGGAGAGGGGCACCTTTGGAAATATAAGAAATATTAGTTTATATTAAATCCCAACCCCACTTAAAAACTTCCAAAATGACTCATATCTGAATATTAGATGAGATAGGGTTGTAATCTCATCAACCAATAAAATTTATACATGTTAGGAATTTATTTTAAACATTATCAACTTGATTTATCCTTATTTATCAATTTAATTTTATTTGTGGTAATAATATTCTAAATTATAAATTATTATAAATAATTACATATGTGTTGTGAATTTTCCATAATTTGAAACTTTATGACATTGTAGACCATATAAATTTTAATTTATAATTTTTAAATATTTTTGTGATTTTTAAACAATTTTATAATATGTTATTTTTATAAAATAACAATAGTGTCAATTTTGACACTATTCATTTATTTGAATTTAAATAAAATATATACAGAAGATATGTTCGAACTAAAAGCTTTAATAGATTCATAAAATGTCATATGTATCTATAAAATTAGTGTAGAATATTAAATAGTTCATATAATATTTATTTTAATATTTTTAAAACAATTTATTTGATATTTTAATTAATAAAATAATTTCAACATCACTATTGTGTCATAATTAATGATAATTATTTAATCCCTAAAAATTCTAAATAAATTCTTATGATGTAGATAATTGTATTATATTTCTTAAGAATATTCATGTTCAATGTTTCATTAAGTTTATCACCAAATTAAAATTATTATACTTATAAGATTTAAGAAAGTGACATGTTGTCACATTCTTTGGTATTAATAATAATTAAATTATTTTCATGGAAAAAAGTCCATTAAATGAATCTAATCTGACCCTTAGGTGATATGTGTCGACTTTTAGTCATCCAATATGATTTTGGCAGGTGTTAGGGTAATTTTATAATCTTATATTTACCCTTAATTACCCGATTTACCTTTAACTATGGTAAATAAAATTTACCGTAGTTACTATTCATAATGCCCAAAAATAAAAAGTAGTCTATTAACATAATTTGGACCCACTGATTCTGAATATGGAATCCATTTTTCAAAATTCAAAACATATAAGTTGCAGTAATTAATTTAAAATTAATCCCGTTGTTAAGAAAACGGGTTTTAGAAGTTAAAACATTGCCAAAGATTGAAATGTTTTTACCTATGAATTCAATGTGAAATTAATGCTAATGACATACATTATATTAAATGGTAAAAATATATTCTATTTATACTTTAAAACCATTCAATATTATAATTTATCCATATAAATTATCTCAATGAAAAAAGTTTTTTTTAATTAAAAATTAGCGTATTTTTACTATTCATCAAAATATGAAAGTTATCATAAAAATATCAAAAATTTATCCAAAGTAAATTTTTATACCCTGATTCAAAAAAAGAATTTTATTTTGTCAAATTTAACTTATAAACATGTCAAAAACTAGATTTAATGTGGGTGCGCCATCAAAAGGCGGCAAAACTGTATTTTTTGAAAAATATTTCTTTTTTCCAAAAAAACTGATTTTGCTTTTATACCTCATTCTAGAAAATGTATAAGTTGAATTAAAATGTTATAAAATTCAAAATTCAGTTAGTATTATTCATAACGGCTAGTTTTAATAATATTTTAATAGCATATCGTTGTTTAGTGAAACTCGGTATGGCGTACGACGCAAGCTATCGAGGAAGGTCGCGATTGCGTGTAAAGCAAGCCAAGCTAGTGTTGTGTGTATTGAAAGATTCTTTTTATTATTTATATAACATAAAAACAAAATATTTCTCATAAAAGTCTCGGGTTTTACATTCTACCCCCTTAAAATGAATTTTGCCCTCGAAATTCGTCACTTTGTAACAAACAGATGAGGATACCTCTCCCTCATCATATCCTCAAGCTCCCATGTAGCTTCTTCTAATTGGTGGTTCCTCCATAAAACTTTAACCAAGCGAGTGGTCTTGTTTCGTAGGACTTTTTCGCTATGATCCAGAATCTCTATCGGCTGTTCTTCATAAGAAAGATCTTGCTCCAGCGGTACAACTTCTGAGCTGAGTACATGTGAAGGATCAGGTATGTACTTTCTCAGGAGAGATACATGGAACACATCGTTCACTTGAGAGAGATTCGGTGGAAGCGCCAATCGGTAAGCTACCTTCCCAACACGATCCAGTATTTCGAAAGGATCGATATATCTAGGGCTCAACTTCCCCTTCTTTCCAAATCTCATGACCCTCTTCCAGGGAGATATTCGTAAAAACACTTTATCACCCACTTCAAACTCTAGGTCTTTTCTTCGGTTGTCGTCATAACTTTTCTGTCGACTCTGAGCTTCTCTTATGTGTTGTTGAATAGGTCGGACCTTTTCTTCCATTTCATCAATGAGATCAGGTCCAAATAGATTTCTTTCCCCAACTTCATCCCAGCAAGTTGGAGTCCTGAATTTCTTTCCATAGAGAGCTTCATAAGGAGCCATCTGAATACTGGAGTGAAAGCTATTATTATAAGAAAATTCCACCAAAGGTAGGTGTTGATCCCAACCACCTTTGAAATTCATAGATAAATCTCTCAACATATCTTCTAGAGTTTGAATTGTTCTCTCAGACTGACCGTCTGTCTGAGGATGATAAGCAGTGCTGAAACTCAACTCTGTGTCCAGAGTATGCTGAAGACTTCGCCAGAACTTCGAGGTAAATCTCGGATCCCGATCAGATATAATAGAAAGTGGTACTCTATGCAATCTTACCACTTCCTTTACATATATCCTGGCAAGCTGATCTAGAGAGAAATCCTCTCTAAAAGCAATGAAGTGTGAAGACTTTGTAAGACAATCAACTATGACCCAGATAGCATTATTGCCTTTGGATGTTTTAGGAAGTCCTATGACAAAGTCCATAGTGATTTTTTCCCATTTCCATTCGGGTATGGGTAATGGTTGTAACATCCCCTTAGACTTCTGTCTCTCAGCTTTAACTAGCTGACAAACCAAGCATCGAGAGACATATTCAGCAACATCTCTTTTCATACCATCCCACCAGAAGTACTCTTTCAGGTCCCTATACATATTCGTGCTTCCAGGATGAATAGAGAATGAAGAACTATGAGCCTCATCCAGCAGCTCCTTCTTTAATTCAGGGATGGGAGGAACACAGACCCGATTCCTGAACTTTATTATCCCATCACAATCAAGGTTGAATTCAGGAACATTTCTCACCTTCTTTTGTAACTCTACATCTTCTTTTTGTGCCTCTTTAATATTCACATGTATAGATGGTTGAACATTCATTTGAGAAAGATACGATTTTCCCCCTTCCATTATAATTCCAAGATCCATCCTTTGTAAATCCATAAATATTGGATCTTTTTTTATCCTCATCATGGATAAACTGGCATGGTCTTGTCGACTTAATGCATCTGCCACCCTGTTTGCTTTCCCAGGGTGGTAATGAATTGAGAAGTCGTAATCATTAATTAGCTCCAACCATCTTCTTTGGCGCATATTCAGCTCCTTTTGTGTGAAAATATACTTTAAACTTTTATGATCAGTATAAATGTCACACCTTTCTCCATAAAGATAATGCCTCCAAATCATTAATGCAAAGATTACCACAGCTAACTCCAAATCATGTGTTGGGTAATTTTGCTCATGGATTTTCAACTATTGTGAGGCATAAGCTATCACCATATCATTTTTCATAAGAACACACCCCAGCCCCTTCTTGGATGCATCACTGTAGATCACAAACCATTCTCCACTACAAGGAAGTGTGAGCACAGGTGCACTGGATAACCTTCTTTTCAAATCCTTGAAATTCTCTTCACATTTCTCCGTCCAAACAAACTTAACTCCTTTCCGAGTAAACCTTGTGAGTGGATTAGATAATCGTGAAAAATATTTCACAAAACATCGATAATATCCAGCCAAACCAAGAAAACTTCGGATATCAGTTACTGTTGTTGGTCTTGACCATCTTTCGATAACCTTTGTTTTTGCTGGATCCACATATATCCCCTCTTTTGAGATTATGTGACCCAAAAATGAAACTTTTTGAAGCCAAAATTCACACTTGGTAAATTTGGCATAAAGCTTCTCCTTTCTCAGGGTCTTCAATATAATTCTAAAGTGATATTCATGTTCTTCCTTGCTCTTTGAATAGATAAGAATATCGTCTATAAAGACTACCACAAATTGATCGAGGTAGTCTCTAAAGACTCTATTCATCAGATCCATGAAGATAGCACGGGCATTAGTAAGACCAAATGGAATCACTATAAATTCATAGTGTCCATACCTTGTACGAAAAGCCGTCTTTGGTATATCCTCCCTTTTGACCCTTAATTGATGATACCCTGAACGAAGATCAATCTTGGAAAAGTATTAAGCTCCGCGTAGTTGGTCAAATAAGTCATCAATGCGTGGGAGAGGATATTTGTTCTTGATAGTGATCTTGTTAGGTTCTCGATAATCAATGCAGAGTCTCATTGATCCATATTTCTTCTTAACAAATAGAATAGGTGCTCCCCAAGGTGACGCACTAGGGCGTATGAATCCCTTATCAAGATTCTCTTGGAGTTGCTTCTTCAATTCCTACAACTCAATTAGGGCCATTCTATAAGGTGTCTTTGAAATAGGCAAAGAACCCGGTATGAGTTCTATTGAAAACTCAACTTCATGATTTGGTGGAAGACCCGAAAATTCCTCCAGAAAGACATCATCAAACTCTCGTACAATGGGAATATTCTTAATTGTGAGTTTCTCACCAACCATTTGAGATAAATAACCCTCATTTAGTGGAATCAAGACCCATAAGATGGAAGAAATTTCCACTGGAAGGTTATGTTCATCCTTGCATCGATAGACGATCATAGATTGATCTGGAATATGAAATGTGACTTCACTTCTTTGGCAATTGATATGAGCTCCATATAAAGAAATCCAATCCATGCCAAGAATCACATCAAATTCCACTATAGGAAGGATCACAAGATTTTTAGGAAGCACTTTCCCACAAACTTCAATTGGGGAAGAATTATAAACTTTTGATGCGACTGTTGTGCTATTAGGTGTTGTCACAGTTAACTCAACATCTAATTGTTGAGGTAATATGGTGATACCCTTAGAAAAATATTTAGAAATAAAAGAGTGGGTGGATCCAGAATCAAATAAAACATTTGCTACTTTAGAGTGGATGGTAAGTGTACCTTTCACCACATCGTTATCGTACTCCACATCGCTGATAGAAATTGCATGTGACTTTCCTTTGTATTTAGCCTTAAGATTTTGTTGATGTCAATCATCATCAACAACCCTTGGATTAGGGCATTTATTGGCATAATGCCCCATCTCCTTGCACTTGAAACATTGAAGTGTAGTAGGTTCATTCTGTGTGTCCCTTCCTTTGTTTGCATCATTAGACATCGTCTTCCCATAATTGTGGCATTCAAATGCCCGATGACCTTTCTTTCCATATTTGAAACATTTACTTGTCCCTTTAAGACAACTCACTCCATGTTTCTTTCCACACTTTGAGCATAAGGGAAAGCTCATCTTCTTTTCAGTGTGCTCTTTATATTTTCCTTTGAATTCCATTTTCCTCTTCTTATCAAACCCATATGACTGATGGGTTACTCCAATCTCCATCTCGACTTTGAGAGCACATCAAACGATTTCCTCGTAGCTATTGAAGTCCCTTATGGCTAACACCCTTCGAAGACTTGGTTTTAAGCCACTAAAGAATCGATCGATCTTACTCTCAGGTTGGATAATAATACCAGAAGCGTACCTTGCAAGTCTTGTAAAATTTTCTTCATAGGTACCAACAGATTCATCATCCTTTTGCTTCAGTTCAAGAAACTCTTCCTCCATCTTTGTTCGGAGAATACGAGGGAAGTACTTATTGAAAAATAAGTTCTTGAACTTGTCCCATTCCATGGACTCAATTTCATCCCTTTGCCTCGTATTATTAATAATATTCCACCATTGATCAGCATCTCCTTCCAAACAATACACTGCTAGGATGACTTTATCATGTTCAGAACATTTAAGAATTGAAAATATCTTTTCAGTAGTACTAATCCATTGTTCAGCAACTAATGGATCAGTAGACCCGCTAAAAGAAGGTGGACGCTGCCTCATGAAGGATTCAACAGAATGTTGCTCCTTCCTTTGCTCGTTTGGAAGTCCTGCATGATTCATAGCTTGAGAAAGTTGTGTGAGCATGGCTACAAGATTTTTCATTCCATCTCCCATAACATTTGGTTTCTCATGGGGACAATCATTGCATTTCCCGTCGCATTACACATTAACATGGTTCCTTCGGGTTCCAGCCATTGACTAAAACCAAGAAGAATAGTGTGAGCAACACTAATTATAATAGGAAAACCACACAATCAAGAATAAAATTTCACACTTAAGGTCTTATCCTAGGTTATTCATGGTCATTTCTAAAACACTAAGATTGTGTTCTATGCATAGACATATCCTTAGGATTCTTACTAAGGCTTTCAAATCCTAGTTTCCAAAGGTTGACTATACCTTTCCTCTGATACCAAATATAATGACCCATACTTTACATACATTGTTATTAACTTGATTTATCCTTATTTATCAATTTAATTTTATTTGTGGTAATAATATTCTAAATTATAAATTATTATAAATAATTACATATGTGTTGTGAATTTTCCATAATTTGAAACTTTATGACATTGTAGACCATATAAATTTTAATTTATAATTTTTAAATATTTTTGTGATTTTTAAACAATTTTATAATATGTTATTTTTATAAAATAACAATAGTGTCAATTTTGACACTATTCATTTATTTGAATTTAAATAAAATATATACAGAAGATATATTCGAACTAAAAGCTTTAATAGATTCATAAAATGTCATATGTATCTATAAAATTAGTGTAGAATATTAAATAGTTCATATAATATTTATTTTAATATTTTTAAAACAATTTATTTGATATTTTAATTAATAAAATAATTTCAACATCACTATTGTGTCATAATTAATGATAATTATTTAATCCCTAAAAATTCTAAATAAATTCTTATGATGTAGATAATTGTATTATATTTCTTAAGAATATTCATGTTCAATGTTTCATTAAGTTTATCACCAAATTAAAATTATTATACTTATAAGATTTAAGAAAGTGACATGTTGTCACATTCTTTGGTATTAATAATAATTAAATTATTTTCATGGAAAAAAGTCCATTAAATGAATCTAATCTGACCCTTAGGTGATATGTGTCGACTTTTAGTCATCCAATATGATTTTGGCAGGTGTTAGGGTAATTTTATAATCTTATATTTACCCTTAATTACCCGATTTACCTTTAACTATGGTAAATAAAATTTACCGTAGTTACTATTCATAATGCCCAAAAATAAAAAGTAGTCTATTAACATAATTTGGACCCACTGATTCTGAATATGGAATCCATTTTTCAAAATTCAAAACATATAAGTTGCAGTAATTAATTTAAAATAAATCCCGTTGTTAAGAAAACGGGTTTTAGAAGTTAAAACATTGCCAAAGATTGAAATGTTTTTACCTATGAATTCAATGTGAAATTAATGCTAATGACATACATTATATTAAATGGTAAAAATATATTCTATTTATACTTTAAAACCATTAAATATTATAATTTATCCATATAAATTATCTCAATGAAAAAAATTGTTTTTAATTAAAAATTAGCGTATTTTTACTATTCATCAAAATATGAAAGTTATCAAAAATATCAAAAATTTATCCAAAGTAAATTTTTATACCCTGATTCAAAAAAAGAATTTTATTTTGTCAAATTAAACTTATAAACATGTCAAAAACTAGATTTAATGTGGGTGCGCCATCAAAAGGCGGCAAAACTGTATTTTTTGAAAAATATTTCTTTTATCCAAAAAAACTGATTTTTCTTTTATACCTCATTCTAGAAAATGTATAAGTTGAATTAAAATGTTATAAAATTCAAAATTCAGTTAGTAATATTCATAACGGCTAGTTTTAATAATATTTTAATAGCATACCATTGTTTAGTGAAACTCGGTATGGCGTACGACACAAGCTATCGAGGAAGGCTGCGGTTGCGTGTAAAGCAAGTCAAGCTAGTGTTGTGTGTAGTGAAAGATTCCTTTGATGATTTATATAACATAAAAACAAAATATTTCTCATAAAAGTCTCGGGTGTTACAGTGAAAGGCAGTGCTCAGACGTAGCTTCGTCCCGAATGCCTCCTGAAACCCCTTCCAAAGCCGGGAAGTAAAGCGAGCATCTCGATCGGAGACGATAGATGACGTCACACCATGAAGCCATACAATCTCTTGAACGTAGAGACTTCCCAAGCTCTCTACTGAGCCCTGCTCTCTGATGGGTAAGAAGTGGGCCGACTTGGTGAGTACGTCGACAATCACCCAAATGGAGTCGTGACCTCTGAAGTGTGTGGAAGTCCAGTCACAAAATCCATAGATATCCCATCCCACATCCACTCCGGGACCTACAATGACTGTACCAAGCCTACTGGTACCCGGTGCTCTACCTTCACCTGCTGACAGGTGAGGCATCGAGAAACAAACTCAGCTATAGCCTTCTTCATACCCGGCCACCAGTGCTGACGTCTGAGATCCGGGTACATCTTTTCCACTCCTGGATGTTCCGCTAAAGGTGAAGTGTGAAACTCTCTCAGCACCTCCTCCTATAAAGCAACGGGTACCATGGTACGTTCTCTGAAAAGAACAACGTGCTCTCCTCCTACAGAGAATCCATCAGGTGCCTGTCCTAAGGATATCTGCGCATGCCGCGTCTCACAGTCAGAGTCCCCACGATGTGCCTCTCTGACCCGCTACAGTAGTAGAGGAGTGACTACGAGTGACTGAAGAAAAGCTTCTCCATCTCTATCCATGAAGGATATCTGCAAAGCGGCTAGCTGCTCTATCGCCTCCCTAAGTAGCTGACTGCCCGTCCTCCTGCTGAGAGCATCGGCTACTACGTTCCCCTTTCAAGGAGTATAGACTATCTCAAAGTCATAGTTCTGGAGGAACTCGAGCCATCACCGCTGTCTCAGATTCAGGTCCTTCTGTGAGAAGATGTACCTGAGACTCTGGTGGTCAGAGTAGACTGTAAAGTGTTGGCCCATCAGATAGTGTCGCCACACCTTCAGATCGAAGACCACTGCTGCTAACTCCAGGTCATGGGTAGCGTAGTTCTACTCATGCTGCCTCAATTCACGTGATCCATAAGCGATCATGGCCCGCTCCTACATCAGGACACATCTGAGTTCGGTCCCTGATGCATCGCAGTAGACTATGTACCCTACTCCCTCCTCCGATAGCCTCAAGATAGGTGCGCTGGTCAATCTCTGTCTCAGCTCCTGGAAGCTCTGCTGACATCTTTCTGACCACACGAAGGGTTTACCCTTCTTCTTCAAAGCGGAGAGTGGTGCCACAACTCTGGAGAATTCTGGCACAAATCTCCGGTAGTACCCAGCTTGACCCAAGAAACTCCGCACCTCCGTCACGCTCCTGGGTGGCTCCAAAGCTTGCACTACCTCGATCTTCGCAGGATCCACTGCAACTCCCACCTCAGAGATGACGTGTCCAAAGAAGTGTACCTCACGTAACCAGAAATGACACTTCGAGAGCTTACCATAAAACTGGTGCTCTCAGAGTGTGTCCAGTACAACCCGCAAGTGATAGGTGTGCACCTCCTCAGCAGTCGAGTATATAAATATGTCTTCAATGAAGGCCACGACAAATCGATTGAGGTATGGCTGAAAGATCCTATTCATGATACCCATGAACACTTCTAGAGCGTTGGTTACGCCGAAAGGCCTAACCAAGAACTCATAGTGGCCATACCGACATCTGAAGGCCGTCTTCTGCACGTCCTCATCTCGAACTCTGAGCTGATGATAGCCTGACCTGAGGTCTATCTTCGAGAACCACCGTGATCCCTTGAGCTGATCGAAGAGGTCATCAATCCTCGGTAGCGGATACTTGTTCCTCACGGTCACCTGGTTCAGGAGACGATAGTCAACACAAAGTCGCAAGCTCCTGTCCGCCTTCTTGGCGAACAATATCGGGGAAGCCCAGGGTGAAATATTGGGTCGGATGAATCCCTTGCCCTGCAAGTCCTCCAACTGTACTCGTAGCTCTCGAAGCTCAGCGGGGGCCATCCGATATGCTGGAGTGGATATAAGGGCTGTCCCGGGGTGCAGGTCAATATAAAAGGCTACCTCTCTATGATGAGGTAGTCCTGGAACGTCGTTAGGTAAAACATCCGCATACTGATCCACCACTACAGGAAAACTAGGACTCTGCACGTCAACTGCTCCTAGGATGAGGCTAGCCAACTGATGAGTGATGGGATGTTCTCTCCTCTGTGTGGGTCCATCCTGTGCTGCAAAGGCTCCCTTCTCGCCGGTGAAGGTGAACCTGCTCCCGTCGGTGCGTACACACCGCACCATGCGCCTAATACAGTCGATCTGAGCATGGACTGTAGATAACCAATCCATGCCCAAGATGAAGTCGTAAGGCCTCGACAGTGCTACAAGAAGATCCCAGCCGAAGTTATCACCTATTAGAGTGATCTCACACTGTCGTCACCAGTGCGTAATCATCGAGTCTGCTCCCGTAGGAGTCTCTAGCTGTAAGGATTGAGCCAACGGCTCTGTCAGAATCTCTGAGCTCTGAACAAGGGCAGCGGAAATAAAATAATGACTTTCTCCTGTGTCTGTAAGAACTACAGCAAGGGTGGAGTAGACACAGATAGTACCTTGAATCATCTTTGGCACGCCGTGTTCGTATGCCTCTACTGCCTGAAGCTGAGCCTGTCTCTGCCCGACAGCTCCCTGTGGTCGGGGTGGACCTCCTAGTGGTGGTGGTGGTAAAGCCTCAAACGTCGCCCACCACCTACTGCTCGGCCAGCTCCCCTGCCTCGTCCACCTGCTCTTGGCGGACCGCCACGGTCGACCCTCAGCCTCTACCTGGGTGGCCCCTCAACCGTCTGCTGCTCCTCTGCACGGCGGGTCGGGCAGTCATGAGCCATGTGGCCCTGCCCGCCGCATGTGTAGCACTGCCTGCTCTTCAGAAGGCTGGCTCTGTGTCGTGTGCCCCGCACCTTTGAGCCAGTGTCTTGAGGTCGTCTACCTGATAGTTTGGTCTGCCTGGACCCCTGTGACATCCGTCGACTGCCAGCTGTAGACGACTCTGATACGTGCTGCCCTGCAGTAGGTCGTGCTGCTGGCATAGGCTTAGCAAGAAAACTCTCAATGAGAAGGGCTCACTCCAGTACTCCTTCCTGTGTCGGAATGCTGAGGGAGATCATCGATGCCCTGATCTCATGCCTTAGTCCCTGCTCGAAGGTCTGGGCCCAGAAGAATGGGTCCCGTACCATGTTCTTCAAATAGCACGAGAGATCGGTAAATCTCGCTGAGTACTGGGTGACCGTCAAGCTGCCCTGCCGTAGCTGTAGAAGCTCCTAGATGCGCACCGCACAGAGGGTGGCTGGGAAAAACTCCGAGCGAAAGAGGCTCTCAAAGTCCGTCCAGAGGATTGATGCCTCGTCCTGTGCTTGGATCATCAAGCTCCACCATCTGCCTGTTGTCGCATGCAGGAGACTCGCTGCGAGGATCGCCATGAGGTCAGATGGTTTCCCCACTAACCTGAAAACTCGCACAACCGCCTCCAGCCAATCCTCGGCTGCCTGAGGGTCCGTCTCCCCACGAAACATATGTGGTCTCTGACGCTAAAACTCGTGCAGTGCACTAAGGAGACGTGCACTCTCAGCAGCTGGGGCTGGTGGCATCAGTGGCTCGGTGGATAGTGGTACCGCCGGTGCCTCCACTGAAAAAGGGCCCTGCACGGAGGCCTCGTCTCTCAGTGGGTTGTCGTCTCGCACAAAGCTCGGAACCCTAGCTGGCTTCTGTTGTGGGGAAATCCTGAAAAGAAACAGGTGCGACACGGTCAAATAGTATACCAGGTGAGCTGATACAAATTAATCACAAAGAAAACTTTTGAAACACGCATGCAATCAATGTTTTTGTGCATTGAGTCGGAAATCAAAAGTTAGGGTCCTGGTGTACGGATACGCCGGCCGCCGCACCAACACTAGACTTCCTGGACTGATAACCACACTCAAAACCCTTAACACTATTGCTTCACATAGAATAAAGATCAAAGTCCTGAGTTCTACGGTAGAACCAAACTCCACTGATACCAATTTTTCACGACCCTTCCTCGGGGCCCGTGCCGTGACTACCCCAAGCCCGCCTCCCATAGGCCAGGGGCTAGTGACTAGCACCAAGGAGTAAATCCCGACAAAAGGGGTAAGGAATTTCCTTTAAAAAGTAAACAAACACCACAGAGTAATCCAGCAGAAGTAAACACTAAGTAAAATTGGGTACAAAAGTAAGTGCGGAAAGTAAATGGGCCAGAATACAAACCCAAACTGAATGTAAAGTACAACTAGAAAGAAAGTACATCAACTGAAAGTAAATCAGCAACGTCGAGCCGTCCACTGGAAGTCCCACCTGAAGGGTGGGTACAGATAGCCACCTCATCTCCTCGGGTCTAGCTGTCTGCTCCGTGTACGTCCCGCCCAGTGGTCCACCTCTAGGTACCGACTGCTCCACTAGCCTCAACCACAATCAGTGTTGTACGTCGTCTGCATCCAACACAACGTTGTGAGGGAATAGACCGTGCAGGGGTGAGTATATGCTACTCATTAGGGACCCCGAGACCCCCGAAGGTCTCCTAGAATCCACAAAGGATAATCCACAAAGGAAAGATACAATCACGAAGTAACAACCAACACTACTTAGGTATATGCCCATACATATACCTAAGTCACCAATTCCAGTTCGGCTCCAACATCCGAGCCCAAGTTCGATCACGTCCACATAGGATAGCACAACCCAATCGACACAGGATAACACAACCCAATTCACATAGGAAATCAAGTCAATCATATCGAAGATATTGATTTAAATTCAAGACTCAGCGCACACAGGTATACTTCTTCGTAAGGTGATAGAAATAATCAGATATAGCCACTAATTCATCTAAGCTGGGACCCACGTAAGATACTAAACTAGCTAAGCTATCGGACCCACATAGGATACAGACCAGCTACTCTACCCGACCCACGTAGGATAGCAACAACAGATTCATTGACGTCGAACCCACGGAGGATTTCAGTACGGTCTTCATCTCTGCCGAACCCACGGAGGATTTCAGTGCAGTCTTCATCTCTGCCAAACCCACGGAGTATTTCAGTGCAGTCTTCATCGTCGTCGAACCCACAGAGGATTTCAGTATGGTATTCATCACTGCCGAACCCATGGAGGATTTCAGTGCAGTCTTCATCGTCGTCAAACCCACAGAAAATTTCAGTACGATCTTCACAATCGCGACCAGCTCTAGGGTTCCCGCACACAGCATGCTCAATTCCGGGAGGGTCCGCTCCACGAGCCAAGGGGGTAGATACATCAACTGACACATAGTTCGGAGTTGATGTATCCTAATGTTCCGTCTCGACAAGAGTAACTCAACGTGACAGACGACGCGTCAATCGGACGCCCGGTCTAAGAGTTATTGGCTTTTTCGTTCCAGGGGCCCGGTTGGTTTTTAAGTCAAAACCAACCCGATCGCACTCCAACTGCATCCAAACCTCAAGAAGAGTAATCCAAAAGGTCCTTCTCACTTAGATTAATCCAACAAAGTCGACAGCACGTCAATCGGACGTCCGGAGCTCAAGTTATAAGCGTTTCTGCTCTGAGGACCCGGTTGGTTTCGTGTTCGAACCAACCCATCCATACCCAAAGTTCTGTGAAACCTTGAGTGTAATATACCGAAACGACCATATCGATCCAAGGATTTCTTCATAACTGACTGTACGTCGGTCGGAGGTCCGTAGTCCAGGATATTCGCAAAAGAACGAACATGTACGGTTTTAGGGGGTTTTGGGCCCGGCCCGAGACCCCCTGGGTCGGCCCGAACCGGGTTCGGGTCCAGCCCATTAGGGTGTGGCCCGGCCCAGTGGGAGCGGCCTGGCCCAACTGGAGCGGCCCGGCCCAGCCGGCGCGGCCCGGCCCGGCCTGGGCGGCCCGGCTCGGTGCGTTCGGTCTGGCCTGGGCGGCCGATCAGCCTGGCACAGACGCGCCCCAAACGGCCAGCTCGGTGCTGGTCGATCCGAGCGGAAAGGGGGGGCGGCTGCCCCCCTTGATTGAACCCCCCCCCCCCCCCACGTGGGAGTCGCTCCTCTTGCCATCCGGGGGTTACGACCCCCGGTTTCTCGGAAGTCGGGCGGCCCGGTCTGACCGGCCGGTGCTACTGCCGCGGTCCCATCCCTCCAAGGTGCCGGCAGCCGGTGGTTCCGGTCGCCCCAACTTGCACCGCCGCGGCTTCGAGCTGTGTCCTTGTACGACCGGCGCCGCGCCCCTCCGCCGTGGCCCTGCTCTGGCAGCAGCCTCTTCGAAGTTCTCCAGCGCGGCGCGACGGCGCCGAGGCTTCGTTCTGCCTCAACGGCGCGGCGTGATGGCACCGCGCTTCTTCACCTCATTCCTCCATTTTTCCGCATGGTGTCGCTGCACCGCGCCGCCTTCTTTCGAGCCGCAACAAACACAACAACCAAGGGGGAGGAGGGTCGGCCGTGTTCGTGCGGTCCGGAATCCTCCCGTTAAGTTGATAACAAGCGGCCCCAAATCAAAGACGAAGAACGGCAAAGATTATTCCATGAACAAAATTAACCCCTACCTCAAGGTGCTGTTGAACGAAGGTTCGTCGCAGAAAAAGAACGTCACAGAAGAATGCGTCGCGGAAGGTGGCTCTGTAAGCGTCTTTGGCGTCACGGATAAGAGAATCATCGGCGTCGCGTTACACGGCATCGCGTCGTCGATCTCTGAGGATTCGGCGTTCTTCGTTGTCCTTCGTTAGAGGCCGGCGTTCTTCATCGGCGACGGTGCGTTCTTCGCGTTCTTCAAGGAGGAAGATGATGTTCAAGACTTGAGAAAATCCTCTCCAATCCTTCTCACACAACCCAAAAACCCTTAATGAATTAAGACTTGTCTTATTTAATTAACTCACACAGGCCACCAATCAATTCGAAATTAAAAATTGAATTCTTGAATTAATTATATTGAACAAATTAAACAGTTAATTAAAAAGAGAGAGTTGACTTACAAATTAATTGGGGTGTGGGTGAGTTACAGAAATAAATGCATGTGGGAGGTAAAAAGGAATTTGAAGGGGTGGGGCTTGTGTGGGCCCCAATTCACTAATATCCTACCTAGGGTAGTTAGGAACTAGTGGGTCCCACCCCAACCTCCAAGAATAGGTTTAAACTACCTTAAATAAAAATAAAATTGGTTGCACAAATTTTATTTTATTCATTACTTAACCCACTATTTTTAATAACCACACCCGAGCAAACGCAACTCCATAAAAGGTGTTCCTAAGAAATTATCGGCACTGCGATTCCATCGGTGTCCTCGGATTCCGATTCCGAGCACCAGTTTAAAAGTTAGAAAAACCCGCTTGTTCATTCACTGAACGTACCCGAGCTAAACTTCGGAAATTGATTCCGGGCACACCGGGCCTCGGAATCAGGTACCGTCAGAAACTGCGTTCTTGTAAAATCCCAAAGAAAATTAAGAAAAAAAATTCCCTTGAATTTTACAGGTCTTTACACATGATACCATTGGGATTATCCAATCTTCATTTGGAATTTGAGATCACATTGGAAAATTTCCTAATAACTATCAAAGTCATGGATCACTACGAATTTTCATAGACTAGGTTTTATCCCACCAAAGAATTGGTCAAACTTGCATTCAAAAATAACGACAAAGAAGGAGGTGTATCATGCAAGTCTTGTGAATTTTGTCTCATATACCCTGATATATTCTTCATCTTTTTTTCTTGAGGGAGAGGAAATCCATTTCCATTTTAAGTCGCGTAGTGCGAGGAAAATATTTATCAAAAAATATTTTTTGAAATTAATTTCACTCCATCACATTAATCTCTTCCCCAGACTTTTTATTTTTGATTAATTCCCACCACTTATTAGATTATCCCTCCATTCGATAAACATCCAGTAGAATCTTCTCTTGAACAGAACATTGAAGTATGGACAAGATCTTCTCAATGGAGTTGATCCATTGATACGTGATTAAGGGATCAGATGATCCATTGAAAGTAGGATTACTTTGTCACATGAAGCTCTAGATTTCAGCTTATTAACTCTTAGGGGGGTTTGGTAGATCCTCTTGATCTATGTTTCAATTCATAACATAAGTTATTTGAGAGAGTATCATTATAAATTTCATGATTCCTGCTCCCATCGGGTTGGGCATCTTGTTGGGGCAGTCATCACATTACCCATCACATTGGTTTTTTAACCAATTCCTATTATTTCTGATCATTGTATAGAATAAAGGGAAAATTAGGGATGATTATTTTAAAACTATTAGACATATAAAGGATAATCCAATAACATTAAAGTGATAACTTATAAATTACATTTATTTTTTAACTTATGATTTCTAGGATCCAATCTATGTTATCCATGATCTATTTCCTAACATATATTATTATGAGATTTTTTTCCCTTAATAATGGTTCATAATGAGGTTATGAATTTAACAAATCATATACCCTAGAAGTGTCAAATTAGGTGTGTAGTAAGGCCCATTGTTGTGTACCAGGTTACCATAAGTCATACATGAGATACCTTATCGAAGTTTTCACCCCTTGGTACATTTGTGCCAGAACCACATCCACTTATAGTATCCAAATAGGGATGTATTTTCTTGATAAACCACGTACAATATAAACCAAAATTTATTTATTTTTTCTTATACTTAGCCTTATACCTAAGGCTTTAGTTATATTTTTCTAATCCTAATCCAAAAAATAACTAACCTTTTTCCTCTAATACAAACTATAACAACCCTACTCTTTATTTCATATTAATAAAAGATTTATTACATAAAAGTACAATATAACCCAAAATATTGAGAAGTATAGTGTATTTTGGAATTAGGTACATATCATAACATCTTTAACATGGGATACGATAACATTATTGAAAACTTCCTTAACATGCTTCTAAAATTCCATGGATTTTAAAACTACGCGGGATAACCTAGGGAAAAACATAAGAAAGGGGTGAGCTATAAATCCCAATAAGGGAATAAACAAGTCATAACATAAATAATATAATACATGTTAGAAAATAGGCATATAAATGGGGCATTAAAGGAACATGAATAATAAGGCTTTATATAGAATGATAATCATAACATGGGAAAAATGGAAACAACTTGAAATAATGAATCATAAACATAGGACAAGGAAAAAATTACAAGACATCATGGTGGAAAAAGTCCCATAAAGTAATTAGGTTAAATCCTTGTCCAAACATTATGTATCATGATACTAAACATTAACCAATGCATTGGAGCACTATATAATTTTGGGCACACCCATCACATTAATTTCATTCTCATGCTTAAGTGTTCCACATAGATCACAAAATATGGATTCATTATTTATAATAAACTATTCCATGATAAATTATTGTGTAATAAATATATGTAAGTCCACAATAAAAAAGTATATTTTCATAAATGTGAACATTTTTGATCGAAAATGGATATAGTATTCACTACATAATTACTTTGGCATGGAATATCATGGTGAAATTTCGGCAACATAACAGTGTCACTTAAAGATTAATAAAATGGGTTGATGAGAGAGAAATGGGTCTCTCATAACTTATATATAAAATGGAAAGTAATATATTCATTAAAAAACATATCCAAACATTATAAATTGGAAATACAAGGTATAAGGCAATGAAGAAACTTTAATAAATAAAATAATCCTAACTATATTTCTGCATGGTAACAGGTGTACATAAGGGGTCATGAGAGGATTAATGAGAGTTAAATGGGGGATATCATAATTTATACATAAAATTTAAAGTATGTGTGATATGTAATAATATATCCCAACATGAACAAACTAAAATTAAGAATATAACAAAAGAGGGGTTCTTGAATAAAAAGAGAAGAGAGAAATCCATTACAAAATTTTAGGAAAGTAACTGCTTAGATAAAGGTCAAAACGCACGAGGATAAATAATATCTCATTAAAATAACATAAATTTGATAATAATGTAATGTTCACAAATAAATTAAATTATAAAAAATTTAATTAAGAAGATAAATTCCAAAGAAGGTGCTTGAATTGAAAGAAGGAAAGGAAGGTGAGGATCTCTTACTTGAGTGTATGATGCCAAAATCTTGGGAGGGGATTCTTGAGAGATTAAGGGAACCTTGTGAGGAAAATAGAGAGTTTAGGGTAGAGTATTTATTTGATCAAATGAGTTTCAGTGAAGATAAATGATATCCTAGGTGGGTTTATAGAGTAAATAAGGGGGATTTTTTATTATTTAGGTTGTAGACTCTACATAACAAAATATCAAAAACCCAAACCATCCCATGGTTTATGCCCATGATTTATGAAAAATGAGAGTTTTTTTATTATTTTATAAGTCCAGAGGCTGAAATTATTAAATTGATTCACTTTCTTATGTAGAGGTGAGTCACACTCTTAAAGAAATGATTTTAAAACCATAAAATATATTATAGGTTTTGGAGGATTCATAATGGATTTAAAAAATAAATCAAATAAACTTAAATTAAAATTATTTTAAATTTAAAACATTTATTTGGTCTTGTATCCAATTTATAGTAATTATTACATCACTTTTTTCATTATGATGTCATAAAACACAAAGTGTAATTATACGATATTTAATTTTTACCGAAAATTCAACTGTCTCAGAAAATGATGAAAAATTAACCATTAGATAATTTCAACATTTACATTATAAAAATAATATACATTTTATCTAAATAATTTTCTAAATATTTAAATTTTAACTTTTAATATAAAATCAAAATTTATTAATAAATGTCGGGTTTTTGGCAATAACTATTTTCGAACCCTTATAAAAATTACGTTTGAATTCATAAAAATTATATGATCATTTATATTTGATAAAATTTATTTAATAATAATATTAAAATATTATTTGTTTAAAAATTTCATTAATTGGATTTTAATATTAACCAAAAATAATAATAATTTGTGCTTTATTGTATCAAAATAAAAATTATTTACAAAATAAAAATAATTGGATGAAAATATATTAATTATTCTATACAAAATAATGTACATGTTAATATTTCTAGGGTCTTGAAACATATCCCATTAATACAATATCAAAATCTCTAAGAGTAAGGTGCGCGATGGTGGGACTTTCATGGGGTGGTTCGACGAACATGGTTTGGGTCATGATCTCAATGAGATTGAACTTCCCCATTAAACGGTTCCACTCATGATTAAGTTGTTGGATCTCATATTGGGTTTGGTTAAGGTAAAATCAAAATTATTCTATCTTCTCGAAAGTTTCAATAAATGGGATTCATAAGGTATGATCATACTATTTGAGTCTGTCACTTTCTTTTCCTACGTCAATTGGATTTGTTAAAACCCTATATTTATACTAATCATGTGGCCACTATTAAATAGCTATATTATCAATGGTAATGATTCATAATGGTCAATTAAATACAATTTGATATAATAAAACAATATAAGTGCATGTGTTTTCTATAACCATATTATATAATAATACATTTAATTCAATCAAAAGGGTAATTTTATTTATAATAGTTTGGGTCGTCAAAATGTCCACAATATATGGGGGATGAGTATTAAAAAAATTGCAATAATAATTGTTTTATATATGAAGATGATGAGGATGATATTTTCTATAACTTTTACGTTTGTATGAATTCAGAGGATAACGCCTAGCATAGTGGGGTAATTCTTTTCTAAAATTTAATTAACCATTTCCTTCCAAATGGATGCAAACTAATCATTTGAAAAATGAATATGAATATGGAGTTAATTATTTTATCAAGTTTACAAAAGATCATGCATGTGACCCTTCTCAAATCCTTTATCTCTGTTTAAATTTTTTTATTCAAGAAAAATTAAATGTTTAAATACTCATGAAAATAATGTCTTCTTCACATGATGATTTTACCAATACCATGGAAGAATATATTTTTGATGATGAAACTATATAATTATTATGCGATCAATAGAATGTTGATGAAAAAATCAATAATTATGAAACATCGTAGTGTCGAATAAAATTATCAAGGCGATAAATCAGAGTATAAAATTTTAGCTTAGTTGGAATCAATGTGGATAACCTATTGAATCCAACAATTCAATATTAATTAGTTATATTGGGGTCACGATGGGGATGAATGTTATGATTTATATTGATTTTTGGTGCCACTTCTAACCTGTAATGAAGTAAATCCTTTGGAAAGATATAACAGTATTGTTACGATATACTTTCGCTATTTTAGAGAAAAATTATATAATGAAACATTGAATTAATTTTCATTATTCCTTATAGAGTTCATTTATTTTAGAATATTTCCGTAATAAATCTTTCTTAATGGATGTTGTAAAATCCCATAAAGGCTTCTGAACTCTTCTTATGAAGTTACATCTTAGGGATGCTGAGGGGAAAGTAAATCCCCACCCACCAATTACTTATGTACACATTATAAAGCAGAAAACATGGATTTATTTCATCAATCTTCGCAATGAGATATCATTTTAGGGGAATTTCATTCAATAATACATTATTTGACATTATTTATTTTATCCAACTTGATTCAAAATTGTTAATTTATGAAACTGCAAAAGAGTGATGAAAATAAAGAATGTGAATCAAAACTAATATACCCCTATCCCAAAGCAAGGATGGTGTATACTTCATTAGAGAATAAATTGGTATATGTTTTTAAATAAACAAGGTTAAATTATGTGATATGAAACAACATATATTCCATTGTTTATATGCATATTGACGAATCAAAATCTGAATCCACCTCCATCCCATGTCATGTGTTATGGAATGAGGCTCATGTAAATAAAAAGGTTAAAATAGTTGATGAAAACACAAAAAACAATATGGGAAACATGTGTAAGTATGATATAATTTTAATTTGTTATGATTTATGAAAATATTAAATAAAAATATCTATTTATGTTAATATTTTTTATATGTTTTAGACACAAGAATCAGCAACAACCATACCAGAATAAAATATACATTCAATAGATTTGAAGTAGCTATAAAAATATGGTCATGTTAGAGTATTAGGTTTTAGAGTCTCTCCTCAAACGTATTTCGAGAAGATAAAACCACATGAAGATACATATAATATGGTGAGAATATTTCAGACACAAATAGACTCACTCCAAGATATTGTTTTTTGGTATGGTTTGGAATACCAATGTATGAGAGAGGATCAAAGTGAACCAAAGGTGGAGAAAAGATCCACAAAATATCCAAATGATCTCACTAGATTTGAGTATAGTCATTCCCCCAAACTGCATAGCTTACCCAAGGTAATCAATTTGTGTCACTTCTCTTAATCCTAAATGTGAATCAAACAACTTATGATAACATTATATTACTAAAATTCTATAGGGTATAGTTATATGTGATTTTTATGTATCAACACCCATGAACTGCCATGTTGTGATAGCTATAGTGTATAGTATCCCTAGATACAAACTACACCATAATGACTTCCCAAAAGATCACATGAGAGTGGGTATTGAGATATCTCATTAGTTGGTTACTGAGTTTCCTATTCCACTTGATGGTCCATATATTACAATGGTATGTTATTCTATTAGAGCTTTTATAGCATGACCATATAATCTTATAAAGATACATGAGGTATGTATTTAAAAAATCATATTAAAATCATGTAACGTTTGATGATAAAAGTTATGAAGTGAAGTATGATATCATAGATAGATAAAGAGATGGGGAAACGAAGGACGAATCAAGAAAATATAGTGAATCAACCAAGAAATAAAAATGAAATTTCAAGAGTACATTATCCCCACTAGTTCCATAGAAACATTTATTATCATTACAACTTCATGTAGATACCACATTTAAATATAAAAAAATCTTACATTCCATATGAAGAAGAAATGTATGGAAGTTCCATGATAGACATATTTGGTCTCGAGACTATATCTGATATTCTCAAGCATGAATAGTTGGGCGTATCAGTTTTGAATACATACATAAGGTACATTTTTATAATAAATATATCCAAATAGTGAGATAATATGTTTACTAAAATTAATAAATATTCACATTTTATACAGGTTTTTATATTAAAATTGTATAAAGGTAAGATCGTGTAAAGCCTAATTTGGATTCATTAATCCCAGTATCATTTCTATGGAAGACCTTACTTTGAATAATAAAGAAAGTGAGAAGAAACAAGATAATTTATTTGAAGATTTTGATCAAAAATTATTATATTATAAACTATTTTTTATGCCTACAAATCAGAAGTAAAACTCTATAATCAAATCACATAAAATATATTTTTAAATTTTTCATTACTTTTTTTTTGTTTTTTTAGGGAGCACTGGATGATGATAACATTTAATCTAAACACCCAAAATATTTATTTTTTTGATCCAAGGCATGGATTTCCAACCAACTGACTACACATGATGTGTATTGTGAATATGTAACACACAGAAATCAACATTTTAGAGATGAAATTTGAATTATATTTTTTATTTTTTGATTTAACAATAATTTTTTTATGATAGGGCATTCACTAAATATAGTCTAAATCATGGAATAAAGTCAGTGTCTGAAGAGATAAATCCTATGGATTACTAAAAATGGAAAAAAATTGGGTATATATAAAAAATTTTAAATAGAAAAATATTTCAACACAATTTACTTATTTTTTTCAATGTTTCTACAGTGCCTGAAGTAAGATAATGGAATCGAATATTATGTTTGAAAATTTATCAGAGATATCATAAAGCATGAAAATACCAGCATCCTCTAATAGATAATTTCCAAATTTAATTACAATTTCATTAAATATATTTCATAATTATTTTTTTGTATATATTTTCTCAATTTTGTCAAGATAGATGACAACCTCCATACTCAAAATAAGAAATAAATTTATTTAGAGATGAGTGGGTAGCATACATTTTGTCATAATGCATTTCGATAACAAATTTAGTTGATTACATAATATATTTGTGATCTAGTATAATTTATGACCTTAGAAATATATTTGGAATTTGAATCATTATTGTTAGAATGCTTATATGTTATTTTTGATCTCTTTCTCAAGGAGAAGTATAATGGATGAAATCAATTTGTTTAGAAGTGATGGTCTGTAAATAATAAAAAATTTAGAAAATGGTGGAGGAGAAAGCAGAGACGAAAGACTATGTGGATGTGGAGTCAGATGTAGAGTTATATTAAGATACTCAGGTATAGGAGGAGGCATATGTAGAGATTGAGGTGAAGACCAATGAATAAGAGGAGACGAAGTGCTGGCTAGAAACAATAAAATTATTGGTAAATTAAGTTGAATGAGTATCATACCAAGATTATGTTTGAGAACAATTTTTGAAAAATATGCACAACACTTTTCACTTAATATAAGATCTTGTGTGCAATTGTTTCAGTTGGATTATTGAAAAAAATGTTTTTCACTACTTGTTTAAGTGATTTTATATAGGGTAGTAATCCACCTGTAAGATCATTGTGAAAAACATCATTATATTCCTCAATCAATGAATGAGCTAGCATATGGTGATGAATCTTCTCCTCATTTCATCACTTTACCATCATCAATAAATAAAAAATATTATCTTTTTAAACCCACACATTATGAGACCTGTATGACTCAAAGTGCATGTTTCCAGTTTAAAATGATATTTTAGTAAAAAACACAAGTGGCATACTCAAAATCAATGAAACATATTAGGATTATTTTTATACTTTAGTAAAATGATCAATAAGTCATTTGGGATGTATAGGAATAAGATTCGCATCAATCTGAAGCATGGTGTTACCTCTATGACTCCAAGTGTATATTTTTATTCAAAATTGACATTAATTTAAGAAAAAAACAATTGACATACTCAAAAATAAGAAAAATCATTTAGATTTTTTGTTACTTTAGGAGAATAGTACATAAGTCATTTTTTATCATTTAGGAATTAGCTAAACCTAAATCTGATGCACGGTGTGACTGGTATTACTAAAAGTGTTTGATATCCATTTAAAAATGACATTTTAATAAAGAAAAGTTTCACTCGCTGAAAACTAAGAAAATGTAATCTGATTGTCATGATAATTTAGTAAAATGATTCATAATTCATTTTTAAAATGTATGAATTAGTCTCATGTCAAATCCACACACGATATGACATGTATGACTCAAAATGTGTGTTTCCAGTTTAAAATGACATTTTAGTAAAAAACACAAGTGGCATGTTCAAAACAGAGGAAACACATTCATATTGTTTTTATACTTTAGTAAAATGATCCATAATTCATTTTGGACATATAGGAATCAACCTCACCTAAATCTGACATATGGTGTGACTGTTATGAATCTAAGTGCATATTTTTATTCAAAATTGACATTAATTTTAGTAAAAAACAACTGACATACTCAAAACTAGGAAAATAGATTAATATTATTTTGGTAATTTAGTAAAACGATCCAAAAGTCATTTTTTATGTGTAGGAATCATCCACAACTCAATCTAATGTACAATGTGAAAGGTATGACTCAAAGTGTATGTTATCCATTTGACATAAAAAATCACCTTTTTTATTTTCAAGATACCCACTTTTTGGGTGATCGGTAACCACAACTGAACAAAATATGATATCCAATTTGAAATTTCAAATTAAAACTAATCCAATCATCATGTCTCTCTTGATGTGCCACCTCACGTCACACACCCACCTCGCATCACATACCCACCTCGGGTCACACACCCACCTCGAGTTGTACACCCACCATTGACGTCATCCAATGTTTCCTCTGACATCACTGTCCTGAGATAACACTTTTTCCTAAAATATCCATATGCAACCACTGAAAAAACAACACCAGCCATCGCAAACCAAAAATAGGAAAAACACTAGTATAAGTAGAACTCACTTCATCAAAACACAAATTGAAAGGTACTATAACTAGAAACAGCACCGTCTTGAACCACTGACGGCTTCCTCTATAGCTAAAATAGATCACAACCAAACTGTAAAATACCATCAGGCCTTCACTGATCATGTCTCGAACAAATCAAATGCCAAATAAAAAAATTCAAACAAACCTTCACCGAAAACCAAAACATACCACGTGAGGGGCACCGTCGTTCACTGAACCCCACCTCCCAAAACCTTTATGGAACCACCATTTCAGATCCGAATCAGAGGGAAACATAGGTTCTTGAGGTTAGGGTAAGGATTTTAGCAACCAAGGACTCCGGACGATGGCAGCATGGTGAGACTAATAATAGAAGCTAAAACCAAGATCGAGCTGAGACAGAAGCGCCTAAAGAACTGACGACCACTGAACCACTTTAACCAAAACCTCTGTGTTACCATTGCACTAAATATGACCTAGAGAGGAGAGGTGGAACATGATATTGGAGTAAGGTTGTGGAACTCATAGGCTTGAACGGCAATAGCCTTTGATAGGACCAAAAAATTCATTCTGGGAGATGAGTATCGAAGCCGCAATTCCAATAAGAATGAAAAAACACAAGTGTCATACTCAAAAATAAGGAAAAAAATTCATATTGTTTTTAAAAAATATTTAAATGATCTATAATTCATTTGGGACATGTAGGAATCGTCCACACCTCAATCCGACACACGGTGTGACCGTTATGACACCAAGTGCATCTTTTTATTCAAAATTGACATTAATTTTAGTAAAAAATAACTAAAATTCTTAAAAATTATAAAAATAATTTTGATTGTTTTGGTACTATAGTAAAGTGATCCATAAGTTATTTTTGACATGTAAGATTTAGCCTCACCATAATCCAACACATAGTGTGACCGGTATGACTCAAAGTGTCTCTTATCCTTTTAAAATTGAGATTTTAATACAAAAAAGTGTCACTTACTAAAACCAAGAAAACATGCTCATATTGTCTTGATAATTTATGAAAAAAATTAATAATTCATTTGTTATGTATATGAATTAGTATAATTTCAAACCCATATACGATGCGACATGTATGACTTAAAGTGCATGTTTCAAGTTTAAAATTACATTTTCATAAAAAGACACAAGTGGCATACTCAAAACTGAGGAAACATATTTAGATCATTTTATACTTTATTAAAATAATCAATAAATTATTTAGGAAATGTAGGAATTAGTAAAACCTCAATAAGATGCACGTTGTGACCACTATGACTCCAAGTGTGTATTTTTATTCAAAATTGACATTAATTTTAGTAAAAAAATAACTGACATACACAAAATTGGGAAAATGAATTCAGATTATTTTGATACTTTAAGAAAACAATCCATAAGTGATTTTTTATGTTTATGAATCAGCCTCATCTCAATTCGATGAATGGTGTGACCAGTATGAATCCAAGTGTGTATTTTTATTCAAAATTGACATTAACCATAACGCAATCTGTATACGGTGTTCCTAGTATGACTCAAAGTTTAGTTTAAAATTAACACTTTATATTTAATTTATTTCTTTATATTATTAATAACATAAGAATTTTTTTCTTATATAGGTGTGTTATTTAGCTCGATCAGGGGTGGATTATCATTTTATATGGGTGTGTTCTTTTACTCTATGATAGTGTTTTTTCTGATATTTATGTTGAAAATTTTATTTAATGGTGTTTTGTATGTTGTTGTAGTGTTTTTTACATCATATTGCATGCCCTGTTTCAAGTGTTATTGTGTATTGTAACATCACACTACAGTATTTTTCTTTATCAGCACTATTAATTGCGATGATAAAGGAGTCCTTTATCAGCACTTCTATAAGCACTTATAAAGGGTCCCTTTATTAGTATTTTTGGAATCATTGATAAATGATTCCTTTATCATCATATTTACTAGCACTGATAAAATTCTCCTTTATCTGTGCATTTAAAAGCACTAATGAAGGATTCCTTTACCAGTGATAAAAAAATGTGCTGATAAATGATGTCTTTTATCAGTGCTTCTAAAAGTGCTGATAAAATCCTAGTCCTTGATAGATGGTTCTTTTCTAGTGTTGATAAAGTCTTATTCTAGAACTGTTAAAGGCCTCCTTTGTAGTAGTGAATGTCAGAAGAAGAACTCTGGGTTTATCAACATCGTAGCCAATAAATGATTATATAAGGTGTGTTTTTAACAAGAGATGTTTTAAATGTTATTATCATGGTAATTTGGAAAGATATTTAAGCTTGAAGAATAAAGGTAATTAAAAGGAACTTGAAAGTATATCCCCAAATACTATAGCATAAAAAGAGAAATTCTATACTAGAAGACAACCCACTGAGTTAAAAATGGGTTTACAACCTTAGAGGAAACATAAGAAGCTAAAAAATGCCTACGAAGAACCTACAATATTATGCTCACATAAAATTGGTTAAAAATAATGTGAACAAACTTTGAAGAAAAAATTAGTATTTTCTCTATTTTTATGTAAAAATAATACACATTTATTGAATGACTCAAACTAAGCACATCAGGGTGAGTTGACTAGGATAACTGATAAAATAAAACTGAGCAAATAATGCCTCAAAAAATTTATATTTCATACCACATTGAGATAAGTGAAGGAAAGAGAAATATACCTTCAATAGTAGAATAAGAAATAGTATAAGATCTTTATAAATATTCCTCCTTAGATAAATCATCAGAAAAAATAGCATATAAGTAGAGCAGAAAAGAAAAAAAATTGTACCAATGGGATTAAACCAAAAAATTTGAAAAAGGCCAAGACTACAGAACCTGTATGTCATAAGAAGGCTTAGCATGTGGGTGAAGAATTTATAGTTATATTTCCAAAACAAATGAATTTGGTTGGGCAGTTAGAATAAGCAGAGATTGAGTACAATGATTTACAAGAAAATATCAAAGGGTCGGTCCATCAGGATCGAACACAATCCTCCTCTTGAGGATTCCAGAGTTACCTCACTCCCTATGTGTTATATTTTTCTAATATATACTGAAATTTGGGAAGGAAAAAGGTGGAGATACAATCCAGGGGATGTTTTTATGCTGAAAGGGAACGAGTGCATAATTTTGAAGGGAGATAACACAACAAGGAGAATCTAACTTCTTGAAATTCACATGTGGTATCAAATTAAACAAGTGATGTCACACAACAACTCTATTTTATGAATTAGTATCTGAAATTTATGTGATGTGGAAAAGGAATATTATGTTATGAATATCCTTATGTGAAACTAAATATTTTTCAAAGCTATAAATGGGTAATCCAGTGGTTTCAAGTCGCATTGAATATTCAACCATCTGTATTATGCCTCAGTTCAAGTGTTAGTTTTCCACTAATAGATTAATTATTGGGGGTAAATCAGAAACATTCATGTATTTCAAGGTTATATTTTTTTTTAACAATGTGGTATCATCTAACCATATTTATGATACCAAGAAGCTATAAGAGAAATATATAGCCTCATATGATTAGAGAGTCCTCTGAAGAATTGAGGAAATTCATGTTTTTTGAATCCATGGAATTAAGTAAGTGACATGGACAACATTTCCATTTATTAGCTTAAAATATTTTTTCCTATAAAGAGTTATGAATTGGTAGGCTTAGAGGATCTTTCAATGAATCAATTCCAAGTGGTAATTTTACTTGATAAAAATATTTCAATAGTGTGTAGCTCTAAAAAAAGAATACGACTCTGATATTGAAAAATTATGAAAGAATTAAAGTTTCAATATGAAGTTGATAAATAGAGTCAAAGGTGAAATTTCATATTTTTGGCATAGCATGGTGGTGTTTGGATGTCAATATATAATATTTCACGGGCTAAGTAGAAGTGTAGAACCAAAGGGGGGAGTAATTTCTCTTTATCTGGATTTCAGGATATAAAAGAATAATGTTTTCCCTCATGATTTTGAAGATTAATGAAAATATTATCCATGGATATCATTGAATAAGGGGGATTAAATTCATAAATGAAAGAATCCCCCAATGAATTCAATGAAAAATGGGGGTATTAAAGTAAACCCTATGATCAGTATTTATTACAAAAAAATCAAGTGTAATAAATCTTAGAAAAAATCCAGCCCGTCTTTCAAGGAAAAAGAATATTAAAATAAAATATAAATTCATCAATAATAATATGGATCATGGCCTTGTGAAGTTTGAGTATGTTCCTACAGAACTATAGGTTGTAGATATTTTGATGAACGATTTACCTAATTAATCCTTTGAACATCATAGACTAGCTCTTATAGTTCAATAGAATCCCCTCACTTGAAATATTGTGGATATGGGACCCCCTCTCCCCAAGGTATGATGTGTTTTCCCTAAAGTGATGATTTATTTTTTCACACTATTGTAGAAAAAAAGGAGTGACCTTCTATTTCATTTAAAAATGGGGAGAAGGTGTGACAATAAAAGGGGGAGAGAATGTTTTAATGAAGATAGGGGAGAAGTTGATAGGGGAGTGATGAAGTGAGGGGTTTAAATCTGAAGATGCTAAAGATATTGGATCAAAGGTTATATATCACAATAGATAGGTTCCATGATGAAATTAGATGATTGGTTTTTCAATGAATTTATTAATTGATGAACTTTTCATGCTACTTTTGTTTCTCATGCCAAGTATGGATCATGTGGGCTTAAAGTATGTGTTCATTGATTATTTGATCTCTAATTAAAGTTTTGAAGTGTTGTCAACAAACCCAAAGGAGGATATTGCTGGAAAAAAGTCCCTCAAGGTGTCATCTTGATGTTTTTTGGGAGATTGTGTTTGTTAAAAAAGTTAGATGACTATGTTTTAGTATGGTTGGTGTTGTCAAAGAAGAAGCATTTAAGGTGGTGCAGTTTCCCAGTTCTTGCCAATTTTTTGGGCCTCAAAATCAGGATTTGTTTTATGGAAAAGGAAGATTTTCTGAAAATTATTTTTAGATAACCAAAAATAATTTAAATGAGTTCACAGGCTTCATTTTGTGGGCCATGAAGTATGTAGTTTGCAGACAGCATAGTAGTATAGTTGCGCTATGTGAACTGCAAAGGAGGTATGCGGAACAAAAAACGAAAATTATCAAAGGAAATTTTTCTGCATAATAGCACTATGTGGAATGCATAGAGAAGTATGAGGACTGCATAGAACACTACATGAACCGAAAAGGGTCTTGAAATTTTTTAGATAAGGGTGGTGATTTGAAGTCACTGCATAGGTTTATGCACTAAGCAAGCCATATAGTGGGATCACTTCATAGGAGATTATCGTTTGTGGAGTGAAGGTAGTGAATTAAGGCCACCACAAAAGGATCTTCATTTGTGAGAAGAAGTTTGTGATTTGTAGAGCACCACAAACAAGTAAATGCACTATGCAGACTACATAAAAAGTTCACGGTGAAGGAAATACCATAAAGGATTTTTCAGTGATTATAATCAGTGGGTTTTTTTAATCTATTTTCCTATATGAGGACCCCTGACCCCATAATTAGGAAAAGATAATTTTATCAGTTAGGATTGTCTCTAAAAGAAATCAGATAAGTTCAAAATTCGTTCAGGGAGGAAGTGGTTCATGAAGGATTAATTCCATGAAAGGGATAGTGGTTTGTGAGGGAGGATTATGTGAAGACAAAGTTCTTGAAGGAGGTTTGTTTGTGAGGCATTGTAACTCACAAAATAAAGGTGATCTATGGGGAATTATCCTTCTAAGAAGTTAAGGCCATCCATGAAATAGGGGAAGTTTATGGAGTAATTACACTAAGAGATGCAAGGTGATTCATGAGGCATGTGTTTCATGAAGTAGGTGGTTCACAAAGGAGGTTTCTGCAAATTGAAAAGGTAGTTCATGAATGTTATCTTCACAAGGAAATTTACATAAAGGGAAGTGTATTTCATCTATTAGGTGTAAAAAGGATATTTATGGTACACATATGTATGAAGCTATTCTGAGGGTCTCACCAAAGGATATACATACCAGGATTACTCAGTGAGCAGTATCATTATTGTATCTGAATTTTGAAGAAGAAGAAGAAGAAGAATATAGAGGATTTTCTCCATTTGACAATATTTTTATAAAGATTTTATTCACTGTTATATCCAAACTAATGAAATAAAGTAATTTTAATTCATTATAGATCCTTCCAAAGAAATATTTTTTAATTGTTGTGTCTATAGTAAAGAGAAGTATGTTCCAATTGTCTGGAAAGTGGAAGTGTTGTATCCAAGAGTTTTCACAAAAATGAAGGAGCATCCTAAAAAGAACTTCAATGGTGAATATACCTATAACTGAGGATGAATTAATTATTGATAATGAAGGGACCTATATGTCCATAAACTATATGTGAAACCTTTATGGATTAGTGAGAAAAATAAGAGGAAGAAGATGATCCTTTCCACTGTTAGTGAGTTATCGAAGGAAATTTCGAGGGAGTGACCCTTGGGAAGCTGTGAGATATCCTTAAATCTTGTAAGGTAGTGAGCCTAGTCATATAATTTATCTTGAACAAACATTGTATTGGTAGTGAGCCTTATATGATTTGGTAAATCAGTATATTATCATTGTATGCTCCTTGGATCTAGCCCAATGAGGGTGAACCAAGAAAAATTCTATGTTTCCTTGTGCTTTCTTTCCTACTTTACTTTTTATTCATCATCATAAGATAAAGTTCAAAAGGATAAGTTCAACATAACCATTAAATAGAAAATGAAGTGAACCTTATAATAAATAGGTATAGATCCAGTGGGATAGGAATAATTTTAAAAAGAATATTTATACCCTAATTCACCCCTCCTCTTAGGGTATCTAATCCCATTTTGGGACTAACAGTACCAAAGAAGATTCATCCTCCTCCTTGTATTTGAATAAAATTAGAGGGAGATTCATGATATAAAGGGTGATTTACTTCTCTAAAAAAATTATATAGGATATATATAAGGAAATTTGATCCATACCTATAATATCATTTAATCTTACTAAATAGAGCATCACAAGGTTCACTAGGAATTTTATCCACAAAAATTTTGATAGGGGTGAGTTATATACTTGTGATGCAATAATTTCCCCATTTTTCATTTTCACCAAAAACTCTACTTCCATGATTTATAGTGTTATTTGAATAGTTCTACTAAAATTTTGATGTATCAAATAATATATAGAACTATAATAAAAAATTATGTTTTTTATTCTTGAATGAATAACTAGTGTACCTATCAACACTTCATTTTCAGGATCCACCCCCACAGTTATGATGGAATAAGCTCACCCTTTCTCTCTAGTAATTGGGGGTTTATTTTGTTGGTTGTTATCAAAAACCCATGGCTTCATGCATTGACTCATATAGTGTCAATTTTAATTTTAGTTGAAACATTAGACAATGGCATAAGGGTTTACTAGAGCATTTCTTTCTTCCATCTCATTGGTATAATTCTCCCATTAGAAATATCTAGTTATGTGCCCATCCTTCTTGTACCTAAAGAATTTTATCATCTCCTTCATGAAATTTCTAGGATGTTTCTTCCTATACCTTTGACAAGTGGGACGTTTAAATTTCTTACCACCATTAGATTTATCCATCACACCACCAGAATTAAACTCTACTTTACACTTCTTATCCTTGTGAGACCCTTTAGACTCACTAATATCCATTCCAAATTGGAGGGAACATCATACAAGTTACTCCTAATATTCGAAGTCCTGAATATCTAATTATTTTCATAGACTCGTCTTTAGTTCACTAAATTAAGTAGAAAATATTACATTCATGGGTAATGAAAAATATAGAGGTGTATCATGTAAGTATACTGAAGTTTTAATTGTATTCCCCAATAGATTCATCATCTTTTTTCTTGAGGATAAGGAATTACCTCCCTATTTTCATTTAGTGAGTTCAAGGAAAATATTTATCAAAAAAATATTTTATAATTCCTTTCACTCTATCAATTATATATCATATTAAGGCTTTGTATTCTTGAAAAACACCAACCATTGATCAGCTTCTCCTTCCATACAATAAATAGCATACACAAACTTCTCTTGCTTAGAGCATTGATGGATATAGAAGTTCTTTTCAATAGATATTATCTATTATTTTTCAATTAATAGATTAGAAGATCCACCAAAATTTGGAGGAATTTTTCACATAACAGTCTCAATTTTAACTTGAAATTTCTTAATGGTATTTGGGAATTCCTTCTTATTCAAGTTTTGGTTCAAAACTTGAGTCAATTGAGAAAGTATAGTCACAATGTTCGTGATTCTTTCTCCCCTCAGGTTGGTTATCTCATTTGGGAAATCATCGCATTGATCCTCACATTGGTTTTTGTCTCGATTCCTTCTATTTAAATCTATTGACAATAATAAAGGGAAAACTAGGGATGATAATTTTTTAAAATTATTAAACATATATAAGGTAAACAATTAAAAATAAATTGATAACTCAAAAATAATGTATGTTCCTTAACCTATTAATTTTTAGGCTTCATTATATGTTATTCATGATCTATTTCCTAACATAAAATCTCATGGTTTATTTTTCCCTTAATAATGATTCATAATGGTCTTGGGAATTTACCAAATCATATCTTCAGGGCATGTCAAACCAGGTGTGTAAAAAGGCCCTTTTTTCATGCACCAATTCCCAATTGAGTCTATCTCAATATAGTCTTTTCAGAGTTGTTACCCCTAGGTACATCTGTACCAAATCCAAATCCTCTTGTAGTATCCATATGGGGATGTGTTTGCTTGTAAACCACTTACTCTATACTTTTCAAAAATTTGGGAATGTTTTTGTATATTTATTATTATACCTAAGACTTTATCTAGAGTTTTAAAATCCTAATCCCAAAAATAATAAAACTTTCTTATGATACTAACTATTACAACCCTTATCTTTATTACACTTTATTTCATGATTTATTGCATAAAAACAAACACTTAGAATAACCTAGAAAATAGTAAATTCTAGTGTATTTGGTAAATTAAGTATATAGAACATCAAATTGATACATGGATACAAAAACATTATTGAAAACGTCCTTAACATGATTTTAACATCCCATGGATTTTAAAACTGTATGGGATAACTTAGGAACATACATAATAAAGGAGTGAAATATAAATCCTAGTAAGGGAATAAATAAAGCATAAAATTATGAAAGTATTAAATTTTAGTCAATAGGAATTTAAATGGTACATAAAATGGGTAAAGATCATAATATTGAACAATTATGATGATACAACATGATATCGTAAAGACAACATGGGAATGTGGCAACAACATTAAACATGGAATCATAAACATAGGTCAAGGATAATTTCCAAGATAACGTAACATGGTGGAAAAATTACTATAATATATTAGGTTTAATCCCTAATCCCATACATTATGTCTCATGAGACTAAAACATTAGCCAATTCATTTGAGCACTATATAATTTCTGGTGCACCCATTGCTTTCATATCATGTACATACATAAGTGTGTCATATAGATCATTCAATATAGAATCATATTTCATAACATTTAATCCCAAGATTAAGGATTTTAAAATAAATACATGTAATTGGCCAATAAAGTAAGTATAGGTATGTCTATATGAATACCCTTGAGTGTAAATGGCAATGGTATTCACAATACAAAGGTTTGGCATGGAAAATCACAGGATAATCTCAGCGTCATAACGGGGGTACATAATGAATCATGGGAGGAATTAATTAGGGATAAAGGGGTATATCATTACTTAGACATAATAAAGTCAATAATAGGGATATTTAAATGAATATCCCATTAACAATAATTGTAATACAAAATGAATTATATAAATAATATGCTTGAATAAATATGAGAAGGAGAAGATCCCTTACCTTGAGAGGGTGATTCCAAAAGCTTGGAAGGAGCTTCTTGAGAGCTTGGGGAACCTTTGGGGGGTTTGGAGAGAAAATTGAAGATTAGTTTTGTGCTAAAATATTTTTTAGTGAAGACAAATAAGATCTTTTGTGGGTTAATATATGAAAATAGAGGGGAGTTCTTTATTATTTTCCAAATTTAGGTTTTGGACTCTATATAACAATGTAATAAAAACAAAAAAACCTACCATGGTTTTTTCCCTTGTTTTCTACCAAATATGAGTGTTTTTTGTTATTGTATATGTCCATGAACTGATCACATTAAAATAATTTCCTTGGTGATGTGGAAGTGAGTCATGTCTACAAAGAATTGATTTTAAAACCTTAAAATATAATATAGGTTTTGGAGAACTCATAAAGGGTTTATAAAAATAAAAAAATAACCTCAAGAACACATTATTTTAAATAGTAAATATATATTTTTTCATGGATATCTTTTATGGAACATATTACATCACTTTTGGGTTATTATGATGTCATAATATATACTGTATTTAGTTTTTACATGAAAATTCAACTATCTCGTAAAATTATGAAATGTTCACCATTGGATAACTTAGATTTTTTCATTCAAAAAATAATATTTATTTTATCAAAATTATTCTATAAATATTATAAATTACACTTTTAAATTAAAATTACACATTTATTAAAAGATTTTGGTTTTTTTAAAATAAGAGTTTTCATACCGTTTTTAAAATTTCATTTTCACTTCATTAAATTATATTAACGTTTATATTTAATATATAATATTTGATAACAATATTTTATTAAAATATAATTTATTTATAAAATACAATAATTCATCATAATGGATGTCTTAATTGAAATTTCATATTACACAAAAATACAATTTGTGTTTTACCGTATCAAAATCATTTATTTAATCATTTATAAAGTAAAAAAAATAAAGAAAAAATATAATATTTATTTTATTAAAAAGAAAATATATATTCATACTTTTAGGGTTGAGATACATAGCTCTTTATTACACCAGTGAATGTTCTAAGGGTAAGTTATGCGGTAGTGATATTTTCTTGGGGTGGTTTGGCAAACATGGTTTGGGTCGTGATCTCGATGAGTTTTAAATTCTCCCATAAATGGTTTCTCTCATGATTTAATTATTTAATATCAACTTTTTATTGGTCAAGGAAAAATAACAAAGATGTTATCTCCCTCATAATCTCTAATATATGGGCTTTTATGGTATGATCCTTGTGGTTGAGGTCATCACTTATTGTTTTTATCAATAGGACCTTATCGTAACCCTTAATATATACCAATCATATAATCACTTTTAAACAGATATATTATCAATGGTTATGATGATTAATAGTATTTTTAATCTGGTAGGATATAACTTATAATGGTCCAATATAACCAAATTAGTACATGTGTTTTTATAACCACATTACATAAATAAGGAATTTATTCATTTAAAAATGGAATTTCATTTAGAAAATTTTGGGTCATTACAGATACATAGAAGAATAGTGAAATGTTATGACTTGATCCAAGTAAAGGATCAAAAAGTTACTTACCCTAGAGTTATGTTTGGTTTATCATCACTTGATAAACCAACCAGTAGATAAAATCTTATGATCATTTCATGTCTTTATTTTATTTTATCAGTGCATGGTTATTTATTTATTTATGTGATGAATGGTTTATTTGGATGATTAAATGTGATAGAATATTATAAATAAATCTACAAACATGATTAAATAAAATAAAATAATGTGTATCTATTTTTTATCAATTACATTTAATTATTTATGTCAGTTCTACTTAAAGTAATTGACTAATGATAAAATATAATAACTTATATGAGTAAAATCTATATGTTCTAATTATTTTATAAAATATTGTTAAATATTATGTAAGACTTGATGGTATTGGGATGTGTAGTAGAAGTATATGAGTTAGAGATTTAAAATTTTTATCAATAGATCAACGTAACAATTTCATCTCTGATGAAATGTGTCCTGATAAAAGTCTGAGGAACTCATGTGAAAAAATTAAGCAAAAAAAATAATTTAACATAAACCTTATACGATTTGATGATGTGTTCAAAAACTAATAATCATCGGTGACCATTTGTTAAAGGAAAAGACCTCATATCCCTCTAGATCATCCACACATTCTTTGAAAGTCTACAAGAACACTGATCATCAATATTTGAGTTCTAGCATAGAGATATATTAGATTGATTTATTCTCTCTCTTAGATATGGGAGAGATAAGAGAGATGATCTGGAATTTAAATAAGGAATAGTATTCTAAATGGGATCCTTTTTGACTTATATAGTTGGGTATGTCATACCCATAAATGCATCTTGGCCCTCGAATATAGATTACCCACTAAGTAAGCCATAAACAACATGTTATGGGAAACCAAAAGTGTCATAAACATTATTTATATTTTTATAACTTACATGTAATATAATAAATATATTAAATGATAAAATCAATTTATTAACTTGACTTTGTATTCCTATAAATATTAAATGAACCATGAATATTAAAATAATATTTGTTCATTAAATATTTTCCCATGTATTCACTTAAATAGTATTAAATGCATTAAATAAATAAATTCCAATCAACTTATTATATACTTTAATAATGGTGAATTTATTTATCCCTTGGTGATCATTTATACTGGGACATCTCCCAAAACCAATGGTGGGTCCCACCATGTCCTATACTCTTATTCATTAAAATAAGGCCATAATTTTGAATATATTAAGTGTGAGACCCTATAGAACCTTATCTTGATAGCAGTGAATGCTATTCACATACTATGGGAAAATTATAGCAACCCATCAAGGTCCCTAAGGATATAAAGAGTAGTCATGGTAATGACAACCTCCTACAAACACACACCATGTAAAATAATCTCTTTATCTCATAATATCTCACAAAGAATGATGCATACTTTATGTAATAATCGTCTATTAATTTATCATCTATTGATATTATTGGGCTGACTTACCTTCTTCTACCATGACCATGGATTTATTAAAGGTACCACCAATGGCGCACATATCATAAGAAACCTCGCTATGACATAAATGTCATGGTTTTTTTCTTACATAAAAGGACATAAAAATGGGATACAATGATAATAATATAAAGTTATAAGACCATTAAACATGTTCGAAGATAGGAATGACCAATGACACCTAAAACATGTGGTGTTTATATTAGCGGTTCAGTCCTCATGATCTCGTCAACTCAAGATCACCAAGTATGAACATCATGAGAAGAAGTCTTAATGTTTATGATCCTCCAGCACCTGATAGTCATATATATAATGTTTCCTATTAGTATGATGTATCTAGACCATATAACATAAGTTTATGATTATCTTCATGGTATCTCTACGTTCTCATTATATCCTGGGAACTACTCTAACCATTTCATACAACATGTAATCTAAGAAAATTTCCATAAATATAGTATATTTATAAGTATCAATAATATTATGGTAAGATAAACACACACACACATGAACACACACACACACACACACACATATATATATATATATATCAAACTATATACTTGTAATGGTAATCAAAGTACGCAATGAAATTGGGTCCAAGGACCCCACTCACAACACTCCCACATTCACTAGATCCAACTATTAACAATCCTCAACTTGTTATCTCTCACATGAGAATCATGATTCTAAGGAGATATAGATTTAGTCAGGAGGTCTACCATATTATTCTCTATGGATACTCTACTAAATTAAACTTCACATCTCTAATTAAAATCTATCAAGATATTAAACTTTTGAAGTATATGATTTGTCTTCTGATGTAAACTGGGATCCTTATAGTGAACCACTACTATAGTATTATCACAATAAATTGTAACTAAGTCACCAGTATTAAGAAAAAAACCAATGTCAGAGAAAAAGATGTGTATCCAAACTACCTCCTTAGTTGTATCAAAATCTTATATATACTCATATTCTACTATAGAATCAGTGACCATAGGTTTCTTCGAGCTTCTCCAAGTCACCACACTACCATTCAAAAAAAATACATAGCATGGCTATGAGTTTAAATCATCATGATCTATTTGGAAACCAACATCAATGTATCCCCACACTACTAGTTCCTCATATCCTCCATACACTACCAGAATTTTGGGTTTATCCAATGCTAGCCTTTATCAGTGCTAGCTAAAAGTACTGATAAAATCCCCGTTTATCATCATTAGAAAAAATTATTGATAAAGGACCCCTTTATCAGCACTATAAAAAAAGTACGGATAAAGGGGGGTCTTTTATTAGTGCTAAAAAACACTCATAAAGGGGGGTCATTATCAGTGCTGGAAAAAAAGCGTTGATAAATGGATCATTTCATTAAAAAATTATATCTCATTAAAAAATATATTAGTATATAAATATATTTATATTGGCATAAATATAATATATTTTATTAAAAATGATTTAGATGGGGCTAAATACAAATTGGCACTTAATATATAAGATATTTAGTGAAGAGTGGATTATAAAATAATTAAAAAATAACATTAATTAATAATTTAGTAATTATTATTGAGTATAGTCATTTAATAATAATAATTGGATGACATAAAAATTCAATAAACTAATGGATGATCTATGATAAGTTCAAAACATGACTTGAACTTCAAATGAAAGTAACTTTTAATTTGGGTGTCTATTTGAGCTATACCACATATAAAATCAAAGACTATGAAGAGATTTACACCATAACAATCAGGGGAGCCTGGTCACTATTTTTTGAGGTCAAAAAGGCCCATAAGGCCTCTAAAACTGTGTTTTTAGTTGGGATACCCTAATTTTTTAATATTCAATAGTATTTTTTCTTCCTTTAATATATTCTTATTATCTATTTTCAGTGGAGACCAAATTTATTCCAAGGGATTACATTCATATAGATATTATGAATTTTAAATTTTGTCATTTTTCATATGGTAGTTTTATTTATAATTAAATATATGCATATTTTATTATATTTACTTATAATAAATTAATTATATAAATAAATATTTAAAAATATTTACATAAAAATATTTTTTAAAATATGTAAAACAAATGAAAATTAATACTTATTATTAATTTCTTAAAATAAAAAATTATCCATTTTATTTTCCTTATAAAAATACATTAATATGTGTATATATAACTATAAAAGTAATGTTTATATTTAAACAAATATATATTAATATGTATATTCTAATATATGTATATTCTAATATATGTAAATAAATACACACACACACACACAGATATATATATATATATATATATATATATATTTTGTAGGTGTAGGTGAGAAATATAAATGTATACTTATGTTTTTAAATATGTGTGTGTGTGTCAATATTATATATAAACATCATATATAGATGTGTTTTTATAAATAAATCATTATCATTAAATAGAGTATATAAGTGTATTTTATAGCAAATATTTATAAATAAATTATAAAATTTTATATGTAAAGATACAATTATATGTGAATATGTATAAATATTTATATTTAAATATATAGACATATTCTAAAAATGTATTTAAAACAATATCTAACAATTTTTTACATTATAAAAGTATATTAATATATATATACTTATAAATATATATATATATATATATATATATAATGTTTATATATATGTGTGTGTGTATTAATAAACAGATATATAATTCTATTTATATTCTAATATATATAAATGAATATTAATATAAAATATATTTAAATAAATATAAGTATATATATCACACACACACAAACATATGTTTTATAAATGTATTTAAAAATAATTATATAAATATATGAATAAAAAATATATATATAAATATATATATATATGTATCAATAAATAAAAATATCATAAAATAAAAAATAATGGATCTTGGTGCAGTGGTAATGGAATTCCAGTGTCAAAAGTGAGGTACATTGATCGAATCCATATGCGTGTGTGGGGTGAACAAGAGGTTGGGATTTGGAAAAGCACTAAAAAGGGTCCATTCTATGTACTAAAAAAGGGGGTGTATGAAATTGGGTTACAGGTGGGGTGGGGGAGTGGGTGAAAAGCACTGAAAAAGATTGTGGAAAGTACTTACAAAGGGGGTGGAGAACTCCAAAAATAATAATTATTTTTTCCCTTTATCAGTGCTTTTTTAATTGGTGATAAATGGGGTCTTTACCAGGAAATCTCATCCAGAGGTAAACCTATGACCATTTATTAATAAAAAGAAAACGTACAGGAAACAGGAACATCACAACAATGAAAACAACAACAAATCATAGAAATCATCCCCAGCACCATATTCTTGATGAAAAGTTTTGTCCGCCGTGGATGATTCCCACTTTGAGCTTTCATATTGATTTAGAACCTTAGCATACTTCCTTCTCAGATTCATCTTTTCTAACGATAGAAGCACCGTGGGAGATATCACTCCCTTATTAACACCACTAACATCCCTCGAAGAATTCCCCCTCTTCGCAGATGATCTGGTGGTAACTGGGTTCGGTAGGTAGGAGTAATCTTTCATCGGTCGCCTTTTCGCCGGAGCATTTATACCACCTTCAAATGCAGACATTTTAGTCTTTTCACTTTGAACAATCTCACTATATGATATTCTGGAAACATCATTAAAGTTATCTTTGTCACTATCAGATACACTTCCCCATTTTCCAGTGATATGCACAGGACCGAAATTTTGACATCCGTCAGTTCCTCCAACCATCATACCCTCTGAAGTAGACAAACACCCTCCTCCCTCCAGCTGCGATTGCACATCAATCTAGTTGAGGCATTGAAGGGGAAGTTCACTGACACAATTATCAAAGAACCCCTTTCCAAGAGGGTTTCTGTCATTGCGGGCTGGGAATAAGGGATAATCTGCAATTTTCAGACTCATGCCTTTGCACATTCTCTTCTGTAAGGGGATTTCTCTCAGTCTCCAATAACTCAAATTGATTATGAGCGACAACAGGAGCCACCTGTAGTCGACCATTTCTTTTAATCGTAGGAATGGGCCGTTTCCAGCCCCCAAGGTCCGATTTCAGAGTTGCAAACACTTTCTTCACCGAGGGATTCAGTGTAGGTGTCACTGCCTTCATCCCTGCTGTAACTTCTGTGATTTGTGCAGCCTCACATTCCATAGCCAGAAAAACCCGCCCATCAACCTTCATTCCCTGCTCAAAAGAGGTCACAGTTCCAAAGCCACTAGATCTTAAATCCACTGCTTGCAAAATTCTATTCACGGTTGGCACTGCCTTCAACACAGCAGCCAACACGATAGACTGTACAGCCTCACCTTCCGCAACTGGCTGAGGCTGCTCATCATCCTTATCTCCCTGCTCATAGGATATCGCCCCTCCATCATACTTATTGACTCCTGAAGATGTAGCCTCCCCCTCAAATACTTTTTTACCAGTTTTCCCGCACAAAGACTTCTCAGGATGATCCTCCACTAGCAGCTGCTCCATACCGATGTTGCCAGAGCCACCAGGTCCCAAGTTTACATCTTGCAAAATTCCTGTCATATTCTTGCCTCGAAAGTCCATTGCTAGATGACCAAAACGACAACAATTTACACAGTAATCCATCCAAGACTCAAATCTGACCTCCTGCTTCCATATGAATTCCTCCCCGTCCGTAATCCAAACCCAGTTAACAGGTGGTTTTGTAACATCATCTTCCACGCAAATTCTTGGACAAACAGGATGACACAGAACCTCCATTCTCTGATCAGAACAGAGGTATCTTCCAATCATATTCCCAATCATACACAAGATAGACGGATTTTGAAAGGAAAGAGGGAGACCAGGAAGACTCACCCAAGATGTGATCGTTGATGGGTCGCGCCACATATGGAAGTCAAAACACCAGCGGAACAGGAGGAAGGAAGCTCCATTGCATCTCCGGGAGGCCCTAGACCAGGCAACGATGAGGTCCTCCTCCGATCAAAAACGTATCATAATGTGATGCCGATCCAATAGCCCAACAATCGCCTTCTCCTGTAGCTTCCAGGAACCATAAATAAAGCGATCAAATTCATCCACTGAAGGTCGATGATGGCAAAACCTAGCAACTAGGATGAATTTGCAGAGGTCTTTGGCACAGGTGATCTCCTCCATGGATAGAGGGAGATGAGGTGCATCCTAAAACAACTCGGGAACTTTTGGGGATAGCTAAACCCTAGGGAAGGGCGGAAGAGAGTCAATATTTTAGAAAGGCAAGTATGGAACTCCCTTTTTCTGCATCGGAGATTGCAAGCCTCCCTCCTCCGATCGGGAGGATGGAGCAGCGCCGTGCCACATTAGGGTTACGCCATGTTAACAGAAGAGAAATCGGGAGGAGGCCTCATACAGATAAAAGGATTATTTTAAAATCACTTATATTAATAGCACTTTTATAGTGTTGTTAAAGATAATTTTTAGCACTATTAAAAGTGTGACCTATAATAGTTATACACTAGAAACATATCCTTTATATGTCTGTAATACTACAGGATGGTTTTTACAGCTGCCTAATGCAGCTCTCCAGGGTTATCTCGATATCTTCCTGCTATGATTAAAGAAAAGGAAACATCAAACCTAGTACCTAACATAGAATTCATGATAGATCCCACTACTAAATCATAGGGGATTCTGCTCATTCTTTCAATATCTTCTTATGTTTGTGCATATATTTTCTTGAAGATATTGATACCATATGACATTGGAAACAGCCATCTCTTGTAATGTTCCATATTGTACCTTTTGAGTACCTTTTCAATATATGTAATTTGACTTATCCCAAGTAGACTTTGAGATATATCTCAATATACCTTGATCCCTATGATGTTGGATGCTTCACCTAAGTCTTTCATGGAGAATAATTCATTTAACCAAGTCTTAACTGAATGTAAGACTTGTAATTAATTTCCTATAATTAATATTTCATCAACATATAATATGAGGTAAGTGATGGAGTTCCTACTAACTTTCTTGTAGATACATGCCTCACTTTCATTCTTGATAAAACTAAATTCTCTTTTGGCCTCATCAAAATTAAAATTCTATGATCATAATGCCTTCTTTAACCCATAAATCAATATATACCTCATATATACTTTATTAGAACTCATTGAATTTATGAACCCTATGGGTTGAGTCATATAGATGACTTCAATTATCTTACCATTTCAAAAATAAGTTTTTATATCCATTTAAAAAAAATCATAATAATGTAAGGATACTATTACAAGTAATATTCTGATGGATTTGAGCATCCCTACTGGTTAGAATATTTCATCATAGTATATACCTTGATGTTTTTTAAAAATATACTCTACCATTCATTCTTTATATGTATTTACTTTAATATCCATGTCTGGTTTTTTATTGAATACCCATTTGCAACCAATGGGTTTTACATTATCTAGAGGGTATAGAAAAATCCAAACTTGATTTTTATACATGGACTCTATCTTATAATGCATAGAATATTTCCATTTAGAAGTATCACTTCCATAAATTATTTCCTTGTAGGTTATATCTTCATCATTATCTAAGAGTAATGTTTCACCTAACTCAGTTAAAAAAACATATCAATCTCATTCTCAAACCTCTCGAGTGTACCTACACAATACTTGTTTCTTGTGAACATATTTATCTCCCAATTTTTCTTATGAAAATTGTTCTTGTATTAACTCTTTTATATCTAGAACATCAAATTCATCAAAGTAAATATTTCTACCACTATTTCTATTGGAAATGTGTTCCATTACTAAAAATATGGCATGTATTTCCACATTCACTTTTCTATATAATGGGTTACATAGGTAATATATTTTTAATTTCTTTAGGATAACCTATAAAGATGCACTTTGTTATTAGGGATGCTAATTTTTTACTACTCATAGTCTTGAAAACATCCTTTAATCTCCACTCGTATATGTTTTATAGAATTCAGTTCTTTCCATACCATAACTCATATATAATACCATCTATATATTTAGTTGGTACTCGGTTAAGGGTATGAATCACTATCTAAAATGTGTATCCCTAAAATGATAATGGAAGGGTTGATCGACTCATCATTGATCTAATCAAGTTAAGTAAGTTCTACTTCACACTTTAACTATTATCAATCCAATAAGGTGTATAAGGAAAAATGAGTTTTGATACTATCCCACACTCCTTTCAAGTAATCAATACAATATTGTTTGGGGTACTTTATTCCTTGGTCCAAGTATAGTGCTTTAATCTTCTTACCACGATTATTCTATACTTCATATTAGTATTCATTAAATATCTAAAAGGAATATAACTTATACCCAATTAAGTAGATATAACCATACCTACTATAGTCATGGGTAAAATTTATTATGTATGAAACCCCACCCAATTCTTCTACTAGAAATGGAACACACACATCAGTGTGAATCAATTCCAGTAGTTTTATTCCCCGTACTCCTTTCTTAGTGAAAGGTACTTTAGTCAATTTCCATTGTAAACAAGTGTTACATACATCCAAGGTTTTTAACTTAGTAGAGTCTAAATACCCTAATTGATGTAATTTATGTAAATAATTCTCATTTACATGACCTATATTGAAGTGAAATAGGTCGGTATTATATGATTCATTGTGAAGTTACAAAGGATCAAATGATAACTGAGAAGGGGGTTGAATAAGTTATTCACTTTTTATAAGTTTCAAAACTTTTAGAAACTTAACCCCTACAACCTATTAATATGTATTTCCTTATCAACTTTTAGAAAATACTCACGCATGAAAAAGTTGGAAAGCAAGTAAAGAACAAGAGATTTACAAGGTTCGGCCTCAGTGTGAGAACCTATATCCTTTCCATAGCCACTCTCGTGGGTCTACAAAAATACACTATTATGAAGAAATGAATATGAATTGTGCCAAATCCCATTAGAAACTTCTATATCATTATAGGAATGATTATACTAACTCCCATCAGTTTTCAATGTTTTCTTATAAAACAATTGATCCAAACAAAATAATAAAGAATTTGTTGAAAATGCTCCACAATTGCTTAGTCAGAATCCTCATTCTTATTTTTCTGGATTTGATTGCCTCAATCCAATGGGTCTAGATTTCATTATCTCAATATGATGAATTTGGATCTGATTCTCTCAATATGATGAGTCTAGATTTGATTATCTCAATACGATGGACTCAATACGATGAACTCATTCTCAATTTTCAAAACTCAAATTCTGCTCAAAAATCTCAATACGATCTTTCTCAGTCTGATCGAACCAATACGATATTCTCAATATTATATTTCTTAGTCTGATAAAGTCAATACGATATTTCTCAATCCATTAAAAAAACATTCAAGTGTCTTATCCTCATCATGATATCTCTGGACGACAATTGATTTCAATTGATTTCTTCAGTGCTCTGCCTTTTCTGCTTGTATGAAAGTTATGAATGAATGAATGATCTTAGTAGGTATTTATAGGCGACTCGGAAAATAAAATTGGTAAACTTTAAAACTTTCCCTACTTACTCATATTTCAAAAACCCCAAAAATCTATCACATTTAAACTTCAACTTTGACTTCTTAAATTCTCTTTATATTTCTACGAGATTTACACAAAATTAAATTTCACGTTTGACCTATTCAATTCTTCATATAACTTTTTGAATTTTATTTTTAAGTCTTCTTCGTAATAATATAATTATGAATATGTTTCATTATCAAATTATTATGAATTCTATTTCCTTATCACCTCAGTGCAGTTTCTATTTCTTTCTCATCTCATTATGATTTCTGCTTCTTTCTCAGCTCATTATAATTTCTACTTCTTTCTCAGCTCATTATGATGGAATTATCATTATGATGGAACACCCATTATGATGGATTTTCCCACTATTATGAAAATACCATTATGATTATTTTTCCATTATGATGATTTTCCATAACAATGGAAAGTATTCACGATGAATCCACTTAGAAACTTTGAACTTCTTCAAACTTCATCAACTTCACACATTCTGACTTCAAGATATGATGGAGACTTTGTCTTGAATTCTAGAATCGATGCAATCTTCAAAATTCTTCCCCATTTCTTTAAAGTATTTTTTCATTATAGGTTTTATGATTTTTGAGAAGTTTATTACCAGAAAATCAACATCTAATTTTTTTTAGAAAGTATGAAAACTTTCTAACTCCTAACTTTATAATACTCTTCAAAAACTCTTCAGCAGTAATACGACTTCTTAAAACAGAAACATTTGTCTTTCTAACAATCTTCAAGTCTGATTAATCTCCATTATGATGGATATGAATATGATGTATATGGATCTGATTATTTCAGTAAATTTTGAATTTCGTACAAAATATCATTACGATGGACTGGGTCTGATTCTTGAAAAACATTCTTATACAAAAATTTAGTTGTCAAAAAAAACTTTGTTAAAATAATTTATCACAAATGTCTTTCAATATCCTCCTTTGTATTTTTTGACAACCCTCGTTAAAAAAATTCAACTCTGAAAAACTTTTTCATAACTCAAATTTTGTAAAACACTCAAGTTTTTGACTTTTATAAAAACATAACCTTTATCATAAGATAATGGCCTAACACCACACTACTGGATAATATAATTTTTTAAAGGAATTTCATCCCTCAATGGAAAGAAATTTTTTTATCCATATAAAGATAAACTCTCCCTCAATTTTATCTTTTTCTCTCACTTTTATTTTTCTCTCCTCCAATTTATGATAACAACATATTTAGATTCATTTAAGAAAGATAAGTAAAAACTTCTTACAAAGTAAAAAGTTATTACTTTCTCTCCCCCTTTGTCAACATAATCCAAAGCATAGTGGGGTTTCTTCCTTATGAGTTTTATGAATACATGGGAGGAGGAAAAACATGAAGTTGTAGCCTCAATTCCACAAAACTTTATTTCAGTGTTTCTTTTGTAAAGATATCAGAAATTTGATACATTATTGAAATATATTCCAACAAAACATCTCCAGAAGAATCATTCTCTTTTATAAAGTGAAACTTTATATCAATGTGTTTTGATATTGAATTTTGGGCAGTATTCTTAGAAAGATAAATTGAACTCTGATTATCACAAAGTATCTTCAATGGTTTAGAAACTTTTACTCTCAAATATTCTCATTGAACTTTTATCCACAACATTTGAGTACAAGCCTGAGTATCTTAAACATATTCAGATTCATCTGTGCTCAAAGTAACTAAATTTTTTTTCTTACCATGCCAACTCGCACAACATTCACCCAAGAAAAATGTTCCTCCTAAGTTATATTTTCTATCATTACAATCTCTATCCCAATCGGCATCAATATAACCATGAAACTTCATCTCACAATTTCTTTTGTATAACAAACCATGTAAATTTGTTACTTTGACATATCTTTTAATCTTCTTTGCTTATAATATATGTGATTATTTTATATTACTTTGATACCTAGAACACAAATTCATAGCATAAACAATATCAGGCCTTGAGATTGTAAGGTAAATAATACTTCCTATCAGCTTTTAAAAGTCTTTCTGATTCACAATTATTCCAGATTCATTTTTACTCAACTTTTTACTCACTAAAATAGGATTTGAAAGTTCATTGGATTCTTCCATCCCAAACTTCATTAAAAATTCACTGATATACTTTTCTTGAGATAAGAAAATGTATTTTTTTTAACTTTTAATCCATGGAATAAAGTTAATTCTACCAATATGGACATTTCAAAATTATTCTTTGTTTCTTTAGAAAATGTTTTAAAAATATCTTCTCTATCCCCATTAAAAATTATATCATCCATATAAAAAATTAAAATTAAAGTTCTAGAGTCAACATCTTTTACGTATAATTTTCTATTAACTTTTTCTTTAGAAAATATCATTATTACCAAAGAATTGTAAAGATTAGAATAGCATGCATGTGGAGATTTTTTCATCCCATAAAAATATTTCTTCAAATTACAAAATTTATTTTCATCCTCATCAAGTAGAAACCTACAAGGATTTTCAATGTAAAATTCTTCCTCAATCTCACCATTTAAAAAATATGAATTTACATCCATATAATAAACTTTGTAATTTCAATGAGTATCCACTGCATAAAACGTTTGAATAGTTTCTATCCTTGAAAAAGGGGAAAGGGTTTCATCAAAATCCACACCTTACACCTATTCATATCCTTTACAAACAAGTCTTTCTTTGTTTCTTGAGACTTCTCTATGCTCATTCAATTTGTTTCTATAAACCCACTTTGTTCAAATAACATTTTTATTTGATGGACATGGAACAATTTCCCATGATTCATTCTTCTTAGTATGATCCAACTCTTAATTTATAGAATCCACCCATTCTTTGTGTTCAATATCATCTAAAACTGATTCCAGATCAACTTTTGAGACAAGTGAAGTATGATTTTATAATCTCAACTTCCTTTTGGTCTAAACTAGAGCCTTCTAATTCCTAATAATGTTTTTGGATTCAATATATTTTTGTAAGGTAGGAAATTTAAATTTTTCTTTCCCAGATAAAATTTCCTCATCACATGATTCTTCTAAATCTTGATAAGGATATTTTGAATTACTTTCACTATTATTGGAATTCTCCAGCTTATCCTCCTCAGTATTCTCAACAATGTTTGTAAAGGAACTTTTATTTTCAATTAACATCACATTATATGAGTCCAAAAACTTTTTTAAATGTTTTTTCCAACATTTGTAACTTCTTTTATTTGATTAATAACCTATAAAAGTTATTTCTGCAGCTTTCTCATCAAACTTTCTCAAATATGGATTTTTTATTTTGAGAAAAGATGGACTTATAAAAACATTGAATTATTTTAATGAATGTTTTTTGTTATACCACATTTCATAAGGAGACATGTTGGTTTCCAATCTCAATAAATATCTATTTTGAACATATACAGTAGTACTAACAGGTTATCTTCAATAGAACATTGAAAGTTTGTATTCTTCTAACATACATTTTCTCATTTCCACCAAGCTTCTATTATTTTATTCTGTTAATCCATTTTTTTGTGGGTTATAGGTAGAACTATACTAATTTTTTATACCATGTTTTCTCAGATATACTTCAAAATCATTTCTTTTGAATTAGGTACCATTATCTATTCTCAAATTCTTTATATAATCCCAAATTTATTTCTCAACATCTTTTCTAAAAAAATATAAACATTTTCATATCCTATAAATTATGTTTCATAAAAATGATGTTTGTCATCTGAATGAAATCATAAATAAGAGTGATAAAGTATAAATATCCTTTTTTTTATTGATGTCTCATCAGCCCACATAAATCAGAATGAATGAGCTTGAGATATATAATAGACTGAATCTCAATTATCTTATGAATTTTGTTAGTCATCATTCCTTTATGAAATGTAATACAAACATATTTATATATAATTTTCAATTCTAGAAAATTCCAGACAGTATCAACTTTATAAAGTTTATTCATGTTTTTCTCCCCAAGGTGACCAAGTCTTCAGGGCCACAATTTTTTTTAATCTTTATCACTCAAGTGATAGGATTTGAATTCTTTTATTTGAAATAGATTCGTACTCATTCTTTCTCCTTTTGTAATAACTTTTCCATCTTTCAAACTTTTCATGATACAAAAATATTTTCTAAAAACAAATTCTTTTCCATCATCACAAATTTTACTTACACTAAGTAAGTTGTGTTTTATCCCGTCAACAAATAAAACTTCCTTAGATTTCAACATTTCCAGTTTAATCTCATCCATTTTGAGTTCTTTGATTTTTAAGAAACTATCATTTAAAAATTTAAATGCTCCTCCATTATGACATTCAATATTTTTCAATATTTTTATATCACTTTTCATATGTTAATAAAAACCACTATCAAGTATCCATGGTTTTTTCTTTTTACTTACTTTCAAATTTGTCTCAACAACAAAATCTCTTTTCTCAAATTTCTATTTTTCACCTTTCTTTTCTTTTCTATCATAAGAAAATTGTTCTAGAAAGACTTTCATACATATTTTGGAATGATGAAAAATCTGATCACATCTTCCACAAACTTCTTCTAAATATTCAAATTTCTCTTTTTTTGGAAAGTTTCTAACATCATGAGAATTCAATTTTTCAATTTTCATTAAGCTAGTAAAGTTACTTATTCTACTTCCACTACTTCTTACACTTTGCTAAAATCTTCTTCCATATAGAGATAATTTGTGCCAAAAATTATATTCCTTGTGACCATAGATTCCACAACACCAGTAATATCCATCAAATCTTGATTTTCTATTTAAGAAAGGTCTTTCTTTGTAGGAACCTTATTAAGGTTGGAAAATTCTTTAAGCTCTAACATACTCCGGATGTGGACCATATTTTCTTTTGATTGAGTTTTCTAATTTTGTATATTTTATGGGTTTCTCAAATCCTTTATCCACCCAAGATTTCCTAATACTTTTTAAGGAACCTAGAATATTTAAATAATCAGATGAAATATTATTTTTGGTAAGAGAATATTTCACTCGATTCTTGTATTGAGCCTTCTTAGAAACTTTAGAAGTCTCATATTTTACTTATAAAGATTTATTGAAGTTTTTGTTGGACTCTTCATGTATTAATCATGTTTTAATGAACACAAATCTCATTAATGATCACAAAAATTATTCAATCTAGTTAACTCCTATAAATTATATTCAATCATGTGTATTTAGGTTTCAAGTTATCTCCTGTTTTATAATGGTTAATCTCAATCCATTTCATGCATATCACTATTTAAGTCTAAATACAGTTGTTTTCCTAAGTACAAGACACCATAATCCAGACACCGTAAGCCAGACACAGTGAAGCCAGACGCCGTAAGCCAGACATCGTGAATCCATACACCATAAGCTAGACACCGTAAGCCAGACACCGTAATCCAGACACCATAATCCAGACACCATAATCCAGACACCATAAGCAAGACACCGTGAACAAGACACTGTGACACTCAGACAACGTGACACTCAGACACCATGTGAAGGAGACACCATTTTTATAACATACAATGACACCGTTTCTTAAACTATTTTTTCATCTTTCAATTAAATTTCTAACGGTCATATTTGATGCCTTTAATGCACTGACATAATTAATGTTTCTTTTTAGATATAGTACGAGGTATGAGGTATGAAGCACATGGAACATGTCGGCTAAAACTCATGCATTCAAAGATAAAATGTAAAGTGTTCCCAAGAGAAATACTTTAAAGAAAACATTGTCTCATGCATGCAATCTGACTCTGCTAATAAAAATACAAAGTACACTGGAATCTAGAGAACATCTTCACATTATCAAAACTCATGAAGAACACAAGCTCAATCGCGACACTCTGTTTTTCAAGACAAAAATTAGAGAAGGACTCAGAAGCATTTCAGTTTAATCAAAGGAGTCCAGAGCTGCACTTAAAATCACTAGAGCATTCTAAACTCATATATACTCTCTATTAGTGATTCTTTTAATTACTTTTTGAGCAGTGTGTGTACTCTATATATTCCATACACACACTAACTCCTGTACTAAATTGGAGGATTTTTAAATCCTTACACCAAACTATTTATACTTCTGTTTACCCACGAAAACTATGGAAGAGGTCCCTGTGTGGCCTGGTAATTATTTTTGTTTACCCACAAAAACTTTGGAAGAGGTCCCTGTGTGACCTGGATAGTCTATGTACTATTTTTAACCCCAATCCAGGGTGTGGATCAAAGTTTATTTATATAAACTTATTTGTGGAAGGTGATCACCAAGTGGAGTGGATTAGGTCTCTGCTTGATACTAAACCACTTGTTTTATATTCCCTGTGCTGTTTAAATTTAGTCTTATTTGTTTTACTGATTTATTTCATAATCAAGAAAACACTAATTTCACTATGATAGTTAGTCTTGGAAAGAAGTTATAACTAATTTTTCTTAGTAGGATAACTTCAAAAGTAATATTAATAATACAAATTAAGATTACTAAGAATAAATCAATCTTCTAAGAAGTTGTTTAAAAAGTAAAACCCTTATAACAGTATAACCTTGATTAAATGGGCTGTATCTATTTTTGGGGAAACCATTTCTTTTGAAAATAATATTCTTTTAACAGAAATTTTTATAGTTACTCAATTCACCCCTCCCCTCTTGATTAAACTACTCCAACCAACATTTGGTATCAGTGGTTGCTTTATTAGGACTCTGTGTAATCTTACTCAAATGTGATTGTAGTTGTACATTAAATATCTGTAAATTTCTATTAATTCTAAATTTCTAGCTCTTTTAAAGTAATTCGTTAGTATGGACAATAGATTGGAAGGTGCTGCAACCAACAGACCACCATTCTTTAATGGAACCAATTATGCTCAATGGAAAATTAAAATGAAAATGAATCTAGAGAGTATGATCTTTGAAATTTGGTCATCCATTATAGATGAATAAAAACTTCATGTGACTGATAGAATTACATGGGATAAACCTACCAAAATTACTTACAATAAAAATTTCAAATCCATGAATGCTTTGTACTGTTCCTTAGGAGATGAAGAATTTAATAGGATTTCTACTTGTAAAATTGCCCATGAAATTTGGGATACCTTGTTTGTCTCACATGAAGGAACATCTAGTGTAAAGGAAATGATACTTAATACTTATACTCTAAAATATGATAATTTTAAAATGAAACCTGATGAGCCTATTTCTGACATGTATCTCAGGTTTAATGAGATTGTCAGCACAATGATTTTTCTAGGAAGATAAATCACTACCAAAGAACAGATCATGCGAATCCTTAGATGTCTACCTGATAGATGGAGGGGAACCTCTTTCTCAATTTGATAATCATGAAACATCAGCAAACTACCTTTAAAATAACTCATTGGAAAACTGATGATGTATGAGGAAGAGCTGAAAGTCAACAAAGAAGAGGAGGATGAACCAAAGAGGAAATCTATAGCATTCAATACCACCTTCTTGAATCACAAAGACAAAGGGAAATTGGAAGCTTCTATAGAAAGTTCCACCACTAAACAATCATCACCTGACAGTGATGAGGAGATGGCTCAACTAGTCAGAAGATTCAAATGATTTTACAAAAATAAGAACTTTTTCAAAAATCCTAACTTCAAGGGAAAGTATGATTTAAAAGGAAACTGGAAAAAAGACTAGAAAAGAAGTGATAAAATTGATGAAATTTTATGATATGAATGTAATCACAAAGTATATATAAAGGCTGATTGTCCAATGATGAAGTATAAGAAGAAATATGAGGAAAAGGAAAAGAAGTACAAAAAGGAAATGAAAGAAACTTGGAGTGCCTCTGAGGATAGTTCAAGCGACTTAGAGACATCACATGATGAACAGGCTAACAAAGCCAATATGTGTTTTATGAAAAACACATCTGAGGTAACACTGAACTCTTCTGTACATAATTCATACTATTTTTAAGAGGAAAGTGACTCTGAAAATATGACTAATGAAGAAATGTTTGAATACTGTACAATTTTTGAAGAGACATGCAATGAATTAAAAGATAAATATAAATCATTGAAGAAATAAAATGCTCTCACTGTAAATGTTAAATCTGAACTTACTACTGAAAAGTAGAAAAATGCTCAACAACTCAAAGAAAACAATGAATTAAAAATATCTAATGAGCAATTAAAAAGTGTCTTATAAAAGTTTACTAATGGGAAAAATACCATAACCCAAATTCTAGGAAAACAAATTACCCCTAAATAAAATATTGGCATTGGTTATCAACCTGGTAAAAGAAACCTTGGTAGAACAAATTTGTTTCAAAATCTAGGACATATGGTTTTGTTCCCAATTCTGGACACAACTCAACTAGCTCAATTCATGATACATATTCTACTATTTCAAATTTTTGTGGACCAAATACAGTTTATTTTTCAAATACTTTACATAATGCTTATAGGAAACCTATGAGACAAATATGGGTTCCTAAATCACTTATTACTAATGTTATTGGACCCAAACGAGTATGGGTACCAAAATATGTCTTTTCTTGATCATGTTATAGGAACGATGCTTAAAGAGATCCTGAAAAAATCTATGGTACTTGGATAGTGGATGTTCAAGGCACATGACAGGAGACTACTCATGCTTCAAGAATCTGATAAAAGTAGATGGAGGGAATGTCACATTTGGGGATAATTCCAAAGGGAAAATCATTGTCATATGCCAGATTAGTAACACTGATTCAATTTTAATTTCTAAAGTACTGTTTGTTAATGGCTTAAAATATAATCTTCTTAGTATCTCACAATTATGTGATGATGGATATCATGTTAAATTTAAAAATGATGCCTGTAATGTCTTTAATTCTAAAGATGAATTAGTATTTTCTGCATCAAGGAATGAGAACGTTTATTCTGTTAATTTAGATTCCTTAGCTTCTCAAAATGTTTCATGCTTAAGTGTATTTCATAAAGAATCTTGGTTCTGGCATAGGAAACTAGGACATTGTAATGTTCACTCCCTTAGAAAGCTAACTAGAAAAGGCCTAGTTAAAGACTTACCCAAACTTGAGTTTCCACATGACAAAGTATGTAATCCTTGTCAAAAGGGAAAAAAACACAAAATATCTTTCAAAACAAAGAAAGAAGTTTCTACTTCTCAACCTCTCGAATTGGTTTACATGGATTTTTTTGGACCATCTAGATTTTCTAGTATAAATGGGAAGCACTATGTTTATGTTCTGGTAGATGATTTTTCTAGATATACCTGGACCTTCTTTATGGCTCACAAAAGTGAAGCATGTTCTTATTTTACTAAGTATGCCAAGTCTATAGAAAATCTTAGTGGCCTTAAAATTAAATATTTAAGAAGTGATCATGGTTGTGAGTTTAAAAATCAAGAGTTTAAATCTTTTTTCTCACAAAATGGTTATAGTCACAATTTCTTTGACCCTAAAACACCTCAGTAGAATGGTGTTGTAGAAAGAATAAATAGAACCCTGCAAGAAATTTCTAGAAGAATGCTCAGTGAATATGACTTACCTATTTACTTTTGGGATGAAGCTATTAATACATCATGCTACATAATCAATAGAGTCTTGATTATACCAATTATCAAAAATACCACGTATGAACTCTGAAACAATAGGAAGCCTAAGGTTAATTACTTTAGATTTTTTGGTTTCAAAGTCTTTATTTTCAAAACTAAGGATAATATTGACAAATTTTCAACCAAAAGTGATGAAGGAATTTTCCTAGGTTACTTAATATTAAGTAAAGATTATAGAGTATTCAATAAGAGAACTAAATGTGTGTAAGAATCTATTTATATCAAGTTTGATGAAACAGATCCACATGATCCTAGAACCATCTTAGGAAATCTGGAGGATGATGTATCAAATCTGAACATCAACTCAAAATCCTCAAATTCCTCTATGAAAGAATCTGTGAAAACTTCCAATTCTGGAAATTCTCTACAATCAATTCATAATGAATCAGAATCTGTTGATGAACCTGAAATCACTAGTCTCTCTTTTTCTACAAAGGTTAGAACCCTTAAAAACCATCCCTTAGATGCTGTTGTAGGAGACTTAGAGAAAGGAACACAAACTAGAGCTTCTCTTAGAAATCAGGTTGAACATCAAGACTTCTTATCACAACTTGAACCTAAAAACATTGATGATGCCATCAATGATGAATTTTTGGTAATGGTTATGCAATAAGAACTTAATCAGTTTGAAAGAAACAATGTTTGGAAACCTGTTGAAATACACAAGGACATATTCATCATAGGCACTAAATGGGTGCTTAGAAATAAGGTATATTAAGCTAGAAATATCGTTAGGAACAAGGCTAGATTAGTGATCTCTCCCAGAAGAACCTTTGTGTGGGGTTCAATAGAATGGAAATTTGGAGAAAGAACCCTAAGCTTTCTTCGCATCAATGGTGATTTGGAGAACCTTGATCTTATTACCTGAATCTCTTAATGGATTATTTCAATCCAGAGTGGGAAATGTCCTTCAGGGACAATCGTCAAGCAGCGAAGGAAATTTATAAACCCTCGGGCTTCAAAGATTCATCGATTCTTCAAAAGAAGAATCTTTCCTTCGCGGAGGTTATTTCTGGAGCAGAAAATCCTAAAAAGGAGGATTCATCTAAATAAAATATCACCAAGTTAGAAAATGGTGGATTCTTAGTGGTTGCAGATTCAAATGCACTGCAGCAACGGCTGGACCTTTGTAAGTTTTCATTACTGGGTCATGTTATTTACTCGAAGGGAGACAAACCCTGGTCTTTTGCTGATCTCAAAAACAGAATTTCTCATTGCTGGAGTTTAAGAGATTGGAAATTTATTTCAATCAGAAAAGGGTATTTTCACATTGTCTTCACCTCCTATGCTTCCTTGAATTCGGTTTGGAACATAGGTAGCCTTCAACTCAAACCTGGCATTCTAAGGTTATCAGCATGGAATATTAATTTTAATCCTTTTAACCTCAAGCAATCTAATGCACAAATTTGGGTAAAATTTCATGGATTAAATTAGGTGTATTGGCTTCCTAGAATCCTCAACGACATTGCATCATGTATTGGTACTCATATGAGGGTGGATCAACACACCTTGGATGGTGAAAATGGTTATTTTTCTAGAATACTTGTGGACATTAACCTGGAAGTCAAAAGACCTGCTTCGATTCTGTTTAATGTGAATGGTATTAAATCTGATATTCGATTGGAATATGAGAATGTTCCCTACTTTTGTGATGTCTATAAAATTGTGGGACATAATATCTCTAACTGTAGGTTGATTCAGAGAAATTCCAAGGTGCCATCAAAGGTTTCTTAATGGAATGATGTCAACAGAAATAAAAAGAACAAGGCTGTCTTTATTGAAAAAAAAGGAATTCTAAAGTCAGTTGTCCCTCCTGTCAAAACTCATATTCCTTTTGAAAATGATTCTTTACCAAAGTATCCTGATTCTTCTTCATCAAAAAGAGTTTCATGGGATGATGTGGCTGAGGAGGAAGAGAATATCTTAAAACTTGTGCCTATTCATCCAGTTTTTGAATGGGTTTCAAAGGAGGATCTTCACCTATTCTCTGAGATTAGCAATGATGTTTGTATTCTGGTTTATGACTTACAGAATGAGGAGGATGAGTATCAGTTTTTTCTGAATTTTCAGAATGAAATCCATGATTTTTTTATCTCTTTACAGGATGATAAAGAAGATGTAATTGATGCTTCAAACCTGGATACTTCCACAGAGGTTGAAGAAGGGCAGAACTGTGATCCTACTTCAGCTACAGAACTGGATTTCAGCATCAATACTGAGAAGAACCTGTAGATTCTTCTACCATCTTCCATGGAGAGCAAGTCTGATACTTCGGCTATGTTTTCTACTGTTAACAGTACTGTTGCTTCTAAAAAAAATGCTCAAAATGCTGCCCATCATTCTGGTCCCCACGAATTCTCACAAAAATTTTCAAAGGACAGTGGGATACCTGAAGCTGTTAACATTGATGACCTTCTTCAAGGCTCCAAAGGTCCTCAATACTCGAAAAGGAAAGTAGTGAGACCCCCTAAAGCCAGGAAAATCACAGATACTGCTTTAAAGGTAAGGAGTTCAAAACATATTCCCATAATGACTAAAGCATATCTTGTAGAGCTGGTAGAATATGGAAATAAATCACCATGAGATTTCTCTCGGCTGGTTCATGCCACTTAATGGAAATGGTTTGGACATCAAAGGATTCAAATATATTTTTTTCGGAGTTCACGTGGAGCTGAAAATGGTTGTGAATGGGCCGGACATCATGGTTTTGGGTGATTTACTTTGCTGGTTTTGGTTTGAACCTAATGAGCTTACCCTCAGGAGCAGCAAAAGTGCTGCTTGTTGGTTCAGTTCTGAGGATGCTTTTTCAGAATTAAAGGAGTCGGTCAATCTATTTCTGGTGCTGGAGATGGATGAATAGTTCCCAGCCAGACAATAATGCCTGGTCTCAGCATTTCTGATACAAAGGGTGTTGACACTTTTGACACTAAGCTATAGAAGGTTAATGTTCCCAATTAACATGTTTACACTGTAGACTAATGTGGTATTCAGATTTTTTTAGCAGGATGTGATGTTTACCATCCAAAAGAATGTATATACTCTCAATGCCTCTTCTTCTCCGGTTGATGCAAGGGATGATTTCAATGATGATTATAATCAGGAGGTATCTGGTTCATCATTTGCTGCTCATGCTCCATTGAATAAGGCAATAGATTATTCCACAGTGTGGACCCGAGGGTGACATCTAAGAGGGGGAGATCCTCATGGAAGTGTTCGAAGCAATTTTTGATATTTGAAGGCTTTATCTTGGTTATCATGATCATTAAAGACTGGATGGAAGCTGGTGATCTATTTGGGCACTTTGTGTCTTGTAATCCTTGACTTTGGAGCTGTGTGTGTTTTCTTTTTTAATAAAATTTTCTCGGTCCATGGATTTGGTTTTTGCCAATCCATGGGTCACATTGTTCTAAAAAAACAAGTCTAGATTAGTTGCACAAGGCTATAGTCAAGAATAAGGAATTGACTATGAGGAGATCTTTGCACTAGTAGCTAGACTTGAAGCCATCAGAATCCTACTTGCTTATGTTGCACATCTGAATTTCAAACTATATCAAATGGTTGTTAAGAGTGCATTCTTAAATGGGTATATAGCTAAGGATTTCTTTGTTGAAAAACCCCCTGGATTTACAAATCCTCATATTCCCAATCATATTTTCAAACTATCAAAATATGTATATGTTTTAAAGCAAGATCTAAGAGCTTGGTATGACAGATTGAGTACTTTTCTCATTTCAAAAGGTTTTACAAAAGGAATAGTTGATCCTACCCTCTTTATAAAATGGGTTTCTAATGATGTTTTAGTTGTTCAAATGTATGTAGATGATATTATTTTTGGATCTTCAAAAAATTCATTATGTATTGATTTTTCTAAAATAAAGAAAAACGAATTTTAAATGAGTTTAATGGGTGAACTAAAATTCTTTATTGTATTTCAAATCTTTAAAAATATTGATGGAATTGTTTTAACTCAAAGTAAATACACTAGAGATCTTCTAAAACGTTTTGGATTGGATAGTACTAAAATTAGTGACACTCCCATGAGTACCACCTGTAATTTGGATCTTGATGAAGATGAAAAATCTGTTGATCAAACCACTTATAGAGAAATGATAGGAAGTTTACTCTACTTAACCGCTAGCTGTCTGGACATTATGTTTAGCGTGTGTATGTGTTCTCGTTTTCAAGAAAATCATAAATAATATCATTTAAATGATGTAAAGATAATTTTCAAATACCTCAAGTATACGGCCAATCTAGGATTGTTCTATCCTAAAGGACAATCATTTGAACTAGTTAGTTATTTTGATGCTGACTTCAGTGGATATAAGTTAGATAGAAAGAGCACCTATGGAACATGTCACATTTTAAGCAAGTCACTAGTATCATGGTGTAGTAAGAAACAAAATTCTGTTGCATTATCTACTGTAGAAGCTGAATACATAGCTGCTGGTAGTTGTTATGCACAAATTTTGTGGATGAAACACACATTACTAGACTATGGATATCAATTCAGACATGTACCAAAAAATTGTGACAACACAAGTGCTGTTAAAATATCAAAAAATCATGTTTCACATTCTAGGACAAAACGTATTGATGTAAGACATCACTTTTTGAGATATCATTATCAAAAATGTGATATCACCTTGGAATTCATTGGTACTGAATATCAACTTGCTGATATATTCATTAAACCATTAAATTATGAGAGAATAGACTATATCATACATGATCTTGGCATGATAAATCTCAAATAGATATCTTACTGGTCTTACTGTTCAACATTTTACTATGTTTTACTTTATTGTTTCATGATTACAGTTTCTCAGTTACTGTCTCTCATGTTTACGGTATCACCGTTAGCACTTTGTACTTACGGTCTGACATTTACTGTCTCACTGTAACGCACACTGAACAGTTCAATCACTGTCTCACCATGATGATAACTCATTGTCTCACTGTGATGACCATTCACTGTCTCACCGTGACGACCATTCACTGTCTCACCGTGATGACCATTCACTGTCTCACTGTGACGACCACTCACTGTCTCACCGTAACGACCATTCACGGTCTCACCGTGAAAATTATTTATGATTTTCTTTAAACCCGTATCGCGATAATTATTATTTCACCTCTTTTACTTTCCTTCCTTTTTATTTTTCTGACGATTGGCATTCCTAAATGATAAAACAAAAGGTTTCACTCGGTTCTTCACTCGAACTTTCTCTCATTTCAAACCCTTTCAACCTTGTAACCCTTTCTCTATCTCTCTCTCTCTCGAACCTTTAGTGGATGCCAAGAATGAAATTTTTGTCATCATCCACACCTAAGAAGTGTAGCCTAAAGAAGAAGAAGATTGCACCTAAGCTGACACCCAAAGGAACTTTAAATCCGAATTTGGTAAATCGAAGTGTTGTACCTGAGAAAGAAATTTGCCCCGAATGGCTTCTGTCTAGAAAATATCTAGTCTTGAAAGTGTTAAAATAAAAAGGCTACCTAGATTGGTTCTCAAGGGATAATAAACCCATCTATCCTAGGTTAGTAGCTCAGTTTTACCAGTACATACAGTTATCTTTTGACTCTGGTGAAATTTATGTTGTGAGGAGTTGGATTAATGGCCAAAGATGCTCCTTCTCTTCAAGGCTATGGGCTACATGCCTTAGGATAACTCATGAATGTATATGTGAGGATTATTAGAGAGAAACTCCTCCTTCAACTGATTTCTTTGATCATGAAGATGCTCTGAAAACCCTAACTGGAAATGGCACCAAGATAAGGGCCATCGCTGCTGAACTGGATGGAGAAACAAGACTTCTGTTTAAGTTTGTTCAAAATATGGTTAGTCTAAGAAAAGGTGATTTTGATTTGTTAAAGTATCAAGATGTGTTTTTTATTCATCTTATGAAAAATAGACATAATATCAACCTGTGCAAGTACATCATTCACCATATGTGTGAGTTGATCAAGGTTACATCCATGTCCACTTATCTGTTATACTCTCGGATGATATCAGCCATGATTGTTGCAAAAGGCATGGTTGGAGCTAATGAAGAAGTGATTATGGACTGTGAATACTATCTCTCTAAATCCACCATCAGGCGAATGAAGATAAACTGGAATCCTTGGAAAAAGGAATGGGTGGAAGACAATGATAATGTTTATGAGAAGTTTAATCCTATGGATTATCCATCAAGGCCAAAAGACATTTCTAATCCTGGTTTGGAACCAAATGAACTTGTTGAGTACTCAGAAGAAGAGGAAGAAGAGGATGAAGTACCACATAGGGAAGCAGTTATTGTTGAGGAAGAAAGGGCTATTGTTCCTCATGTTGTCTTTGAAGAAGAAGATCATGCCCCTGGAAATGATGTCAATCTAGAAATCCAACCTAAGGCTGAAAAAGAATCAGTTGTCATAGAATCTGAGCAGCAAGCCATAGAAGAGGCTATAGTAGAAGAACTCCCTGTTATGTAAGAAAAAAATCTGGAAGAACTCCCTGTGGAACAATCTGTTTTTGAAATCATACCCTCTGCTGAAGAAAAGATGGAGCTAGCTTTTTAGCTGGCTAGACAAGAAATGAATGAGGAACTTAGAAATGAAACTGTGGATTTAGACCAAGATCTTGAGCCTCTCAGTCCTGAGAAGGAGGCACCTGTTAAGAGGGAGAAAATCCCAAATCTTGAGCCTGATAAAGCCTCACATCCAACTGAGTCAAGTCCTGTGGACACTCAGTACAAATTTCCTAGTTTCTATGGTGTGAATGAGTCTCAGCAGGTTACTGCAACCGGGCTTGATCTCTCTTCCCTATTTTAGTTGAAATCATTCACAAAATTTGCACCTGAGAAGGAAGCTAAACCTGAACCTATCCCTGTACCAATTCTTACACCTGAACCTTTATCTGAACAGCTTCCCTTTGTCAGTAAGTATGATCTAAAGGATTTTGGAGACACTCTCTGATCTGGAGTTGAGAAACTTATGAACTCCAAAACTCATCCTGTGAAAAATCTGAGTGAGAGAGATGCCTCGCTATTATTGGAGAAGATCATTTTAAAATAAAACCTAAGATGCACCATGAGATTCAATAAGTACGAGTTGAAAATAAGTTTCTCAGTAATGAAGTCACAACCCTGAGAAGCATGGTTGAATGCATGCAGAAAGAGATGCATTCGAGATCAGATCCTTCTACTGGTCCTCTAGCACCCACTGTTTCTCAAATCTCTCGAGATGTTGTGTCTCAGATTCACCCTTATCTGGCATCCTTTGATGAAAAGATTGCAGAAAGGCACAAAAAGATGGTGAAGTAAATGAGATAGCTTGTGGTGGACCTTAATATACTCACTGATGAGTACACCGGTTGTCTTCAAAAGGTACTAAACCAGCTCAAATCTCTGACCACAGCCATCAAAGATTATAATACCTCTATTCAATCCTCTACACCTTCCTTGGAAAGTACTTTGATCAGATCTATAGTCAAAGAAGACCTTCATAATGCTTTTAGTGGCTTTAATGTGGCTTCTATCTCTGAATTTGTCACGAACGGTGATAGAGTTCTTGATCTTGTACAGATTCACTCCAAGATTGAAAATGATGCCCAGTAGGAGATTTCTAAGAAAGTGGATTTCTATTTCAATTGAATTTTCTCCAAGACTGATATGAACAACCACTTAAAATACCTTTTAGAGAATCTATGAATTCCTACTGTGACTCAAGCCTTCAAAACCCAAGTCCAGAAGCTAATCGCTTTTACCCGATTGTTGGACAAGTTTATGGAAAAAAGAGATGACTTTGAAAAATCCATACAGTATGGTGGAGAGATTATTGCAGACTTCATCAAACTCCTGAGACCTTATCTTCATGTCCAGAGTACAACAATTGTTTCTCTAGTAGCTGCACCTCTCAGACCTGGGCTGCCTACCTTCACCTCTGCCTTAGACTCAACTACCATGTTTGTTGGTCAAGCTCTCAGTCAGATGAGGCCTATGATTCTTGATCAGCAAATTACTATATCTTCTACTGCTTCTACCTTGGCTCCCTTATTCTTTGAAGGTCTCCCTTTACCCTCTTTATCTACCACGTCTCAGCCTTCTTCTGCATCAACCACTACCCCTATGTCTTCCTCTTCTGCTGCTGCTAAAGGCAAAGAGAAGGCCAATCCTTGAAGAAGACCAGTGCTTACTCTTTTCTGATGTGAATGCCATTGTTTTTATATTTCTCCTTTATTTTATACTCCACTATGTTTACTCTTAATGGAATGTGCACTATTTTCTATCTCTTCTTTAAACTTTTTACTAATTCCGAAAGGGGGATAAGTTTCTATATGTTATTTTCGCTAGAGTTCCATCTAATTTACACTTTAACTGTACATGATTTTTGATCATCAAAAAGGGGGAGATTGTTGGACTCCTCATCTATTAATCATGTTTTAATGATCACAAATATCATTAATGATCACAAATATTATTCAACCTAGTTAACTCCTATAAATTATATCCAATCATGTGTATTTATGTTTAAAGTTCTCTCATTATTTATAATGGTTAAGCTCAATTCATTTCATGAATATCACTGTTTAAGTCTAAATACAGTTGTTTTCCTAAGTACAAGACAATGTAAGCCAAATACCGTAAGCCAGACACTGTGAAGCCAGACACCGTAATCCAGACATTGTGAAGCCATACACCGTAAGCCAGACACCGTAAGCCAGACACCGTAATCTAGACACCGTATGCCAGACACCGTAAGCCAGACACTGTAATCCAGACACCATAAGTAAGACACCGTGAACAAGACACTGTGACACTCAGACATCGTGACACTCAGACACCGTGTGAAGGAGACACCATTTTTATAACATAATGTGACACAGTTTCTTAAACTATTTTGTCGCCTTTCAATTTAATTTATAACATTCATATTTTATGCCTTTAATGCACTGACATAATTAATGTTTCTTTGTAGAAATAGTACAAGGTACGAGGTGCAAAGCACATAAAACCTGACTGCTAAAACTCATGCATTCGAAGATAAAAAGTGAAGTGTTCCCAAGAGCAATACAGCGCAATACTGAACAAAAAACAAGCTGATGAGCACGACTGCGAAGAACATATTGCAATATTTTCAAAGAAAACATTGTCTCATGCATGCAATCCGACTCTGCTGAAGAACATACTAAGTACACTAGAATCCAGAGAACATCTTCACATTATCAAAACTCGTGAAGAACACAAGATGAATTGAGAAACTCTGTTTTTCAAGACAAAAACCGGAGAATGACTCAGAAGCATTTCAGTTTAATCAAAGGAGTCCAGAGTTTCACTTCAAATCACTAGAGCATTCTAAACTCAAATCTACTCTCTCAGTGATTCTTTTACTTGATTTTTGAGTAGTGTGTGTACTCTGTATATTCCATACACACACTGAATCCTGTGATAAACTGAAGGATTTCTAAATTCTTACACCAAACTCTTTATACTTCTGTTTACCCATGAAAACTATGGAAGAGGTACCTGTGTGACCTGGTTATTATTTTTGTTTACCCATGAAAACTGTGGAAGAGGTCCCTGTGTGACCTAGATAGTCTGTTTACTGTTGTTAACCCCGATCCAGGGTGTGGATCAAAGTTTATTTATATAAACTGCTTGGTGTAAGGTGATCATCAAGTTGAGTGGATTAGGTCTCGGCTTGAGACTTAAACACTTGTTTTATATCCGTTGTGATGTTTAAATTTAGTCTTCTCTGTTTTACTGCTTTATTGCATAGTCCATAAAACACTAATTTTACTTTGATAGTTAGTCTAGGAAAGAAGTTATAACTGATTTGTCTTAGTAGGATAACTTCAAAAGTAATATTAATAATACAAATTAAGATTACTGAGAATTAATCAATCTTCTAAGAAGTTGTTTAAAAATTCAAACTCTTATAACAGTATAACCTTTATTAACTGGGTTGTATCTATTTTTTGGGAAACCATTTATTTTGAAAATAATATTCTTTTAACAAAAATTTTTATAGTTACTCAATTCACCCCTCCCCTCTTGAGTAAACTACTCCAACCAATAGTTTTCGTTCATCTTACTCAAGGTACTTTTAGACTCAAGAAGTTTTGATTGAAACTTGTTAACTTCTCCCTTGTTAGCTTCCAACTTCTGACTAAGATCTTCAATCATCTTTCCCTATTCAGCAATTCTAAGTTTGTTACTTAAAATATAGTCAATGTATTCTTCCTCCTACTTGATGACATCTTTTCTTCCATTTTCAACTTCTTCACAATCATTATTCATTAATCTAATTTCTTTATTGAGATTTTTTTCTCAAGACATATAAAAAAGTTATTTTCTGAGATGATACTCTCTATAAGATTCTTCACCACCTTCTTCACTCTCTGAGGAATATTTTGATTTCTCAACTTTTTCAATGAAGGTTCTGAATTTTTCTGAACTTTCATATTTAGAAGAATTATTGTTAGTTGATTTTGATTTAACTTTCTTATTCAACATACTTATTTTGTTTTAAGTAATATTCTTATTGTATTTGTTGGATGACTTTTATTCTTTATCATTTTTATTATACTTATTCCATCAAGGTTTTTCATCAGAATCATCTCAATATTCTCCAACTTTCTTCTTATAGTAATTCATATCAAAGTGTATGATTCCACCACAGTCAAAAAAATTGAGAGGAAGTTTACCTCTATACTTTCCTCTTCCTCTTTGATAGTTATTGGATATAAGAGGCATGGTTTTTTTCATTCAACTCATTTTCCTCTTTATCTTCATAATAATAAGGATTAGATTCTTTAACATCTTGGATTTTCATCTTTCTCGTAGCTTCAAAATATATTTCATCTTTCATATTATTTTTAAGCAGTATAGCTTTCTTCATTTCACAAGCAACAAGAAATTTATGCAATTCATCAAGAGATAAATCATCATTATCTTATAAAGAGGAAATTTTAGAATCAAACCTATCCAAAAAGTTTCTCATAATCTTATTCACAATTTTAGAATATTCCAAGACATCTATGAATCTGCTGATATTTCTGAAATTTTCATTTACTCTGGTGAAGTATTCATCAATTGTTTCTTCATCTATCATTTTGATGTCGTCATACTTACTACACCAGATTTGTAGCTTTTAGTCCTTAACTTTGGTATTCACTTTGAAAACAATTTCTTTATTATCCCACATACTTTTTGAATTATTGATACCCATAACCTTCTGATAATAATTCTCTGATAAGGACATAAGGATTTCATTTATATACTTTCCATCAACTTCTATATTTCTCTTATCAGAAAACTTCATATGAGAATCTTTCTTAATAGGTGTAAAACCAATATTAGCAGCATCAACAACTTCTAGTCCAAGAGATAAGAGATAATGAATCATCCTATTTTTTTATCTATAATAATTTTTTCCACGAAATATAGAAATTCCTATACTATTTAAAGAATTGATATTATCCATAACAAGAATTAAACAATTGAACCTCTCTTTTATACCAATTAAAGTTACAAAGGATCAAATAAAAATTGGGAAGTGGGGTTGAATCAGTTATTCACTCTTTATAAGTTTCAAAACTTTTAGAAACTTAACCACTGCAAACTGTTAAGATTTAATTCCTTATAAACTTTTAGTAAATACTCATGAATGAAAAAGTGTGAAAGAAAGTAAAGCACAAAATATTTACAAGGTCCAACCATAGTGTGAGAGCCTACATCATTTCCATATCCACTCCTATGGGTCTATGAAAATCCACTATTATGAAGAAGTAAATACAAGTTGTGCCACCTACCATTAGAAACCATATATCTCTCAATAGGAATGATTATACTAACACCCATCAGTTTACATTGTTTTCTTATAAAATAATTGATCCAAAAATAATAATAAAGACTTTGTTGAAACTACTCCATGATTACTCAGTCTAAATCCTCATTCTAATTTGGATGGATCTCAATTTCTCAATCTGATGAGTTTGTATCTAATTATCTCAATACAATGTGTCTAGATTTTATTCTCTCAATACGATGAGTCTCGATCTGATTCTCTCAATACGATAGACTTGATACGATGAACTCATTATCAATATGAAAAACTCAAAATCTACTCAGATTCTCAATATGATCTTTCTTAATCCAATCGACTCAATACAATCTTATTAATACTATATTTTTTAGTTTGATAGACTAAATATGATCTTCTAAATATGATCTTTCTCAATATGGTAAACAAACATTCAATTGTCTGAGCCTCCTCATGAGACCTCTGGTCGACGATGAATTTCACTTGATTTCATCAGTGATCTACCTTTTCCTTTTGTGTGAAATTTAGAGATGAATGAATAATCTGAGCCAACGAGCTCATACCCGAGTGGTAAGGGCTTATGCTTGGCATCCAAGAGACCCGGGTTCAAAACCGGGTGGAGGTGAATTTTACGGTACTATAGCAGTACTGTAGCAGTACTATAGTAGTCACTATGGCAGTATTGTAGTAGTACTGTAGTAGTTACTATTCGGTACTGTAGCAGCCAGAACTATTCACCCGATTTGGGCCTTTGGGGCCACCGGTTTGGGACTACGGGTCTCCAGGACCTTTGGGCCATCAAAGGCCTTAGAGCCACAGGGCCTTCGTGTCACGTAGACCATAGAGTAGCCCAGTTCACACAGAACAGGCCCCAAAAGAGGATCAGAGCAGTAGGATTAGCAGCCACCAGATGCAGAGCTAACCGGATTGGAAGAATGAGAGGGTATGGCAGCCGCCATCGGGACCAGGCACCGTGAAGCTTTGTACGGGGAAATGCTAGTTGATCAGCAATGCAAGGTGGGGAGATAAGGTGATCAATAATGCAAGACGCTGGGGAGGGGAAGTTCTAGTGGTTTGGGCCTACGAGTCATGTCTGGGCATGGTATGCCTCTGGGCCTTCGGGTCATGTATTGCGGGTCATGTCGGGCCTTGTGCCTTGGGCCTATGGGTCATGTACGGGTTCCCCTTCAACCCTTAAAATGGGGATTATCTATAATAAAAATAATAAAAGAAGGCCTTTGGGCCATTCAGAGTAATGAATAATCTGAGTAGGTATTTATAGATGACTTAGAGAAAAAAAGTGGGAAACTTGAAAACTTTCCCTACTTCCTCATATTTCAAAATCTTTGTAAATATCTAGAATTTAAAATTCAACTTTGAATTATTTAATCCTCCTTATATTTCTTTGAGATTTACACAAAATTGAATTATCAGTTTGACCTCATCAATTATTCATATAACTTCTAGAATTTTCTTTTTGATTCTTCTTCATAATCATCTCATTACAAATCTATTTCATTATCAGCTCATTATAGATTTTGTTTCATTCTCAGCTCAGTACGATTTCTGCTTATTTTCCATCTCATTATGATTTCTGCTTATTTCTCATATCATTATGATTTCTTCTTCTTTGTTAGCTCATTATTATGGAATTATCATTACGATGGAATTATCATTACAATGGAATTCACATTATGATGGATTTTCCCATTATAATGGAAATACCATTACAATGATTTTCTCATTACAATGGAAATCCCATTATGATGATTTTCCATAAAATGGAAAGTATTCAACGATGAATCTACTTAGAAACTTTTAACTTCTTAAAACTTCATCAGATTCACACATTTTGACTTCTAGATATGATAGATACTTTTCCTTGACTTCTAGAATTCATGCAATGTTCACGATTCTTCTCCATTTCTTCAAAGGATTTTATCATGATTTGTGATAACTTTATGACCATAAAATTATCATCTGATTTTTTTTAGAAAGTATGAAAACTTTATAACTTCTAACTTCATAATATTCATTAAAAACTCTTCAGAAATAATATGACTTCTTAAAATAGAAATATATGTCTTTCTAACAATTTTTGATTCCTATTAATCACCATTATAATGGATCTGAATCCAATGTTGATGGATTTTATTATTTCAGTAACTTTTGGTTTTATTACAAAATCTCATTACGATGGACTGGGTCCGATTCCTGGAAACATTCTTATACAAAAAGGATAGTTTTTAACAAATAAAAAACATTTGTTAAAACAATTTATCACAAAGGTTATTCACATTGTCATTGGTCTTTTCATTGATTTACATTATGGGGTTTTCAAGTTCCAGTATGTTGGTCATAGTAGTTTACTCAAGGGGGGTGAATTAAGTCTCTATAAAAACTTCTGGTTAAAAATTATTCTTAAACGGTGTTCCTAAAAAGGTTAAATACATCCCAGTTAATCAAAGTAATATGGTTATGAAAGTTTGACTATTTAAATAACTTCTTAGAAGATTGATTATTTCTCAGTAATCTTAATGTCAGTTATTAATATTACTTTTGAAGCTATTATACAAAGACAAGACAATTATAAATTCTTTCTGAGATTAACTATCAAAGTGAATTTAGTGATTTATGAATTATATATTAAAGTAGTAAAACAGAGAAGACTAAATTAAGAAGCACAGCATATATGAAACAAGTGGTTCAGTCTCAAGTTTAGACCTAATCCACTCCACTTGGTGGTCACCTTCCACCAAGAAGTTTATATAAATAAACTTGATCCACACCCTGGATCAGGATTAAACAATAGTACACAGGACTGCCTAGGTCACACAAAGATCTCTTCCATAGTTCTTCATGGGTACAAACAACCAGGACACACAGGGACCTCTTCCACACTTATCAGTGGGTATACAAATATAAAAAGATGTTTGAGTAAGTATATATTGTATCCTTCAGATTTATGTAGGAGATAGAGTGTGTTTTTATACAAATACACACACTGCTTGAAAGCTAGTAAAAAGATACACAATAGAGCAGAAATATTGGGATAGGTTTAGAAATTCTCTGAATGTTAGTCTTTGTAGCTCTGGACTTCTGAGATGAAGCAAATGTAGAAATTAAGTCCTTGTATGGAAAACATAGTGTCACAAGTCAGAAAGATCCGGCTTGTGTTCTTCATGATGTTGGATAGTGCGAAGATGTTCTCAATTATGGGATTCAAGTGATCTTTGTGTGTTCTCTAGAAGCATTGAGTTTCATGAGACAATTCTTTATTCAAAAATTCTCTAAGTGTATTCTTCATTGTCGTGCTCACATACACCCCCTTGTTTCGCCCTTTTTTTGTATCTTGTTTTGTTTCTAGGCCACAATACTCTTTAATCTTGGAGTTCATGTGTTTGAGCCGACAGGCCCCATGTATTCTGCACCTCTTACCTCATACTTTCAGATGAAATGTCTATAAAGAAATATTAATTATGTCAGTGCATTTAAAATCTTCAAATATGACCGTTAGAGATTAAATTGAAAGACGAAAAAACATATTAAGAAATGGTGTCACATTATGTCATGGAAATGGTGTATCGTTCACGGTATTTGGTTCATAGTGTCTGGATCACAGTGTTTGGTTCATGGTGTATAGTTGTCACGGTGTCTGGTTATCACGGTGTCTGGTTGTCACTATGCCTGGTTGTCATGGTGTCTACTTCACGGTGTCTGATTCACAGTGTCTCATGGTCATGGTGTCTGCTTGTTCATGGTGTCTCTATGTCACGGTGTCTGATTAAAAGTGTTTCATGGTCACGGTGACTTCTTGTTTACGGTGTCTCGGTGTCACAGTGTCTGCTTGTTCACGGTGTCTTGATGTCACGGTGCCTGCTTGTTCACGGTGTCTCGATGTCACGTTGTCTGCTTGTTCAGGGTGTCTCGATGTCACGGTGTCTGCTTCACTGTGTCTGATTCACGGTGTCTCGACTTAGACAAATATCTGTATTCAGACTTAAGCAGTGATATTTATGGAATTTACTAAACTCAATCATTTGTTAGAGAAGACATTATAAATTATATCAAAAGACAGTATATAGTAATCAAACTGAGTGTGTAGCACTTAAGAGCTTTGGATAGCTTTTACTAAACAACTGTGCATTTAATGTGAGATAGATTGTATAGAGTTAACAAGGTTTGTATACTGAATAGGATTTTTGATCATTAAAACATGATTAATACATGAGGAGTCCAACACAGTATATATAATCCATTATTAAGATAAAACCTACCATAACATATGTTATCCTTATAAAAGAAAAAACATTTATTTCCAAACTTGAAATAAAATCACATGGTGTCCAAAATCAATACTGAGATTATGGTTCTGGTTACTAAAGGTACATAATAAAATTTATTTAAAATAAGAACCACCCCACTGGAAAAAGTCAAATGATAATTACCCACTAACAAGAATACTAGTCTTTCACCATTTGTAGCCTTCAGATCCACCTCTATCTTTTTAATATTATAGAATCTACTTGTTTCTTGTATGTTAATACAAATGTGTGATCCACATGTTGTATATAATACCCATATTGTATATAAATATAGATTTCATTTAATTTAAATAAATACCTGAGCCATAAGCATCACCTTGCTTCTTCTTCCCAACAATGCAATTCAGCATTCAATGGCCTTTATTTCCACATGAAAATCAGATAGCCTCCAACTCATTTCACTCCATCTATATATTTTTATTGGATTTATCCTTAAACCCATTATCCATTCCCTTACTAATATTGTTCACCATAAGGATTAAATATTTGGTATTCTTAATATCCTTAACAGTTTAGCAAACTAAATCCAATAGGCGCAAGAGTGGATTTTTCATATTATTCAGGTTGTAATTAATAATAAAAGTTAAGAATCTAAACATTAAAGAGGAAAGAATGAGATCAGTTGCTAGTTTTTTTTTCAATTTGAACCCAAGGTATTCAAGTCTCTCAATATACCTATCCATATTGAGTACATGAGGTCTTTCCTAATTCTCTTCTGTTAGCCTTCACCTATGAAATTCACTTGATATCTCAAATATTTATTTTCATTCTCAATCCTGATATAACTCTTAAATATTAGATAACATCTTGTATACATCTTCATCCTCGTGATTTTTTTTTAGTTTACTGGACAACAATGACAGTATGATATCTGCATACTTCTTATATTTATCTTTATCTTCCTTGCTTGAACCCTGAGAAGACTGAGTATGAAGTGGGTACTCTATCCCATAAACCTTCATCTCTTAGCGTAGTAATATTCATAATCACTTGTATCATTCTTGGAAGTTATAGAAGGTCAAGATATACTTTTATCGATAATTGATCAAGGTCATATTGAACTGATGGTGGTCTTTACCATTTTGTCTATAATAAATAAATCTTATAGTTAGTACTTTATCTTGATTAGCAATTAGAAATTAATGATTTATTAAATTGTTAAATGTTTCCCATTATTTTATCGAACCCTATTATCCCTCACAGGTATATTTTTAATACCTAGACACTTGGGTATTCTAGTGGAAATGATCCTTGAAGCCTACCCTCATAGTTCAATCTATGTCTACTTCCCTACTTAGAGAGTTTCAAGGTAGGATTTATACTAGACAACCGCATTGACTCACGACTCCTTGAACAGTTGAGTGAAGTCCTAGATTCTTGGAATCATAACCTTGATTTACTTAATTATTCACCTCTAAATTGGAAATAAACTAGATATGATAAATTATTTTATGCCAGATTTAGTTAAGTTTACTCATCACTCTCATAAGGACTCCTAACAGTATGAGGCACCCTTAACTAGGGTTTAAGACCACCTTATACACCTGGTTTTGATCAAATGTAAGCAATGAAAGGTGTTACGACTTAATATTTCTTTAAGGGTTTTTATTATTACTCAACAAATGAAATCATTTTTGATTTGATATGATTATACTATGTGATCATACTCACAGCATGATAATTAATTAAATAGACAAAATTTATCACATCTTAAATTGTGCATTTTATTATTATTTTATGTGATCATGTAAATATTCATATTCACAAAACAATAATAAACCATGCATAAATTAAATAAATAATGTGAGTGATATTGATAATTTACTATTTTTTGGTCCATTAGGTATAAATGTATGAACTCTAACCCTAGGGGTTGAATACTTGAGTCATGTTTGAATCGTATAGTATCTCACACCCCAATTCAATGTGTCCAAATCTTTTCTAGAATATTTCATCATCTTTTCATGGTATACATCTTATTATGTCCTAGAAATTATATATATACACTAAAGAATGCTCAAAATTCATTCAGAAAAATAAACATGGATTCAAAGACCCTTATACATATAAAGCGTGGAAAGATGATGCACAAACTATCAAAAATAACATAATTATTACAATCATCACATGCAATTTCAATAATAAATTAAATTACAGACATGCATTGGTTGGTCAATGCTCAAGATCAGTCAGAGCTAAAAATAAATGTATAATATGAAATAAATTTATCTCAATAAATTTTTAAATGAATTAAAATATTATTATCTAATTTTAATTCATTAAATATTAATTTCACAGTACTAATTTTTTTAAAATGTTCTAAAAAATTATAATTTTTTTAATTTTTTTATAATTTATAGGCCCCCAAGTTCCCCAAAAACATATTAGAATGCTTTTTGGGCCATTTATGAGCCTATAAGGTGCAAGGTGGGTTGGTCAAGGTCAGACCTAGCCCAGTTTGGGTCGACCAGTGATGGTTCCCCACATGGGCGGTGCACAGGGAGGTAGGGTAGAGGGGGAAAGGGGAGGCTATGATACCCCATGTCTTATATAGAAAATGATTTTTTTTTTATATTACTCATGCCAGCATGGCATGAGTTTCATTTAGACACTCTCCCCTCTATATGGTGGCTCAAATTTTTAAAGGGGGTGCCTTAGATGACACCACCTTTTTATTTTATTTTATATTTTTATTTGGGATTGTGGATTCACTGGTACACCCCCCCCCCAATATTTTTTTTTTGTTTTTTTTTCATTATTTTGGATGTGTGTCCCCTTTATCATCTCTACAAAAATTTATCATAAAGGGTGACTTTATTAGTGATTTTTTTTAGTGTTAATAAAGGAAGGATTTATCAGTGCTTTCTTTTTAGCACTGATAAAGGTAATATTTATCAATACTTTTTCTAGAACTGATAAAGGTATCATTTATCATTTCTTTCTCTATATTTTCAGTTAGGGTCTGTCCTAGTGGCTAAGGCACACTGTAATCCTACATCAATCCTAGAATAAAATATCAGATGCCCTAATTATTTGGGGTTTTTATCATGGATGGAGAATAGGAATGCCATGGTGTATGAAGGTGTGAGAGCCCTCAGAAGCGGTAGGGGAAATGTTGAACATTATAGAAGGAGCGGTAGGAGGACCTTAGTGGTTAGTGTTGGAAGCTCGGGGGTGTGTTCTCAGTAGTGACGGATAGAGAAACACAGAAAGCCTTCGTTGGTGATATGATCATTTCTTTTAATTGAAGCGAACGCGGTGGATGTTGGGAGATCATGGTAATAGATATCATAGATGGAATCATAAGATGGTGATGACAACGGTGGACTAGCGGTGAATCGAGTTGGCAGGAGCGGTAGCAAGTTGGGTCGCGTCAAAAGGGCCTACAGTACTAGCAGGAGAAAAAATCAGGGTGGCGTGGGCATGCTTGGGCTTCACTAAATTCAAATCCAAGTTCAATCCCCAAAAGAGGAAATTTATAGTAAGAAGAAACCACCAATAAGCTAATAATATTTGGAATAATGATAAGGTATGTCTTTCACCATCGGTATAGGCACCATGCAGTTCTGTGTGGGGAAATTCTATTTGATCATTCTTGTAAGGTCAGAAGCTTAGGTGCATCATGAAGCAGCAACTTGGGTGGGGTTGTCTTGTGTATGTGGTGTCTAGTCCTTTGGTTCATGTACTAGGCCTTATGACATTGGGCCTATGGCCTATGTAGGTTTCCCCTCAACCCAGTTAAAAATGGTAGTGTCCAAAAAAATGGATTTTAGGCCTTTAGGATCTAGCGCTGATAAAGGAGGCCTTTATCAGTTCTTTATATGGTGTTGATAAAGGAGGCCTTTATTAGTGTTTTATCTAGCACTGATAAATGGGTCCTTTATCAGTGGGGGCTTTATCATTGCTTTCTCTAAGACTAAAAAGGGGGACTTTGTCGGTTATTTTTCTAGCACTAATAAAGTTCATATCAGTTTCTCCACAGTTGCAGTCATATAGATTCCATGAAACAACCCTATAAAAATAGACCAAATTAGAATACATAAATATAAATAGAAAAAAAAATATATAGAAAACTAGATTAGAATAAAAATATCACATTGCACTATCATTTCAATTCAAAAAATACATGCAAAATATTTACATTGATGTCATATTTACAATTAATCAAAAAAATTACAACCCATATACAATATCAAAACATGAATAATTTTTCCAATTACCAACCTATATAAAAAATCTTGTCCCTAAATTAAAATCAGTGATTATTAGAGAAATATTAAGTAAAAAACAAAAAATATATAATTTTAATGTTATATAATACACATATGATAAATTATATTGTTAATTATTGTCTATATTATTGATATTGGGAGTTAATCATGTTTTGGATTGATATGTGGTTAATTATTACATGTCATAAATAAATTATGGATCATTTTCATAATGTTTTAAAAAAAATATGAGCTTGTTTTATCAATTTTGGCTTTGTAATACATGTTTTAAACTAAAATAAAACTTTTATATTGAAAACACGCACTTCAAGTCATACCGACCACATCATGTTTTATATTGAAATTAATTCAATTATTACACATCAAAAATAAATTATGAATCATTTTCTTAATGTTTTAAAATAATCCAAGATTATTTCCTTGATTTTGGCTATGTGATGCGCATTTTAAACTAAAATGGAACTTTTATATTAAAAACATACACTTCAATTCATATCGAACACATCGTATGTAGGATTGATGTACGGTCAATTACTACATATTAAAAATGAATTATATATTATTATTGTATGGTTTAAAAACAATCTGGTGTTTTTTTCTTGTTTTTTTCTAGTGACACAAGTTTTAAACTAAAACATCATTTTTATATTAAAAACATGTACTTCTGGTCATGTCGGCCACATTGTACATCGAATTTATGTTTAATTGATTCCTACACATAAAAAATGAGTTATAGATTTTTGTGATAATGTTTTAAAACAATATGATCTCATTTTTTTATTTTTTTCTTATGCAATACACATTTTAAACAAAAATTCCACTTTTATATTGAAAACATGATCTCCAATTCATACTGACGACATCATGTGTCATATTGAAGTGTGGTTAATTCCTACACATCGCAAATGAATTATGGATATTTTTACTAAAGTTTGAAAAAAAAAATATGAGCTCATCTAATTGGTTTTGACTATGTGATGTGTATTTTAAACTAAAATGGCACTTTTATATTGAAAATATGCACTTTAAGTCATACCGGCCACATCATGTTTCCAATTGATGTGAAGTCAATTCTAACATGTCATAAATGAATTATGGATCATTATATTAAATTTTGAAAATAATTTTATTTTTTTTATTTTTTTTGGCTAGTGATGTGAGTTTTAAACTGAAATGAAACTTTTATATTAAAATCATATACTTCTAGTCATCTCGGCCACATCGTGCATCATATTGACATGTAATCAGTTCTATCATGTCAAAAATTAATTATGGATCATTATTATAAATATTGAAAATAATCCAAGCTCTTTTTATTGTTTTTGGCTATATGATTCATGTTTTAAACTAAAATGACACTTTTATATTGAAAATATGAACTTCGAGTCACACTGACCACATCATGTGATGGATTGACATGTAGTCAATTCGTACACATCAAAAATGAATTATAGATTATTTTCCTAAATTTTAAAAAACAATATGAGCTTGTTTTATTATTTTTGACTATGTGATGAATGTTTTTAACTAAAATGACATTTTTATATTGAAAACATGCACTTTGAGGACTGTGAAATTTCAATTTATCAATGCAAAAAATATTAATCATTTATTTTCTTATCATTTTCAAACTATTTTCACAATGATTTATTTCTCTAGAATACGACAAGATCAATCACATCTAATTGATTATCATATCCATTTTTCACCAATAGACATCGTCTATAAAATCTCATGTGATTTCTAACTTTTGTATTAGTGGTTAGTTTGAAGGTTTGTACATGACCTTGGTCACACATAGTAAGGGTGAGATACTAGTATTAGTAGGGGTAAATGAAATTAATTAAGGGAGAAAATAAAATTATTATTTTGGTTGAGGTGTCTCACAATGCCTCTAACCTTGGCCTCATGGAAATCTAAGCGCTTTTGAAATTAATTCTTCATACTAAAGGCCTTTTCCTTTTTATGGAGTAATTAAAGGTTTTCATTGAATGTTGAAACTGAAATGTCTATATAAACATGAGTGAATTTAATATCATCCATATTATCCTTTTGATGATCATGAAAATTAAGGATCCCCTTGTAGGGATCAATATTTTGTTGCTGCTTTTTTAGCTTTTGCTAGACAACTAATAAATGTTGTCCATTTATTCACTAACTCCGCACTCATTGAACATTTATATTTAAGGATACAACTTTAAACCTCATCAGATTTATCTCCTAAACAAATATCATTATATTAAATTTCATGAGACTCATCCTCTATCTCTTTTAGACATACACATATGTTTCTTCAACTACTCTAAGAATTAGTCATATCATACAAGGTATCGATGAATCTAACTTCACTTTTATCATAAATAATAGTTTCATCCATTAATTTCATGAAATGGCAAGCTCCCTTAACCTGTTTCAAAATCTAGTGATTACATGACTTTGTATATTCCAAGAAAATTTATTTTTACACAAATTTAGAAATCCAGGTCATAATTAAATAATAAGAAAGAATAAGGGTTTTTTAGGGGAGTCTACTCAGTTTTGAGTATTCAATGTGTTTTTTGAACTAAAGTTTCAATTTTAAACTAAAATCATACACTTCAAGTAATATTGGGCACACCATATATTGGATTAAGGTGTGGTTGATTATTACATGTCACACCATTTTTTATTTTTCTCAAAATCAGGTGCTATTGGATTAGATCACATCTTTGGTGATAATAAACTCACACCATGGATGTGATCCAATTCAAGAGCACATGAATTTGAGAACATCAAGACTTCAACCATCACACTGTTTCTTATTCATATTCATGCATTATCTCTATGAAAATTAACTAAATATGTAGTAGGAATTAACTATTTCATGATGTCTGTATATATTCTTGACCCATTTCCCTATCAATATTATCTCAGTTATAGCCTTAAAGTCCAATCTCTCATATGCATGAGTAGCTTTAAACATATTATTAGCTCTACCATAATCCATAGAGCATAACCCTCCATTGTAATTCTCCTTGATAAACTAGTAAAAAATAATATATAAGCATTAATATACTAATTCTCACATCCCAAATGTATCTCTAAGGTCATATCCCATACTAGATCACAAACGTAATAGGTAATCACCAAAATTTAATGTTGAAAAGAATTTCGAAAGAATGTACTCTACCCACTCATCTCTAAAAGAATTTACTTCTTCTTTTGAGTACGTAGATTGTTGGAAATATTGGTAGTACTGAGAAAATATAGAAAAAATAATGATTAAGAAATATTTTTAATAAAATTGTAATTACCTTTAGAAATTATCTATTCAGGGATGCTAGTATTTTGATGATATATGATATATTTCACACATAATATCCATAATCATTGTCGTTATATTACTTCAGACACTATATAAATATTGACCAAAATAGTTGAATTGTTTTTAAATATGTTTTGTAGTCAAATATCACTATATATACCTTTATATGTTTATATTTGAAGAAATATATAGGCTTATTGTGCTTATTCTCTGACCTCATACCATTATTTGGACTATATTTATAGAATTCCCTATCATAAAAAAATCTCATTAAAACATATAATTCAAAGTATCTATAAAATGATGATTATAGTATATTAAAAATTTACAATAGACACCATGTGTTGTCGATTTGATGGAAATCCATTCTTTGGATCCAAAAAATAAACATTTGGGGTATCCAAATTGATTATGATCGGTATCCAGTGCTTCCTAAAAAATAAAAAAAATAATGAAAAAAATAAAAATATATTTTAAATGATAAGATTGTATACTTTTACCCTTATATTGTAGGCATCAAGTATAGTCTGTCATTTGATATTCTATTCTCAAATTCCTTGTTTATTGCATCTTGTCTCTTTAGAATTTCTTTTAAATATAAATAAAAAATTTCCATAGAAATGATAGAGAGATTAATGAGGTCAAATCTTGTTTCATAGGATTTTACCTTTATATATTAGTAATATATATGGATATATAAAATAATAATATCTATTAACTATAATGAACATAGTAGATCATTATTTGGAAAAACAGATAATGAAAATGTTCCTCATGTATGTATTCACAACTGAGACTCCCAGCCATTCAAACATGATAATCACATTTATACTCTCCATACCAACTGTGCCTGTAATGAAATATCAAAATATATTTTTTTAATATTTAATGTAATATATATTTACATATTTTAATGTTGTGTCTCCATGAACTTGTAGTATTAATATATGCATAAGTTGAATTAGTGGAGAGAAGGTGCTCCTGGAAGATCATTTTGATTTCTTTATTGATCCATTGGATTATCTTGATCTGACCTTTCGTTTCCCCATCATTTTATCCATTTGTAATACCATACCTCATTTCAAACCTTTTTTTATCTATTGTTAAAGGTTTTTCATTTGAAAAAAATAAGTACATACCACATGTATCTTTATAAGATTATTTGTCCATGCAATGAAAGTTCATGTGGCATTATCAACCGTAGTAACATCTAGATCATCAAGTTGAAAATAAAACTCAGTGATCAGATCATGAGATAATTCAATCCTCACTCTCATGTGATATTTTGGGAGTTATTTTTTGTGTAGCATGTCTCTTGGGATATTATACATTATACCCCTCATAATAAGATAATGCATGGGTTTTGATATATATAAATAACATATAACTTTACCCTATATAATTTTAGTAATGTAATGTTATCAAAAGTTTTTTTATTCATATTTAGGAGAATGATTAATTAAAAAATATATTATCTTGGTTAAGATAAGCGGCCAAGGGGAATGGATAGCCTCAAAGATAGTGGGGTCATTTGGCTCTTCATGTACCAATCTTTGTTCCACTACCAGTTTTCTTTGATCCTTTTTTATACATTGGTCCACCAAACCATACTAGATAATAATTTCTTTCAAAGAATCCATTTGTGTATGTACTCATTTCATTATCTCATATGTATCTCCTTGTGGATTTTTCTTCTCAAAATATGTTCAAGGTGACAATTCAAAACCCACACCTCTAACGCAGCTATATTTTTTTGTACACTTCAAATATATTGAAATTAGTTTTTCTTCAGGTATGTTTAATGTTGGTTTTTTTGTATAAACCTTATAAAAAACATATGAACATAAAAAAATATTATTATATAATATTTTTATAAAGAATAATTAATTATTATTATTTCATACTAACACATGCATCCCATACAGCTTGTGTGTTTTCATCAATTAGTTTACCCTCTTTATTTATACGGGACTCTTTCCATAGCACATGATGTGAGAGGAAAGTGGCTTTAGATTTTGATTCATTGATATACATATAAAAAAGGAACCTATGTTGTTTCATATCACATAAAACCTTTACTATAGATTTAAAATACAAACCGTTTTCTTTTTAAGTGAATCATACCCCATCCTTGCTTTATGATAGGGGTATATTAGTTTTATTGCACATTGTTTATTTTCAACACTCCTTTACTATTTCATAAATTAAAATTTTTGAATCAAAGTGGATAAAATAAATAATTTGAAATAAAATATTATTGACTATATTTCACCTAAAATGATTTATCATCATGGTGTTCAATGTAATCTTTCTGTGTATCCTATTTTATAATGTGTGCATATGTAACTGGTGGGTGGGGTTTTACTTTCCCCTTAGTATCCTTGTGATAATGCTTTTTAAGAAGTATCTAGAATCCACTATGATATTTTCTAGTGACCATTAAGTCATGTTTCTTATGGAAATCATCTAAAATAAATGAACTCTATAAGGTATAATGAAAAATAAACCAATGTTTCATTATATAAACTTTTGGTAAAATAAAGAAACTATATCATAACATTGCCTTAATATCTTCCCAAAGGGTTTCCTTTAATACATTCTAGTCATAGTGCCACGTATCTATATAAATTGGAACATGAATTCTCATTGTGACCCAAATATAACTAATAAACATTAATTTGTTTGGGTCAAAAATTTGGCTACTTTAATTTTATCCAACCTCAAATTTTATACCCTTACTTCTTGGCTTGATAATTTTATTTAACATGGTGATGAAACATCATTATTTTTTTCTCATAAACATGTTTTTGATCCCCTAATAATTCCATAGTTTCATAATAAATCATTTACTATTCCTTGGGATTGGTAAAATCATCATGTACAAAAGTAATTATATGCATGAGTAGTTACACATTTAATTTATATTACATAAATGTTGTAAATAACATATAATATTATGATAAAAATTATAGTATATTAAAAAATATTTTAATCTGCTCATTGAAATCTCTCTTTTATTTAAAGGTTGACTAGATTTGGATCCTATACTGAGTATCCAAATACCATTTTATGGTCCCCTATAATGTACAAGGCATTATCTACATTGGGACTATCATGGAATGATTGTGATCTCCCAATGGAAGGTCCATCCTAAATTGAATTTTCATCTAAACCTGTAGTTTTCTTAGTCACCAAAAATAAAATTGACCAATTCTTTTATTAGATCTTAGACATAAAATACCTGTACTTATTTTGATGCCATTATGAATGGATTTTCCTTATACCCTTCCACACTAAAAATTTACCTTCAGAGATCCCAATTCATTGAATATCACTACACTTCTATTTTTATCCCATTTTCAATGGAAAATAAATAATTGAAATGTTGCATAATATAACTCATATATCATATTTATGATGAAAAAATATGACATATTTGCATAAATTGGATTTCTATCTTTGGAACTAGATAAATGCATCACTTAATCCACAAGCATAACTCAAAAATTTTGCATCATACTATATTTATCTTGTTCTTTTATATAGAATGTATAACCATTAATTACAAAATTATTGTAAGATATTACATTTACATTTGGTCCCCTAGCTATCTATCGATGTCATTCAATAATTAAATTTGTATTTTCATATAAATTCTTATAAATATGATCTCATAACTATCCTATAAACTATTGATTATGTGTATTTGATATCCATACTTTAGATCTTAATGGATTTAAATGTCTAATAATTTCATTTTGGGATTCAACATGTGGAGAAAACTATGCACAATTATATAAAATGTAAAGGTGATATTTCTCCTACTTTTTGATGGTAATTGTAACGACATCTCTTCAAAAAATCCCTTTGACCATAATGCATTCACTGTGACAAGACTTTGGGAGACTGATGCTATCAATATTTAAGAGGTAATCATACAGAATTCAACATCTTCTTCAATAATATATCATTCTGCAATACAATTGTCTTCCTGACTTCGATTCTTGGTGTACTCTTTTAAAATATTTATATATCGTTCAATAGGGTACATTTGTTTATAATAGATAGGACCACGTAGTTGAACCTGTCTAACCAAGTGAACCATCAAGTGGACCATTATATCAAATAATTATGGTGGGAAGAACATCTCTAATTCACAAAATATGACTGAAATCTTCTTATTCATGATTAGAAACTTCATCAGGTCTATAACATTGCTACATATGGATTTTAAAAATAAGCAGAGTCTACTTAATGTTTGTCATAAATTTTTAGGCATAATATAACATAAATAGATGGGCATAAAATTTTTCATCAATATATGACATTCGTGTGATTTTATACCTTGTAAATTCAAATTAGTCATTGACATGATATTCTTGATATTTTAGGAATACCCCTCTATAACTTTTAAACCATTAAGAAAATTATAAAATTTTAATTTTCCTTATTTGGATAGAGTGTAAGATGTTGGAGGAAGAAAATTCTACCCAACACAATTTATTAGTTCCAAATCTTCCCTTATCCTCATGTAAATCATGTTTAACCTATCCTTGATTCCATCTTTTGTTTTGTTAGGTACATTTAGTAATGTTCAAATAACACCATCAAATACATTTTTTCTATATGCATGACATCAAGAAAATTTCTAGAGTACAAACAATTCCAATATGATAATTCAAAGAAAATTTATCTCTTTTTCTAACCTAATTTTATAAGGATTTTTTAAAAGGGTTTACTAAAAATGCTATAAATATCTTTTAATTTATAGAATAGTTGATCACCCGTTAGTGGAGAAGGTGTTGTACCTTGTTTTGTATTCCCATAGAATATTATCATCTAGGATTGGTATTTATGCCATTGACGTAAAAATTTATTATGTCTTAAAAACATAGCCTTCGAGGAATGTTTCAACCAAACTGAGAATGTACATTCTTCACAAATGGGGCACCCCAACATTTCTTTAATTCTATAGCCTAAAAAATTTACATAAGTATGAAAGTCATTTATTATCCCATACAACCTGGCTCTCAATTTGATTTATTTACTTCTATTAACATCATACAATGTACCACATATATCCCATATCAACTTAATATCTTTGATCAATGGAGACAAATAGACATCAATATCATTACTGAGTTGTTTTGGTCCAGATATATGCAGAGACAACATAATGTATTTTCTCTTCATGCATAACCATGGTGAAAAGTTATAGTTTAACAACATAACTAGCCATTTACTATGAGTACTAATCTATATACCAAAATTATTTATTCCATATATAGATAATACAATACGGGGGTTTCTCATCTTATTTCCAAATTCAAGATACTCATAATTAATTTTATTCTACTGAGGAGAGTCTACTAGGTGATGTAGTTTCCCATATTCAATTATTGTGTATATATGCCATGTCAATTGTCTAGAATTTTCTTGACATACATATAGTATTATAAAATTTTGAATGGTAGGAAATTACCATAAATATTTTGAAGTAATTGATTCATCTTTCTTGTATTGATTCATTCCACACTTAGGGCATTTCATGAGAGATTTATGGTCCTTGAGAAACAATATAAAATCATTTGGATAGGCATGTATTTTTTCAGAGATCATACCCATTGAATGTAGAATTCATTTAGCATGATATGTTTGAAAAGGAATCTCATTTTCTTATGGTAGTATATCATTCAAGATACCAAGTAGTACTATAAATCTAGTGTCACTCCATCCATTTCCAGCTTTCAAATTATATAACTTAAATACAGATGGAAATGTTTTATATTTAGTACAACCAGAATAAAATGATCTCTTATAATATCTATTTAACTCCTCAAAAAATATTGGATAATCACAAAAGTCATATTAAACTTCCATTTCCATTTATTCCATGTGATCTCCACCATCATTTATATTTTTATTCATATCAAATGATCCATAAATCATAGTATCATCCCAATCAATTTGTACACTTTGTTTCTCCCTATGTTTATTCCAATATATATATATCTTTGATCTATTATATGAAAAATCAAATGTTTTTCCAACTCTTTCAGAATGATTTTTCTTGAATAAAAATAATTTAAAATGGATAAAGGATTTGAGAAGGATGGTATGCATGCTCTATTAAAAACTTTATGAACTCTTTAACTCCATCCTCATACTCTTTTATCATATGATTAGCAGTCATCCATTTTCGATTCATATACATCCTATTAGGTTCATAAAATATTAATTTTATAAAAAAATACACATAAGGTATTCATAATCAAAATATAATGTTATAGATACTTCTAGTAAGGGGAACCCAATATTTTAATGTTATTGGTGATGATTCCTAACAAGTTATCATTTTACACAAGTTTGACATGAAAAGAAACAACATGGGGTAAACATATGGTTGTTGGTCCAGGTTCTCGATTTGATGTTTTATGGGAAAATGAGGCGGTAATTCTAGGACTATTTTTGTGACTTTACTAGGTGGGAATCCAATAAGAGAGAGGAGTTGGTGTTTAATCATTTCTTCAATTGGTACATGGTGGGTCAAGAATTTTTTTAATGAAAGGGTTCTTAAGAATTGAATTTGATGATATTTTACAAGAAGATGAAATAATAAACTTCAACCTAAGTTGAAGAAGTGTTCTAATAGAATTAGTAGAAATCGTCATCTCAAACTATGAAGGAAAAAGAAAGCGAATTAACCTACTTAATAATGATATAAAACTTTATATTATGTAAAATCACTTTTTTTATCATTCTTAAAAGAAGGAATTCTTTAAATGAACATGAGGTTAGCAGTTTTTTTTGAAAAACTCCTATCATAAATGTTCATAGCAATGAAAATATTAAAAGTATTGGGGTTCTTTTTCCTATTAATATAATAAAATGGGTAGAATTGTTCGATTTTAATCAATGAGGGTATGAAGGATAAAAGTAACCTGGATTCTTCTCCCTCGCATTTGAAGTTTGATCCAAGCCCTCACTCTAAAATTACCTTAGGGTGTAGAAGGAGTGGGGAAGTTCAGGTGACCATCACTTTTCAGTGGCCAAATGTCATGTATGACAAGTATTAGTCACCCAAAATTTCACACTCCTTCTACATCCTAAGGTGACCCAGGTGATGGTAAAGTAGTGTGTGGTGGTGGTGTCATATCAGGTATGCACGAGGGAGGTGACACACGTCGAGGATAACATCACAAGGATAAATACACTTATAAAGGAGACCAGGTGATGTCGACTAAAGATATACATTTTTAAATAAAGTATATACATCAATATAAATAAATTTACATGAAGTTATAAAAAAAATATAATAATAAAATATTCACAAATGGTATTACCATAAATTAGAAAAAAATAAAATCTCCAAATATTTTTTAGGCATGGGGTATTTTTAAAAAATTATTTAAATTATAAAATAATACCATATAAACTTCTTATGAAATTAATCAACATGATTTTAAAAATAATTTCCATCCTATTTAAAGGTGTACTCTTTAAAAATTGAAAAAAATTCAATTTAAAACTATATTTTATAAGACATATTAAAGAAAACCACTAAATATTTCATGATAAAAAAATAAAAAAAAACCATTTTATATGAAACATGATTCATTTTAACTTCAAAGGATACATTCAGTGAAAATTTTAGTACATCAAATTCTCAAAAAAATGATTTATTATTGGTTTTTATTTTAAATTCAGCACAACCTGATTTCAAAAAAATGAACATGTATTCCTCATGAAAATTCAATAGATCAATTGAAAATTTTGAACAAAACAAATTTTACAGATAAAAGAACAACCCTTTCTAAATCTAGAATGTATTTACACTTTTAGAAAATCTTCTAGCAATATCAAATAATGAGAGGTTTATGCACATCCTAATTACATAGTTTAGTAACATGTAAAATGATGGATTAAAACACAACTTAGCCTCATTTTAGAATAAAATATAATAAATTTTAGGGAGAGGGTGAAACAATAGTGGCTCGAGGTGAAGAATATTGGGTGGAGAATCAGGTAGGTAGATTAAGGTAAAAACGCTCGCATGTACCGTTCAAATCCTTTTGTAAAATTAAAAACAACCAAAGAAGAACAAAAAATAATGAAACAATGAAAGAGCTTGAAAAAATAACACACCATGGGTTTTGAAAGTGTTGATCATCTGAGGAGTTTGAGGGAGAGTGTTGATAATGTTTCAGTTCTGCGGGAGCTTGAACAGCATGAGCGATAAGGTCCTCTGTTGGGGTTCTATTTAAAATATCGTAAAGGTTTTATGATCTCTTTTTAAAAAGTGTTGATAAAGACCCATATTTATCAATGCTGAAATATATTTCTATAATAAAATCACTCTTTATCAACACTATCTTTTAGTGTTGATAAAGATTAGTTTTATCAGTGCTAAAATAGAAAGCGCTAATAAAATCGTAAACAGTTTCCATGTTGTGCGTCCCACATTGAAGTGTCAACCATTTGAGTGATTGTATATAAGTTAAATGCTCCCATTGACTTGGAAAATGTGAGTATCATGGGGTCTTCTCCTTTACCCAAAATGCACACACACCAGGGCTCACATGCCACGTCGACCCACGCAGGCCCACACCCATGCACTCAATCAAGTGTGTTATGCGGGCCTTATGTTGAGCCATTAAAACACATTGTGGGCACTATGCGCTCACCCTCCTACCTCTAGTGACCTTCCTAGTAGATAAACTCCTACGTGGTTGAACACTTGGACCAACATGTGGTAGAGGCTGGTTCCATTTGGGTTGTGTTGGATATGCAATTTTATATATATACATACTTTAAGTTAACTATAAATTAATTTTTACTTAAGAAGAAAATGTTAAATATACATACTATATTTACCTGATATAAGTTATATTACTATTATCAAATTAAGTATGTTATATAACTTATCATCAAATATTGATATTTATATTGAAACAAGATAAATTTATTAATATCATACCATATTCAGAACACCTCTTAAGTGATAATTATAATTAGTAAATATTTCTAATTGATTCATATCTTACTTCTTGAAAATAATAAGTTGTTTAAAAATAAAAATATTAAAAATATAGGATTTTGAAAACATTAAAATTTCATATAAAAATAAAAGTACTTTTAAATGATTAATAATCACTTGACTTTTTTATTAAAATGACTTGTAATTTATGAAATATTTTAAAGGGGCATATAAAATCACATCCTTTCAAAATATTAAGTTAAAATGCCTTTCAACTTGTTTAAATTAAACATTTATTTAAAGAACATAAATATATAAAAAATAATATATTTACATCAATATATTCTTCAATAAAAAAATAATATTTTTTGGAAAATAAAATAATTACTGTATTTTTATAATTTGAATATTAATTTATAATCAAAACATATTTTGATTATAGAAAATAAATGAATATATATTAAAAATTAATTAATAAAAATAGGGTAAAAATTAATTAATACTATTAATGAATAGATAATCTCAAATGCATGAATATTATAAATGAGTGAAATTTAATAACTAAAAATAAATATATTTAAAAAAATATTAAAAAAATGAATGATTTTTATTAATTATATAAATAATTATAAAATTAAAAATGAATGTATATTAAAATTAAATGAATACATAATAAATATGTATATTACAACCAAATTGAAAACCTTAAATGTTAATGGATAAATATGTATAAATAAATATTAAAAAAGAAAAAATTACAAAAATATTAAATGAATTAATAATAAAACTAGATAACTTATAAATAAAACTAAAAAATGAGTAACATTATTAGTGAATAAATAATACTAAATAATATTAAATGGATGAGTGTTAAAAAAGAGTGAAAAAAAATAATTAAAAAATTAATAGATTGCAAAAATATTACAAAAAAGAACAAGTATTGTTAATTATATAGATTATTAAAAAAATAAAAAATAAATATATGTTAAAATGAAAATGAATACATATTAATTATATAAATTTCAATCATATTAAAAACATTAAATGTTAATGAATAAACATGTATAAATAAATATTATAAATGGATAAAATTACAAAAAGTATTAAACAATGAAAAATTGAAAATGAATAAATTACAAACATATTAAAAAAACAATTAAGATTATTAATGAATAAATAATATTAAAAATTAATAAATCTAAAAAATTATTAAAAAGTAAAAAAATATTATATATTGAATAAAAATATAAAAATGAATAAAATTTTCTGATTAGAAGCATAATATATATTAGATATATTATGTTAATAAATATAATTCAAAAATGAATATTAAAAATTGAATAAATTACAAAAATATTATATGTTTGTGTGTTATATATAAAAATGCATCAATTACGCATATGTATGTATGAAATTAATGGAACATGTGTTTGATATATGTTAAATTGAAAAAACAAATGACATTTAATTAAATGTCTAGTACTCAATAAAATTAGTCAATATTTTTAATTAATATTAATTTTTAATTATAAAACACTTATCACTAAATATATGAGTTATTTAATATAAATATACATATTTTGTATTATATATATTATATTTAAAAAATATTATATATATATATATTGATATATATGTATATATGAATATATTTCTATATTAAAAACACCAAATACAATAATGAATAATTATGTATAAAAACATTAAAAATGAATAAATTAAAAAATATTAAACAAATAAATATTCAAATTCTAGGAATAATAATAAAAAATTAAAAAAACACTTAACATTATTAATGACTTAATAATCTTAAATTAATGCATGTTAAAAATGATCAAAATTTAATTAAAAGATGAATAAATTGAAAAAAAAATATTACAAAAATGAATAATAGATTGATTATATAAATTTTTAAAAATCAAAATGAATATATATTTAAATGAAAAAGAATATATACTTAAATGAAAAAGAATATATATTAATTATGTAAATTAAAAATGTATTAAAAACATTAAATGTTAATCAATAAATATAAACAAATATAAAAAATGAATAAAACTAAAAAATATTAAACAAATAAAAATTTAAAAATATATATATAAAAATATTAAAAATTTATTAATGAAATAATTATTAATAAAAATGAAAAAATTTAATATATATATATTATAAATTATACTAAATAGTATATATTAAATATAAATATCAATAATGAATAAAATATAATAATTACAAACATATTATATTAAATGTTAAACATTAAATATTAATAAATAAAAATATAAAATGATAATATTAATAATTTATTTATTTTTTCTATGTGTGTCTCTATAAAATTGAATTAATTTTGTATATGTATACGTGTGAAATTATTATATGACATATTAAGTGTAACATATTTAGTCAATTTTTTAATTAATAATTAAATATTTATTATTTTATATATATGAAAAAATAATAAAACAAATGAAATTTATTAAACAAAATGACTTAATTAGTAAATATTTTTTAATTGATATTAAATATTTTTAATTAAACTAATAAACCATTTTTCGTTAAATATATGACATATAGATTTATATGATTTATAATGCATATTTTGTATTATATAAATATTTTTTAAGAAAATTTTATATATATATATATATATATATAATGAAATTTTTAACTAAATATCTTATATATCAAGTGAAAGTATATATTTAGTCATATATAAATCATATTTAATCAAATATGTTATATATTTATCAATATAAATATATTTATATATTAATATATGATTTTTAAATATATATTTTTTAAAAATAGAGTATACCCATTATAATCACTTTTATTTAGCACTGATAAAGCCTGTTATTGTATATTATGAATTTTTACAGAATTGTACATTTATCAGGGCTAAAACAAAAGGGCTAGTTATAGCCACCTTTAACAACGCTTTTGTTTTAGCACTAATAAAGGAGGGATTTATCAGTGTTTTTTTCTTAGCATTGATAAAGGAGGTCTTTATCCCTGCTTTTTTACCACTGATAAAGGCACTATTTATCTTCACTTAAAAACAAGTGGATAAAGATCCCCTTTTATTAGTGATAAAAAAGAGTGTTGATAAAGAAAATCTGTGTTAGTGATTTTATTTTAACACTAATAAAGGGTTCCCTTTATCGGTATTTTTTAGAACTGATAAAAGGTATATTTCATAAAAAAAATATCCTTAAAAATCATATATTAATATAGAAATATATTTATATTGAAATAAATATAATATATTTTATTAAATATGATGTATAGAATACTAAATTGCAATTGCAATTGATATATAAAATATTTAGAGAGAATGACTTATAAAATAATTAAAAAAATAATATTAATTAATATTTTACTAATAATTATTTAGTAATATTCATTTAATGATAACTGGATATTAAAAAATTCAATAAATTAATGAACGATTTAAGATAAGTTGAAAACATGACTTGAACTTCAAACGGTCATAAATTTTGATCTGATTTTTTGTTTATATTCTACCATATATCAAATTGAAACTCGTGAAGAGATCTACACCATATTGTTTGAGTAAACCTTGAATGCTATTTTTTTAGGTCAATAAAGGTCTAGAAGGCCTCCGAAACTGAGTTTTCTTGTTGGAATACCCTAATTTTTTAATATTCGATGAGATTTCAACTTCGTTTAAGAGGGTCATCTTATCCTTTTTCAGTAGAAACTGAATTTATTCCCCAGGTTTACATTCATATAGATATTATGGTTTTGAAATTTTATCAATTTTTATATTTTACTTTTATTTATAATTATATATATATATATATATATTCTTATATTTACATATAATAAATCAATTATACAAATAAATATTAAAATACATTTACATACAAATTTATTTTAAAATATATAAATCATATGAAAATAAATATTTATTATTAATTTTATTTAAAATAAAAACTTATCCATTTTATTTACCTTATAAAAATTCATTTATATATATACAAACACATACCTATACAAGTAAGGTTTATATTTTGAGAAGACAATCCTCAGCTTAGATATCAGCCAAATCCAAAGTAAATAACTCTGAGGGAAAAGACGAAATCCAACAATTAGACCCCCAGTGACTCCCAAAAGCAACCATAAAATGAGCCACATTATTTCCCTCTCTCCCAATAAAGGAAAAACAACAAGAAGGGAAAAAGGGAATCAATGATCTGATGATGTCGATAATAGACCCAAAGGCTTGGTGGCCACCTTCATCCTTCTCTAATGCATTGATAATAACTTGAAAATCAGATTTGACCAAAATATCCTTCTAGCCTAGATATGAGATGAACTACATACCCTTACAAATAGTCATGGCATATGCCACAGGAGGAGACCAACAAGTAATGTCCAAGGAGTGACGAGCCGCAATAATAGAGCTTGCATGGTCCTAGAGAACTACCCCATGGCCAATAAAACCATCACTAGAAATCTCCATGTCTGTGTTAAGTTTGAGAACACCTAGAGGGGGAGGTAGCCGTCTGACAGGAGGGGAATGAACCAGTGAAGTTGGAAAAACTCCCTCAACATCAACCTAGTGAGAGCCCCAATTGAGTATCCTGACAAGCCATAACATGTCGTATTTAATAATGTTCTAAAAAATTAAGGCATTTTGGTGGAACTATATAATCCATAAATAGATACACAGACCCACGATAGTCTAATCAGGCAAATACTTGAACCACCGCTAGTGAAAAAACATGATTTAACATCAATTTTTTTATTTTGATATCAGTTTTTAACCGACGACTATAAAGGTGACGTAAAAAACAATGTTTTCAGCAATGATTTTTTAAAACCCAATGGTGAAAACAAGGCTCATCTTAGGTTTCGGTATCAGTTTATTAAATAAACCAATGACTAAAACCATGCTAATTTACCTTAACGATTCGGCATCAATTTTAATAAAAACTGGCACTGAAAGTTAAAATAATATAAAATTTGGAATATTACACCCCCAAAATAATCAGAATCCCTGTAATAGAAAAACAGTATACAGCAATCAAACAGCATGTATCATTGACTAAAAATCTAAAAAAAACATATATACTTTTATCTAATTAATCAAAAAAATATCTACATATTTGTATTATAACGTAGAATTAAAAAACACATACCTAAAATTTACAACATGATCATTGTTGATTATTGTTGAAGCATTTGTTTGATATCATTATGTTCAAACATGTATTATGACAAAAGAATTAGTTTTTTGAACACATGTTATTAGAAAAATGAAATATTAATCATAAACATTAAAATATACATACCTTAAATTGTAATCATACTTAACAAATAGTTTGCAAACAATGATCGAAGATCGGTAAGTTCATTTTGCATATAAGACTCAGCGTAATTTAATTTCTATAATAACATTGAATGATATGAGATTAAAAAATATAATACTATGATAGAAAATATAAAATAAATAATATAACTAACCTTATCAAATTCAGTAGCTACACTAGTTGTGATTATCTCATACAATAATCATAGAACATAATAACCACATTCAACATGTCCTTGTTAGTGATGACACTGCGGGTATAAAACATTAACTTGATAATAAAAACCAATATATATATATATATATATCAAAAATCAGAATAATATCTAATATAAAAAATAATTATTGTTACTTTCACATATTGGATTGCATTTGGGTTCTTTATCGACATGTGATATTGGTTAATTTTTTTCCATGATCTGTATTTTCATATATATCAACCAATAATACATGTATATACAATAATAATTAAAAATAATGAACTTATAAAAAAGAAGATAACTTAGTTGTCTAACAAGGTGGTAAATTTTTTACAAACGTCACCTAGTAAAGAGAAAAACCAATATAAGGTGCATTCACTTGGGCAGAATATGTCTAACATCCAATGCCCCTAAAATAAAAAAAAAGTTCATAATTAATGAAATTATAATGAACATTAGTTCATAATTATGTTTTTTTTACCCATCAAGAAATGGAAAAAACCAACACCCAATATCCATCTCTAATAATCTATCACATATATATACAATTATATTAGGATTATTCACATATTTTACATCTGTGGAAATGAATTTTGGATATATAAAACCATAAACACATGTGGTGTCATTTTTTATAAGAAGCGTGTGTAGATAACTAATTAAAAAATTAATATTTTTAGACAATTTAAACCATATTTAATTAAATAAATAAAAACTAAAACTTTAATTTACTTACATGGAGAACAATCGCAACACATTCACTCTGAGCACTTTAAAATCAATTAGATCCATGATATCTTTTCTAAATATTTTCAATGGATGGTATCTTCTGTATATATTTGATGTCATCTGAAACTCATAGATATTACCCAAGGAAAAATAATCCTGAGATAATCTTTGTATCCCATCAGAAATATCAAAAGTATCTACAATTGCGTATTCATGAACCTTTTGTTTCCTTTATTCCATTTCTTTTCCTTTTAGATACTCCTATATAAGTTAAATGTTAGAAAACATTATACGTAATTTTCAATCAGATGTAATTAATATTTAAAAAAAATCATACCTCATATGAAAGATAACAAAGAAGGCCGGATGACCAAAGTAAAAAATAACCCAGACAATCCCCAACTCTGGTAACCTCCTCAGTTGTAAATGGTAGTAGAGAATTAGGATCAATAATATCATGTACTGATACTCTAACTACGCACATCTTCCTAGGTTAGTGATGTATAGAATCTCTCAAAAAATGCATGAGTCATAATGCTACAATATGTATATGAGGATATATAGCATATAACTCATAGTATAAATTTTTTTCCAAGTGAGGAGGTAGAGTATCTGAGTAGGCTGGATAGGAAGGGTGGTCTAGCTAGCATGGTTGTATCAGCTACAAAGCTAGTTGGGCAAGCTGGACAGGCTGGGAAGGCTGTGTAGACTGTGACTATATTGTAAATTATTCTAACATAGCCTGCACAGCTAATTGAATTTGATCTCTCGTAGACTATTTCATATCTCCCAGCTCAACTTTTAAGGATTTGATTTCTGGGTCTCTTGATTGATTACTCTTATTATCAAAAACTTTTTGAATACTAACGCCTATCTGACATCCTCTTATGTGGTTGGGGTGTCCTATATTTCTTAAAGTAGTGGCTAGGGTATCCATCCTACCCTCATGGATAAAATATCCATGTGTCTCTTTCTCATGAATTTCATCCTGAAATGAAAAATAAAAATGTTATATTGGTGTTTTTAATTTATAAATAGAAAAAATCATGAAAAATAAATAATATTTACTTATAATTTTTTTAAAGACTTACTTAGCATTCTTGTTAAGATACTTTTCATTTTTTATTCTTCTTAATCTTTTCCATTTTCCATGGAATGTGGGGGAGATGAAGGACTAAACTTTACCTCATTAGAACCATTAGTGGAGTGAGATCTTAGTGCTTCAAACTTTTTTTCAATCATTTTTTCTCCAATAAACGATACCCTCCACGTGGTAAAGTATGAGGATATACATTATGAAATGGGATGTCTTGATGGGATTTCCTGGAGGCCTATTATACAAAAAGTAAAACAATAATTAAATAGGTGTGTATATATGAAATTTTATAACATAATATAATTATCATATCATAAAGTCTTCATCATGTTGGTTGGAAACAAATTTATTCCATGTATTTGCATCTATAAACTCTTACTTGAGGTATGGGTTTTCATTTTGTCTCTTTCTAAAAACATAATTTTTTAAACTTCATTTTGAAATCTCTCCATCAAACCGACACCAAAGAAAGACATGTTTTCTTAATTTCTTTTTTTTTCTTCAAAATTGAATGTCATCTGTAATTTAATAAAAAAAATTAGTCATTTAAAATATATCATATTTGAAAAATAAGATAAAATAAATTAATTGAGATATTATACTGTTACGGCCTACCAAAGTTAATCATTCGCCATCTTTTCAACGGACTTCCAATCAGGATATAAAATGCTAATCCTATAACAGCTCTGTATGGAGATATAGCTGATAAATTGTGTTGCATTTGGTCAAGTTTCATTATTATTATCATCAAAATTAATATGTAATCACTCATCTTTATGATAAAGTGTCATTTTTGGTAAATGTGTAATGCCATGTTTAGCAATTTGAGAACATGATTTCGTAATAGTAAAAGCAGAGGACTCCACTACTGAAGTCTCATCAGTAGTCCTGCAATTATTTTTTATAAATTAAAATTTTGTTTTAATTAAATACTTATATTAATGGATATTTAATAATATGAAAAAATACAAATATCACCGTACATGTCCCTTTGTATCTGTATCTATATCCATCATTGAAATGGGTAATTGTAGTGAAATTCTTGTGGCCCTGCATATTATTAGCCAATTGAATAATTAGAAAATAGGAAAGCTGAAATATGTAAGTAGAAAAAGGGAACACATGTGTAAGATAAAGAAAAAAAATTATATTACAATTCTTAACCAAAAAAATATAGAATGTAAACTATTAAATATAAAAATTAATTCTAAAATGATATAAACATTTTTATAATTTTAACTATTGAATAGTTATTAAATAATAAAGTTTTTACAAATGTAAATTTCAAAAAAGAAAAATATTGTAAATAATTACAAGATTAATTAGGAGAGTAATTTATTGTTTTCTCATATCCCTTCATCATGATCATTTCATAGTGCATGTACTATGTCTATGTTATAATCATTGTTATCTAGAAATTATGTAATAGATGAAGAAGCCTTGTATAAATCAATAACATCATTATTATCATCATCCTCATCAGCCAAATGGATTCTTTTCAATTGAAAAAATATGGACCACTGATCATTTGATGCAAGAAATATTTTTTTTTCATGTGTGTCCATGATAAATGGTTCCTCATTGCAAATAAATATTTTCAAATCAATAATTTTAAACTCATATTCATCATGTATCGCACTAATATTAATTTAAATCCATTTACACTTAAAAAAAGTGACTGTAAATTTAATACAATCAATTTTCCATATGTCTATAAGAACTAAGAAATATGGAATTAATGTAGAAATTGGGTTTTTATATTTAGAAATTGAAAAATGCAGTGCTTCAGTGATGACCATTACACAACTATTTTTGAATAATACTCTTCTCATTCAGATTTTTTGTATAAAATGTGTACCCATTAATATAAAACTAGACCATGTGATCACATTAAAAGATAGTCCCCCTTCCAGTCATTTCAATTTTTCTGATATAGATATTTCTGTGATGGTTTTCTCTTTAAACCATGAAACAAATATATATTTATGCTCAATCATCATCCAATTTTCATTTCTTTTCGAATATCATAACTTTAATTTAGAAATATGTTATAATATATATTATTGGACCTTATCTATGTCATTTAAAATATATAAATGTGCCCGCATAATTTTATCACGTGGAATGAACTTTACCTTTAAGCCTCAAATCCCTTTACCTTTACTATCAACTATCATATGTCAAGATATAGGGAGACCAATATACTCTACTTCATACAAATAATTAGTATAGAACTCAATAACCTCTTATAATACATATTTTTGAAAAATATAGGCCTCTAGTTGATAAGGATTTAACACATCCCTTCAAAATTTTCATATATCTTTCAAAAGGATACATCTATCATAAATAATCAGGCCTGTATATTCTTATCTCATGCACCAAATGAATCACCATATTAACCATTATATAAAAAAATGGTGGAAATATATTTCTAGTTGACAAAGAATAAGAGAATATTAATTCTCTAACACATCTAACAAATTTGGATCAATGACTTTGATACAAATGGATTTTGAAAAAAATACATAACCTGGTGATAGTCTTTCTAATATCTGTTAGCAATATACCATACAGTGCGTCAGGTAGAAGTTATTGCATCAATAAATGACAACCATGATGTTTCATACCTATTAATTTTAAATCCTTAAATGAAACCAAATTATTTACATTTTCAGAATAACCAATGGGTACTTTAATACCATGAAGACATTGAAAAAAATATCTTATCAATCTTGCTTAATGTGTGATAAGATGGAGGTAAATATGTTCTATTTTCTTTCATAGTGGGAGATAACTCTATACATATTCCCATTGATATCAAGTACAATCTAGTATGCAATCCATCTTTTATCTTTCCTTTTATGTCTAACAAAGTTCCAATAAAACTGTCACATATGTTTTACTCAACATGCATAACATCAATGTTATGTTTTATCTCTAAAAATATCTAATAAGTTAGTTCAAAAAAGATAGACTATTTCTTCCAGATATTTTTTTGAATACCAAAACTTCTTTTCATTCTAAATATCGAATCAATATTTTTCACCTTTTCATAATATTCTTCAACTAAAAATGGTCATGGGTGATGATTTTATTCTTGTAAACCATTAAAAAAATTCAATCTAAGATAAGGATAATCAATTGAAAAAAATATTCGATGTTCCATGTGCACTGTCTTTCTTGAATTATGAAATTGATAATATAAAGTCTCTTCTTCACAAATTGGACATGATTTATGTACCTTAACATTTTATCCAAATAAGTTTCCATATATATGAAATTCATTTATAGTGAATATCATCATAGAATGGAGAAGAAAATACTCTTTCTTGTATGCATTGAAAACTTTAACACCTATCTCCCATAGCAGTTTCAAATCATCAATCAATGGTGATAGATACACATCAATATAATTTCTCGGTTGTTTTATTCCAAAAATAATCAAGCTCATCATAACATATTTTTTCTTTATACATAAATGTGTGGAAAATTTTTAAACTACCAACAAAATAGTATATGAACTATGTTGGATACTTAGGGTCCTATATAGATTCATTCCATCAATACACAATCTCCTTCTGATATTTCTAACTTCACTTCCAAAATCCTGAAATTTTTATCAAATCACTTCCACTGTGGTGAATCAGTAAGGTGACATAAGTTGCCATCAGAGATTCACTCATATGAATGTCATCTTAACCTTTTTTCATCAATTGAATTTTCAAATAGATTCTTCAAATGTGTAATTATTGGAAGGTACCAAATTTCTTTAGCAAGAGCTTTGATTCTGGTATATGAGAATGAATCACAGTTGAATTATCAGAATTATATGAAGGTATTATTGGATTAAATTATTAAAAAGAATACAAAATTGATTTTGAATGAGGTTAGATGTTAGTACCTGAGAATGAATCTGAGTTGACTTTTTCATCCATCTTATAGTGTGATGTCCCACATGTAGGAAAGTTTGATAAATATTCATATTCTTTCCTATACTAACTAAAAATTAATTTTTTATTATCATAAACCCACTTTTAATGGCTGAGGTGGAACCCAACATGACATCAAAGACTTAAGACAATAAACTATGCCTCAATGGTCCAAAATCCATAAAATTGAATCAAAACAACATGGTAATGACCCTCCCCAGCATCAAAAACATTAATTTCAGCCTCCACCTTCTCATCACTGCTTGGAAAGCTATCTCATGAAGAGATGCACGGGCCTGGTACCAATGGTAAAACCCATACCCTCTCAAACATCCAAATTTGAAAAGTCATGATCTGGTGAAAACTCTCAACTCTAAAGCTCATCTAGAGCAGCCCCTAAAGAAGATTGGGAAGCATGGACTCTTGAACCCCAGGCCACACAGCAGATCACACCGCCAAAATAGATTCACACAGTAGATTCATAGCAATAAGAAGATTCATAACCAAAACCAATACATGCAGTCAAAAAATCAAAGATCAAAATCCATCACCACAAAATCGGCCTCCCAAAAGACAACACCTATTCTAGAAGCGAACCGAGCCAAAACCAGAACCCATCACCACCATCTAACCCACTCGAGAAGACCACATCAACCACCCAAAGTACTCACAACTGAATTTGAATGAGTCAGAAACCCTCACACTATAGAAGATGGGATATTGACCAATGGGCCTTCATCGCGCCGCCATGAGATAACTGATCCCATGAACCCATCATCGGCGCTTGCTGGTGTACATATTTATGACCTGTTTGCAACGCCAACTATATTCTCATGGAACTTGAACCAATAATGTTGCAGATCCTAGATCGAACCTTCAACTACGCAATCATGTATCTTTTTATACCCAAATCCCATTGAGCATAATATTTTTTCACCTCATTATTAGAATCTATAATCCCATTTCCTTCTTGAAGTAGCTATTTTAAAAGGTCAAGTAAGTTAGAGAAACTTTAATCTCTCTACCCATTTCTTTCTTTCAAGTCAACTAATCTTAAAAATTATGATAGCATTGTATATTTACTATATCCTGAGAATAATGGTTTCTCATAATATTCATACAATCGTTCAATAGTTTTTGTTTTTTCAATGGTTTCAACACCTAAATCATTAATTAATTCTCCAATATGATCCACTACCTCATTATGAATATTATCATCAACATTAGATGTTGAATTTTCAGTTCTTTCATCATGCCAGATCCAATGCGTATAATTAATGCTAAAACCATAGAAAATGAGATGATCCTTGATTTCTATGGAGTTTAAATTTTTCATATTCAAACACTTCACACATGGACAGAAAATTAAAGCTTTGTTTTGAAGATTTTGTTTAGAAAATTCTAAGAAATCATTAAATCATTTTTCATATTCACTGGTGGTTCTTTGTAAATTTATCTAATTATGATCCATTCAATACATGATATCACAATGTAATTAGAGAATATATTAAAACATATAAACATTTAAATATATATATATATATATAAATAGATAAATTTTAAATATAAACACATTCAACAAAAATGATTGGTAATCGGATAAGAAACATCAATGATTATTATGAATAAAATAAAAACTAATATACTAATGGTATTGATTTTGTGTGATGTGTGTCATGATGATCCAATAGACATCACATGTAATGACCCTAGTAGAAATTCCTAGTAGAAAATCATGATTTTGTAAACTAATATTGTAACGATCCAATATTTTATAAATGGAAATTCATCTCTTATAAATATGTCATAAAATCACATGAAAACACAACATAATTAACTACTAAGTGCTAAGTGACCTTTAAGCATAATTTTTTCACTTCTGTGTTTGGAATTTCAAAAATCCAACATACACGGTTGCAATTAGTAAGTTATTTGGAGTCTGATAAGAAAAACTTAATTTTTGGTGAATAGTAACCTGCCCTTAAGAATAGTAACATACCCTTATGAATAGTGATATACCCTAATGAATAGTAACCATACCTATGATAATATATAAATATTATTCAAGTTGAAAGTACGATATACCTATATTTTAGAATAAGTAAAAGAATGTTTTAAAACTGGTTTTTGGTAATAAATTACAAATTTAATTAAATATTAAAATAATCATATTTAGAAAATTATTTTTGAAAAATTGACATAATTTTTGGATTCTACACGTCAAAAAATGGTTAGGGTGAATTTTTGGGATTTTTCTGAAATACTTGAATTTTTTATGAATAGTGAAATACCATAATTTACAAAATAAGCCAAATAAGATAATTATAGAGTCATGTATGATGTTCTGATGATGTAGGCCCACTTGGTTCAGTATCACATGATAAAATTACTATTCTTGGTCAAGTATGACTCACTATTCCTTGTATTTTGGGGAAATAATAAATTAATGAATTTATATTGAGAAATCCCTTCTCTCCTCCACTATAAAAACCCATCTCACTCCCTCTTCTCTTCACTCCTCTCAAGCCTTGTGCCTTGCCAATATTCTACCAAAATCTCTCCCCAATATTCTCTCCCACTTCCAAAATCTACTATCCTCTTCAAAATACCAAAACCTCTCCCCTTAAGAGGTTCTCAAAGGAGGAAGTCTCAACAGGTAAATTCCTCTTTCCAATTCCTTCATTTCTTTTAAGTTCTTTTCTTTTTGTTTCTTTCCTCACCTACCTTCACCCAAATAGGATGATAACTACAATGACATACATTTACTATAATTTTTTCATGCTAATGGGATGTTTTATTATCTTCTCTCCTTTATCCACTTTTTATTTGAAAGAAAAGAAAGCACCATTTCAGATGTGTTAATTTAGCCCATTCAAGGACAACAGTTTATCAATTTCTATTATATTCTTTAATTATGGTCATGAAATCATTTGTGTTATGGTTTAACCAGATTATTATATATATAATATATCATATTTTTAGTTTTGTGATCCTTTTTTTACAAATGGTATTAAGTTATAAAGCAAAACATGTTCTTTGTAATCAAACCTGCCGATTAACAAAAACAGTTGTCACTATTGTTTTATATAATATTTTGACTTCAATATATATAACCAAGTCAATATTAAAACCATTTAATCTCATGTATGTTCACTAATATCATATAACTTCATTTCAGTACAACCACTTCCATCTTCCATGTTTATCTGAACTTCAATATAAGCGAACCGATCTTTTAAAACCAAGTAAACAAAAGAGCCCGAACAACAAAATTGAAATGTATAACTAATCAAGAAGGCCTTTAATGAACTAAAAATGGTTATAATAAATAAATTAAATATATAATAGGTTCTTTAATTATTAATTAATAATCCTAATTTGTTTATTCAGGTCTTTAATAACAAGTGGATAACACCAACGGATTTAAAGTAAGGGATCCTCTCCATTTCTCTCTTAATCAAGATTGTCCTCTATGCTATGATTTTTATGTGTAATACCAAATGATGGGGTATGTTTTCAAACCTCCCCCATACTGCCCTAATGTTTTATAAGTGATGATAAACCCCTTATCTCTCTCATCAATCCCTCTTATTTACACCCGATACAATTTTGATAAACCGTAATGAATTCTACTCGAACTTTCTTATTCCTTCGGGTTTCTCTATATTTATTTATTCCAAAATGTAGTTGTCTTTTATTTTTATGTAAAACTTCTAAATTCTATTTATATTATCCAAACTCATTTCCCAAGATTCATCTCTCGTTCTCTTTCTTGGATATACATTCTTTTAAGTGAATCCCTCCTCCATACTTCCCAATAAGCACACTCATTTTAAAGGAACTTCCCGAATTTTTACCCAATTTTAAGTGCACTATATCCTCTATTTTAATACACAATTGTCTTTAAAAAACAGTATTTTTATTATGAAAACCTTATATTTTCAATTATGGTTTTATATAAAATAATTTACTCTTTTCTATTTTAAAAGCTCTATAGTATTTTCCTTAAAACTGCACAGAATTGTTTTAATGCTAATGTTTCTCAAATACATTTCTTATATGTTTTCACTTATGTTTGACACCACATACCATGTTGTATTACTATTTTACCTTATTAACATCCATTTATGTTCTAATATCTTTCTTTCATGGAAAGTTTCATGATACTCCCATTGGTTATGCTTTATGTCATGATTGAATTATTTCCATGGGTACCCTTATATTTATGTATGGTTGATTCTGTATGATTATTTATGTGGAAAGAATATTCATGGAAATGATGATATGGTTTCACCGATATATCACTCCAATTCATTGGGTAAGGTTAAGTCTCATAAGATGCGATGTGAAACGGGATTGGCGGTTAGCCATGACCCGTACTAAAATTGGAAACGGGATTGGCGGTTAGCCTTGACCCGTACTAAAGAAATTTTTTATGATTCTGCCACATTTATATGATTCCATGTTTATATGATCCCATGCTTATACTATATGATTTTATATGTTCCATGCTTTGGATATCTTTATGTCATGTATCCTAACTCATGTGCTTAATATGTATCCTTATGTTCATTCCCTTACTGGGATTTTCAGCTCATCCCTTTGTTCATGTGTTCCCTAGGGTACTCTATGCAGATGTAAGGGATCAAAGGAAGTTAGAAGATCTTTATGGATATTAAATAAAGAAGTGTTTTTCCCATGTTTTATGTTATATGTACCTAGTCTTCCAAGACACTAGACTTAACGATCCTTGGCTTGTACTCTGATGATTAATTATGCTTAAAATCATGTAATTTTATATGTAAAAGGCTTGGGTTGTTATAGTTGGTATCAGAGGATGGTCTAGTTATTTTTGGAGATTAGGAATATAGAACCTTAGTGAGAACCTTAAGGATGAGACTAAGTATAAGAAAACATTCCTGAATTTTGGTGAGTATTGAGTAAATGGTTTATCAAGAAAATACATCCTTGTCTGGATACGAGCAGGTAGAGGCGGCTCTAGCACATATGTATCTAGGGGTAAAACCTAAAAACACCGCTTTGAGTTAGACTCGAACGGGAACTGGTGCATGACAATGGGCCTTGTTGCACTCTTGGTTACAACACTCCCGAGGGATATGCTTTGGTATATTCACGAGCTTAGTACAAACCATTATTAAGGGACAAAAAAATTCCCATAAGAATATAAGTTAAGAAATCGATTGAGGATAACCTGGATTTAAACCTAAGGAATCACAAGTTAGGATATACTTCTTCTTTTTAAGTTTATCCTTTTATGTAAAAATTTTCTTTTTTATTCTCAATAAATAAGTATTCAAGACCTCTAATTATACATTCTTTTTCTAAGTTAATGGTGGGAAATAGAATAACACGTTCCAACATCCAATGTGATAGGCAATGTGAAGATTGCCCTAATGATATTCTTGATATGATGGGAGCGGATGCTCAAAAATTCATGACAGTACTTTCTCAGCTGGCTTGAGTTATGAATAATAACTTGAATTAGGCGGAATACCCTCCTCCTCCAAGGAAAGATCAAGTTGTCATAGAATCCTTCATGCGATAAAGGCCTCCCATGTTTAAGGGATCTTCTGATACCCTTCTCGTGGAATAATGGATTAACTCCATTGAAAAGATATTCTTCATCCTCCAGTGCTCGGAAGAAGAGAAAGTTTCACTTGTGGTCTATCGTTTTGATGGGGAAGTTGATCAGTGGTGGACACTGATCAAGAATACAAAGTCCCGAGAGGAAATTGATTCCATGGATTGGGAGGAATTCAAGAGGATGTTTTTCAACAAATATTTCTCTCGAACCCTCCATCTCAAGATGGAAAGAGTGTTCCTTGGACTCAAGTAGAAGGAAGATGAGTCCATCGGGGCATATGAATCAAACATTACAAGGCTCGCAAGGTATACCTTTGGCTTTATCGTGAACACTAAAATCAAGGTGGATCGCTTCTTTATCCGACTAAAGCTGAGTCTGTGAAAAGAGTTGGAAATTCAAGACTTCGACAGTTATGTGAAGATTGTATGTTGTGCCCTCAAGGTTGAAATGGAGATTGGAGACTCTCAGTGGTCTCATGGGCCCAGTGACAAGAAGAGAAAAATAAACAACAACATGGTTGGTTCATCAAACAAATCACATGATGGAAAGAAGCTTGACTTTTCCCTTTGCAAAAAATGTGGGAAGAAACATCCTAGTAACTGTCTTAAGGGAACCAAGAATTTCTTCAAATGTAGAAATCTTGGTCATCTGGCCAAGAACTACCGAAGGTATATGAAAAATCCCACTAATGCAGAAGAAGAAAGGAAGGTTCAAGTTAACACTCAGCCTGTAGTGCAATGTTACAACTACAAGAAGAGTGGGCATTATGCGAACAATTGTCCTAAGCCGAGGGTTGTCGGAGGCAATCAACAACAACCTCCAAGGCAACAAGGAAGGTCTTATGCTATCACTACTACTGAGGTGGAGCCAGAAAATGATGTGGTTACAGGTACGCTAGTTATTCATTCAAGAATAGAAAACTTACCCTTTGATTCTAGTTCTACGCATTCTTTCATTTATTGCAAGTTTAGTATAACTATTCAAAAACCAGCTCAAAATTTAGAGGAAAAGTTATCTGTGAGAATATAGAATGGGTAAATTATTATGTCCATGGTTTATAACTCCTCCCCAGTTAACGTTTTTGGACTGAACCTCCCATAAAATCTTTTCATACTTCCTTTAGTGGAGTTTGATGCTATATTGGGCATGGATTTGATATCTTTATACAAATCCAACATCAACTGTCGAGAAAGGGAGATCACTTTTCACATCCCGAAGCATCCTCCGATTCTTTAAAAGTGTAAGGAGGAAGATGAATCTTCTTTAGAATCTTCATCTCAAGTGTGGATATTGTTGCCTTATGAGCAAGCATATCTAGCTCAAATGATTAAGACAAAGGAGAGAATCTTGCATAAAGACATGCCCATCATGAGGTATTACACTGATGTATTTCCTGAAGATTTTCTTGGTCTTCCTCCTGACCGAGAGGTTGATTTCTCAATTGAAATTATCCCTAGATCTATACCTACTCAAAGACACCTTGCAGAATGGCCACCGTAGAGCTGGAAGAGCTGAAGAAGAAATTACAGGAGAATATGGAGAAGGGTTTTATATGCCCGAGTGCTTCACCCTAGGGTTGTCCAGTCCTCTTCATCAAGAAGAATGATGGATCAACGTGCCTCTACATTGATTATCATGAACTCAATAAAATCACGATAAATAAAAAGTATCCCCTACCATGGATAGATGACTTGTTTGATCAGCTTCGTGGGGCCAGTTATTTTTCTAAGGTGGACCTTCGGTCGGGATATCACCAATTAAAGGTGAGGAATGAAGATATTCCCAAGACTACATTTTGAACGAGGTATGGACACTATGAGTTCATAGTGATGCCATTCAGACTCACTAATGCTCCAACAATTTCCATGGATTTAATGAATATAGTCTTTAGATATTACCTTGATAAATTTTTGGTAGTCTTTATTGATGATATTCTGATATAATCGAAGAGAAAGGAGGAACTTGAGGAGCATTTGAAAACTGTGTTAAAGACTTTGTGAAGGGAGAATTTGTATGAAAAGTATAGTAAATGTGAGTTCTGGATGGAGGAAGTATCATTATTGGGGCATGTTATCACCAGAAAAGGGATATTTTTGGACTCGTCCAAGACAAATACAATTAAAGAGTGGCCCAGGCCAACATCTGTAATAGAGATCCGCAGCTTTTTGGGTCTAGTTGGGTATTATCGACGATTTGTGAAGAACTTTCCACGATTTTCAAACCCAATGACCAAGCTGAAACAGAAAGGAGTAAAGTTTTTCTGGACACAGGAATGTGAAGACTATTTCAAGGAGTTGAAAAAGAGGCTTATCACTACGCAAGTACTCACACTCCCTTCAAGTGTAGAACTCTTTGTGGTGTATAGTTATACTTATAATAAAGTCTTAGGATGTGTTCTAATTAAAAATGATAAATTGATAGCATATTCCTCACTATAGCTAAAAATATACAAGAAAAACTATCTCACTCATGATCTAGAGTTAGTGGCGGTGATCTTTGTGTTGAAAATATGGTGGCATTATCTCTATGGGGAGAAGTGTGAGATATATACTGACCACAAAAGTCTCAAATATATATTCACATAGAAAGAGCCTAATATATGCCAGTGAAGATGGATAGAGTTCATCAAAGATTGTGACCGATCAATCCACTACCATCCTGGTAAGGCAAACAAGGTGGTGGATGCTCTAAGTAGAAAAGATCTTGCATCTTTATCAATGATGAGAATTAAAAAGGATTCGATCTTCTTAAATTTTAAAAGGATGGAAATGGAAATCATTAAGGGAGGAACATCATCAATCCTTTATTAAATTATTTCTCAACCATCCCTCTTGGAGAAAATAAAGGATGCTCAAAGAAAGGATGTGAAACTTCTAAAAAGGGTGGAAGATGTTAAAAATTGTAAATCCTATGATTTTAAAATTGATGAGGAAGGATTTGTAAGATTTGGGTCATGATTATGTGTACCATCTGATCCAGAGATAAATAAGGAGCCTCTGAATGATGCACATAGCTTGACCTTCTCAATCCACCTAGGGATCACAAATATGTATCAAGATCTTTGAGAAAATGTTTGGTGGGACAATATGAAAAGGGAGATTTCTGAATATACATCAAAGTGCCTGGTATGTCAGCAAGTGAAGGCTGAGAGACAAAAATATAAGGGGCTGATGTAACCACTACCCATACCATCATGGAAGTGGGAGAACATTACCATGGACTTTGTCACTAGACTTCCAAGGACATCTATAGGAAACAATGCTATATGGGTCGTTGTGGATCGTCTTACAAAGGCAGCTCACTTTATTGTGATTCGAGAGGACTTCTCATTGGATCAACTTGCACAGATTTACATCAAAGAATTGGTAAGGCTGCATGGAGTACCACTATCTATTTTATATGATCGTGATCTAAGATTCACCTTGAAGTTCTGGAAAAGTCTCCAACATGCTATAAGCACTGAACTGAACTTCAGTACGACCTATCATCCTCAAACTGATGGCCAATCTGAGCGAACTATTCAAACACTGGAAGACATGTTGAGATCATGTTCTATGGAATTCAAAGGAGGATGGGACCAACATCTTCCACTGGTTGAATTCTCCTATAATAATAGTTTCCACTCAAGCATCCAAATGGAACCATATGAGCCCTTTATGGGAAAAGGTGCAGAACACCAGCATGTTGGGATGAAGTTGGTGAGCGTAAGATTATAGGACCTGAAATGGTCGAAGAAATGGTGGAGAAGGTGAAAACCATTCAGCATCATATCAAGGAAGCCCAAAGTCGACAGAAGAGTTATGTAGATAACCATCGACGAGACCTTGAGTTCAAAGTTGGAGACATGCTATTTCTACGCATATCTTTGTAGAAGAAGGTCATGAGGTTCGGAAAGAAAGGGAGGTTAAGTCCCAAGTACATCAGCCCCTTCGAGATCCTTGATTGAGTCGGAGTTGTCTCCTATCGACTGGAACTTCCACCTACCATGTCGAAAGTACACGATGTCTTTCATGTATCCCTCTTATGGAAGTACATACCAGATTCTTCACATGTACTCTCTTCCGAGGTGGTACAGTTGGAGGATGATCTTTCCTATGTGGAGCAGCCAGTGAAGATCTAGGATTGTAGAGACAAAGTTCTACGCAACAAGATTACTCATCTGGTCATGGTACTATGGAGAAACCATAAGTACGAATAGGCAACATGAAAACTAGAGGAAGCAATGAAGGAAAAGTACCCACGCCTGTTTTTGGCTTCGAATGTAAAACAAAATTTCGAGGGAAAAATTTCATAAGGGGGGAAGAATGTAATGACCCAATGTTTTATAAATGAAAATTCTTTTCTTATAAATATGTCATAAAATCACATTAAAACACAACATAATGAACTACTAAGTGCTAAGTGACCTTTAAACATAAGTTTGTCTCTTCTGTATATAGAATTTCTAAAATCCAACATACACGGTTGCAATCAGTAAGTTATTTGGAGTCCGATAAGAAAAACTTAATTTTTGGTGAATAATAACCTACCCTTATGAATAGTAACATACCTTTATGAATATAGATATACACTAATGAATAGTAACCTTACCTATGATAATATATAAATATTATTCAAGTTGAAAGTACGATATACCTATATTTTAGAATAAGTATAAGAATGTTTTAAAACTGGTTTTTGATAATAAATTAAAATTTTAATTAAATATTAAAATAATCATATTTAGAAAATTATTTTTGAAAAATGTACTTCATTTTTGGATTCTACGCGTTGAAAATGGTTAGGGTGAATTTTTGGGATTTTTCTGAAATACTTGAATTTTTTATTAATAGTGAAATATCATAATTTACAAAATAAGCTAAATAAGCTAATTATAGAGTCATGTATGATGCTATGTTGATGTAAGCCCACATGGTTCAGGATCACATGATAAAATTACTATTATTGGTTAAGTAAGACTCACTATTCCTTGTCTTTTGAGGAAATAATAAATTAATGAATTTTATATTGAGAAATCCCCTCTCCTCCACTATAAACCCCCCCCTCACTTTCTCTTCTCTTCACTCCTCTCAAGCCTTATGCCTTGCCAATATTCTGCCCAAATCTCTCCCCAAGATCCTCCTACACCTACAAAAGCTACTAGCCTCTTCAAAATACCAAAACCTCTCCCATTAAGAGGTTCTCAAAGGAGGAAGTCTCAAGAGGTAAATTCCTCTTTCCAATTCCTTTATTTCTTTTAAGTTCTTTTCTTTTTGTTTCTTTCCTCACCTACCCTAACCCAAATAGTATGATAACTCCAGTAACATAAATGTACTGAAATTTTTTCATGATAATGGGACATTTTATTATCTTCTCTCCTTTACCCACTTTTTATTTGAAATAAATGAAAGCACTGTTTGAGATGTGATAATTTAGCCCATTCAAGGACAATGGTTTATCAATTTCTATTATATTATTTAATTATAGTCATAAAACCATTTTTGTTATGGTTGAACCAGATTATTATATATGTAATATATCCTATTTTTAGTTCTGTAATCCTTTTTTTACAAATGGTATTAAGTTATAAAGCAAAACATGTGTTTTTTAATCAAACCCACCGATTAACAAAAACAGTTGTCACTATTGTTTTATATAATATTTCGACTTCAATATAAGTAAAAAAATTAATTTTAAAACCATATAATCTCCTATATGTTCAATAATATCATATAAATTCATTTCTAGACAACCACTTTTATCTTCCATGTTTATACAAACTTGAATATAAGCGAACCGATCTTTTAAAACCAAGTAAACAAACGAGCCCGAACAGTGAAATTGAACCTTATAACTAATCAAGAAGGCCTTTAATGAACTAAAAAAGGTTATAATAAATAAATTAAATATATAATAGGTTTTGTAATTATGAATTAATAAGCCTAATTTATTTATTCAGGTCTTTAATAACAAGTGGAGAACACCAACAGATTTAAGGTAAGGGATCCTCTTCATTTCTCTCTTAATCAAGATTGTCCTCTATACTATGCTTTTTATGTGTAATCCCAAATGATGGGGTATGTTTTAGAACCTACCCCATACTGACCTAATGTTTTATAAGTGATGAGAAACCCCTCATCTCTCTCATCAATCCCTCTTAGTTACACCTGATACCATGTCGATAAACCGTAATGAATTCTACCCGAACTTCCTTTATTCCTTCAGGTTGCTCTATCTTTATTTTTACCAAAATTTAGTTTCATTTTATTTTTATGTAAAACTTATAAATTATGTTTATTTGCTATAAACTCATGTCCCAAGATCCATCTCTCATTCTCTTTTTGGGATATACATGATTTTAAGTGAATCCTTCCTCGATACTTCCCAATAAGCACACTTGTTTAAAAGGAACTTCCCGAATTTTTATCCAATTTCAAGTGCACTCTATCCTTTGTTTTAAGACACAATTGTATTTATGAAATCAGTATTTTTATTATGAAAACATTCTTATTTCAATTATGGTTTTATATAAAATAATTTCCTCTTTTCTATTTTAAAAGCTCTATAGTATTTTTCTTAAAACCGCCCAAAAATGTTTTAATGCTAATGTTTCTCAAATACATTTCTTATATGTCATAACTTATGTTTGACACCACATACCATGTTTTATTCCTATTTTACCTTATTAAAATCCATGTATGTTCTAATCCCTTTCTTTCATGGACACTTTCATGATACTCCAATTGGTTATGCTTTATGTCATGATTGTGGTACCCAATTCTTTTCATGGGTACCCTTATGTTTATGTATGGTTGATTGTGTATGATTATTTATATGGAAATATTGTTTATATGGAAAGAATATTCATGGAAATGTTGAGATGGGTGTTCCCAAATAGTGCTCCAATGCATTGGGTAAGGTTAATTCTAATGAGATGCGATGTGAAACGGGATTGGCGGTTAGCCTTGACCCGTACTAAAGTGGGAAATGGGATTGGCAGTTATCCTTGACCCATACTAAAGAAATATTTTATGATTCTTCCAAATTTATATGATTACATGTTTATATGATCCCATACTTATACTCTATGATTTCATATATTCCATGCTTTTGATATCCTTATGTCATGCCTCCTAACTCATGTGCTTAAGATATATCCTTATGTTCATTCCCTTACTGGGATTTTCAGCTCATCCCTTTGTTCATGTGTTCCCCAGGGTACCCTATATAGATGTAAGGTATCAAAGTAAGTTAGGATCTCTTTATGGAGATTAAATAAAGAATTGTTTTTTTCCATGTTTTATGTTATATGTACCTAGTCTTCCAAGACACTATACTTAACGATCCTTGGCTTGTACTCTGATGATTAAGTATGCTTAAAATCATGTAATGTTATATGTAAAAGGCTTGGGTCACTATAAATATATTTTTTGGTTTTAATTTATTTCCTTTTATTTTTTATATATATGTGATATTCCTAGTATAAAATCATGATTCTTTCATTATATGTATGTTTTCCACACCGTATATTATAATATTAGGAAATTTATTTAATTTCATACCCTAATGTTTGTGGTCGTGTATGATAAATGATTGATTATTTTACTAATTAAAATTCTAATATAGGGGGTACAGTCACCACATGGTAACTCCTTAAACCCCAACTGGTATCAAAAACCTCTTTTTAGTAAAAACGGTATTAATCATTATTTATATGAAAATACATTTTTTCTGAAAAAAACCCAAAAATTTATACTATGATAATATTGAAATTCTAAATCAATAAATGAACTTTATTTTGAAAAATTAAATTTATACAATTATATTTTTTAAATGAGGTATTATATATAATGTAAAATAATTTTTATTAAAATATGACCATTTAAATATTTATTATTTTGTAATATTATTTCAAAAGAATATGAAAATTAATTAATTATAACATATTAGTTCATATATGGAAATATAATATATTGTTTCAATCATTTAAAATTGGTCAATTTAATTTATTATGGTCAATTACACAAAATTTTAACATATTTTATTTGAAAAAAATTCCTATTGTAATCTAAATTATATATCTTCTGAATATAAAAATAGTAAGTTTTTTATTTTAATATTATATACATATGGTTTATTGATATTATAATTTAATTATTTTAAATCATATAACATGTATTATTTCATTTTACATAGTTGTTACATTAGTTCGGTGTCACGTGGGTCAAAAGGTATTAACGATTGTATTAATTTAATGGGTGAAAAATATGGAGTCATTACATATGATGTACATTATATTGATGAACGATGACACCATATATCATTTTTCATTTCATAATATCATCAAAACCATTTTATAATTTCATCAAATAAATAATTTATCAAAATAAACAAACTTTAACAACAACATTTATAAAAAACAATCAGCTACATACAAATAATTGAAACAATAACTCAAAAATATAATTATATGATAAATAATTTAACTTCAAAATTTAAAAAAAAAACTTACAAAATTCAGAGTTCAACAAAGAAAATGGACCCTTAATCTAAATTTTTCCTCGTGACTTTGTTAGAAGAATAAACGCTGCAAGATCTAACAAAAATGTTTTTAGAAATGAATAATAAATAAGAACAGAGAAATAAAAGAAAATCGGGATGATGTTTAGCTGGAAAATGGTTTCTAAAGAGAAATAATTCATTAGATTATGAAATAATGAAAGAGGATGAATAATTGAGACTAAATATCATGAAATGATGATAAAAAATCAAAGAATAAAACAACAATGGTCGTTGAGGGTCAGTGGGTCGTCGTCGGGGTCATCACAAGTCGAGAAAAAGGCTTTGTAGATCCAAAAATTGAGGGTTTCTCGATCCCGTGTTTTTTTTTAAAGTTTTTTATGTCGGTTTATGTTAAAATCATTGACAAAAACTTTCCACTGATATATTTTTCATCAGTTTATAAAAAACTGACATCATAGCTTTGATGTTGAATCCACTATTTCTACTAGTGCACTCCCCCACAATAAGTAAAACACCCCCAAGATTTCTCCAAAGAATGATATATTCTATTGCAAACATAGACCAAATCCCAATGACCTAAGGGTAGGGAAAAATGGCATGGAAATCATTCTCTACCTCAACCCCACAGAGCGAGCACATGTCGTTATCTGAGAGGTGTCTATCGAATAGGCGAGCGTATGTGGGTAGGATACCCCTAAGCATTTTCCAATATAAAAGCTTGGACTTTTGTAGATAATTTAAATTCCAAATATGTTTCCACATAAGTGGGAAATTACCTTCTCCACCCGTGACGCATGACCTATAACCAAAACGAATAGTGTAGCAGCCATAGGAATTATGATACTAGCACGGTTTTTTCGGGCCAGTATCGTGAACCATAGGAACCGCCAGGATAACCTTACGATCAAACTCAAAGAACTAGTGATTAGGATTCTAAAGGTCCCAACCATAAAGGTCATCAACTAGGAGATCTCTCACAATGTAAATCTCATGGCCAAGTGCAGGCAAAGATGTGGGAATCAATCCATCCAAACCAGGCAGCCAGGGGTCGTGCCAGATATTAATAAAATCACCATTGGAAATTCTTTAATAAATGTCGTGGTTTAATACAACCTTTTACCCTCAAAAACTCCTCAAAAAATAACTCATACAAGGACCTAATCTAGAAGACAAAAAATCGTCATGGGGAAAATACTTATCTTTGATAACTCTAGCACACAAGTTTTCTGAGTTCTGTAAAAGGAGTCAGCCTTACTTGGAAAAAAGGGAATTGTTAAAAACATTCAAATATCAAAATCTCATGATGATAAAATCCTTAGCAGCACACAACTTCTCCCAAGAGATCCAATGTAAATTATTTTTCCCATTATCATGGCCCCACCAAAAAATATCAAAGGTTGAATGAAGTTGATGGATGAAGAAATCCAAAAGCTTGAAAAGGGTAATCAAATAAGATAGAACAATTCGGGCCCCAAATTTAATAAGAACCTCCTTTCCTCCCCTGAACATATTTTTATCAGACCATCCCTAGATTATCCTATGGACTTTATCAAGGATAAAAGAGAAAACCTGTCTTTTAGAGCATCTAGAGACCGTTGGGAGGCCCAAATGTTTTTTATGTTTCTCCACAACCTCAATACCACACAATACAACAATAATGTATCTCATACCTTCTTGAAAACCTCAACTAAAAGACATATCAGACTTAGAAAAATTGACCCATTGTCCGGAGGCATTGGTAAAAGCATCAATAATTCTGAGAATCTCTTGGCACTCCTGAGAATTTTCTCTTAAAAAAGGAGGCAATCATCGGTGAATAAGAGGTGAGTAATGGGGATACTTTTCTGAAAAACTATTCCCCATATATGAGTCCATCCAGAGATACTTTAGATAAAGGATGAGAGAAAACATTATTGATAATGAGAAACAAGTAAGGGGAAAGAGGATCACCCTTTCGTAGGCCTCTAGATGATTGGAAATTCTTTACAAGGAATCCATTAACTTTGATTCTATAAGAAACAGTTTTAACACAACTCATGATCACGCTCACCCATTTTGGGCCAAAGACCAGTTTAATCATAACCTCCTCTGGGAAGGATCATTCCGCGCTATTATAAGCCCTTGACATATCCAATTTCATATCCAAAATCCATATCTTAGTGGTTGAATGAGTTTTCATAAAAGGGAATATTTTGTGGTCCACGATAGCATTATTTTTAATGAGCCTCTTGGGAAAAAAATCACTTTGGTTATCAAAAATAATATAGGGGAAGACTTTACCCACAGGGAAGGAGAGGACCTTTGAGAAAATACTGTAAACCACATCACACAAGCTGATAGGCCTAAAATCCTAAATTTTAACAGAGTCAGAGATTTTTGGGATCAACATAATAAGAGATTCATTAAGCTTGTATGTACTTATAAAACTGGCCCATAATACCCGTATTGAAGAAATAATGTATGGACCCACAATATGACAAAACCACTTGAAGAAAAGGGCATGGAACCCATCCAGATTAAGCACCTTTGAATAATTAATGCTCTTCAGGGCCGCCACAATTTCCTCCCCCAAAATATCTGCCTCAAGATTCGAAGCCATGACCTTGATCACCTTAGGCTCTATATAGCTCAGAATTTCCCCCTTGTAAGTTCCACTCTCAGAACAAATTAATTTTTTAAAAAAGTCATCAATCATCTCCCAAATAACCACCTCATTAGAAGTAATGTTTCTATTCCCATCCTCCAATTTAGAAATAAGGTTCTTCCTTCTTCTGGAAGAGGCCTTTTGATGAAAGTACCAAGTATTTTGTTCGTCTTGTTTGATAAAGGCATCCATTGAACTAGAAAACCAATAATTGTATTTGTCTCTCTGAGCCTCATCCATCTTATTTTCTAAATTCACAACCTCCTTTGGAGAATAAAAATAAGAAGGTTTTTCATATCATCTAGCGAGATCTTTCTCGATCCAAAGAATTCTCTAGTCAAAATCTCTAAATTGTTGTCAAATCTAACGTTGTAATTGAGCAGCCGCCTCCTTAGTTTTATCCCAAAATTTTACGTTTTAGGAAGACCAAGAAACATTAACAACATCTCTATAGATATCATTGTAGAGCCACATGCATTCGAAATTAAAGCTATGCATTGGATTATCGCCCATGGGAACAACCAGTGGCTGGAGGAAAATGAGATAGTGGTAAAATGTGATAGGAGGTAAGTGTGAAACCTCATATCTCATAAATGTATCCATCTAGGTGCAATAGGCCACAAACCTATCCAGCCTTTCTAAAATTACAGAATCATGATCGCGTCTGCAATACCAAGTAAACGAACTCCCTGAGAAACCAAGATCTGAAATACCGGTTTGAAGCAAACCGACTCGGAAGAGGTGCATGGTAGAAACACTCTATATGAAACCACCAAACTTCTCATGGTGGTATAGGATCTTTTGAAATCCCCAGCAAACAAAATGGGACCGTGAAGTGGATTTCTGATAAAATTGACCAACTCCAAGGATCTCTATTTATCACCTGCTTCTATCCAGCCATAAAAGCCCACAAAATTCCACATGGGTTCTTGAGGCTGGCGAATCAAGACTGCAATGTGGTGATCAGATAAGTTAACTACTGAAGCATTGAAGTCCTCTTTCCACATGAAAAATTGGCCTCCAGCATGTCCTAGTCATCTGATTGAGAAACAATTCTGAAAATTGGCCTTCAAGGAAATTACTCTTGTGTACTTTCTTTCCAGCATGGTCTCAGACAAGAAGAACATGTCAGGGATATACTTAGAGCTCCAATGATAGAGCATATGAAATGATTGTGGGTTTCCAAGACCATGGTCATTCCAGCATAAGTTTTTCATTGTGAAAGGTGGGTTTGGTTTATTCTAGCATCCACCTATGAAACTTCAAGAATGGAACCATCACCCTCTACTCTCAATATTTTTGAGAGATGAACCTCAAGTAGTGAGGCCTTAGCGCCTCTCTTAGAACCACAAATAACCAGATCATGACTAACATAGCCCAGACCCCCTCTGTATAACCTCTTATGTGTATGATAATTTTTTTCACCTGGCCTCATTCCACTATGAAATTTTACGCCTTCCTCAGGTATGGTCATAGAAAGATCTATAGAAGGGGTTAGGCATGGGTCTGGAGGGTCAGAACAAATCTGGTTCATCTCATAGGGGGCTTAGTTGTATCCTTAGATCCTGATCTTGTTTATACAGGTGGAACAACCGTCTCTGAATGAAATGTATCCTCACCAAAAGGAATATTAACCAAGGTACTAGAAGCATATTGGGGAGCTAACAACAAATACTTAGTCAATAGGTCGGGTGAACGGTTGGAGATGTGCAAGGAGGACGGCCTTCCTTGTTTAGATCATCAATAATCGGGGGGTAGGGGTCTGACGGCATCACCTCTCTCGGTATAGAAGAAAATGATCCTACCACCATCATAGATGTCAATAAGTTTCAATAAGAGGGGACCTTTTTAGCCTCCCAAACAACCAATAAAGGAAGAACAGGCCAATGAGAGAGAGGAGGAACTGAAATTTGACACACTGCATTAGAAAACATGATCATCATGGTGGAAGGTTGGCCATGATTCTTTATATTTATATTTTTATTAGAAAATTCCTCATAGTCCTGAGACCCATTCTCAACTATGCCTTAAAAATAAAGTCCATTAGTTAAGGGAACTGAGACCACCGGATGAAGAAAGGATGAGAAATCTGGGACAATGGGGAAAGATAGAGAACCCAACGGGGTTATCATCTCCTTAGTAGTTGAGGAACCATAAACCACCCACCTATTAAGAATAACCTTGGCCTGTAGTTTTTTAGACTCTAAGGTGGAGCTTCGCTCTGAGGGTTTATCCCACATCCATGGGCCATATTGCAATGTCAAACGACCCTCCGAATCAGATTTCTTTGTTCCACAATCTTTAACCTCGTTACCAATGATGCCACATAAAAAACAGAAAGAAGGGAGTTTTTCAAATTCAAGAGACACCCAAATATTTTCTTTTGAGAATTTCAAAAACAAACCCTCCATAATAGGTTGAGAGATGTCCACCACAACCCTAATTCACACCGAAGGACCCTACTAGATCAGATATGAATCATCCCAATCCATGAATTCCCTGATAGAATTCCCAATCATGTGCATGACTTTCTCATTTCTACCGGTAAAGGGGATTCCTTTTACCCATATCCAGAAAGGGGGGTGGGAGAAAACAATCTCACTGATATGAAATCCATTTGAAAAGTCATTGATCACAATCAGGTGATTGTCAAAGGACCATGAACATCCATTCAAAACTCTGATCTTATCAAACACCCTAGAGAATTCCAAGATAATCATCCCAGCTTTGATTACCCTTATAGAAACTCCATCTTTTGATCTCTATATTGACTGCATCATGTTTTTCAGGGCATTCAAGTTAGAAGATCTATTAGATGAAATCTTTCCCACTATGAGATAGGATAGGAGATCCTAAAGATTAATGTCCTCTGTAGTATATACTTCCAGAGTAAGTTTTTCCTGATCAGTAATTGAAATTTCTCCCAATGATTTATCATATTGTATTCCATAACTACATAGGGAAGAGACGTGGAGACAGAGATGTTGAAATAACTACAGGTCATGCCTCACCCTTTTGAAAAACCCAAGCTTTTTTTGCCTGTGGAAAGAATAGTCGGGAGTCGCCTGAGGGGAGATCAGATGGAAATAGAGAGAAAATCCCCAAACATTACTCAAAAGATTGGTGAAACCAATAGAGGGGAAGAAGGACATTGTGAAACTATCGAAACAAGGGATCCTAATTGGAAACACCATCAGATTAGGGCTCGTGGGTATCCACCGCCTTCGGAATCCCGAACATCTTAGACACTGACGAAGCAATAGCCACATCTAGGTGAAAAGAGAGGCCTGATGAGGATGATGAAACAAAAGTCGGATGACGATGAGAAGGGATCCCGATCATTATAGTCGTTGAAGAAGCAATAGTTGCATCCCAGCTACAAGCGATGCTTGATGAAGACGAGGAAACGAAAATGAAGCTAGATGTCGATGAAAAGGGATCCCAATTGTATTAGCCACCGATAAAGCAATGCCGCGTCTAGGCAACAAGAAAGAAATACTATAAAATAGGCCTTTAACAGTGCTAAAAATGGATTTTATCAGCACTAGAGAAGCGCTGGCTACTGGAGCGAGATTAAATGCCTGAGTTTTTTATCAGCACTTCTATAAGCGCTGATAAAGGGGCATACTGCAGTGTGTTGTTACAACACACTGCCCCACCAGTGCAGTGTGTTGTAATAGCACACCGAAACACCAAAAACACCATGAAATTAGAAAAATAAAGTATGAATATATAATTTAAATGAAGAGAAAACAATCTAGGTTCGTTAGATTGGTTTTGGCGATGTGATGTGTGTTTTAAACTAAAGTGATGTTTATATATTGAAAAAACGCACTCAGAGTCATACTGGTCGCACCGTATGTTGGATTGAGGTTTGGCTGATTATTACATGTCTCAAATGAATTATGGGTCATTTTTATAAAGTATCAGAACAATCCAAATGTTTTTTTCTCAATTTTGAGTATGTCGCTTGTCTTTTTTACTAAAATGTCATTTTAAATTGGAAACACATACTTTGACTCATATCGGTCATATAGTGTGTTGATTTGACATGATACCAATTCATGAACATCACAAATGAATTATGAATCATTTTCTTAATTTTTAAATACAATCCGAGTGTGTTTTCTCATTTTTCAGTAAGTGGCATTTTTTGAACTAAAATATTGATTTTAAACTGATAACAGACACATTGAGCAATACCAAACACATCATGTATTGGATTGAGATGTAGCTGATTCCTACACATCACAAATGACTTATGGATCGTTTTTTAAAGTATAAAAACAATTCAAATGTGTTTGCTCAATTTTGAGCAGGTGAGTTGTCCTTTTTACTAAAATTGATGCCAATTTTAAATAAAAATATGCATTTTGAGTCATGTCGGTTACACTGTGTGTCAGATTAAGGTGTGGCTAATTCTTACATGTCTAAAATGGATTATGGATCATTTTCATGAAGTATCAAGACAATTTGAATGTTTTTACTTGGTTTTGAGTACGTCACTTTTCTTTTTTACTAAAATGTCATTTTAAACTAGAAACACGCACTTTGACACATACCGATCACGTCGTGTATCGGTTTGACGTGAGATTGATTCCTACACATAAAAAATGACTTATGAATAAATTTACTACATTATAAAAAATATATGAGTGCATTTTTTTTGTTTCCAGTGAGAAATGTTTTTTGAACTAAACTGTCGATTTTAAACTGATAAAGGACATATTGAGTCATACCGGGCACACCGTACGTCAGATTGAGGTGCGACTGATTCCTACATGTCAAAAATGACTTATGGATCATTTAAATAAAGTATAAAAACTATATAAATGTGTTTTAATGGTTTTGAGTAGGTCAATTTTCATTTTTATTAAAATTGATGTCATTTTTAAATAAAAAGATGCACTTGGAGTCATATCGGTCACACTGTGCGTCGGATTGAGGTACGGCTGATTCCCACACATCTTAAATTACTTATGGATCATTTTTATAAATTATAAAAACAATATGAATGAATTTTCTTGGTTTTGAGTGCGTCACTTGTTTTGTTTACTAAAATGTCATTTTAAACTGGAAACACGCACTTTGACCTATACCGATCACATCGTGTATCAGTTTGACGTGAGACCGATTCTTACATGTCACGAAGGACTTATGAATCAATGTCCTAAATTATCAAGAAAATATGATTGTGTTCGATTTTTTTCAGTGAGTGACATTTTTTTAACTAAACTATCAATTTTAAACTGATAATGGACACATTAAGTCATAGCGGTCACACCGTGCGTCGAATTGAGGTGCGGTTGATTCCTACACATATCACATGACTTATGGATCATTTCCCTAAGTGTGAATGAAGTAAACACATCCATAGAACTCTTTTTCAAATAATATATAACCCTATCATTTTTTAATAAAATAAAACCTATTAAAAAAACAAGTTTTATTGAAAAAAAACATTATAAAAAATCATCAAAAAATCTTTTATTTAAGTTTTATTCAGATCCTTGTATATAAATTTGGGGATAGAAATGAAAATAATTCACCATTAACTCTACCTCTACGTCAAATAAAATAAATTAATTTCAGTAACATACACTCGTCAGCTGAAATTACACTGTATCAACCTAAGACCCCCGGGCTGCATAGCACTGCAATTGCGTATTCTGATTCTTCCATCTCCACCCTCTCTATTTCTTTCCCTCCCTTTACTCAATCGTTTCTTTGTTTGTGTGGAGCTTTGCTCTAGAAGGAGTTGGTGGAAATAGAGGCGTCGAGTTAATGACTATTGTTAATGGTGTAATTCTCACAAATGAGAGGTATTTCCCATTTTAGAGAACGCGATGAAGTACAATTGTCATTCTCATCAGCTCATCTCCCAAACATTTATCATTACATTTTTTTGTTTGACGCACATCCTTCATATCTTGTGGACATGCACCTATGTTGCTTGAAATACTCTAAGCAGTAGTCGTTCATGGGATGACTAATGCTTAGAGCAGTACAAGAAACATAAAAGAGGTGGGGGATGAGACTCAAGGCAATAAAATGCAATAACTGTTCAGGATATAAAGCTTATGAGGATGACAATTGTACTTTATTGTGTTCTCTAAAAGGATCAATGCCTCCCATTGTGAGAATTACACCATTGAAACTAGTTATTAACTTGATGCCTTCATTGCCACCAACTACTTCTAGAGCAAAGCTCCACATAACCATAGAAACAGTAGAGTGAAGGGCGGGAAAGAAATGGAGAGGGTGGAGACGGAAGAATCAGAATATGCAACTGCAGTGCTACGCAACCCAGGGGACTTGGGTTGCTACAATGTAATTTCAGCTGACAAATGTATGTTACTGAAATTAATTTATTTTATTTGATGTGGAGGTAGAGTTAATGATGAATTAATTTCATTTTTATCCTCGAATTTATCCATGAGGATCTGAATAAAACATTAATAAAACAATTGGCTGAGGATTTTTTTTATATTGTTTTTTATAAAACATGGTATTTTTTAATAGGTTTTATTTTATTAAAAAATGATAGGGTTTTATATGATTGGAAAAAGAGGTCGATGGAGGTGTGTATTTCATTAACACTTACCTCGATAGGCAATAAACCTGAATGGGGTTCATGCCTTCCACCATCAAAAACTATAAAATGGAGGTCACTCCTCATTCGATACATAGATAAATAAAGTGAATCTACCTAAATATTTTATATTATATATATATGTGTGTGTGTGTGTGTGTGTGTGTGTGTGTGTATCTGTGTGTGTGTGTGTTATATTAGTAACTTTATTTGAATATAATTATGTGTGTGTGTGTTATTTATCATATTTAAATTTATTTAAATATACAATATATTATTTGATGTATATATATAAATGATAATATTTTTTTCTAATGAAACTAAAAAATACTATTAATAATAATTTGTAAATTATATTAATTATAAATAATTATTATTTTAGGTAATTGTGTATAGAATATAATTATTTAAATTTTTAAAAGTTTAATTATTTCAAAAAAATGTATATATAGTTACCTAATTTTATTATTTTGAAAGTAACATGAGTTTATAATATTTTATTGGTTATTTAAGTGTAAATTATATTATTTTTAATTAAATGTATATATAGTCCTAAAATTTATATATAGACCTAAAATGATGAATACCTAAAAATAATTTCTAATATATAAAATTTGATAACTTCCATTCTATTTTTTGGAACAAATGATGTAGCAACCTAAGAATAATAGGGATGTCATCCAATATGCATTGACTCGTCCTTGAGATTCTAGGGAGATTCATAAAGTTGGTATAAAACAATAATACGCATCAATAAGTTATATCATAAACAGAAGCGAAAAACACATCAACCCTTGCAACGTCTATCCCATACACATTTAAACATATATATCATAGAATTTATAATACACATAATTGAAAAACAAATGCACATTTAAACATAATTTTAATGAAAATAAATATAATATCTTTCTAATTTGGAAATCCAGAGCCATAATTTGTGAATAAATAATTATAAAATCACTCTTACATTATAAGTTCTGAAAACGCATATAAATAGATAGAAAGATATATATTTACACACACACACACACACACACATATATATATATATATATCTTTATAAAATAAAATAAAATTTATAAAAATATATGTAACCCTTACAGCAGAATATCACAACATAGTAAAATAAATACAATACCATACTAGCCATAATCCATGTTTTTGTATTTTCAAATGACACTTTTAAAGGATTAAGTGTAAACCCTAACAAAAACATCCAAATAAAAACATACACAGTCATCCCAGATCAGTGCTACATGAAATTGCCCCACCCCAGTATCTCCATCATTATGTCAAGCCTCCACCTTCACATGGTCGCTTGGCTAGTTGTCTCGTGAAGGATTGCACGGGCATGGTACCGATGGCAATAGTCATACCCTCTCATCCATCTGAATATGAATGGCTATGTTTGGTGAATGCTTCATGCTCTGAATCCTCATCTGGAGTTGTTCCCTGTAGCGGGTCTGGTTGCTCTCACTTCATCGATTAAAAGATAACCAAATTCCAACATACATCACGATCTGTAAAAAGTCTTGCATCACGCACCCGGTCATCCCGGACCAACAGCTTCCCAGAAGCACGCATTAACAATTCAAATTTTAAACAAATAGGTCATGCCTCAGACCCAAAGTCGCCTCACCACCTATGTCGGGCACGTGTCACATGCCTACCTCGAGATGTGCCCCATCACCGTCACTACCATCCAGTCCCCTTCATCATATCACTTCTCAGAACCACAATAGTCAATGTCACCGGAGTGTCGCTCGAGTCGAAACATGGCACCAATGCCACATTGTCATCCTTATCATCCCGACGTCGATGCGACTGTCTCTTACTCTGACATTGTCGTCGCCGTCCTCATTTGTTCAACACTGTCTTCATCAACTTCACCATAAATCGCCACCAGAACCAGACAAATAGCCACTAGCGTCGCCAATTAAACATCTCAACGGAACACTGAAACCCATCAGCAGCACCATTCGACTCCACTGACTCATCTTCACACTACAAACGACCAAACCAAAAGCGAAACCGCTAACGAGAACAAACACTGTCAACGGGAAAGAGGACCAAAAAATAAGAAACAGAACCGGGGATGAAACCCTCATGAAAGTTGGGGATGAACCCTAAAAGGAAACATCACGACCGCCTAACAGTATGGTCCAAACCCCCTTGTGTAACCATCACCCCAACTCTGACCTGGAGAGGAGCGGTGGAACCCCGGGTCAGAGCAGGTTTGGGAGGCTGAGAATGAAACAGAGCGAACAAAAGGACCGACTCTGGTAATGTCAGAAACCCACCGTCCACTGCACCACAAATCCAAAAGCCTCGATGTTAACACCACCCCAACTCCGACCAGGAGAGGTACAGAGAAACTTGAGGCTAGAGCGGAGTACAGCGACAGAGGACATCCACAATACACACCTTCATCGGAAGAGCAGAAGTCATGGAGAAATCCCACAACAGCGAGCACCAGAGGAGAGGACGAGGCCGAGAACAGAGGAGAGAAGCCAGGAGCCAAGGGCGAGGCTGAAAACGAAGGGGGAAATCCGAGAAAGGGCTCGAAACCCTTGAGGGGAGAAGAAGCCGAGCGCGGAGAACCAATACAACACCATACTAATTTTAAAAATGGAATCATTGAAAATAAATAAATATGATATCACCCTTACTAAGATTTCTCTTAAACTAAAACAACACAATTCTGAGCAAATAATTTTTAAGGAAAAACTCTTACATCAAAATATTAAAACAAAATTTAAATAAATAAATTCCCTTACATGAATTACATAAAATCAATTTTGTTGTTTCTTCTCACTATCATCAGACTGACAATTGGTTTGATAAATCAATTTTCTCGGAACCTATAAAGGAAATTGATTCAAAATAGTGGAGCAAGCTGTGGTATAGATGTAGACATCAAAGATTCAAAAAAAAATTAAAGACCAAAATAGGATATCCAAAACAGTAGTCAAGTAAACAACAAATCATAAACAAAAGCAAAACAGTATACAACAACTGGAGCACAAATACATAAAAAAAATTGGAACATACAAAGGAAAATCAGAAACCTTCAGATACAGATCTCGAAACGATAAATACAGAAAGAAAATCGGAACCTACAAAGGAAAACACAGGCCTACCTTGCTAGGTTGAAGAAAATTTGAGACTCTCGGATCCAGATCTCGATGTTTTCTTTGGAAACTCTAACTGCAACCGAACACTGGATGTCGAACAATGTTCGAGCAACTGGAGGCAGTGGATTTGTGTGATTCGGGTGGGTTTGTGTGATTCGAGCTTCGATTCACCAAGGATGAGCACTGGCAATGGGTGACTTCCGTGGAAAGCGTCTGATATCGCGACGGGTTCGCAACAGGTTAGGTTTTTTTTTAATTAGACCGGGACACTTTTATCAGCGCTTAAGAGTCTTTTTATCAGCGCTTATTATTTAAGCGCTGATGGGCATATTTATCAGCGCTTTTTTAACGCTGGTAAATGTAGGTCTTTATCAATGCTAAAAAAACGCTGATTAAGAAATTATAATTATAATTATAAATAAAAAAATGTAAATATATATATATATACTTAATCAATATATATAAATATAAACATAGGAAATATATTCCTTATTTAAATATATTTATTATAATTTTATAATTATTTAAATATATAATTAATTATTTATAATTATGGAAATATTTTTAAAAATAATATTTATATAATTATATATATATATATATATATAGTAAATATATTCACTGTTTAAGTAAATTTATTATAAATTTAATAATTATTTAAATATATATAATTATTTATTTATAATTATATGAATACTTTTAAAAATATTTATTTATTTATAATTATAAATATAGAATTTTATAAATATAGTATGTATATTTTTAAATATATTTATTTATAATTTTTTTTATAATTTTTTTTACAAATATTCTTTTAACATTGCTAATGAATATCTGATTTTACGTGCATGCATGTTAAAAATGAGTCAAATTGAATAAATTAAAAATAAGTATACTTTAATAATATTGAAAAAATGGAGAAGTTTTGTGTGTGTACATTGTATATAAAAATACATTTATTACGTATATGTGAAATCAAGCTAACACACATTTGATCTATGCTAAATTGAAAAATCATACGATATTCAATTATATGTCCATTACTCTATGCAATTAGTCAGTATTTTTAATTATAAACCATTATTCACTAAATATAGCGCATAAATATTGGGTAATATATAAATCATGTTTATATACATTAATATATATATATATATATACTATTTATTAACATTACCAATAATCATCTAATTAATAAAATGTTTAATATTTTTCTCAATTTACTTTTTTTAATTTTCATTTGTTTAATTTTCATTTTGCATTTCTATATATTTAATACATACTATTTATTAGTATTTATAATATATATATATAGTATATCAATTTATTTGTTTTTATTAATAATTGTTTAATTAATAAAATTTGTAATATTTTTTTTAATAATCTATTTTTTTATTTTTTTTATTTAATTATTTCATTTTATTTATTCAGACATTTATCAGCGCCTAAAATATAGCCCTGATAAAGGGTTAAATTTAACAGCGCTTTCTTTAGCACTGATAAAGATGTCATTTATTAGCGCTTTTTTCCAGCGGTGATAAATATCAGCGCTGTTAAACGTCGATTTTGTAGTAGTGGAGGTCCGATGAAGATGAGGAAACAAAATTGGTCGGACGTCGATGTGAAGGGATCGCTGAGAAAAACACCCGAGAGAATAGGCGGCCACGACCGGTCAATCCAGCATAGGAAAACCTAGGACACACAAACCCTAGGAAAACCAAGGAAAGAGCTCTCACAGTGAGAGAGACTCGTATATGTATAAATATGAAATGCACGATTATATTATAAGGTTTATATATAAATATGTGTGTGTCAATAAACAATTATATACTTGTGTATATTCTAATATATATAAATAAATACGTATATGTAAATATTTGTGTGTGCGCGCGAAATATAAATACATACGTGTGAGAAAATATGTGTGCATGCGCACATGTGTCAATGCTGTGTAAATATATCATATATAAATGTATTTTTATAAATATATCATTATCATTAAATATAATGTATGAACGTATCTACAATAAGTATTTACAAATACATTATAAAAAATTTATATCTAAATATACAATTATATGTAAATATGTATAAATATATATGTAAATATACAGACATATAAATATACATGTAATGTATAAAATTTATATCTAAATATACATTATATAGAGATATTTTAAAAATGTGTTTAAAAACAATTATATAAATCACATGGAATTAATTATTATCCATTGTATTTAAAAGAATATCTCACCATTTTTTTACATTATAAAAATACAGGAATATATATACTTACACAAATGTATATATAATGTTTATATAAACATATATGTGTATATTAATAAACACACACACAGATATATATATATATATATATATATATATATATATATATATATATATAATACATGTAAATGAATATTAATATATAACATATTTAAATAAATATAATTATATATATATATATCATACACACTAACACACACACACATATATTTTATAGATGTATTTAAAAATAATTATATGAATATATGAATAAAAAAAATTATGTAAATATAAATATCTTCAAATATAGAATAGAACAAACTTGGGCCAGTACAGAGGGGTTTGAATTGCACAAGGGGGGGTCACATGATCGAGTCGAGACGCGCGCGGGGGGAACAAGTAACTATGTAGTGGAAAAGCGCTAACAAGGGGGCATTGCGAGCGTTGAGGGGGTGTGTGGGACTATGGGAGTTGGGTTCAAGCACTGACAAAGGGGGTGAGCGGTTAAAAAAAAATCAAATTTTATCATCGGTAAAAAAGAGTGACGATTAAGAGGACACTTATCATCGATTTTCTTTTAGTGCTGATAAATACATCATTTATCAGCATTTTTTTAGCGCTAATAAAAGCCGCAACTTTTGACGACACTTTGACTGTTGGTTTTTATCAGTGGTGACAAAACCAATTTCATGAGATTTTTAAAGCACGGTCTTTATTAGTGAAATAAAAATATATATTTAAATTAATATTAATATATGTATATTTCAAAATGTGACATTCAAATTTTTTATCACTGAATTGTTACCACTGATAAAGGGTGACATTTCTCATTGTTTTTTTTATAGATACTGAAAATGAGTGATTTTGCTCAATGATTTTTATAAGAGTGGAAAAAGTTCAATCCCTCTTTTATTTTGATCTATGGGTGTCAAATTTTAATTGTGTAGTACCGTGTCAAATTTAAAATTTTTATCACTGGAATTGAATGTCATTTGATGGTTGCTAGTATGCTATTATTTGTGATCATCAATTATGGTCGCCTCGTTCAGGTTATGCAAAATTCAATATTTATAATAGTGGCTGGACATTTTTATTAAGTTACATTTTACATTGATCGTGATATGGCATACAATTGATGAATAATTTATTATTTTTGGAAATATATATCCATTCCCATATGGAAAACGTGCTTGTTTGAAAAAATATTTATGATATTGTCACTGTGTAATAGTAATTGTTTATTATTTTTATTACTATCGACGTCATCAAGGGCCCCACCGTTGGTGATGGGGTGTATATCACCAAATTCCAGGGTCCCGTTTTACTGTTGACTCATTTTATTATTATTATTTATTTATTATTATCCCCAGTGTAATCCGTTACTTGACCTAATGCTTGTAGCCGTATTAAAGCCTACTTTATAATACTAAATAATAATGTCAAATGGGCAGGCTAGTTTCTTTCTATTATTAATTAATTCATTTCAAATTTTTAAAAAGCACCCGCGTTTTACTTTTGAAATGCATTTAACCTGGCCTTTCGTTTTATAAATGAGTTTTTTGTTTATTTTGACATTTAGGTAAAGCTTTAAAATAAAATAAGTCGGTCCTTTGAAAATGAACAAAATATTAGTCCCTAATTGAATTTCATGGTTCATTAAGCAATATACCAAAGTCTCACATGTGACTATCCAATTTCATGATCTAAAAGCATCATTGAATGTCTCCAAACAAAACTTGAATACCATAAACTGATTAAAAAAAACGATGTAAATGTTCCGATAAAACGATGAAATGACATTTAAAATATAAAATACCAAACACCATATTACTTTTCAATAAAATGTGACATCAATATTTTTAATATCTATTGACGTTTTCTAATAGTGGTTTTTATCATTTAGCGACGGTTTAAATTCCATTTAAGTATCATTTTTTAATTATATACACATGCGCACGCGCGCACGCATAAATCACTACTGCATAACAAGTCTATATAAATGTACAAATTGGCTTTTATCAGTGCTTATGAACCGTTGATGATTCAATCACTATTGCAGACCTCTGAGTTTTATCAGTGCTAAATCACATGATGATAAAGACGATTTTTACCAAAGCTAGATTTAACATTGATAAAACCTGTATTTTATCAACGTGACCTTTAGTGGTGATAAAAGACATTTTTTATCAGTGCCAGTTTTAGATCTGATGAAAATGATCTTTATCGGTGTTTTTTTAGCGCTGATAAAAGCCATGTCAACTGCTGCAATATGGTGCTACTTGAATAATAATTCAAAGATTTTCTTATAATAAACAATATATTTACTCTAAACATATTGTTTTTAGATTTTTAAATAACTAAGACTGCTTTTAAGGGTTCAGTGTGAGCTTGAGTTTTTTTGGGTGACCCAACCTAGAAACACAATAGAAAAAGGACTTTCTTGAGATGCTCAACTTAAGAACCAACTAATACAAAACAAAAGGGCCAACCTAAGCCACTAAATTGCATGCCACCACATGACCGACCAAGTGGAGCCCATCAACGTCCTCAAGACGTGTGACACCTTGGAATCCGAGTGATACCAAGAGTCAACTTGGCATGCCATCCGACGAGCATCACTGGTTGCAATCACAAATCACCGTCATACGAGGCTAGCTTGTCCACAAATCCAACCAACCCCATAGAAAAGTAGAGTGTACCCATAACAAAAAACAATGATTATTTTAGCAATACTAAATAAATAATAAATAAAACATAAATTTTTCTCTCCCACTGTGAGAGGGAGCGTCCTAGGTTTTCCTAGGGTTGAGTTCGCTTCGCCGGGGGTTTCTCGCGACGACGGGGAGGCGCGGTGTCTTCCCAATCGCCCTTCTGTAGCCTTCAATCTCATCTCCCGATCTACCTCACCAATCCTGATCGCCCTCTCTGTGATGCGCGGCTGAACCCCGTTCTCTTTGAAGGTTCCGGGCGCAGCGGATGATCGTGGGTGGATGTGCCCACTTGACTTTTTGTCATTAGCAATGATCAATCTGGGATCAATACGACGATAAAGGCCAGTCTCCATGGATCGATTCACAGAAATAGACAAAGAATAAGAAAGGTCCCGGAACCACAAAAGTGGATCATCACAGGTTGATTATAATTAATTTAATTAATTGACAATAAGTACCTTTTGGATGTTCTTTCTTCGTTGATATTCTTGATCACGTTCCGATGTGATTTGTCGTTGCGTCGCAGAAGCCAAGTGTAGACTTCCTCTAGCGGTGATCCACACGTGCCCCACGTATCTTTGGACGTCGCCAAAAGAATCTCCGAGTGCTAGCGTGGAGAAACATTTGCTTGCGTTGTCCGACTTAGATCGTCTTGATCCGATGGAGGTGGATCTCTCTCGGTCTTGAGAGTGTTCTTGGAGGATGAAGTTCTTTCAGTCTTGAGAGAATTCTCTAGAATTGTTGTGCACAACGGTTCTCTCAGGAAAGGAGTTGGGGTTGTGAGGATATTTATAATCGGGTTTGAGGTTGTGAAGTTATGATAATAAATAAACGCGTTACACGTTTTATTTATTTCATTAACTCTTTTGAAAAACCTCAGGTCGAGTCATTAATTCTTTGACATGCGCCCACACTGATTATAATAAATATCATTTAATAGAATGACATTATTTATTCAAAATCCCGACTGAAAAAACTACACGGCGTGTAATCATAAATACATGGCTTGTACTTGTTTTTCATTGAAAACTAAACGGCGTGTACATTCAATGTACACGACATGTATATCTTGTTTTCATTTATTCATTTCCTTTCCAAAATGAAAACTACAGGGCGTGTACATTCAATAATACATGGCGTGTACTTGTTTTCAAAATAAAAACTACACGACGTGTAATCATTAATACACGACGTGTACTTGTTTTCATTTTATTCTTCCTCCAACATTAAAACGATTTAGACTTCCTTGAATTATTAAACCACGTACGAGAATAATCTTTATTCTACTTGAGATACTTGAATACACTTAGTGTGTGACCCTCTAGGCCTCTTTCTCGTTGGCAGTAGGCGGGCTTGCCTAAAGTCCAAGATTACTATCTAGCAACGGGTCAAGACACCCAAGAGAAAGAAGTTGATGCCGTATTGACGTGTCACCTCATACGAATGCTTACCGTGTAATTTAATCCCTTTGTCTCAATATCTCATCAAACAGGATTCATGGAAGTGTCATAAACCTATATGCTTGATCCATCGTTCTTTGACTACCTGAAATAAACTCGTCGTTTCACCATGACCATTGAATTTCATGCGATAGTTCTATTTCAATCAAAGGGCTGAGATATCAACTTCCATAAATGGAAGGGACAAATCCTTCATGGACTTATCCATTAACAACATGTCATTCGTGACGCACCCAACATACCCTACTTCCCGCCAACTGTCTTCGCGACAGTTTTCGTCAGCAAATCTAAGTGTGCGAGTCATGACATGAGTTAATAATAATCTTCCAGTCTAAGGACCATTACCCATGCTTATAGATAGTAATGTCCGATGACACCAAGACATGCGAAATTACTACTGGCGGGTCTGTTCTCATAATCTTCTATCTTGGAGATTACCAAGTGCGAACTTCATGAGAGAGAGTCTCGTCTTCTTATGAGTACTCGCACATGACGATCTGTATACTATGTGTCCTATCATAGTATGTCATCCAACCATAGAACTTTATTTAAGAATATTGTTTTAGCATTTCAAGGTTCTCATCACAACGGGATCTTCCATGACCACATTAATGAAACAAATATTCTAGGACATTATTATATTTTAGTCATGCAGAACAATGAACAATATATAATAAGTGTACATTCATGTAATCAAAGTACAAGCAGTTGGTTCTCAGGAGACCAACTCTAACAAACTCTCACTTGGACTAGAACCAACTGCCTGCGACTTTTAGTCCGCTAGACCTCACATGATGATCATGTTTCTGCTGAGTCAAGGCTTTAGTCAAGGGGTCCGCCACATTGTCTTCCATGGAAATACTGCTCACTACAACTTCACCTATCTGAGAAAAATCCCTCCAGAGATGATACTTCCGAAGTATGTTCTTTTTCCACTGATGTGACCTTGGATCTTTTGCAAATATCACCGCCGCAGTATTATCACAATAGAGTGTGATATGATCTTTACTGCTAGGTACTACATCCAGCTATTGGACGAAGCTTCGCATCCATACTGCTTCTTTAGCTGCCTCAAAAGCTGCGATATACTTGGACTCTACTGTAGAATCTGCGACCACACCTTGCTTTGAGCTCTTCCAGCTCATTGCACCTCCACTCAAACTGAAGATGTATCCAGTCTGTGACTTCATGTCATCTTGATCAGTCTGGAAACTAGAATCTACATGTCCTCTGATGACTAGTTCCTCATCTCCTCCATAAACCAGGAACATATCCTTAGTACGCCTCAGATACTTAAGGAGAGTCTTGACTTCCATCTAATGGCAGTCTCCTGGATCAGCTTGATATCTGCCTACCGCATTCAATGTGTAAGCAACATCTAGCCTTGTACATAGCATAACATACATGACTGACCCGATCACTGATGTGTAAGGGATCCTTTCCATTTTCTTTCTTTCCTCATGTGTTTTAGGACACATTTTCTTGGAAAGATGAATGCCATGTGACCTTGACAACAATCCCCTCTTGGATTGTTCCATACTGAATCTCTTCAGTATCTTGTCAATGTATGTACTTTGACTCAGACCCAACATTCTCTTGGATCTATCACGATGGATCTTGATCCCAAGAATATATGCTACCTCTCCCAAGTCTTTCATAGAGAAGCATTTATCCAACCATGCCTTAACTGACTGTAAGACAGGTACTTCGTTTCCAATTATTAATATGTCATCAACATATACTATTAGGAAAACAATTGCACTTCCATTAAACATTTTGTAGACTCAAGGCTCACATTCATTCTTAACAAAGCCAAATTCCGTTACAACTTCATCAAAATGAATGTTCCATGAACTTGATGCTTGGATTAATCCATAAATGGATTTCTGCAACTTGCATACCTTGTTGGCATCCTTTGGAGTCACAAACCCTTCAGGTTGTGTCATGTAGACATCTTCTTGGAGGTTCCCGTTAAAGAATGTTGTTTTGAAATCCATTTTCTAAATTTCATAGTCTTGGTAAGTGGCAATGGCCAATAGGATTCTGATGGATTTCAGCATCACAACCGGTGAAAAGGTTTCATCATAGTCAATTCCTTGACGCTGTTTAAAACCTTTTGCAACCAGTCGTGCCTTATAGGTGCAGACTTGCCCCTCCATGTCCAGTTTCTTCTTGAATACCCATTTATTACCAACTGGCTTTACATCAACTGGAGGATCTACCAAAATCTAGACTTGGTTTTGGTACATAGAATCCATTTCAGAATTCATGGTTTCTTGCCACTTGGAAGCATCTGTGCCTTCAACTGCTTCCTTTTAGGTAAGAGGATCATCATCATCAACCAATAATGAGTCACCATCCTTGGTGACAAGAAAACCATATCGTTCTGGTTCTCTCACCTCTCTCGTGCTCCTACGCAATTCTTGTGTCTTTGGAACAGATTGTTCTTCCATGGGGCTTTGTGGAATCTGTTCTTGTTCCAACTCTTGTGTATCTTGAGCCTCGACTTCATCGAAGTCTATCTCACTCCCACTATCTCTTTTAGAGATGTGCTCCCTCTCAAGGAATATGGCGTGTCTTTCCACTGTTACCTTTTTATTTGAGGGGTTGTATAGGTAATATCCCCTTGTTTCTTTGGGAAATCCTATAAAGATACACTTTGTGCCTCAGGGTGCAATCTTGTTACCTGAAGAGGCCTTAACAAATGCTTCGCTACCCCAAACATGTAAATTTGATAACATGGATTTGATTCCACTCCATAATTCGTATGGAATACTATTTATCGATTTAGTTGGTACTTGGTTTAGTATGTGTGCTGCTGTTTGTAATGCATATCCCCAAAAGGACAATAGAAGACTCGCATGACTCATCATTGATCTCACCATGTCCAACAGGGTGCAGTTCCTACTTTCACTTACGCCATTCCACTGAGGTGTGTAAGGAGGAGTGATTTGAGATAGAATCCCAAACTCCTGTAAGAAATCAATGAAGTCTTAATTAAGATATTCTCCTCCTCTGTCTGAGTGGAGTTTCTTAATCTTCTTACCATGCTGGTTCTCAATTTCATTCTTGTATTCTTTGAACAGATCAAAAGACTCTGACTTATACCTCATTAAGTAAATATACTCATATCTACTAAAATCATCAGTAAAAGTTATGAAGTACAAGAACCCACCCCTTGGTTCAACTGGAAATGGTCCACATACATCTGTGTGAACTAATTCTAGAATATCTTTAGCCCTTTCACCTTTCCCACTAAATGGGGCTTTGGTCTTTTTGCCTTGTAGACACGCATGACATACACCAAGTGGTTTTAGTTCAAAAGAATCTAAATACCCATCTTGATGTAATTTTTTCAAACATTTCTCTTTGACAGGACCTAGCTGGTGATGCTAAAGTTGGGTGTGGTATGAGTCATGTGAATTAACTTTGTCATTGATTTCCATTACTTGGTTTGTGTAGTGTAACACATAAAGGCCGTTATATAAATGTGCCCTACCAAAACAAATTCTATCTTTATAAAAGTAGCAACATTCATTTCTAAATTTGAAGATGAATCCATCAGTATCTAATCTAGATACTAAAATAATGTTTTTGGTTACAGAGGGTACATAATAACATCCTTTCAATACCAAGACCATCCCAGTAGGCAATGTGAGGTGGTAGTCTCCGACAGCTACAACAACAAGTCTAGCTCCGTTGGCTAATCTTAGATCCACCTCACCTCTATCAATCTTTCTAAATCTACTTGGTTCCTGTATTTGGATACATATGTGATAACCAAAAGAAGTATCTAATACCCAATTAGTAGAAATAGATAGATTTCATTTGATAACAAACGCACCTGAAGCTTCTTCTTGCTTCCTTGGCTGGGTGCAGTTTTTCTTCCAGTGGCCCTTCTTGCCACATGCGAAACAAACAGCCTCCTGTTCTCTTGCCTCCCCTTTGATCTTCCTTTTCTTGGAAGGCCTTGAAGAATATTTGGGCTTAAAGATCTTCTCCTTCCCTTTCCTTTTATTCACCATAAGGACATAATTATTTTCACGCTTAATATCATTGTCCACTTGGCGAATGAGGATAAGGAGATCTGATAGATACATCTCAATGTTTTTCATGTTAAAATTTACAACAAAGTTAGAGAAGCTCTGGGGAAGTGATGCGAGAATGAGATCGGTACCCAGTTCTTCGGAGAGTTTAAACCCTAGAACCTCCAAGCGCTCAATGTAGCCAATGAGCTTGACTACATGAGGCCTAACTGGGGCACCCTCTCCAATCTTGCTCCGAAATATAGCCTTGGAGATCTCAAACCTTTCATGTCTCTCTCTCTCTTGGTATATACCACAGAGGTGCTCGAGCATGCTATAGGCATCCATGTCTTCATGAGACTTCATGAGCTCACTAGACATTGATGATAACATTAAACATTGAACATCGAGTGCATCGTTCAAATGTTGATCATAGACCAGGAAATCTTCATCACTCGCCCCTTGGGTAGGAGAATCAGGAAGTGATGACTCCAACATGTAAAACTTTCGTTCATGGCGTAATATAACCCGAAGGTGCCTAAACCATTCCTAAAAGTTACTGCTAGTGAGGATATTGTCTTTATCCAGAATTGATCGCAGAGAAAAGGTGGTTGACAAGTTTTTCATTTTGATTCTACAAATTAAAAGAGCAGATTTATCAGTACTTTCTCGATTACATTTTATGAGAAATAATAAATTTTTATTAAGTCTCCCACTATTTTATCAAGTCCTAATGGCCCTCACCATTGAACTTGGAATGTCCAGTTGCTTTGAAATTCTAGTGGCAAGGATCCATATCCCCCTTCGCATAACCCCAACAAGGGTTGGTCAAGCTATTTGAAGGTATTTAGGTAGGAAGGTCTTTGCCAACTGTGAGCTTACAGTTCCTTGATCTGTTGAGTGGACTCCCCAATCCTGAAATCCTGACTTGGATTTCCTCAACACTTGCCTCCATTTTACAACAATTCTAGCAAGGGCTACTTCTCTTGATGTAAAATGTTTATGTCAACCTGAAACTTTCATAAGAGATTCCTTTATAAAAGTAAGTGTCCCAACAAGGGTTGATCAAACACATAGTTTTATTGAGTCTTATCCTTAATCAAGTAACAAAAGGCTTGGTCTGACTTAATATGGTATTTGATGGATTTTATTCTTTATGCATAGTTTTTCATTATCACGTGCTTGTTAATATTAAGTGATGCTTGCTTAAGTGATTAACCATATTCTGATAATGTTTACGCATAGTCTGGTTTTTATTTTATTCCATCTTTTCATGCTTGTTTATTTCATTAATTATGTGAACGCGAAAATACATACATAATAAACAAACCATGCAATCAGACATAAATAAAATAAGATGGAATGATCATGATCTTCTATTGGTTAGCTTATCTAGTAGTTTGATAAGCTAACCCTGACCTAGGGAAAAACACCTTGAACCGATGGTTCATGTTTTTTGTAGCTCCCACCTGACCACCTTTGCATCTTCTTGGGTTGGTTTCGCCTAAGCTTCGGATTTTGAACCGTCTTCACTGGTTTGAGAGATCCTCCATTACATGGGGTTTACATTAAAGAAACCATGGGCACGCAGGCCCCACATTTTATTGGAAGAAGGTTCAGAGGACAATGAATTTAAATTAAATAAATTTAAATGAAACCATACACACATACAAAGGGTATTTGGTCTAGCTCATGATCATCCATAGCATGCAATGACATTTACGCATATTTAGAATTCAAATTCTTTTAATCATTCTATTTATTCAAGATAAGTCGCGCTTGAATTCAATTAATTATAATCTTATAATTAATCAATTCTTTATATTAAAATCCTTTCTGAATTTCCTTGAGATTATTCTTATCCATATTCCTTATACAGGTATTTGTACTTTTCTAGGAAACCTGGTGAGATTCCATTTCTGGAAAGTACACGGTGTGTAGTTTATATTTACACGACGTTTATTTCTTTTCACCCTTTATCCAAAGTACACACCGGGGGCTTTGGCGTGTTTTCTATACTTTGGAAATTTTGGAGTACACGGCGTGTAGATTAATCTAACACGGCGTGTACTTCCTTGTTATGCGGTTACCAGCCTAGAAATCCCATGTACGCGGAACACGAATTCTCCTTGTACACGGTTTCACCTAGGCCAGATCAGACTACACGGCGTGTTGATTTAACATACATGCCGTGTATTCTGGTTCCACACGCCGTTCATTTCTGGTCAACATGAGGTAATAAATACTTAGGCATACTCAATTCACACGGTGTGGTTTGGCGGACCAGTACCAGTTCATCGAACCTAAGTACACGACGTATAGTCTTTACTACATGCTGTGTATTCTTATGTTGTATGGACAGAAAGAGAAGCTCCTTCGGATGAGTTCCTCGTTTTTAATTTAATCAAAATTAAAATTAAAAGTTCGTTTCTTTGATGTGAATCTAGAAACGAATGAGAATTAACAGATCTCGTTCATTCAGTTTTATAGAACGATTTATCTTGAATTGAATCAAATATAAATGCGTAAATTATCAACAAAAATTAAATAACTATAATCAATGTTGTGACCTCCCTCTGATACCAATTAAAGGTTTCGGGCGCAGCTGAAGGTCGTGGGTGGATGTGCCCACTTGGTTTTTTTTCATTAGCAATGATCAATCCGGGATCAATACGACGATAAACGCCAGTCTCCACGGATCGATTCAAAGAAATAGAAAAAGAAAAAGAAAGGTCCCGGAACCACAAAAGTGGATCGTCACGGGTTGATTATAATTAATTTAATTAATTGACAAGAGTTACCTTTTGGATGTTCTTTCTTCATTGATATTCTTGATCATGTTCTGATGTGATTTGTCATTGCATCGTAGAAGCCAAGTGTAGACTTCCTCTAGTGGTGATCCACACGTGCACCACATATCTCTAGACGTCGCCAAAGGAATCTCCAGGTGCTAGCATGGAGAAGCCTTTGCTTGTGTTGTTGGCCTTAGATTGTCTTGATCCGATGGAGGTGGATCTCTCTTGGTCTTGAGAGTGTTATTGGAGGATGGAGTTCTTTCAGTCTTGAGAGAATTCTCCAAAATTAGTGTGCACAACGATTCTCTCAGGAAAGGAGTTGGGGTTGTGAGGATATTTATAATTAGGTTTGAGGTTGTGAAGTTATGATAATAAATAAATGAATTAATAATTTTATTTATTTCATTAACTCTTTTGAAAAACCCCATGTAGAGTCATTAATTCCTTGACATGAGCCCACACTGATTATAATAAATATCATTTAATAAAATGACATTATTTCCTCAAAATCCCGACTGGAAAAACTACACAGCGTGTAATCATAAATACATAGCGTGTGCTTGTTTTTCATTGAAAACTACACAGCGTGTACATTCAATGTACATGGCATGTATATCTTGTTTTCATTTATTCATTTCCTTTTCAAAATGAAAACTACACGGTGTGTACATTTAATAATACATGACCTATACTTGTTTTCAAAATAAAAACTACATGGCGTGTAATCATTAATACACGACGTGTACTTGTTTTCATTTTATTCTTCCTCCAACATTAAAACGATTTAGGATTCCTTGAATAATTATTAAACCACATACGAGAATAATCTTTATTCTACTTGAGATACTTGAATACACTTAGTGTGTGACCCTCTAGGCCTCTTTCTCGTTGACATTAGGCGGGCTTGCCTAAAGTCTAAGATTACTGTCTAGCAACAGGTCAAGGCACCCAAGAGAAATAAGTTGATGCCACATTGAAGTGTCACCTCATACGAATGTTTACCGTGTAATTTAATCCCTTTTTCTCAATATCTCATCATGAAAGTTTCATGGAAGTATCATAAACCTATATGCTTGATCCGTCATTCTTTGACTACCTGAAATAAACTCTTCGTTTCACCATGGCCATGAAATTTCATGCACAGTTCTATTTAAATCAAAGGGCCGAGATATCAACTTCTATAAATGGAAGGGACAAATCCTTCCTCGACTTATCCATTAACAATATGTCATTCGTGATGCACCCAACATAACCTACTTCCTGCCAACTATCTTCATGATGGTTTTCGTTAGCAAATCTAAGTGCATGAGTCATAACATGAGTTAATGATAATCTTCCAGTCTAAGGACCATTACACACACTCGTAGATAGTAATGTTTGATGACACCAAGACATGTGGAATTAGTACTGGCGGGTCTGTTCTCATAATCTCCTATCTTGAAGATTACCAAGTGCGGACTCCATGAGAGAGAGTCTCGTCTTCTTACGAGTACTCACACATGACGGTCTGTATACTATGTGTCCTATCATAGTATGTCATCCAACCATAGAACTTTATTTAAGAATATTGTTATAGCATTTCAAGGTTCTTATCAAAGTGGGGATCTGCCATGACCTCATTAATGCAAAAAATATTCCAGGTCATTATTATATTATAGTCATGCAGAACAATGAACAATATATAATAAGTGTATATTCATGTAATCAAAGTACAAGCAGTTGGTTCTCAGGACACCAACTCTAACACTCTTATGAATCACGGTGTGACTTGGTTGCTCGAATACCCTCTGTTTTAGTGCATCCTTGACCAACCTCGCCTCTCGACTGAACATATTTTCCTTCTCATCGTAAATCAAGGTGGGGGTTCTGAGGCTTGTGGCTCTGATTTGTAATTGTCAACATAAAATTTGAATCAACAACAAGGGTTTCAATATTGACGATTTCTGGGGTTTTGTTTCAAATTTGTTCGAAGTTTGACCAGATCTCTCCTCGAGGATTTGTGAAAGCCGTAAGATCCAATTTTCCGTGAAAGCACATACTTTGTCAAAGCGGCATGCGGTGACCTGATCTTTTCACAAGCGTGAAGCCCGGTTACTGGTGATTTCTGATAGCGTTCCTCTATTTCTGCTTGTTGGGTTGAAATCTCAAAGGCTCTTGTTTTGGTGAAGTCTTTCTCGGGATGACTGCGGTGAAGGAATCATGATAGAGGTTTTCAATTCTTCTACTATTGATGGATATGCAACCTTGGGGAGGGTTGAACCTATGATCCATGTAGATGGATTTGGAAGTAGCCACTTTTTTCGTCAGGCTGTTCACGGTGACAAACTCAAGAAGGAATATCTGCACTTTCTAGTTTTTGTGGTCGGACATTTTCCCTCCTATTGAAAAATGGATCATGACCTGATTGGTCAATGGATAGGTCTCTCACTTTCTGAGAAGGATAAGGATCCAATAGCAGTGATAAATCAAGATGATGATTTCATAGAGTGGCAGATGGATCTTCTAATAGTCGGAAGGTTCATTTTCAAGAGATCCTTCAATCTGATCACCTTAAAGAACACTCTTCAAGCGGTGTGGCGCCTGGAGGATGGGGTAGATGTATGAGATGTTGGAGTAGGTCTCATGGTGTTTGATTTCTTTAATGATAAATATAAGAGGAAGGTTCTCCAAGTGAGGCCCTGGACGTTTGATAATCATATACTTCTAATGGAAGATCTGACAAAAGATGCAGACCTGCTAAATCTATCTTTTACCAAGTCCCCCTTTTGGATACGCCTTACAGGTATCCCATTTTGGGGAAGAATAGAGCATGTCCTCCGGGCTCTAGGGGACAATATCATATCTTTTATGCATTGGGATCGATTGGACCCCATCCTCTGGGGGTCTTATGTCAGGATCAGAGTTATGCTCGATATAGATGACCCGCTTGTTAGGGGAACCTTCCTCACAATAGGTGATACAAAGAAGTGTATTTCCTATGATTATGAGAGACTTCCTATATTTTATTACTTCTATGGATGAGTAGGTCATACTGAAAAAGATTGTGTGGCTAAGACAGAGGATGGGGACAATAATATTGTTATGCAATTTGGCCCCTGGCTACATACCAAAACCCAGGGGATACCTTATGTTCCAGAATCAAAAAGAGATAAAGATAGAAATAACTTAGCCAAATCTCATACAATGAATACTAAATGAGGTGAGAGAAATATCATAACATTGGGGCCACCACAAGTGAGTCCTCATCATAATGAGCACCCAAAGATAGTCGAACATGAGCAACCACCTACCATTTCACCACCAGAGGCCAGATGATCTATCAGGCCAGGAGATAGTACCCCCAAAAGTCAAATGATTATAAGTGGTGAAGGGATGTATGAAAAGACAACATGTATAACCTCTTTACCCCCTAGATTGATGCTAAAATGTTTTGATCCTCCAGATCCAAATAGTTCTCTATATGGGGTGCCCCCTTGGTACCCCTCAGAGGTTGGCGATGCAATGTTGGGCCACACGACACTAGGACCAAGGGTTCACAAGAAATGGAAGAGGAGAGCTAAAGGGGACACCCGGTCTGGAAGCCCTGAGGTAGTCCCCTATGGGACTAAGCAGAGTGTCATTTATTCTCTACCGGCGGAACTTCTCCCTAAGAGATGGAAAGTTGACAGGGACATATCACTTCTCGAAATTCTATAGGCGGAGATGGGAGATCCCCAACCCCTCCTAGGACAATGAAAATATTATGTTGTAACTGTCAGGGACTTGGAAACCCCCAAACAGTTTGAATTCTCCGATATTGGAGTAAAAAATACTACCCGACACGGTTTTTGAGTCTGAAACCATGTTAGAAAGAAATGATGATAGTCTCTTAAGTTCAAATATCGGCTTTAATAATGTGTTTCATTTCAGGAGACATGGGCATTTTGGGGGACTTTGTATGCTATGGAATAACGGGCTTGGCATTAAAATTTCAAATTTCTCTAAGAACCATATTACAGTGACGGTGGAGGCATCAGGATTTTCCTCCCAGTCTTTCATTGGATTTTAAGGGTGGATCGGAATGGAAGACAAAATAAAGTCATGGGAGTTGTTGAGGAGAATACTTGAATGTTTCCCTGGACCCCTTTTGGTGGGAGGTGACTTCAATGAGGTTATTTCCTTCTCTGAAAAGGAAGGAGGACAATGCCATAATAGAGAAGTTATTGAATAATTTAGGAGTGCCCTGGTGTTGAATTCCCTCCACGACCTCGAGTTATCTGGCCCTCATTTTATCTGGTATAGGGGCTGATATCTGGAAGGACGCATTGATGAGAGGTTGGATAGATATGTGGGGTCTGATGATTGGAAAGTCCATTTTTGTGACTTCTCTGTTTCTCATTTACCACCTGTGACATCTGACCACGCTCTAATTTTCCTCTCCACTATACTGAATGGGTAGAAAAGGAGAACCAAGTGTCCCTTTTATTTTGAAAGTATGTGGCTTCGGGATAAGAGATATGAAGAAGTGGTTCACTCCGCCTAGGAGGGGAATAACCGAAGCATCTTTTCTAATATCAACAATACAGTGCATTTGTCTACAGAGCTGGAGTGCGAAGACTTTTGGGGATATTGAAAAATGGTTCAATAATGCTGAGCGGTGCATTCAATTTTTGTATAATATGCTTGGGAGTGAGAAGGTGTTAAACGATATACGTGTTATGGAAAAAAAATCTGAATGTTGTGCTCAAGGATAAGGAATGTTTCTAGTTTCAAAGAGCTAGAGACTCCCACATAAGGTATGGGGATCAAAACACCACATATTTTCACCAATAGGAATCTGCGAGGAGAAGGAAAAATAATATCTCTCATCTTGAAGACTCGGAAGGCAGAATGAAGCAGAATGATGAATGCATTCAAGGCATTATTATGGAGTTTTTTGGTAGTCTCTTCAAGGATAATTGTGTGGAAATCACCTCATGTGTGACCAATTGTATCCCGAGGCTTGTTACGACAAATATGAATCGCATTCTAAAGATAGATATTGTAGATGAGAAAGTCTTCAAGGCTCTTCACCACATGCACCCTTCGAAAGTGCCCGGGCCAGACAGGTTTCATGAAATGTTCTTTAAAATATCCCGATACATTATTGGACCTAATGTTACCCATCCGATGAAGGATTTGTGGGATGGTAAGGCTTTATTTAAGGATATTAATGAAACCGTTATTACTCTTATTCTAAAAACTCAATTTCCTTGGAAAGTCATGGAATTCCGTCCCATCAGCCTATGTAATGTCATCTATAAAATTTTCTCCAAGATCCTAGTGGAAAGACTACGGAGGTTCCTCTTTCTCTTGGTGTTCGAGAAATAGAGTACCTTTGTCCCCTTGAGGTCCATCATTGATAATGCGGCCATTTATTATGAAAATTTCCACTATATGAAGACCCGATCCATGGAAAAGAAGGGGGAGATGGCTCTAAAACTTGACATAATGAAAGCCTATGATAAAGTGTAATGACCATTCCTGGAATTGGTTCTTACGAAGTTGGGGTTTGGGGATAAATGGAAACGTAATGTCATGAATTGTATCTATTTAGTAACATACAAGATCAATATCAATGGGTGACATTCAGAAAGTTTTACCCCCTCGAGAGGCTTATGGAAAGGTGACCCAATTTCTCGTTTCCTATTCATCCTTGTGGTGGATGTTTTCTCCCATTTTCTTATGGACTCATCAGGGCGAGGGGTCACCCATGGGGAAAAGGTATGCCGAAATGATCCCCCTATTTCTCATCTTTTCTTTGCAGATTATTTCCTTTTATTCTCACGGGCCACCCCATACGAATGTCATGCAATTTTGAAGACTATAAATCTTTATGAAAGGGAATCTAGGTAGGGTCTCAAGGCTCTAAAATTAGAGATGCCTTTCAGAAAAGGTGTTCCCTAGGAAAGAAATGAAGAGATTAAACATTTGTGTGGATTTCCTATGGTTGAGAAGCAACAGAAGTATCTGGGTCTCCCGACTTTGGTTGAGAGATCTAAGAAAAAAGTTTTTCCTCAATTTTGGATAAGGTGGATAGCCTGATCAGGGTTTGTTCTAGCAGAATGATTTCAAATCCTGGGAAAAAATTCTTGGTGAAATACATTTCCCATGCTACCCCATCATATGTGATGTCACTATTCAAATTCCTGAATACTCTTGTGGACCAGATTCACTCTCATCTTGCTAATTTCTTGTGGGGATATTCTAACGGTAAAAATAATACTCATTGGGTGGCGTGGGAGAAATTATGTATTTCCGAGTTTTGTGGTGGCCTTGGATTTAGGAACATGAAGTGGTTCAATGAATATCTACTAGCAAAGTAAGGATGACGTTTGTTGACCTGACCCTCAAGCCTTTTTGCTAAAGTTTTCCAGGCAAAGTACTTTACCCATTCAGATCTCTTTCATTCTAATCTAGGGACGCGACCTAGCTACATGTGGAGGAGTATCTGGGGTACAATCCCACTTATCTCTAAAGGTTGTGTTTGGATGATTGTTGATGGAGGCTCAGTTAATGTGTAGAATGATCCTTGGATTCCAAAGGGGAATCTTATGAGAGTCACTTCAACAAACTGTTTTGGTTCATGAAGATGATAGAATCTGAGACCTCATTGACGATTCTCTTGAGGTCTGGGACTGAGAAAAACTTAACTTCTGGTTTAATGATATCAATTGAAAGCATATTCTTAGCATTCCACTTGTGTAGGGAATGGGCTATGATCAAATATGCTATAATGGAGAAGCTGTAGGGAAGTATTCAGTTCACTCAAGGTACAATACGATTGTTTGAGATTATTCTCAGGCTCTTCTAGAGGACAGGTGGAAGAAGTTACAGGCTTTGGCTATCCCACCTAAAGTGGAATTCTTCTAGTGGCATATCTGTTCAGGTGTTTTTCCTACTCACGATCTTTTAGCAAGGCGCCATATGGTTGAAGATAACCTGTGCCCGTCGTGTTCTCTTCACTCTGAAACACCGCTGCATGCAATAATGTTCTGTCGTGATGTGATAGGGGTGCGAAATAAATGGTCCTTGGGGTTTCCAAAATTTTTTCAGCCTTCCTTAAGTTTAGACCATAACTTTTATGGATGGGTGGATGCCTTAGATTCAAACATAACCAGGAAGATCTATATGCTGGCATGGTTAGTGTGGACTAGAATGAATGAGTGGATCTTTCAGAAGAAATCGACTATTGAATAGATTTGGGTTGAAAGGGATTCAGAATGGATTGAATTCTAGTTGGATTCTGATGAGGATCAATCCTCAGCCCGTCCACAGCATGATCCACCGATCTGGAATCCCCCTCTAGAGGATTTCATAAAGATTATCTCAGATGTAGGAGTGTCTAATAGAGAAAAGACTGGAGTGGGGCTTATTGCAAAGCAAAGTGATGACCGAATGGTGGCAGATCGTTGTATGAATGTCTAGTTCGAATGGAGTCCTGTCATTGCAGAGGCGTATTCTCTTTTGCAAGGGATCCTCTTGGCTCAGGAAAAAGGATAGACTAAGGTGGTGCTGGAGTCAGATTGACTAGTTATTATCAGTAATTTGGAAAATAAAGAGGAGGATTCCCAACTTTTTGGGCTGATTCTGAGGAAAAGTTGGGCTATTGCTGTGTCTTTTTCTGCTTGTAAGTTTTCCTTCATTGGACACAAGGGCAATGTTGCTGTTCACCGATTGGCGGGGTTTGGGTTGCATCAGGGCTTCCACTACTGGGATGATTCTTTCCCTAATTGGTTTGGTCTGTCTGATTTGATTGAACAATACTATGATTCTTGGGTTTTTCTTCAAAAAAATAAAATAAATAAAACATAAATATAATACAATAATGAATATTTGAGTTCATGACATGGGTTTTGAATGAAATAGTTACTTTTAAATGAAAATATGCACTTTTAGTTACACCAACCACACCATGTTTTTTATTGACATGTGATTAATTCTTACACATAAAAAATGAATCACAAATATTTTTCCAAAAGTATCATGAAAATTTGAGCATGTTTTCTTAGGTTTAAGTATGTGACGTGTGTTTTGAACTAAAATGTCACTTTTAAATTGAAAATATTCACTTTCAATCATATCGGTCACACAATGAGTCAGATTGATGTGAAGTTAATTCCTACACATAACAAATGAATTATCAATCTTTATTCTAAAGTGTCAATACAATTCAAGATCATTTTCTCAATTTTGAGTATGTGACGTGCATTGTGAAGTAAAATGTCACTTTTAAACTAAAAACACATGCTTTGAGTCATACTCACCACACCATATATCATATTGATGTGTGGTTGATTTCTACACATCACAAATGAATTATGAATCATTATTATAAAATATTATGACAATACAAGAATGTTTGTTTAGTTTTGAGTATGTGACATGTGTTTTGAACTAAAATGTCACTTTTAAAAGAAAACAGGAGATTTCAGTCATACCACCCACACAAACATCAGATTGATGTGTGGTTAACTCCTACACATCACAAATGAATTATCAATCATTTCTCTAAAGTATCAAGACAATTCAAGTTCATTTATTCATCTTTGAGTATGCAATGCATGTTTTGAGTTAAAATGCCAATTTTAAACTGAAATCATGTACTTTATATCATAAAGGTTCTCATTGTGAGTCAAATTGACATGAGGTTAATCCCTACATCTCAAAAATGAATAACTAATCATTTTCCTAGAGCATCATGACAATATAAGCATGTTTTTTTCGATTTTGACTATATGATGCATGTTTTTCAACTAAAATGAAACTTTTAAATTGAAAATAAAAAATTGGTATAAAACTTTTCATTCAAAACTATTATTTTAATTTTTAATGAATTAAATATTATGATTCATATGAAAATATTAGAATCACATAAAACTAAAATATATGTCACCAATAATGATACTCAATGATTGAAAAGTTAACTAAATAAGTAGTCAATAAACCACCTCTTTCTGATCTCTATGAAATAAAAAGAAATTAAAAATGTGATAGGAAAACACATCTTCATGATGTATATAAAAATTATGACATCATGTAAGTTTCCTAATCACTCTGAAACAAATAGATTTCCTCTTTTGAATATGTGGATTGTCAACAATCTTGGTAGTACTGGAAAAATTATAGATAAATAAATTTTTAATAAATATTTTAAATTAAATTGTAATTATGTTTGGAAATACTTCTTTAGAGATGTCAGTTTGTGGATAGAATATGATATCTTTTAAAAATTTACAAATGTAATAACCACAATCGATGTGATTATGTTTTTTTGGGCACTGTGGAAACATTAAGAAAAATAATTAATTTGTTTTGATATATGTTTTGATAGTGAAATATTAATATATACACTCTAATAATTATCTAATAATAAAAATCTATAGGTTTTCTGTACACATTTTCTATACTCATACAATGGTTTTGATGATAAATAAATATCGCCATATCATAATAAAATGCTTGTGATAACATAATATAAAACATATAATTTGATGTTTATTTGTAAAATGTTGAATGCAGTGTATTAAAAATTCACAATGGACATCATGTGTAGTCAATTTATTAGATATACATGCATTTGATCTAAGAAAAAATATTTTTTGAGTATCCAAATTGATCACAACAAGCATACAGTGATTCCTAAAAAAAGGAATAATCAACAAAAACAAACGAAAATATATTTTATACAATTATAGTGTAGAATTTTACCCCTGCATTGTAGGTATTAAGAAGAACCTGGCATCTATTACATTCTTTTAAAATACCACAACTACTTGGTGTTCCCTTACTAAAATTTCATATACTTCCATTGATCTTTTTCTATAGAAGTTACATGAAGACTAACAAATCCAAAAATTTCTTTGCAAGGTCTCCCCTTTACATTAGCGTGATATAAATGACTATAAAATATTAATAATATTAAACAATAATAAACATAGTAGAACAATTTTTAGAAAAATAAATTATGAAAATATACCTCATATATACATTAAAAATTGAGGCTCCTGACCATTCATTATTGAGAATTTCATTTACATTCTCAATACCAATCATGTCAGTAGCGACCTCTCCATACATTTGTTCTTCATATTCAAGGTAGGTTATAATTCTATCCTGGAATGTTATATCTATATGAACTTGTAATTTTAATAAATATGGTAGTGAAATTGGTGGGGGTAAAGATATTATCAACATTTACTTTCAATCAATCTGTTGATCCTTTATATTTTCTTGACATGACCTTCCGTTTCCGCTTTTGTTTCTCCTTATATAATGAAATACCTTGGGTCAAACATTTTTTCATTAACTTTATGAAGTTTTTCATATAAATTAAATTGGAAATGACATACCTCATTATCATCACACATCTTTATAAAATTACATGTTCATGCTATGAAAGTTCTAATGGAAAGTTTGACTGTGTGAAAATTAAGATCATCAAGGGGAACACGTAGCTCGGTGCTCGACTAGTGAGCTACATGAATCCCTACTCTCACAAGATCTTTTATAAGTTTTTTATTATGTAGAATATCTTCTTTGATATTGTACATTTTCCCTCTTTTAAAAAGGTGATGAGTGGGTTCTGATAGATATTAATCAAAATCAATTTCACCCTGTAGAATTTTAGTACAAGAAAGGTATAAATAGTTTTTGATTCAAAATTAATAGAAATTATTATGAAAAAATTAATTAACTCAGGTAAGGCAGTCCTTTGAGGGGAATGTATAGCATCAAAACTGGGGGGGGGGGGGGGTGGGGGTGGCTCTTCATTTTGTGGTTTTAGATATGTTGATTCTTTTCATTGATGATTTTAATGAAATTGGTTTATTGCATAAACTTTCCAACGAAAGTTTTCCATTAAAATGTCTATCTATGCTTGTATATTTTTCATTTTATCATTCACATCCACCCATGTCTTTTCTTTCTCAAATTATTCTTATGGTGATAATCTAAAACTTTCAATTATAAGATGGCCATATAGTTATAGATTATTTAAATCCACTAAAAGTACTCATTCATCAGCAAAAATAAAAGACGATTATTGTGTCTAAACCTGAAAAAATATAGGAAAATAACTAACTATTTTTATGTAATACTAGTTTAAAGTAGAACAAATTCCTATCATGTAATACTTTCATATTGTTCCCATACTTTTTATGTGTTTTCATATACTATTTTACCATTTTATTTAAATGAACCTCCTTCCATAACACATGATGTGGGATAGATGTGGCTTGGGATTTCGATTCACCAATCTGTATATAAAAAAGGAGCATAGTTATTTCATTATTTCACATCACATAAAATTTTTACTATAGATTTCAAATACATACCTTTTTCTGTTCAAGTGAAGTGTACCCCATCCTTGATTTACAATAGGGGTATATCAGTTTTGATACACATTGTTTATTTTCTATTATTATTTTCCATTTCATAAATTAACATTTCTAAATCAAAGTGACTAATACACGCAATTTAAAATAAAATAATACCAATTACAATGTACCTTAAATCATTCCTCCTTCTGATGGCCAATGAAATCATCTTAGGTTTCTTAGTTTATGATGATTATAGATATAATTAGTGGGTAGGTATAACGACCCAATGTTTTATTAATGGAAATCCCCTTCTTATAATTATGACATATAATCAATGAAATCATAACACAATAAACTACTAAGTACTATGTGACCTTTAAACATAATATTGTCACTTCTGTGATTTGAATTTAGAAAATCTAACATACACAGTTGTGTTTAGGGTGATTTTTGGGGTCTAATAGAACAAACTTAATTTTTAGTGAATAGTAACCTACCCTCATGAATAGTAACCTACCATTATGAATAGTAATATGACCTTTATGAACAATAAATCATATAAAAGAATAGTAACCTCCCCCATGAATGTATAAATAAAATTTAGGAATCTTATAAGTGACAATATGACCATAGTAAAAATATTGGTATTTTTTTAAGTCATAAATAATTATTACAATTAATTAATTAATTTAAAAGAAAATTTATTTCCCTAAAAGGTGATCATAAATTAAAAATTTTATATCTTATGGTTTTAAGATAATTTTATAAGACCTTATGTAATTTCTGTAAGCATTATAAAATTAGTTATAGTTTTAAAATTCGTATTTTTTAAGTAAATTATGATTTTAATTAAAAATTAAATTAATTATATTTAGAAAATTATTTTTAAAAAAATGGAGTTCATTTTTGGATTCTACATGTAGAAAAATGGTTAGGTTGAATTTTTGGGATTTTTCTAAAATACTTGAATTTTTGATGAATAGTAAAATGCATTAATTTACTGTATATATACATTATATGTTAAATAAACTATTTATTGAGTCATGGATGATGTAAGAATCTTGGTTTTGAACTCATATGCTCATATTACTATTTTTGGTCACAAGAATCATCACTATTTTTTGTCTTATGGAAAAATAATAAAGTAATGATTAAAATATTAAAAAAACCCTCCTCCCCTCCACTATAAAAACCACCCACACTCCCCTCTTGAATTCACTCCTCTAAAGCCTTGTACCTTCTCAAAATTATTCCCAAATATCTCCCCAAGATCCCCCCCCACATCCATAAGCCCTTTTCTCCTCAAAATACCAAATCCTCTCCCCTTAAGAGGCTCTCATGGAAGATTAAATCAAGAGGTAAATTCATCTTTTCTTTTCTTTCATTTTCTTTTCATGTTACTTTTTTCTATTTTCTTTCCTAACCTATGCTCATACAAATGGTATGAAAAATCCATCATCTCTCCTTTCCCCTTATTTTATACAAAATAAATGAAAACACCATCTGATATGTGTGAATTGACCACATTCAAGGATGACGAGTTATCAATTTCTATTACCATATTCAATTATGGCCATGAAACCATTTTTACGGTTGAAAACAACTATTAAATATGTATTTTATCTTATTTTATGTTCTATAATCCTGTTGGTCACATGATGTAAAATAATAATACAAAACAAGTTAATTATGAGCAAAATCACCAAATTAATCCAAGCATTTATCATTAATATTTTATATAATGATTCACCTTCAATAAAAATAACCAAATGAATTTTATAACCATTTAATTTTATGTATGTTCAATAATTTAATATAACTTAAATTATATACTACCTTTCTCATCATACATGTTTATATGAACATGAATATAAGTGAACCGATCATTAAAACCAAGGAAGCAAACGCTCCCAAACAATGAAATTGAACCTCTTAACTCATAAAAAAGGGAATGGATGAACTTAATAAGGTTATAATGAATCAATAACATGTATTTTAGGTTCTTTAATTATTAATTAATGAACCCATTTTGATTATTCAGGTCATTGAGATCAAGTGAAGAACACCATCAGACTTAAGTTAATAGATCCTCTCTTTCTCACATTTATTCAAGAATCTCCTCTATGTTATGTCCTTATATGTGTAGTTACTAATGACGGGGTATGATTTATCACCTCACACATAATTCACTCATGATGTATAATAGAAGATAAACCCATTTCTCTCTTATCAATCCCTCCTAAGTACACTCAGTAACATACCAATATTACGTAAGGAAATATACCCGAACCTCCATTATTCCTTCGGGTTATTATTACTCTCTTTTTACCCAAATGAAATTCTATATTCTATTTATGTACATATTATAATTTATATTTATATGTCCAAACATGTACCAAGATCTATTAATAATTCTCTTTTGGGGATACACATGATTTTAAGTGATTCCCTCCCCGATACATCCTGATGAGCAAACCCATTTTAAGGGAACTTCCTGAATTCTTACCCAATTTCAAGTACACTCTATAATATGTTTTAATCCACCATTATTTTTATTAAATCAGAATTTTTATTATGAAAAACTTCTTGTTTCACTTCTGGTTTTATAAAAAATATTATTCCCTTTTCAATTTTAAAGACTCTTTAGTATTTTCCTTAAAACCACACTAAAATGTTTTAATACTAAAATTTCTTAAATACTCTTATTAAATGTTGTCACTTATGTTTGAAATCACTTACCATGATATTTGGATATTTTACCTCATCAATTTACATGTATTTTTTAATTACTTTCTTTCATGAACACTTGTATGATACACCCATCTATTATGTTTTATGACATGATTATGATACCCATTTCTTTCTATGGGTACCCTTATGTTTATGTATGATTGATTATGCATGATTATTAATGTGGAAAAAATATTCATGAACATGTTAATATGGGTTAACCTAGATAGTGATCCAATGAATTGGGTAAATTTGAGTCTCATGAGATGTTATGTGCAACATTCTTGGCAGTTAGCCTTGACTTATGCTACCACGTGAAACAGTCTTGGTGGTTAACCTTAACTTGTGCTCCTATATGTGCAATGATCCTTGAATTGTGCTAAATTCATGTTTTATGTTACTTCCACATTCTTATGATTCAATGTTTATATGATCCCATGTTTATATGTTACGATTCTATATACCATTTTATATTTTTATGTCATGATCTCTAACTCATGTGCTAAAGCCTTATTCTTATGTTTATTACCTTTCTAGGATTTTAGCTCATCCCTTCGTTCACGTGATCCCTAGGGTACCCTATGTAGATGTAAGGTCTCAAAGGAAGTTAGGAACTGTTTATAAAGATTAAATAAATAAGTGTTTTTATTCCTATGTTTTAAGTTTTATTTACCTAGTCTTCCAAGACACTAGAATTTATGATCCTTGGCTTGTAATATGATGTTTTATTATGATTAAAATCATGTAATGTTATGTGTAAAAGGATAGGGTCAGTATAGTGGGGTTTTAATTTCCCCTTAGCATCCTTAAAATGATTCTTCATAAGAAGTGTTTGAAATTATTAACCAGCCTTTCTAGTGATCATTATTATAAATTTCATCCAATAATACTATAATATAAATGTACCTTATAAGAGATAATGAATATAAATTCAATGTTTTATTATTTTATTTTTTAGTGAAATAGATAAATTATATCATAATTTCATCCTAATGTATTCCCAAATTACCTCCTTTAATGTATACACAACATTTTACCACATATCTATATCAATTTTCACATGTCTTCAAGTATTGACCCCAATATAACTAATGAAAGTGGACTTTTTGGGGTCAATAGGTTGTCCATGTGTATTCCATTAAACCTTGAATTTTTGAATTTCACTTATTTTCTTAATAATTTTTACCAATGATTCTTCAATACACCACTCCTGTCTTTTTTAATCATATTGAATTTTCCAACTAGCTCACTTTCAGGTTGTTTCTTACCTCTAGAACGTTGTTCACCTTATAAAATTTTCTCAATTTTAATATCACCACTATGTTATTCTTCGAGATTAGTATCATCAGTAGGAATAGAAAATATTATCTACACAATTATTTAAACATTTAATTTAACATAAATACAATAGTGAACACATTATTATTAGGAAAACCATTATATATATAAAAAAATTAATATGAGACATTTGACCTATTCATTAAAGTATTTTTTTAAAATTTGAAGGATTTGGACTCACTATCAAGTATCCAAATACTCCCCTCATAGTCCCCTATTACATATAAGAAACTATCTATATTGGGGCCACCATGAAACGATTGTAATGTCTTAATGATAGGGTTATCCTCAATGTAATTTTCATTTGACCATGTAATTGTTTTGGTAAATAACATAAAAATTGGACAATTTGTGTTTGTAGGATCTGAGGCATAAAATAATTGTACTTATCATGATTCCATTATGAATGGCTCATCCTTGTACCCTTCCTTACTAATATTCACTTTCACTTTTATCAATTTTAACTTCAATCTTGCCATTAACCCATTTCCATTGAAAAATCAACACTTGAAATGTTATATAATCCAATTCCCATATTTTTTATTGATATAAAAGTATGAAATATTAATGTAAATTGTATTTATGTCCTTGGTACTAAATACATGAATATCTTCTCCCACAAGAGTATCTCCACTATTTTTCATCATAATACATTCATCCTATTCCATTGTATAAAACATATAACTATTAATTACAAAAATATTTTAAGATTATAAATTTATACTTTTTCCCATATATAGCTATAAAATTCATTCTAAAATTTAATTATAATTCTTTGATAACTCCTTAAAATTATAGCCTCAAAACTGTAACATCCCATTACCTTCTTTCATGTACTATTTAACTATTTTTCCCCATTTTTTTGGGTGCATTTTGAGCCTTTTAGGGATGAAGATATTTTTTTTGGAGAAAATGGCCTAAAGTTCGGGGATGTATGTTTTTTTGGAGTTAATGGAATTCATGTATAAATGTTCCAGTAGAAGTTGGGCCATGGTGTAAGGTCTACAACACAAAGAGTCCCAACTACACTATGAATCATCAGGCTACAACACAAGGGAGCTTGAGGTTGGAAAAGGATTTGGAATAGGCTTTTGGATGCAACTTATAGACACAGGGGCTAGTTTTGCAGAGCCACTACCAATTCCAGCATAGCTGCACTGTAAAGGGAAGGTTTTTCCATGGAGACATAATTGGTTCATTTCAATGATACTACCTATTTGGACATAACTGCAGCATGGTACTTATGTTGTTCCATATATTTCCCCCCAATTAAGAAGATATAGGTGATCTCTATAGTGTATTTTCAGGGGGTCGATTGACTTGGGGTGGCTGCAGTGTGGTCTGAGGAGGCTACACTATAGTCTGACTATTTTCATCCTTTCCACACCGTGGCCATAGGGGATGTGGTATGGTCTATGTTTTTATAGACTTAAATTCCAGGATCCCCATTTTATATTAATTTTTCACCCAATCGAATCTCATTTCAACCTTTTTTCTCTTGAAGGCTTTTTATAGGTCTTTTAACTTCTCTGAAATCCTTTATTCTTGTATCAAAGCTCTAGTAGAAGTGTTTGATTACTCTTCGGTAAGCTATCTATCATCATTTTGGTTTTCCTTATTTTATTCTCTCTTCACCCTTGAGAGTCACGAATCATCATGTTTATGATGGATCAGATCCATGTTTTGATGGATGGTGTTTATAGGGTTTCCTCTTGATCTTTTGTGCCTTCGAATCTTCATTGGTGTTCTTGTTTTGGGTGTTTGACCATTTGATCATTGATTAAAGGTAGGTGGTTATGTAAAATTTCTTTCACACAATTGAAACCTTGATTGCCTATTTTATTCAAAGTTCATTTAAAACTGATTTCATATGATTTGAATTAAAGTGGATTTGATGTATTATTTCATTGGAATGTGTTTGTGAAATAAAAAACCTTATTTTGGGTGGGTTTGAGACATGGGATGATTTTAGAAAAGATGGACTTTAATGGGAATTTTTTGTTTAAATTATTTTCCTTGATTTGATAAAAAATGGATTTAAATGAAATATTATTTGAATAGGTCATGAATTGGATGAAAAACTATGATTTGGTTTTGGAATGAAAATCATGTTGAAAACTAAAACTGGAAAATTGAAATGTGAAATATGAAATTATTGGTTTTCCCACATTTGATTGATTGTTTGATTTGAAGCACATGTAGTCTGAGTATTTAGTGTTAATTAGGAGAAGCATGCTATGATCCGAATCCTAATGCTGGATTGATGATTACAACACTGAAATAAACACACTATGACATGATTTTTTCCCTACTGGGAGTTGAGTCCCGATGGCCTGAGTTATGGGACATGTGCACACATTGATCCAAGATCACTGATGATTAGTGTGAGGACTATATTACCAGAAACTAACATTCTTTAGAGCCTTGATACATAGTACTATGATGTACTCAATTTTATGATTACATGACATTGATTTGTGGAACTGTTTTATTCATGCCAACTGGTTTATACAAGTGTTCTATATAAAATGTTCATTTTAGACCATTTTGAAATATATTCCATCTATTTTGATTATGAAATCATGTTTTGTTGAAAGTATGTGAATTCCATGCCATACATAGTTTTATTTAAATTGAAAGAATATTTTGTTTAATTGTTATGGAATTGATCACGAGACACTTAGTGAGACTCTACTGTGATTTATAGATCACACCCCACCTTTTCCTTTAAGATCTTATAGATTATCTTATGCTAGATGTGAAAAAAGAAAAATAGCCACTTGGAGGTGGTGGATGTTCTTAATCCTTGGGAACTGGAGTGATAAAGGTGACTGATGGAGATGTGATCCACTTATTGAATGGGTTTTTTATGAGTTTTTATCTTGGTATTCATTGTGTCTTTTGATGATGTACTATTTGGGTACTATTTTAACCATTTGATTCTGGTACTTTCTCTCTTTGGACTATTTATCATACTAACTTATATCTTTTATCTTCCACTATTATATGGAAAAACTATTTCCTTGTGATTATTGTATGAATCCAGGTGTTAGTTGCCAACCTGTGGGTATTTAGAATTCCCTTAGGAATATTTCATAGATGGTATGGGTATTAGGGTATTGGGGTATCTGGGATGGTTCATGAAAAATTGGAATTAGAGGTGTAGGTTTCACATATTTCCTTGTTGTTAGTATGAAATTTGGTTGTCCTAGTAGACAAGAGATATAATTTATGGGACTTAGGAGGTACCTATGAGCGAGTTTCTAACCATCTCTCATCGTAGCAAGTCTTATGTCACATGGGTGTTTAAGAAAAGTGCCTTGAGGAATTTTTTGATATATTTTATAGACTTTTACCTGAGTTTTATATAAGCATATTAAAACCCCAATATTGAATTATTCTTGATAGAATTGATATTATTGTGACTCTTATTTGAGTTTATGATTAGTGTATCCTTACTGATGTTTAAAATTTAGTCTTTTGATGTTGTGTAGCATCATTCCTTTGAGAATTCATTTGAATAGGCCATAGGAGGAATCTATAACGACCCATACTTTACATACATTGTTAATACTTCAAAATTGAAGCACACTTATTACAACATATGACAAAACCACAAAGGACCGTATAGGTATAGTGTCTTTAGAAACTGGGAAACATAAACAACTGGTTCATAAATCTTCTACAGTGTCTCCCATTTATTTCATCATATCTAGGGTCCCTTTTAGCATATTCTACTTAATATCCATCTTCCTGACCTGGGGAAAAGAAAACATAAAAGGGTGAGCTCAAATGCTCAGCAAGGGCAAATAAAGGAAATAAAAATCATATCATATCTTTTTGAAAATCAAAACCTGCAAAAGAGATCATAATATCTTATCATGGAATAATTCATAGAAGTGAAAATGAGATCCCCATAATCATAACATAAAACTTGAAACTTTGTGTCATGCACACATAATCATGGAAAATCATTTCTTGTTAGTCATGACTCATTGCCAAGACTATCTTAGTGGACAAAGTCCCTTTCTGAACCGAGTTCACTCCTCGTTTCAGTCCTGTATCACTGAACCGAAATAACCTTCCGTTCCAGCCATGTCTATCTCATGAGATATAAAATCATTACCCAATGCATTGGAGGGAGATATAGGTCCCACCCATCTTATAATGAATCCTTTCTTATGTGTGCCACATAATCATACATCATCGCATAACACATATAACAAAAATGGGATTCTTGAAACATCATGACATCATAAATCAATTCATATAAGATAAAGGAATTCATAAACATAATTCCATCACAACATAGTCAAATCAATGTAAAAATATGGATAGAAACAGAACCCTTTATTATCTTAGATGGAAAATAATTTTGATAAAACACTTGAATTGAATTCTTGAGGAAAATATCCTTTCTTCTTCAAAAACATTTTTCCTTTCATAACATGTCATACAACTTTAAAATAAAAGAAGTTGATTAAAAATAAACTTGAAAACTTGTAAAGTAAGCTTCTTGGAAATAATGTTTTAAAAATCCATTCAAGCCGTATAAGTTAAAAAAAACATTCTTCGTACTTTTGTCGGAAAAGTCAAAAAGTACCTCGTACGGAAAAACGACAAAAGATTCCTTTCATATTCTTTACTAAAAACTCACCTAAGGGTAAAATTGGATTTAAACTATTGCAAGTGGATGGAAACAATATTACATATTGAGGGAACATGGATGTGGATGATAAAATACACCCCAGTAAATACTTACGAATAAACAATCTCAGATAAAAATGAGATTGTGATATTTCCCTTACCTTAGGTCCGATTTGCTTTGTTCGTGTCCGAAGCTCCTGTATAATGGTTTAAATAATGTTATTGACTTATTCCAGAATAATAAATATTGATATGATATCATATATGGTCATATTATTAGCTTCTTGTTAGTAATATTTCATTGTTACTTGTTACCCGGGTCTTTATAACTTTTTGTTCTTATGCGTGTTTTGTTGAATAAATTCTTATTCTTATCTTTAGGTTATAGATAATTCATTTCCAGAATGGTATTAGTGTAGTATATACCATATTCATTCATTCAATTCATTTATATAATTATTATGAAATGAAGATCATGTAGAACGAGTCGCATCACATCGTGGAGACGGTATTCCGTACGTACGCACGAGTGATGATATCGTTCCTATGATCGTGGAATTGTATTGGAGTATATATATATATTATTTCAGTATCAATATTACTTAATAATAATCATATATAGTTACTCATTACACCATTATACCCATCCTTGTAAGGTGATGGTGGAAAATAGATTACACCACGGCGTGGAGACGGTATTCCGTACGTACGCACGCGCGGTGATTTCATTTTTCCGTAGGATGGATAGAAGGTGAATTAGGGTTGTTTCATATTTATAATAACATATCAGTATGTAAGTAATACTGATGTTATTACTTTATCATGAAACAACTAAATAAGAATAAGTTGAAGAAGAAAGAAATTGAAAAGATCGGTAATGGATATTACCTCTTCTTTGGAACGCCTCTTTGAATCCTCCACTTAAGGAACTAAGATTGGTCTTTGGAAAAGACCAGGACCTCTAGGATTATTCTAGGGAAGTGGAGAGGAGAAAATGGCAGGGGTTGGCCGAGCTTGAGTGCTCAAATTGGTGTGAGGAGGAGGGGGAGGAGGTGCCCTTTTATAAGGGAGGAGAGGGGCACCTTAGGAATATCTCAAAATATTATTTTATATTAAAGTCAAAATCAGTTTATAATGGTTCCAAAGGGTCTTATTTCGAAGCTAAAGTGGGGATGGGTCGAAATCCTATCAACCAATAGGATTTATACAAGTTTAGGGTATTATTTTAACCTTATCAATTAGATTTAACTCTAAGTTAATTAATTTAACTTTTACCGTGTCTTTTTGTTTTCTTTCACTATATGGTTAATACACTTACTATAACATGCCAAACGAACCCCAAATTGTTTATTATTAATATATATATCCTTATATAAGTCAGTTGGCCGAACCTTAGATTTTTAGGAAAATAACAATTAATAATATAATATTTGATTTAAAAACTATTTTGTGTCAATTTTGACACTATTTGATATATGATTTTTTTGAAAGTCATAACAGAATTATATGTTCGAACCAAGTTGATTAAATCAACATTAATATATCATAGTAACCTAGAAAATTAGTGTAATTCATAAAAAGTCTTAAATTACATTTATTTTTGTATTTATATTATCAATTTTGTCAATATTTCATTAATAAGATAATTACTGCATCATCTTTGTGTCATAAATAAATTAAATTATTTGATGTCTAAAAATTACAAATAAAATACCATCATGTAGTAAATCTTTTTATCTTTCTAATTAATATTTACAATCGAATTTATCTTATGTATAACCCCATATTAAAAATGATTTACTTATTAAACTTTGATTTTAACTATTTTAACCCTTCTTTAAATAAATTAATAATAAATGTCCTAATCTAATCCAAGTGGGCCTAAATGGTCATATTTTATTCCTAAGTTTGTTTTTGGTCGAATTACACTTGTCCAATAGAATTAGGACATGTGTTAGGGTAATATTGATATCATATTTACCCTTAGTTACCCTATTTACTATTAACCGCGGTAAAAATCGTAAAAAGTTACTATTTACCAAAAAATTATTTTTATCTCATTGAACCACATTTTACTTACTGATATCAACCGTGTCTGTCGGATTTTCGAAATTCCATTCACAGAAGCGGTAAAATTAAGTTTTATGCAAAATTCAGTTTTTAACCTACCACTTAGTGGTTTCACTATTCATCAAAAATTGAAAGTTTTCAGAAAAATACCAAAATTTCACCCTAGGCTAATTTCGATATTCTGAGTCCAAAAATGAAGTCCATTTTGAAAAATAAAATTTCAAAAAGTGGTTATTACTATTCATAACGGCTAGTTTTAATAGCATATTGTTGTTTAGTGAAACTCGGTATTGCGTACGACGCAAGCTATCGAGGAAGGTCGCGATTGCGTGTAAAGCAAGCCAAGCAAGTGTTGTGTAGAAAAAGATTCCTTTGATGATTTATATAACATAAAAGTCTCGGGTGTTACATTCTACCCCCCTTAAAAAGAATTTCGCCCTCGAAATTCATCACTTTGCAACAAACAGATGAGGATACTTCTCCCTCATCATATCCTCAAGCTCCCATGTAGATTCTTCAAGTTGGTGGTTCCTCCATAAAACTTTCACCAAGCGAGTGGTCTTGTTTCGTAGGACTTTTTCGCTACGATCCAGAATCTCTATCGGCTGTTCTTCATAAGAAAGATCTTGCTCCAGCGGTACAACTTCTGAGCTGAGTACATGTGAAGGATCTGGTATGTACTTTCTCAGGAGAGATACGTGGAACACATCGTGAACTTGAGAGAGATTCGGTGGAAGCGCCAATCGGTAAGCTACCTTCCCAACACGATCCAGTATTTCAAAAGGACCGATATATCTAGGGCTCAACTTCCCCTTCTTTCCAAATCTCATAACCCTCTTCCAGGGAGATATTCGTAAGAACACTTTATCGCCCACTTCAAACTCTAGGTCTTTTCTTCGGTTGTCGGCATAACTTTTCTGTCGACTCTGAGCTGCTCTTATGTGTTGTTGAATAGATCTAACCTTTTCTGCCATTTCATCAACGAGATCAGGTCCTAATAGCTTTCTTTCCCCAACTTCATCCCAGCAAGTTGGAGTCCTGCATTTCTTTCCATAGAGAGCTTCATAAGGAGCCATATGAATACTGGAGTGAAAGCTATTATTATAAGAAAATTCCACCAAAGGTAGGTGTTGATCCCAACCTCCTTTGAAATCCATAGAGCAAGCTCTCAACATATCTTCTAGGGTTTGAATTGTTCTCTCAGACTGACCGTCTGTCTGGGGATGATAAGCAGTGCTGAAACTCAACTCTGTATCCAGAGTATGCTGAAGACTTCGCCAGAACTTCGAGGTAAATCTCGGATCTCGATCAGATATAATAGAAAGTGGTACTCCATGCAATCTTACCACTTCCTTTACATATATCCTGGCAAGCTGATCTAGAGAGAAATCCTCTCTAATAGCAATGAAGTGTGCAGACTTTGTAAGACGATCAACTATGACCCAGATAGCATTATTGCCTTTGGATGTTTTAGGAAGTCCTGTGACAAAGTCCATAGTGATGTTTTCCCATTTCCATTCGGGTATGGGTAATGGTTGTAACATCCCCTTAGACTTCTGTCTCTCAGCTTTAACTTGTTGACAAACCAAGCATCGAGAGACATATTCAGCAACATCTCTTTTCATGCCATCCCACCAGAAGTACTCTTTCAGGTCCCTATACATCTTCGTGCTTCCAGGATGAATAGAGAATGAAGAACTATGAGCCTCATCCAGCGGCTCTTTCTTTAATTCGGGGATGGGAGGAACACAAACCCGATTCCTGAACTTTATTATCCCATCACAATCAAGGTTGAATTCAGGAACATTTCTCACCTTCTTTTGTAACTCGACATCTTCTTTCTGTGCCTCTTTAATCTTCACATGTATAGATGGTTGAACATTCATTTGAGAAAGATAAGATTTTTCCCCTTCCATTATAATTCCAAGATCCATCCTTTGTAAATCCATAAATATTGGATCTTTTGTGATCCTCATCATGGATAAACTAGCATGGTCTTGTCGACTTAATGCATCTGCCACCTTGTTTGCTTTCCCAGGGTGGTAATGGATTGAGCAGTCATAATCCTTAATCAGCTCCAACCATCTTCTTTGACACATATTCAACTCCTTTTGTGTGAAAATATACTTTAAACTTTTATGATCAGTATAAATATCACACCTTTCACCATAAAGGTAATGCCTCCAAATCTTTAATGCAAATATTACCGCAGCCAACTCCAAATCATGTGTTGGGTAATTTTGCTCATGGATTTTCAACTGTCGTGAAGCATAAGCTATCACCATATCATTTTGCATAAGAACACACCCCAATCCCTTCTTGGATGCATCACTGTAGATCACAAAACTTTCTCCACTACAAGGCAGTGTGAGCACAGGTGAACTGGATAACCTTCTTTTCAACTCCTTGAAATTCTCTTCACATTCCTCTGTCCAGACAAACTTAACTCCTTTCCGAGTCAACTTGGTGATTGGATTAGATAATCGTGAAAAATCTTTTACAAAACGTTGATAATATCCAGCCAAACCAAGAAAACTTCGGATTTCAGTTACTGTTGTTGGTCTTGACCATCTTTCGATAACCTCTGTTTTTGCTGGATCCACAGATATCCCCTCTTTTGAGATTATATGACCCAAAAATGCAACTTTTTGAAGCCAAAATCCACACTCGGTAAATTTGGCATAAAGCTTCTCTTTTCTCAGGGTCTTCAATATAATTCTCAAGTGATCTTCATGCTCTTCCTTGCTCTTTGAATAGACAAGAATATCGTCTATAAAGACTACCACAAATTGATCAAGATAGTCTCTAAAGACTCTATTCATTAGATCCATGAAGATAGCAGGGGCATTAGTAAGACCAAATGGCATCACTATAAATTCATAGTGTCCATACCTTGTACGGAAAGCCGTCTTTGGTATATCCTCCCTTTTGACCCTTAATTGATGATATCCTGAACGAAGATCAATCTTGGAAAAGTATTGAGCTCCGCGTAGTTGGTCAAATAAGCCATCAATGCGTGGGAGAGGATATTTGTTCTTGATAGTGATCTTGTTAAGTTCTCGATAATCAATGCAAAGTCTCATTGATCCATCTTTCTTCTTAACAAATAGAACAGGTGCTCCCCAAGGTGACGCACTAGGGCGTATGAATCCCTTATCAAGATTCTCTTGGAGTTGCTTCTTCAATTCCTACAACTCAATTGGGGCCATTCTATAAGGTGTCTTTGAAATAGGCAAAGCACCCGGTACGAGTTCTATTGAAAACTCAACTTCACGATTTGGTGGAAGACCCGGCAATTCCTCTGGAAAGACATCATCAAACTCCCGTACAATGGGCATATTATTAATCGTGAGTTTCTCACCAACCATTTGAGATAAATAACCTTCATTTAGTGGAATAAATACCCATAAGATGGAAGAAATTTCCACTGGAAGGTTATGTTCATCCTTGCATTGATAGACGATCGTAGATTGATCTGGAATATGAAATGTGACTTCCCTTCTTTGGCAATCGATATGAGCTCCATGTAGAGAAAGCCAATCCATGCCAAGAATCACATCAAATTCCACTAAAGGAAGGATCACAAGATTTGCAGGAAGCACTTTCCCACAAACTTCGATCGGAGAAGAATTATAAACTTTTGATGCGATTGATGTGCCATTAGGTGTTGTCACAACTAACTCAACATCTAATTGTTGAGGTAATACGGTGATACCCTTAGAAAAGTCTTCAGAAATAAAAGAGTGGGTGGATCCAGAATCAAATAAAACATTTTCTACTTTAGAGTGGATAGTAAGTGTACCTTTCACCACATCGTTATCGTACTCCACATCGCTGATAGAAATTGCATGTGACTTTCCTTTGTCTTTAGCCTTAAGAGTTTGTTGACGTCGACCATCATCATCAACCCTTGGATTTGGGCATTGATTGGCATAATGCCCCATCTCCTTGCACTTGAAACATTGAAGTGTAGTAGGTTCATTCTGTGTATCCCTTCCTTTGTTTGCATCATTAGACATTTTCTTCCCATTATCACGGCATTCAAATGCCCGATGACCTTCCTTTCCACATTTAAAACATTTACTTGTCCCTTTAAGACAACTCCCTCCATGTTTCTTTCCACACTTTGAGCATAAGGAAAAGCTCATCTTCTTTTCCGTGTGCTCTTTAGATTTTTCTTTGAATTCCATCTTCCTCTTCTTATCAAACCCTTGTGACTGATGGGTTACTCCAATCTCCATCTCGACTTTGAGAGCACATCGAACAATTTCCTCGTAGCTATTGAAGTCCCTTATGGCTAACGCCCTTCGAAGACTTGGTTTTAAGCCACTAAAGAATCGATCGATCTTACTCTCAGGTTGGATAATAATACCAGAAGCGTACCTTGCAAGTCTTGTAAAATTTGCTTCATAGGTACTAACAGATTCATCATCCCTTTGCTTCAGTTCAAGGAACTCTTTCTCCATCTTTGTTTGGAGAATACGAGGGAAGTACTTATTGAAAAATAAGTTCTTGAACTCATCCCATTCCATAGACTCAATTTCATCCCTTTGCCTCGTATTCTTAACAAGATTCCACCATTGATCCGCATCTCCTTCCAAACGATACACTGCTAGGATGACTTTATCATGCTCAGAACATTGAAGAACTGAAAATATCTTTTCAGTAGTACTAATCCATTGTTCAGCAACTAATGGATCAGTAGACCCGCTGAAAGAAGGTGGACGCTGCCTCATGAAGGATTCAACAGAATGTTTCTCCCTCCTTTGTTCGTTTGGAAATCCTGCATGATTCATAGCTTGAGAAAGTTGTGTGAGCATGGCTACAAGATTTTGCATTCCAGCTCCCATATCGTTTGGTTGCTCAGGGGGACAATCATTGCATTTCCCATCACATTCCGCATTAACACGGTTCCTTCGGGTTCCAGCCATTGACTAAAACCAAGAAGAATAGTGTGAGCAACACTAATTATAATAGGAAACCACATAATTCAAAAAAAAAAAAAAATTTCATGCTTATGGTCTTATCCTAGGTTATTCATGGCCATTTCTAAGATTGTGTTCTATGCTTAGACTTATCCTTAGGGTTCTTACTAAGGCTTTCAAATCCTAGTTTCCAAAGGTTGACTATACCTTTCCTCTGATACCAACTATAACGGTCTGGAATTACTTCCAGTGGACTATAGTTGATACCTATCAGGGCACTCCATGGGCGGCTACACCCCCTGGGCGGGACACACCACCATCCCCCGTGGCAGCCATTTCCTCATGAAGCCCTTGGGCGGAGAGCCATGCTTCGTCCAACGCTCACATGTGAGAGTTCCCAAGGATCGGATACATTCCTACCTCCTTTGCCTCTGATACCAACTATAACGACCCATACTTTACATACATTGTTAATACTTCAAAATTGAAGCACACTTATTACAACATATGACAAAACCACAAAGGACCGTATAGGTATAGTGTCTTTAGAAACTGGGAAACATAAACAACTGGTTCATAAATCTTCTACAGTGTCTCCCATTTATTTCATCATATCTAGGGTCCCTTTTAGCATATTCTACTTAATATCCATCTTCCTGACCTGGGGAAAAGAAAACATAAAAGGGTGAGCTCAAATGCTCAGCAAGGGAAAATAAAGGAAATAAAAATCATATCATATCTTTTTGAAAATCAAAACCTGCAAAAGAGATCATAATATCTTATCATGGAATAATTCATAGAAGTGAAAATGAGATCCCCATAATCATAACATAAAACTTGAAACTTTGTGGCATGCACACATAATCATGGAAAATCATTTCTTGTTAGTCATGACTCATTGCCAAGACTATCTTAGTGGACAAAGTCCCTTTTTGAACCGAGTTCACTCCTCGTTTCAGTCCTGTATCACTGAACCGAAATAACCTTCCGTTCCAGCCATGTCTATCTCATGAGATATAAAATCATTACCCAATGCATTGGAGGGAGATATAGGTCCCACCCATCTTATAATGAATCCTTTCTTATGTGTGCCACATAATCATACATCATCGCATAACACATATAACAAAAATGGGATTCTTGAAACATCATGACATCATAAATCAATTCATATAAGATAAAGGAATTCATAAACATAATTCCATCACAACATAGTCAAATCAATGTAAAAATATGGATAGAAACAAAACCCTTTATTATCTTAGATGGAAAATAATTTTGATAAAACACTTGAATTGAATTCTTGAGGAAAATATCCTTTCTTCTTCAAAAACATTTTTCCTTTCATAACATGTCATACAACTTTAAAATAAAAGAAGTTGATTAAAAATAAACTTGAAAACTTGTAAAGGAAGCTTCTTGGAAATAATGTTTTAAAAATCCATTCAAGCCGTATAAGTTAAAAAAAACATTCTTCGTACTTTTGTCGGAAAAGTCAAAAAGTACCTCGTACGGAAAAACGACAAAAGATTCCTTTCATATTCTTTACTAAAAACTCACCTAAGGGTAAAATTGGATTTAAACTATTGCAAGTGGATGGAAACAATATTACATATTGAGGGAACATGGATGTGGATGATAAAATACACCCCAGTAAATACTTACGAATAAACAATCTCGGATAAAAATGAGATTGTGATATTTCCCTTACCTTAGGTCCGATTTGCTTTGTTCGTGTCCGAAGCTCCTGTATAATGGTTTAAATAATGTTATTGACTTATTCCAGAATCATACATATTGATATGATATCATATATGGTCATATTATTAGCTTCTTGTTAGTAATATTTCATTGTTACTTGTTACTCGGGTCTTTATAACTTTTTGTTCTTATGCGTGTTTTGTTGAATAAATTCTTATTCTTATCTTTAGGTTATAGATAATTCATTTCCAGAATGGTATTAGTGTAGTATATACCATATTCATTCATTCAATTCATTTATATAATTATTATGAAATGAAGATCATGTAGAACGAGTCGCATCACATCGTGGAGACGGTATTCCGTACGTACGCACGAGTGATGATATCGTTCCTATGATCGTGGAATTGTATTGGAGTATATATATATATTATTTCAGTATAAATATTACTTAATAATAATCATATATAGTTACTCATTACACCATTATACCCATCCTTGTAAGGTGATGGTGGAAAATAGATTACACCACGGCGTGGAGACAGTATTCCGTACGTACGCACGCGCGGTGATTTAATTTTTCCGTAGGATGGATAGAAGGTGAATTAGGGTTGTTTCATATTTATAATAACATATCAGTATGTAAGTAATACTGATGTTATTACTTTATCATGAAACAACTAAAGAAGAAGAAGTTGAAGAAGAAAGAAATTGAAAAGATCGGTAATGGATATTACCTCTTCTTTGGAACGCCTCTTTGAATCCTCCACTTAAGGAACTAAGATTGGTCTTTGGAAAAGACCAGGACCTCTAGGATTATTCTAGGGAAGTGGAGAGGAGAAAATGGCAGGGGTTGGCCGAGCTTGAGTGCTCAAATTGGTGTGAGGAGGAGGGGGAGGAGGTGCCCTTTTATAAGGGAGGAGAGGGGCACCTTAGGAATATCTCAAAATATTATTTTATATTAAAGTCAAAATCGGTTTATAATGGTTCCAAAGGGTCTTATTTCGAAGCTAAAGTGGGGATGGGTCGAAATCCTATCATCCAATAGGATTTAGACAAGTTTAGGGTATTATTTTAACCTTATCAATTAGATTTAACTCTAAGTTAATTAATTTAACTTTTACCGTGTCTTTTTGTTTTCTTTCACTATATGGTTAATACACTTACTATAACATGCAAAACGAACCCCAAATTGTTTATTATTAATATATATATCCTTATCTAAGTCAGTTGGCCGAACCTTAGATTTTTAGGAAAATAACAATTAATAATATAATATTTGATTTAAAAACTATTTTGTGTCAATTTTGACACTATTTGATATATGATTTTTGTGAAAGTCATAACAGAATTATATGTTCGAACCAAGTTGATTAAATCAACATTAATATATCATAGTAACCTAGAAAATTAGTGTAATTCATAAAAAGTCTTAAATTACATTTATTTTTGTATTTATATTATCAATTTTGTCAATATTTCATTAATAAGATAATTACTGCATCATCTTTGTGTCATAAATAAATTAAATTATTTGATGTCTAAAAATTACAAATAAAATACCATCATGTAGGAAATCTCTTTATCTTTATAATGAATATTTACAATCGAATTTATCTTATGTATAACCCCATATTAAAAATGATTTACTTATTAAACTTTGATTTTAACTATTTTAACCCTTCTTTAAATAAATTAATAATAAATGTCCTAATCTAATCCAAGTGGGCCTAAATGGTCATATTTTATTCCTAAGTTTGTTTTTGGTCGAATTACACTTGTCCAATAGAATTAGGACATGTGTTAGGGTAATATTGATATCATATTTACCCTTAGTTACCCTATTTACTATTAACCGCGGTAAAAATCGTAAAAAGTTACTATTCACCAAAAAATTATTTTTATCTCATTGAACCACATTTTACTTACTGATATCAACCGTGTCTTTCGGATTTTCGAAATTCCATTCACAGAAGTGGTAAAATTAAGTTTTATGCAAAATTCAGTTTTTAACCTACCACTTAGTGGTTTCACTATTCATCAAAAATTGAAAGTTTTCAGAAAAATACCAAAATTTCACCCTAGGCTAATTTCAATATTCTGAGTCCAAAAATGAAGTCCATTTTGAAAAATAAAATTTCAAAAAGTGGTTATTACTATTCATAACGGCTAGTTTTAATAGCATATTGTTGTTTAGTGAAACTCGGTATTGCGTACGACGCAAGCTATCGAGGAAGGTCGCGATTGCGTGTAAAGCAAGCCAAGCAAGTGTTGTGTAGAAAAAGATTCCTTTGATGATTTATATAACATAAAAGTCTCGGGTGTTACAGAAGCTGTTAGTGAAACACAACAGGAAAGTCCTCTAGTTGACCTGAATCTTATTGAGATAGTGTTTTATGCTATCTAAGATTTGGGATAGGTACAAGCACCCATTTTCATCTAGGATCTGGTAGTATAACCTCAAATGGAGGAATCTAGATATCATGTTCAAGAGTTTCTTCATAAAAAATCACCAGATTTTCAAGGTTCCAATGATGCTTAGAAGAATGAGGATTGGTTGAAGAATATCTAATTTATTTTTGAGTTCTTGGAAATTCCATAATCTATAAAGATGAAATGTGATACCTTTAATATTGAGGGACCAAGCTAGAGATATTGGGATTTGACAGTGATTATGAAGAAGCATGAGGTATTAGAATGGAAAGACTTTAGAGTTCTTATCACTGATTAGATCTATAAAAAGCCGATAGTATTGGTGAAGTCCATGGAGTTTCTTAACCTCCAATAGGGTGACAAGACCATGCCACAATATGTGAACGGTTTTGCTGAGCTTGTTCAGTTTTCACCTCAGGTTGTGTCCAATGAAAAGATGAGGGATCAACGGTTCAATATGAGTCTCTGACCTGATATTTGATCTCATTTTTTCTTACCATAGATCACTTTTTATGCTGATGTGCTAGATAGAGTGTTGATGGTTAAGCTTGACCAAGATAAAAATTCAGGGTTGAAGGAAGTTCCTTTTTCTCCTAATGGATGTTTTGTGGGTTATTTTAATAGAAAGTGGTATCATGATGAGTCTTGTGGAGGTTCTTGATAGCAGGCATTTTCCATACCTCATGAAGTTCCTGGAAAAGGCCCTTTGACTTTCTTCCAGTGTGGCAAGGTTGGTCATTCACAATGGGTTCATACTAAGGAACCCAAGATCTATAGTTTGTGTGGTCACTCAGGAAACCTAGAGAAGTTATGCCATTTAATTTATACTCCACGTAGTGTAATGGTCTCATCAGTGCCAATAATTACCGTGGTTCAATTAGATGCTTAAATAAATAAGGGGTTCCAATGTAAGGACTCATGTTTTTTGAGACTGGAATTTTGATCATAAATTTGATTTTTTGCTTTCAGAAGCTTGTAAGGGAAAAAATGGTAATTTCCCCTAGCATATGACCTTAGATAATTTTTCTAACCAATTATTTGGTCTTGAAATAGGGTTTTTACCCTAGTATAATAATTTTGTGGATATCCAAACCATTTTTAATTTTAGAAGAATAATTAATATTTAACATCTAATTAAATAAATATTAATTTATTTGCATAGGTTCATTCAATGATAAATTTTGAACAGATTTTCATTTTGAGATTCTGTCTTCACTGTTGAGTTTGTAATAGAGATTTTTTCCTAGGTGGGGAATAAACTTGAGTTGGGCATCATAACTGGCTCGGGTCCCATTTTCTTTTATTTTATTTTTCTTTCTTTTCTTTTTTATTTTCTTCTTTTATTCTCCTAGCTTCTCAAGAACACCCCCTGCAGCTTCCCCTTCATGAAACTAAGGGAGAGAATAGGGATAGGGAGAAAGATAAAGAGATAGGGAGAGAGGAAGGTATTTTCATGGATCTTGAGACACACTGAATCATTGTGTGACAACCGTGGACCACAGAAATTGGCAAAGTTTCGGTAAATTCTGCCCAAAGTTAGACCATTTTAAGTTTTTCTATAAATCCCCATAGGTTATCTATTTTCAGGTTTTAATACCCAATTACAATTTCTTATGTTTCCTTGTGGGATGATCTACTACTTTTGGGGTGAAAAAAGGGGTTTCAGGGTGATTCAAGGGTTTTCCGTTTGGGAAAAACAGTGTACACAACATGTAGTTTAGAGAAAACACGCTATGTGTTCTTCCATTTTGGGGAAGATAACTTTTCAGAAGTATATACAGTGTATGGGGTATACACACCATGTACTGGTACATGGACATGTAGCCGAGTACCCAAAAAGGTTTCCCTTCTAAGGGGCACATTCTACATGTCATACATGACCAGGCCCCATGTAGATCGCATGTCATGTAGAATTACATAGCCAAGACAATTACATGGACAATCTGTTTGAGGGACACGGGTAGGTACCCCATGTAGGGTAAACATCATATACCCGTCCTACAGTCCATGTACTTGGGTATTTACACTCCAAGTATAGGTTGAAGTACATGATCATGTGGGGACTTGAGGGTACATTCTGTATACCTTGGTAACATGCTGTGTACTCCCTTGCTACCATTTTAGGGGTTTTCATGTATTTTCACCCAGAAGTTGGAATTAAACCCATGAGTAGTCCATTCCAAGTACCTTTTCACGTAGATTTAAATGGTAAGACCCATGAGGTGTTTTGAGGACCACTAGGTGGTGTTTCTTGAACAAATAGGTTCTTCCTCTAGTAATCGTACCCAATGTCTTCTGAGAGTGAGAATTGATATGAGGGGAGCTATGGGTTATCTCTCATGACTGGTGACTTTTTATCTTTTCCCATTATGGCGTATACCTTATGAGATTTTACCTTCTAGACTAAGAGGTCTTGAGTTTAATTTTTTCTAAGGATTCCTTGTAGGATTCCTCTGTTTATGTTTCAACCTAGAGGATCCTGTGTAGGATGCCTCTATTTTATGTAATGTACTAAGGATCTCTGTTTTGATGAATTTAATAACATGATGACCTAGGGAATCCCAAGTAGGATCCCCTTTACCTGTATACCATTATAAGGATACCATTTAGGATGCCTCTTCTTTTTCTTATGGTTATAGAGGGTCCCCTATAGGACACCTTCACTTATGTACTGTTATGAGGAATCCCTTATAGGATGCCCCTATCAACTTTCCATTTGAGAATCCAATGTAGGATTTATTGTTTTACCTTTTTAGATAGGATCCCAAGTAGTATGCCTTCACTCGTGTTTAGACCTTGAGGATCCCAAGTAGGATGTCTCTTCAGTGTTTTGATATAAGTGACCCAACAAGTGCCCTGTTTTTTGACTGACCTTGAGTTATCACATCAGGTTTGGGTAGAGATAGTAGTGGGTGTCATCTTAGAACCCATGTCAAACATGTAATCCCATGGGTATATGGTAGTAGTGTTATGTTTATACATTCATCCACCCTCACTATTTTGTTTATGTTTCACATGTTTATTGCTGATGCAATGATGTTACCAGAGATGCTTTTTGGTTGGTGGATGTTGAGCCTGACATGAGGCATCTTTCTTTCACTTTGGGATACCCAAATGTTTTTCCTGGGATCCAGCTTCTGAGCCATGTTATTTATTATGTTTATTTGTATACCCAAAGGTACTACCTAGGATCTGGCTGTTGTGCCTATATAATTTAATTATTAGATTATTTGTATTTCCAATGGTGCTTCCTGGTATCCGACTACTGATCCTATGACTATGATATATGGTCATGGAATCCCTAGTAATTATACTCGAGGACGATTCCTCTCTCCTGAGTGATGAATATGATTAATCTCTCCTCAAATTGTGGGTTAAATGAGGATGATTACACTCTCCTCAACCCCGGGTTTTCGATGGATGATTATGATATCCTTGACTTGTGCTCTATAGAGGATGATTAGACCCTCCTATACTTGAGGCATATGGAGGATTACTACACTCTCCTCGATTTGGTCATATGATGAGGATATCCAGACATTATTTATGGGATCAGGCTTATGAGCCCTTTTCTTATCAAGGTGGTTGATCATGGAATCTCACTCATAGGTTTGACATTCAATTTTGGGATCTCAAGGGGTGGGCATTACATCTAACATGTGAGCTATCCTACATATTTCCTAAGGTTCAGACCATTAGGGTTCATCAGATTTGCAATGTTGTGATTGCCTATGGATTGTGACCTAGGGCTCAGATATTTGACTAGATTTACATGGAATGAGAATCATAGAATCTAGCTCAGTGACTTTTTACATTATGTATGGATGTAATTCCCTAGAATCCTTCTTTACAGTGATTGGAGGTGAGTACGGGTGAACCCAAGTGTAGGACAATCACCCCCTATGGTGAAATAGATTACTCAGAGAAATATATAGTGTTGGATGAAGTAGGTATATGTTTATTGGTATTATATAACTAGAGATCTACTTAATGATGAATGGATCAAATGACATGACATCCAGCTCAATTCCCTTGCACATAACGTCTAGGCGATCAGGATTACGGACTCAAGGATCATATTTTGTTGGTTTTTATGTTATTTCATTCACTTAATCATAAATATTCATATTTATGTATATATTTATAAATATTAGACTATACATGTATATATATATGGAAATACATGGAGGAACTTTCCCATTTGACTAAGATTATGAACTCAAGGTTTGACTGTGGTTTCATGTTTTGACTTTACTTATATTTCCATTTGTGTCTCAGCTATGCCGAGTAGTTTACTTTTGCATACAGTTATAAAATCACAATTTATAGGTTCATCATTAGGGTGTCCTACTAATATTATTTCTCACCCCTACATGTGCACCTCAGTGTATGTTTAGACATTATGTCTGCTTTTTTAGGCTGATCATGATTTGTATGGTGGATAGGGCCAAGGCCCAGAGTTTCATGATCGAGTGGATCTACTTGTGTGGGTTATTATAATCAGGCAAGTGTAGTTTGACAGAGTCTAGAGACCAGGTATGTGGTATGGCTCAAATTTAGTAGTAGAGACCTATAATTTTATTTCATTTTATTTTATACTTCTGTATCTGTATGGTCGGCCCAGTGGGTGACCAATTTTGTATGTATGATATAATTTTTTTTCCTTTTATAACTTTTTATTTATTATTATAGCATGTTCTATTTCATCTTATTTACTACTTCCACACTCTGTTTATTTACTGATGTGTATTATAGTTATCTATTTATGATTTTTTATTACTCTGATATGAGGGTATAGTCTCCCCACTATCACACCCTAGGCCCTCACTTCTAGAAAGCAGTCTGTAGCGTATGGGGAGGAGCACTTGAGGCCTCATAACCAACTAGATCAGAACAAAATTTTAGTGGAATCTAGGTTGGGACATTATAAAGTGGCATAAAATCTATTATTTTCTTGTTATTTACTATTTGGGATATGGTAGATAGGAGTATTAGAAATGTGTTGGAACCTGTGATGGATTTTATACTGGTGTGTCGAGAATACTTGTTCCAGTAAGAATTCCTAGTTTCTAGGGTATGTGATTGCTATTCTATTCTGTAATGCTATAGTTGTATATGATTTTTTCCTTGATAGATTCACATGTTGTGTGGATGTGATTATTTATTATAGATTTCTAGATCTTTTCTATTTATAAGAGGTCAGAGATGGATTTTAACACTTGTCTGAAAAATAAAAGAGATGTCTCATGCATCATATTTGGAACATAGGATTCACATATTATAGGACTACTAGTTTGTGATTTTGACTGCTAATTGAGGCCTATTTAATTGGTCCTATTTACACACACACACACACACACACACACTTCCTTCTGATGGAAGGTTATGTGGATTTATGTTGAGGCATTGGTGTTGAGGCTGATGACTCAGTACTCATGCACATGAGGTGTAGTAACCCTAGTAGGTCATCATGACATTAGATTTATATATATTATACCCCCTTTAGGGTTTTTTTTCTTAGGTTGTGGTTATATAGTCAGATTGTTGAGTATGATGCCGATGGATACCAGGACCTTATCCTATGAACTAGACCTTGAGGGGGTATTACTGTATACAAATGCTCGATGTCTGCCAGTTCAGTATATCTTCTTCATTGGTATCATAACCTCTAAGGATTAGTTGATTATGAGGATGTTCAGTGAGGATTAGGCCCTAGTAGGCCGTGTTATCATTTTTTACCATCATAGGTCATTTTTATCTTTACCTTAGAGAGGCTTGATCTATAGTGCTAGGTGGGAGACCTATAGAACATTATTTTAAATAAGAACATTATAGGTCGGTGCCCATTTTTTTCAAGGTTATCCTATGAGAGAGGTTGGCCTACATTTTTATATGCCTTTTTAGGCACTGAGCTTGGTTGTATACTCATTTTGAGATTAAGGCATAGTAGGTGCTCAAGTTTTGTGTTATAGACATCTTGATTCCTTCATCTTTTCATAATCACCTAGGGTGATATGGTATCGAGACTATATTTGATAGGTAGGAATGTTTGGATTCCTATCCCAGTCAACCAGTGTTTCCATTGTTGCTAATTTTTTCAGAGCACCGGTAGATTCTTGTGAATGGAATGACGACGGGTGACGGGCAGTCGTGGAATAAAATCATGGCATAGTTGAGGTGCTCAATTTTGAAGAGGAGTTCCAAGGGACATTATGGATTAATGAGAATAATGTTCCATGTAGAATGATCATCTTAGAATGGTAATGGATGAATCACTAGAGTATGATTCGGGTGATAAAGGTATACACTGGTTGCATATGGTACTATTTAAATTGTAAATCAGTGAGTGGTCATGTGAAATTTGAGGACAACTTTTTCTACGTTTTTTCATGGGCATGGTTTCTTGGGAGTCTGGTTAAGAGAAAAATGTCCCTCCATGGTAGAGGTGACATCAAGAATGACTGAGTACCGAAAGATGGTTGACCCATGCCTAAACTTGGACACATATTGGTAGGAGGCGTGGTTTCAGGTGTTGGTTAAATGAAATTTATCCCATTTGTTATGAGTATGGATCAGAGGAGATGTAAACACATTTATGTGTAATCTTTGTGTACTTCTATCAGATACGATCATGATCTATCTTGAATTATTCCTGATTATGCTGAGAGAGCGTCATCCCTACACTGAGATTATTTTTATTTAAACATTATTCCTTGGTTAGAAAGGAGACCTGTTGAGGTTATGATCAAGGATCAGTGTAAGGTAATCCATATGGAGGGGAGTGAACCATTGGCCATTTGAGGGCGGTGAACCATATTTTTAGTTTATATTCAGTGTTTTCTATGGGATGTTGTGCTTGGGGTTTGGTTTTGAGATAATTATAAGGGTATTCCTATAGCAGGGTGTACCAGATTGGTCAGAATTAATTGTCTTCCATGTATGAGATAGTTGTTGAATCTATGAGGCTTGTCATTAGAAATTCTAGATAGCCTTTTTTGTAAATTCATGGGTTGAGATAATGACTACTATTCTTACCACCAGGCTTCTTAGGAATGATAAGGTTTATTGTGGGGAGATTTTAAGGACCCGTGTTTTTTAGACTATAATTTTTAGCAGAAATTTGATTTTTTTCTTTCAGAAGCTTATAAGGTGTAAAATGTTCATTTTCCCCTTGAATATGACCTCATATATTTTTTTGACCACTCTGTTGGTCCCATAATAGGGTGTTTACCCTAGGAAAAGAGTTGGTGGAAATATAATCCATTTAAATTTTAGAAGAATAATTAATAATTAATATCTAATTAAATAAATATTAATTTATTTGCACATGTTCATTCAATGATAAATTTTGAACAAAGTGTAATATTGAGATTCCATCTCTATTGTTGAGTCTGGAATGGGGAGTTTTTCCTAGGCCGGACATAAACTCAAGTTGGGTGCTGGGCCCGACCCAGACCCCATTTTCATTTCTTTTTTTTTTCATTTCTTCTCCTGGATTCTCGTGGATTACCCTATATCTTCCCCTTATCATGATCAAGAGAGAGAATAGGGAGATATAGAAGTGGAAATAGATAGGTAGAGAGGGAGGTACCATCTTGAAGATCAGGATGCGATGAATCATCATGCGCCAACCGTGGACCATGAAAACAGGCAGAACTTCGACAGATTTCACCCAAAGGTAGTCCATTTTTATTTTTTTCATAAATCCCCATATATTATCAATTTTCAAGTTTTAATCCCCTATTGTACTTTCTTATGGGACATTGTGGCCCAATATACTGCTTTTGTTGTGAAAATAGGGGTTTTAGGGTGATTTGAGGGTTTTTCGTTTAGGAAAACCCGTGTACACGACATGTGGTTCAAAGAACACACACCACGTGTTCTTCCATTTCGGAGAAGATGACTTTTCGGAAGTACATATCATGTATGGGGTATACATGCTGTGTATTGGTATCCAGATGTGTAACCGATTACCCTACCAGGTTGCCCGTGTAAGGGGCACATGTCGTGTGGAATACATGGTCATACCTCATGTGGATCGTACAACGTATATAATTACACAGCCAGACCAATTACATGGACATGCTGTTTGAGGGACATTGGTAGGTACCCCATGTATGGTACACATCATGTAGCCTTCTTACACACCATGTACTTGGGTGTTTACACACCAATTACATGATGAAGTACACACCCATGTGGGGCCTTGAGGGTACACACTGTGTACCATGGTAACATGCCATGTACTCATCCCTTGCTACCATTTGGGGGGTTTTCATGTATTTTCACCTAGGAGTCATAATTTGACCCATGAGTAGTAAATTATAAGTATCTTTTCATGTAGATAATAAGGGTAAGAACCATGAGGTGTTTTGAGGACTCCTAGGCATAATTTCTTGAATGAAGTGGTTATTACTTCGGTAATCATACCCAGTGTCTTCTGAGAGTGAGACTTGATATGAGAGGATACATAAGCTATCTCCTGTGACTGGTTTCTTTATAACTTTTTCCTTGAGGACATCTCCTATATGAGATGTTACCTTCTAGACTAAGAGTCCATAAGTTTATTTTTTTTACGAGGATTTCCTATAGGATTTATATGTTTACATTTTGACCTAGATGATCCCATGTAGGATTCCTATATCTTCTATACTGTACCAAGGATTTTTGGTGGGATTCCTTTGATTACATGTTGAACTAGGGAATCCCAAGCACTATCCCATTTACATATATTCCATTCTGAGGATCACATGTAGGATTCCTTTTCCTTCTCTTATGGTTATAGAGGGTCCCCTATAAGACTCCTTCACCTATGCACTGTTATGAGGAATCCCTTGTAAGTTGCCTCTGTCGATTTTCCATTTGAGGATCCCATGTAGGATCCCTCCTTTTACATTTTTAGCTTGGATCCAAAGTAGGTTGCCTTCTCTTTTGTTTAGACCTCAAGGATCCCAAATAGGATTCCTCTTTAGTTTTATTGACTTGAGGGACCCAGCAGGTGCCCCGTTGTTTGACCTACCTTGAGTTAGTATGTTAGGTTTGGGTAGAGATAGTAGCGGGTTCCACCTTAGAACCCATGAAAAACTTATAATCCCATGGAGATATGGATATAGTGTTGGGTTTAGGAATTTATCGACCCTCACTCTTTTTTTATCTTTCACATGTTTATTGTTTATGTAACTATTTTACCAGAGGTGCTTTCTAGTTGGTGTCTATTAAGCTTGATGCAAGGCATCTTTATTTCTCTTTGGTATTCCCAAACATTCTTCCTGGGATCCGAATTTTGATCCATGTTATTTCTTATGTTTATTTTTATACCCATAGGTACTACCTAATATCTATATGTTGAGACTATATATTTTTATTATTAGATTATTGAGATTTCTAGGGGTGCTTCCTAGTATCTAGTTGTTGAGCCTATGACTATAATATATAGGCATAACATACATAGTAATTATACTCATGTATGATTCTGATCTTCCAAGCGATGAGGATGATTACGCTCTCCTCAGCACATGGGTTAAATGAGGATGATTACACTCTCCACAACCCAGGGTTGTCGGTGGATGATTACTCTCTTCTCAACTTGTGGTCTATAGATGATGATTACACTCTCCTAGACATGTGGCTTATGGAGGATGACTGCGGTCGCCTAGATTTGGTAATATGATGAGTATCTCTAAACATTATTTCTAAGATCAAGATTATGATCCCTTTTCTTGTCTGGGTGGTTGGTCATGGCATCTCACACTTAGGTTTGACGTTAAATTTTTGGATCTTGAGGGGTGGGAATGAAGTCTCACTAATGAGATATCATGTAGATCGCCTAATGGTTAGGCCCTTAGGGTTCATCCAAGTTGCAATGTCATGATATCCTATGGATCGAGACCTAGGGCTCAAACATTGGAATGGATTTACATGGCATGAGTAGCATTACAACTAGTTCAATGACCATTTAAAGTATGTCTGAATGTACTTCCCTGAGATCCTTCTTTACAGTGATTGGAGGTGAGTACAGGTGAACCCAGGTGTAAGATGAGTATCCCCCTATGGTGATGTTGCTTGCTCATAGAAATTTCTGGTGTTGTATGAAGAAGGTACATATCAATTGGGATTAAAAACCTAGAGATAAACTTAATGATCAACTTAACGTTCAACTTAATGATACATTTCTTGAGTGACACAATGTTTAGATCAATGACCTTGCACAATATGTCCCAGCAATCAGGATCACAAACCCAAGGATTGACTGCTGTTGTTTTTTATGTTATTTCATTCACTTAATCATGAATATTCATATTTCTGTATATATGTATCGGTATGGGACTATACATGTATACGTATACAGATATGGAATTCTATGGTGGAACTTGCCCAGTTGACCGAGATTATGGACCCAGGGTTCGACTGTGGTTTCATGTTTTGACTTTACTTATCTTTTCAGTTGTGTCTCATCTAGGATGAGCATTTTACTTTTACATACACTTATAGTAACATACATTATATATTCATAATTGGGGTGGCCTACTAAGATTATTTATCACCCCTACACATACACCTCGGTGTACATGTAGAACTTATGTCTATTTTTTAGGTTGAGAATGGTTTTTATGGTGGATAGTACTGAGGAACAGAGTTGAATAATCACGTGGATCTACTCGTGTGGGTTCTTTTGATCAGACTAGTACAGTTTGAAAAAGTCCGAAGACTGGGTATGTGGTCTGGATCGAAGTTAGTAGTAGAGCCCTGTACTTTTATTTGAGTTTCTTTTGTACTTATGTAATTATATGGTCGGCCCAGTGGGTGACCATTGTTTTATGTATGAAATATCTATCCAGGATTTTAAAAAATTTCATTTATTATTACAACATGTTTTATTTCATCTTATTTACTTCTTCCACACTTTGTTTATTTAAGGTTGTGTATGATACTTAGCTATTTATACTGTTTTTCTACTTTGATATGAGGGTATAGTCTCCCCACCACCACACCCTAGGCCCTTGATACTAGTCAACATCCTCTAGAAAATAAGGAGGTGTGCTTAAGGCTTCGTAACCAACCGAATCAGAGCATCATTTTAGTGGCATCTGGGTTGGGACGTTACACCAACCACATGAATCAAGAAAAAAGCTTATTTATGTATTAGAAGAGTATCTAGGGGAATCTGATGTAGGTCTAGCAACTGTGAGAGGTACCATCACTATAGATTCATCTTTAGTGACTGATTTCTTTGATACTAGTGCATATCACTCATTTATATTAATCCACGATGTGAATTTTATGAATCTTCCTATAGAGATTTTTTCTTATGTATATATTTTACTACAACCCTCAGAATAAAAATAGATCAAGGTCTTCAATGTCCTACTTGTGTTTTCTATTTACCATAGATTGAGATTGCTTGGAGTTTTCTAGTTCTCAACATGAAAACTATTGAAATCATTTTTAGGATAGATTGGATGATTTCTTATAAGGCCTAGATTTATTATTATCTTCAGAAGGTCTCCTTTACTGTGCTCGATGGGGTGTGTTGTATTTTTCAAGGAAGAAAAGACCTGAGGTCGAGTAGTGCCAGACCTAATTTTCTAAAGTTGGGTAGGGTAATATCAATGATCACTTTCAACTTGGAGTGAGAATTATTGAGTGATAATATCCCTCCATTTGTTATTGAATTTACCAATGTTTTTCCTTTCGATTTTAATAGCTTGCTACCTGTAATAGAGGTGGAGTTTTAAATTGATTTAGTACCATGTACTTAGCCAGTGTCTATTCCTTCTTACTATATGGTACCAATAGAGCTGAAGGAGTTGAAGACTCAATTGTATGATTTTATAAATAAAGGATTTATATGTACAAGTTCATCACCGTCGGTGGTGCCTATTCTCTTTGTAAAGAAAGATTATGTAACAATTTAACTTTGTATTGATTACAAGAAACTCAATCGAGTCATGGTAAAAAAAGTATCCATTACCACAAATTTATGATCTATTTGACTAATTGAAAGAGTAAAAGTGATTTTAAAAGATTGATCTTTGATCTGGTTATCACCAACTAAGAATAAAAGTGTCTGAAATTTAGAAAAAACCTTCAAAAGTAGGTATTTCCATTATGAGTATTCTTTTATTCCATTTAGTCTAACCAATACTCCTATAGTTTTTATGGATTTGATGAATAAGATATTTCATTAGTACCTCAAATCATTCTTGTTGGTATTTTTGGATGAAATCCTAGTTTACACTCAGACTGAGGAGGCCCGTGTATGTAATTTGAGGGTAGTTATGGAAAGCTTGAGAAATAATTGACTTTACATGAAGCTTTTAAAATGTAATTTATGGATTTGAGAAGTTAAGTTCATGGGAAACATATTCTCGGAACATGGTATTTCAGTTGATCTTGAAAAGGTGAAAGATGCTATGACATGGGAGAAACCGCATAATGTTTTTGATATTTGGAGATTCTTAGGTTTGGTAGGATATTACCATATATTATTCAAATATTTCATGAAGTTGTCTTCTTCTATGAACACTCTCACTAGGAAAAGAGTTAAGTTTTTGTGGGATGAGAAATGTTAGAGTACTTTTATTGAGATGAAACATATTTTGACTTCTGTGCCAATGTTGAATCTTCTAGAGGCTGGGTAGGGTTATGTGGTCTTCTGTGATGTATTAGGTTCATATTTGGGTTTTGTCCTTATAAATAGTGATCACATGGAAGCCTATGGTTCCAAACAACATAGACCACACAAGAATAATTATCCAACCCATGATCTCTAACTTGTAACTATGACACATACTCTTAAGAGTTAGTGAAATTATCTTTTTGGGGAAAGGTTTACCCTTTATTCTAAAAGAAATATCGAGTTATATATTCTATCAAAAATATTTTAATTTTCGATAGAGGTGTTGGGTGAAGTACTACAATTTTTTTATTTCAAAATTTCCTATACCCCTAGATAGGAGGATTTCATTGCTGATTCCTTGAGTAGGAAACTTCTAACCCTGTCCATGAAGGAATCATCAAAAGAGTGGAACCATATGGATATCTTCGACCAGTTTCATTTTGGAGTCTAGGTGAATGAGTTTGAAGTTGTTTTGGAAAGTTTACAATTAACCTCCCCTCTTCTCAAGATGATTCTATGGGAGAAGCATTTTGATGATGAATTCTATGGAATTAAGGACTCTCTTTATGGTGGGGTGACCATTTGAGAGTGGTTTTTCTCTTCAGAAAGTATCTATGTTTCTGGGACTAGTGTTGTATCTTTTTCTATTAGAAAGGATGTGATGGGGGATTTCCATAATTCCCATTTGGAGGTGTACCCTAAAACAACAAAGAAGTTATATGATATACGGAAAAAATTATGGTGTCTAAGTATGAGAAAAGACATAAATAAATCTGTTTCTTATTGTTATACCAACCAACAGGTCAAATACAAGCACCAAATAACTTTGAGTTTTCTTCAGACGCTTCTAGTGTATACTTAAAAGTGGGATGAGATCTCTATGGAATTTTTGGTTGGGTTTCCATGTACACATTGTGGTAAGAACACGATATGGGTTATGATCAATATACTAACCAAATTATCTCACTCTATACCCATTCAAGATGCAACCAGAAGTTTAGGAATTGGGACATCACTACATGCAAAATATTTTTGGATTTCACGGAGTTCCATATGCTATTGTATCCAATAGGGATCCCCGTTTCACTTATCACTTCTAGAGAGTCCTCCAGGAGGCCATGGGATCCCATGTACATTTTAATATGACATATAATCAACAAAAAATATCTATATAGAGTGATATATATAGATTATTGAGGAAATTATTTATGCTTGTGTTTTTGACTTTGGTGAAGTTTGGAATGACTATTTGTGATTGGTTAAGTTTTCCTATGATAATAGTTACTAGTCCACTATCAAGATAGATTATTTTGAGTCTTTTTATGTATGTTCTTTCAGATCTCTATTGTGTTGGTTATAGATTGGTGAAAGTTTCTTGGTTGGAATGAGTTTCGTCCAATAGAATATAATGGGGATTCGGTTGATTTTTTAGAGGATATTGATAGCACAAAGCTGGTATAACTATTTTTCAGATCATTGATGATGACCATTGGAGTTTTCTATTGGTGACTAGCTATTCTAGAGAGTTTCAACTCAATTGGGTTACCAAAGTCTTGGAAAATAGGGAAAACTTGTTCCAAGGTTTGTGGTTCCTTTTCAGATTGTTGAGAGAGTGGGGAAATTATCCTATCATTTGGAACTTCTACTGTAGTTTAATTTTATCCATAATGTGTTTCATGTATCAAATATTTTAAAGTATCTTTATAACCCTTCACATATTCTTATCTAGGAAGATCTTGATGTTGATCCAGATTTATCCATGACTAAGCATCCAGTTAGGATTTTTGATTCTGAGACAAGGGTTCTTCATGGGAATATGATACCTTTGATCTATGTGATATGGAAGCATGGTTCTGATTTTCACAAGAATTGGGAGTAAGATGCACTGGTGAGAGTGTAGTGGTCTCATCTCTTTGTTATGGAAACTTCTTGACAGAATTTCTAGGGAAAAAATATATTTATAGAGGGGAGGTTGTAACATCCCGTTACCTTCTTTCATGTACTTCTTGGCTCTTTCTTTTTGTTTACCATTTTTTTGGGTTAATTTAGGGAATTTTGAGGATGTAAAGATTTTTTTGGGGAAAATGACCTAAATTTTAGGGATGTACATTTGTTGGAGTTAATGGATTCTAAGTATAAATGTGTCAATAGGAGTTGCGTTATGGTGTAAGGGTTGCGACGTAGAGAGTTTGAACTACACCATGGACCATCAAGATATGGAACAGGGGAGCTTGAGGTTATATAGAGTTGTAGCATAGGATTTTGGATGCACCATAGAGTCACGAAGGCCAGTTTTTAGAGCCACTTCCAATTTCAGCATAGCTGCGCCATGGATCTTATATTATGACATAGATTTATCCTGGGTGAATCAAATTTGGGAGAGCTGTGTGGAATGTTTTCAAGGGGGTGGTTGATTAGGGATGGCTGCAGTATGGTTTGAGGAGGCTACATCGTGGTCTATCTATTTTCATCCTTTCCATGTTGTGGCCATGGGGGTTGTGGCATGGTCCATTTTTTTAAATAATCAAATTCCCTGAACCCCATTTTATATTCCCTTTTATCCCAATTAACTCTCATTTGAACTTTTGTCTCTTGAAGGCCCCCTAGAGTCATTTTAACTTCTCAGAACTCCTTTATTCTAAGATCAAAGCTCCAGTGGAAGATTTTGATTCCTCTATGGTAAGTGATCTCTACTCATTTTGGTTTTCCCTCTTTTCATTTATTTTCACCCTTTAGAGTCATGAAATCTCATGTTGATGATGGATCAAATTCGTGTTTTGATGGATGGTGTTTATAAGGTTTCCTTTTGATCTTCTATATATTCGAATCTCTACTGGCATTCCCATTTCAGGTGTTTGATCATTGATTAATGGTAGGTGGTTCCATAATTTTTCTTCCACACAATTAAAAACTTTTTTTCTTATTTTATTTAAAGTGAATTTAAAACTGATTTATTATGCTTTTAATTAAAGTGTATTTTATTTATGATTTCAAAGGCATGTGTTTATGAAACAAAACCCCATTTTATATGGTTTTGAGACATGGAATTATTTGAGAAAATTTTTATTGTTATAGGGATATTTTGGTAAAGTTATTTCCCTTGATTTGGTAAAAATGGATTTAAATGAAAGATGACTTAAAAAGAGAATGCATTTGATAAAAATCTATTATTTGGTTTTGAGATGAAAAGGCATGTTGAAAACTAATACTGGGAAATTTAAATGTGAAAGAAAAAATGTTTTGAAATGATTGGTTTTCTCATGTTTTATAGATTTTTTGATTTGAAGCCCATGTATCATAAATATTTAGTGGTAATTAGGAAAAGTACGCTAAAATATAACCCCCTAGAACTAGATTGATAATTAAGGCACTGACATAAACATACTGCGATATGAATTTTTCCCCAATGAGGAGTTGAGTCCCAATGTCTTGAGTCATGGGAAGTATGTACACATTGAGATGAGATAACCGATGAATAGTGTGGGGATCCTATTACTAGAAACTGACATACCATAGGTACTTGATACATAGTGACATGATATACTTGATTTAATGAGTACATACCATTGATTTTTGGAACTATTTTATTCATGGGAATTTATTTGTTTAAGTGTTTTATAGAAAATGTTCATTTAAGTCAATTTTGAAATATATTCCATCTATTTTGATTATGAAATCACGTTTTGTTGAAAATATGTGAATGAAATTACATGCCTAATTTTATTTAAATTGAAATCATATTTGGTTTAATAATTATGGAATTTATTATGATATACTTGTTGAGACCCTACTAAGATTTATAGATCACACCCTACCTTTTACTTTGATAATTTGTAGATTATCATATTCCAGGTATAAGTAAAGGAAAAGAACCACTTAGAGGTGGTGGATGTTCTTGATCCTTGGGACTTAGAGTGATGGGGGTGACTTTGTGGAGATATGATACACTTATTATATGGGTTTTTTTCCTGAGTTTTTACCTTGGCAGAATTTGAATCTTTTGATGATGTATTTTTTGGGTACTATTTTACCCATTTGATTTTTGTACTTTCTCCCTTTTTATTTTTGATCATACTGACTTGTATCTTTTACCTTCTACTATTATGTGGAGAAAATTATCCCCTTGTGATTCTTGTATGAGTCTAGGTGCAATTATTTAACCATTGGGGATCAGAAACACCCTTTGGGTTATGCTAGAGCCAACTCAGGGTATTAGGGTACTAGGGTATCTGGATTGGTTCATGAAAAAAATATCCTATAAACTATTGATCACGTGTATTTAATATCTATATTTCATCACTTTATGGATTAAAATACATAATAATTACTTCTTGAGTGTCAATATATGGAGAAAAGTTTATTATATTATGTAAAACAAAAATCAAATCCTTCTCATGCTCTGTAATAGTAATTATGGAAACATCTCACCCATAATACACCCACTATGATGAGATTTTAGGAGACTAATGTTATCCACATCTGATAGGTAGTTGGTATAGAATAAAATAGCTTCCTCAAAAATATATCACTCTACAATAAAAATTTTTAGTCGAATTCAATTTTTGATATACCCTTACAAAATATTCATATACCATTTGGTGAGATAAATCTATTTGTAATGTAAAATATCAAATAGTCAGATATCTCTAACCAAGTGAACCATTGAGTGAACCATTATATAAAAGAATGATAATGAGAAGAAAATTTATAATTCAAATAATATGAAATATATTTCATTGTCCATATTTTTAAACTACACCAAGTCTATAACTTTACTATATATATCTTTGAAAAAAATAAATGTCTGGTTAATGCATATCATACATTTTTAGGTTGAATATAACGTAAAGTCATATTCATTAATTATTGCATCAAAACATGAAATTCATATGATTTTAACCCCTTTAAATTCAAATAATTCATAAATATAATATTGTTGATGTTTTATGAATACCCATGTGGAGCAATTTCACCATTAAGGAAGTTGAAAAACTGAAATATCTCTTTCTTAGAAAGCGTGTAAGTCACTGAAGAAAGAAAAGTTTATCTTTCACCCTTCATTGGTTCCAAGTCTTCCCTTATCTCCATATCAATCATGTCCAACCTAGCCTTAATTAAAATTTATGTTTTTTGGGTTTATTTAGAAAAGTACCAATGAAACTAGCACATATATTTGTTTCTATTTTCAGGAGATCAAGAAAATTCATGACATAAAAAAAATTACAATATGATAATTAAAAAAATGATCACTTTTTCCAACATGTTTTCATAATATTTTATAATTTTTTTACAAAAATTATGATAATATCCTTTACTTTCTCAAACTATTTATCATCTATCAATGGATAAGGTTTTATACCTTCTTGAAAATTCTTATTGAATGATGTTTTTCAAGATTGATATTTATTCTATCAGGGTAAATATATAAGATGTCTTAGAAATACTGTCTTTAAGTAATTTTTTAACCCAACTAAGTGTGTACCTTCTTGACATATTTTCATAATAAGAATTGTCATTTAGCAGTCTGGAAAACATGTAACTTAATGTTAACTATTCATTTCTATGAGCATTGTATAATGTAACACCTGAATCCCACATCAACTTTAGATATTTAATCAATGGAGATAAGTAAACATCAGTATCATTATAAGGTTGTTTTTTATTGATATAAGTATTGAAAATATAATGTACATTCATTTTATGCATAACCATAGTGGAAAATTACAATTTACCAACATAACCATCCATGTACTATGAGTTCTACTTGGTACACCAAAAGGATTCATTACATCTGTGTGAAAGATGGTGGTTTATTAACTATATTCCAAATTCAGGATATCCAATATCAATTTTCTTCCACTAAGGAGAGTCTTATGGGTGATTAAGTTTCCCATATTTAATTTTTGTATCTACATGCCATTAAAATTACCTTAAATTATACTCACTTCCATATAACCAACTAAACCTTGAATTGATTAGAAATTACCATATAAATTTTTATGGGCTTAATTCATATTTCTTTTATCGAGCCATGCCACACTTAGTATTGGGTTTCATAGGATCTAAAAATAATTGATAACCACAAAAAAATAATAAAGGAACTAAAATATATTATATTTCATTCAAGAAACTAAAATCAGGTATACTTTAAATAAAGAAACCTAAGAATGGGAACCTTACACCATTGATCACAATAACAACAGTCTTCATCCATGCTTGATGAATATCACAATAGATGTGACAAAATGACACCCCCTCATGGAAGTATCTATGAGCTGTGTTGAATCGCTCAATGCTAGAGAAAGTTATTCTCCTCACCTACTGTAACATCCCAAGTAAGTAATGAATAATAGATATTTTTATCTATGTCTATTAATGATTAAGATAGTGTTATAGAGGCTTAAAATGAAAATAAATACAATCTTATGCATGGAATACACTAATATTCTTAAAAGATTATTTTAGTGCCTTTTGATGGCAAACAATTTTTGAATCTATATTTTGACAATTTTATAAACTATGTTTGTCAAAATAAACTTATTCTTTATGATTGGGACATCAAAATTTACCTTGTGTGAATTTTTGGTATTTTTCTGACAATGTTCATTTTTTAATGAATAGTGAAAAATACTGCATTTTACATCAAAACTGCTGTTTAATCTAATTTATTTATATGATTATATTATGTTTTGAATTGGTTTTGAAGTGAAATTAGAATATATTTTTACCATTTTATCCAATGGTGGTCATTGGAATCAATTTCACTTTGAAATTAGACTTAAACTGGTGTCAATCTTTTGATACTTATTGTTTTGTAAAAACACGCTATTTGCTCTGGCAGCGGGAATTAATTATTAAATTAATTAATGTGACTTATATGATGTGAATTTTGTAAAATAGACTTCATTTTTGAATTCGGAATATCAAATATATCTTAGGGTGAATTTTTGGTAATTTTCTGAAAAACTTCAATTTTTGATGAATAGTGAAACCACTAAGTGGTAATCAAGCAAACTGATTTTTCAGTTAAATGAAAGTTTACCGCTAATGTGTATTGAATTTTGAAAATCCGACATACATGGTTTTCATTAAGAAGTAAAATGTGGTTCAATGAGATTAAAATAATTTTTTGGTGAATAGTAACTTATTAAGTTCTTAATCGCGATTAGTGGTAATTAGGGTAGTTTAAGGTATAAATAATGATTTAATAATAGGAAATGACCTAGACACATGTCCCAACCTTATTGGTTGTGTCATGGCCGACCAAAACAAGCCATGGGTCAACTTGGGGACCCCATGGAGACACTTTGGTTTGGAAATGACATAAATAACTTTTTATTAAATGTTAAAGTAAAAATGACACAAACAAGAGATGTTTTACGAAAACAATTTTTACATGGGGTTATAAAGATCATATATTTTATTATAAATAGTCATTGGAAAGATAAAAATATTTCCTACATCATATTATTATTTTTATGATTTTTAGACATTAAATAAATTAAATTATTTATGACATAATAATGATACAGCGATGACATCATTATTTGACGATTTAAATAAAATGGAAAGACAATGTAAAATCTATGATCTACACATGGCCAAAACCAATTGGATGAGTGGATTTAGAACCCTTATCACCTTATCCACGAATTATATCAATGTGGTACCTTTTAAAACCGAAACACATTTTCAAATAAAGTAATATTTCTTTACTTTCCAAAAGTGCCCCTCCTCTCCTCTTATAAAAGGCCCCCACCTCTACCTCATTTCACACACTCCTGAAGCCTTTGGCTCGGCCAACCCCTGCCCATTTACTCTCTCCACATCCCTCTCCTCATCCTAGAGGATTCCCTTTGGGCATAATCCTTTCAAAGGAAGCCTTTAGGCTCAAATCAAAAGGAGTTACACTTTTTAAGGTAATTCATTCTCTCATGTTCATTTGTTTTATTTTGCTTCTCCAACCCCCTAAACTCTTTTTATTTACTTATTTTGTAACAACACCAGTATCTTAAATATACTATTATGTTGTTATAAGATATATTTGAGCTACACACTCACACAAATACATCAAATGGTTAAAGAACATACGGTTTCCGTGGATGGCGAAATTCTGCCTCCCGAAACGATGATTGTTCAACACTCATTTAACACCTTCAAAGGTGGCCATTATGATGTCACTATTTTTATATATGATATATAATATGTTTATGTTTTCCTTAAGCTTATTTTTTTTTCATTTTAGGCATACCTTTATGGTTTCCATTATGGGTAAACACGATATCTTCATTTTAGGAAGTGCGGACTACCGCCCCCTCAAAGTGATTTGATTCGTTAAATACCATATGTGGGACATATAAAGGATGGAACTATGATATTATATATGATATTATACTGGAATTATAATATACCTTTATATCATTATGATTCCATTCTATAAAATACGAAATAGAAATGAAAGTAGCGTTCATGCGTACGTACGGCTTACCGTCTCCATGAACGGTGCATTTCATTTCTTACCTCTAAATGATTATGTAATATTATAAATGAAAGTATGTACTGGATATATATGACATATATGATATCTAAATCATGAATACCATTCTGGATATAATGAACCTTTGACCAAATTAACAACATGTAAGTGTAAGAAGTCTATTTTTGACTAAAGAACCAAATACCGACAAAATGAACATTATTAACTTAAATGATTACATGATGTTCATAACATGGTATAAAAGGAATAATGAACTTGAAAAAGATTCATAAGCAAGTAGAGATTAACTCAAGTTTATTATTCAGGAGATTAAAGAACGGTCGGGTCAAGTCGGATACGAGGTATGGGACTTCGTCTCAATCTCCTTTCGTTGAGGCATATTTTATTTTATACACAACTTTCTTTTATACGGTGTATAAACCCCTTTGACTTTTACATTTATTCAAAAGGAATCTTTTTTATACGAAGCGTTTACTAAACGACAAAAGGGAATGTTTTTGTCGTACGTATGCGGCGACAACGACTTCTCCGCCGTCGTGACCGTTATTTGAGTTTCGGCTTCCTCTATAAGCCATACCTTCTTTTTAAAAGAAAAATAAATACCATGTTTTACTTATCTTTTATTTTGGTATTGAAAATGGTTTTCATAATGTTTTTATATCAATGGGTTGTATTGATATCTTGTGATTGAAATGTGGAAATTTTATGTTTCCTTTATGCATGTTTTATGTGATATGATTATGTTATGGTTCTTGGGCATTATTATGAAGACGGGTGGTTCCGTGATAAAATAAGGGTGGGTGAGCCTGTTATAGCTCTCCAATGCATTGGGTAACGCGAAGGAGTGAAACGTTAAGGTTTCTCCGAAGAGATTTTAGGGAATATACTGTGATGGGTATTCTAAACGTAACCAAGAGGGTTACTCCCTACGTAATAATGTTATGAATGCCTCAAGTTACCTTTATGTCTTATGATTTCTATGATTTATTCATGATTTTATGAGGTATGTTAAAGTGCCTATGTTTTATGGGTAAAGTATGATTTCATTCTTATGTATATATGAACTCATGTTTCCTTTCCATGTTTTTTTATAACCCATACTGAGTTTTTATGCTCATCCCAAGTTTTTGAAATGTTTTTCACAGGTCAAGGGAAAGGTACATGATAAGATGATAGAGTCAAGGATGTGTCAAGAAATAATCCATGTTTGATTTTAAATGTGTTTCCATTAATGGGAATGAAGAATACTATCTTTATGTAACCACTTTGTTTATATGTGGAATGTAATGCAAGTTTTATGATCTAATTCTCTAAAACTCTAAACCCGAAAAGATCCTCAATGTGTAATCTTGTAATAACTCAAGATTAAGTAAGGTTTAAGGCTTGGGCCTTATAGTTGGTATCAGAGGTCGGTTTAGATAAATTTAGGAGTTAGAATTCTATTAAATGATTATCCAAAAATATTTTTTTTTTCGAAATGATATAGCATTTAAAGATTACCATGTTGCTTCATCTAAGACATGTTTGTTCAGAATGGTTTTTAGAAGAGGAAACAAAGAAGCTTTTTTGGGAAGGCATGCTGAGGGAAATGACCTTCCAAATCAGAATACTGAGATGGTCAGAATCAGAATTGAGCAGTTTACTTTAGTGATGGCTCAGTTGAATCAGGTGATAAGTTTGTGGTTGTTTTCATCGATGATATTTTGGTGTTTTCTAAAAGTAAAGAGGAGCATGAATGTCATTTAAGGGTTATCTTGCAAACCTTAAAAGAAAAGAAACTGTATGGGAAATTCAGCAAGTGTGAGTTTTGGTTACAACAAATTTCTTTCCTTGGTCACATTGTTTCTAAAGATGGAATAACTGTTGATCCTGCAAAAACAAGAGTTGTGGAAGAATGACCAAGACCCACAAATGTAACCGAGATTCGTAGCTTCCTTGGTTTGGCGGGCTATTACCGAAGGTTTGTTAGAAATTTTTCACGGTTATCTAGTCCAATGACTAAGCTAACTCGGAAGGGTGTTAAGTTTATCTGGACAAAAGAATGTGATGATTGTTTTCAGGAATTGAAAAGAAGATTGGTGAATGCTTCAGTTTTGGCACTACCTTCCAGGAATGGTGAGTTTGTTATATACAGTGATGCTTCATTGAAAGGACTTGGTTGCGTCCTAATGCAGAATGATCAGGTAATTGCTTATGCTTCACGACAGTTGAAAACTCATGAGGTAAATTACCCTACACATGATTTGGAGTTAGCTGCTGTTGTTTTTGCTTTAAAAATTTGGAGGCATCATTTGTATGGAGTAAAGTGTGAAATATATACCGATCACAAAAGTTTAAAGTATATATTCACTCAGAAAGAGTTAAACATGAGACAAAGGAGATGGCTGGAATTAATCAAAGATTATGATTGTACAATTCATTACCATCCGGGAAAAGCAAATAAAGTGGCTGATGCTTTGAGTCGAAAAAGTAATGCTTCATTAACAATGTTGCGTTTGGAACGTGATCCTTTGGTTAAGGATTTAATGAACTTTGACATAGAAGTTGTTGGTGCAGGAAGTCCTTCTGTTTTGTTTCAGGTATCAGTGAGATCATCTCTATCAGATAGAATCAAGCAAGCACAGAAGCAAGACATTGAGTTGCAGAAAAGGGTAGAGCTGGTTCAGAAAGTTCATCCTGGAAGTACTAAGATGTATAGAGATCTGCGGGAGTATTACTGGTGGGATGGAATGAAAAGAGATATTGCTGATTTTACTGTAAAGTGTTTGACTTGTCAGCAGGTTAAAGCAGAGCGGCAGTTACCGAAAGGGATGCTTCAGCCTTTACCAGTGCCAAAGTGGAAATGGGAGAATATATCCATGGACTTTGTTGTTGGATTACCGAAGACATCTCGAGGTAATAATGCAATCTGGGTTATTGTTGATCGCTTGACCAAATCTGCTCATTTCCTTGCTATACGAGATACTTTCTCTCTTGATCAACTTTCCCATTTGTATCTTAAAGAGATAGTCAGGTTACATGGAGTTCCTCTCTCCATTGTATCGGATCGTGATCCCAGGTTTACTTCTAACTTTTGGAAAGGCCTTCAGAAGTCGTTGGGTACTGAATTAAATTTTAGTACAGCTTTTCATCCTCAATCAGATGGGCAGTCAGAACGAACAATTCAGACATTGGAGGATATTCTACGAGCTTGTTCTATGGATTATCAGGGAAGTTGGGACCAACATCTTTCTTTGGTTGAATTTTCATATAATAACAGTTTCCATTCTAGTATACACATGGCACCATTTCAGGCATTATATGGGAAGCGGTGTCGAACTCCATCTTTCTGGGATGAAGTGGGTGAAAGGAAGTTGATGGGACCAGAATTGGTAGAAGAGATGGCAGAAAAAGTTCAGCTGATTCAGAAACACATGAGAACAGCTCAGAGCAGGAAGAAGAGTTATGCGGATAACCGGAGGAAGGATCTATCTTTCGAGGTAGGTGATCATGTTTTTCTCAAGGTTTCTCCTTGGAAAAGCATGATGAGATTTGGTAAGAAAGGAAAGTTGAGTCCAAGGTTTGTCGGACCATACGAAATTCTGGAGAGAGTTGGATCAGTTGCATACCGAGTGGCTTTATCTCCGAGTTTATCTCAGGTACACAATGTTTTTCACGTTTCGATGTTGAGAAAGTATATGCCATATCCATCTCATGTTTTGAGTCCAGAGGTAGTTCACCTGGAAGAGAACCTATCTTATGAGAAACAACCGGTCCAGATTCTTGACCACAGGGAGCAAGTGTTACGGAATAAGGTGATTCATCAGGTAAAGGTTTTGTGGCAAAACCACATGATTGAAGAGGCAACATGGGAATCTGAAAATGCAATGAGGGATAAGTACCCCCATTTATTCGATAAGTAAATAAATTGTGGGGACGCAATTTTCTAAAGGGGGGAAGGATGTAACATCCCAAGTAAGTAATGAATAATAGATATTTTTATCTATGTCTATTAATGATTAAGATAGTGTTATAGAGGCTTAAAATGAAAATAAATACAATCTTATGCATGGAATACACTAATATTCTTAAAAGATTGTTTTAGTGCCTTTTGATGGAAAACAATTTTTGAATCTATATTTTGACAATTTTATAAACTATGTTTGTCAAAATAAACTTATTCTTTATGATTGGGACATCAAAATTTACCTTGTGTGAATTTTTGGTATTTTTCTGACAATATTCATTTTTTAATGAATAGTGAAAAATACTGCATTTTACATCAAAATTGCTTTTTAATCTAATTTATTTATATGATTAGATTATGTTTTGAATTGGTTTTGAAGTTAAATTAGAATATATTTTTACCATTTTATCCAATGGTGGTCATTGAAATCAATTTCACTTTGAAATTAGACTAAAACTGGTGTCAATCTTTTGATACTTATTGTTTTGTAAAAACACGCTATTTGCTCTGGAAGTGGGAATTAATTATTAAATTAATTAATGTGACTTATATGATGTGAATTTTGTAAAATAGACTTCATTTTTGAATTCGGAATATCAAATATATCTTAGGGTGAATTTTTGGTAATTTTCTGAAAAACTTCAATTTTTGATGAATAGTGAAACCACTAAGTGGTAATCAAGCAAACTGATTTTTCAGTTAAATGAAAGTTTACCACTAATGTGTATTGAATTTTAAAAATCCGACATACATGGTTGTCATTAAGAAGTAAAATGTGGTTCAATGAGATTAAAATAATTTTTTGGTGAATAGTAACTTATTAAGTTCTTAATCGCGATTAGTGGTAATTAGGGTAGTTTAAGGTATAAATAATGTTTTAATAATAGGAAATGACCTAGACACATGTCCCAACCTTATTGGTTGTGTCATGGCCGACCAAGAAAAGCCATGGGTCAACTTGGGGACCCCATGGAGACACTTTGGTTTGGAAATGACATAAATAACTTTTTATTAAATGTTAAAGTAAAAATGACACAAATAAGAGATGTTTTACGAAAACAATTTTTACATGGGGTTATAAAGATCATATTTTTGATTATAAATATTCATTGGAAAGCTAAAAATATTTCCTACATCATAGTATTTTTTTTATGATTTTTAGACATTAAATAAATTAAATTATTTATGACATAATAATGATGCAGCGATGACATCATTATTTGACGATTTAAATAAAATGGAAAGACAATGTAAAATCTATGATCTACACATGGCCAAAACCAATTGGATGAGTGGATTTAAAACCATTATCACCTTATACACTAATTATATCAATGTGGGACCTTTTAAAACCGAAACACATTTTCAAATAAAGTAATATTTCTTTACTTTCCAAAAGTGCCCCTCCTCTCCTCTTATAAAAGGCCCCCACCTCTACCTCATTTCACACACTCCTCAAGCCTTTTTCTCGGCCAACCCATGCCCATTTACTCTCTACACATCCCTCTCCTCATCCTAGAGGATTCCCTTTGGGCAGAATCCTTTCAAAGGAAGCCTTTAGGCTCAAATCAAAAGGAGTTACACTTTTTAAGGTAATTCATTCTCTCATGTTCATTTGTTTTATTTTGCTTCTCCAACCCCCTAAACTCTTTTTATTTACTTATTTTGTAACAAAAACAGTATCTTCAATATACTAGGATGTTGTTATAAGATATATTTGAGCTACATACTCACACAACTACATCAAATGGTTAAAGAACATACGGTTTCCGTGGATGGCGAAATTCTGCCTCCCGAAACGATGATTGTTCAACACTCATTTAACACCTTCAAAGGTGGCCATTATGATGTCACTATTTTTATATATGATATATAATATGTTTATGTTTTCCTTAAGCTTCTGGTTTTTTCATTTCAGGCATACCTTTATGGTTTCCATTATGGGTAAACACGATATCTTCATTTTAGGAAGTGCGGACTACCGCCCCCTCAAAGTGATTTGATTCGTTAAATACCATATGTGGGACATATAAAGGATGGAACTATGATATTATATATGATATTATACTGGAATTATAATATACCTTTATATCATTATGATTCCATTCTATAAAATATGAAATAGAAATGAAAGTAGCGTTCATGCGTACGTACGACTTACCGTCTCCATGAACGGTGCATTTCATTTCTTACCTCTAAATGATTATTTAATATTATAAATGAAATTATGTACTGGATATATATGAAATATATGATATATACATCATGAATACCATTCTGGATATAATGAACCTTTGACCAAATTAACAACATGTAAGTGTAAGAAGTCTATTTTTGACTAAAGAACCAAATACCGACAAAATGAACATTATTAACTTAAATGATTACATGATGTTCATAACATGGTATAAAAGGAATAATGAACTTGAAAAAGATTCATAAGCAATTAGAGATTAACTCAAGTTTATTATTCAGGAGATTAAAGAACGGTCGGGTCAAGTCGGATACGAGGTATGGGACTTCGTCTCAATCTCCTTTCGTTGAGGCATATTTTATTTTATACACAACTTTCTTTTATACGGTGTATAAACCCCTTTGACTTTTACATTTATTCAAAAGGAATCTTTTTTATATGAAGCGTTTAATAAACGACAAAAGGGAATGTTTTTGTCGTACGTATGCGGCGACAACGACTTCTCCGCCGTCGTGACCGTTATTTGAGTTTCGGCTTCCTCTACAAGCCATACCTTCTTTTTAAAAGAAAAATAAATACCATGTTTTACTTCTCTTTTATTTTGGTATTGAAAATGGTTTTCATAATGTTTTTATATCAATGGGTTGTATTGATATCTTGTGATTGAAATGTGGAAATTTTATGTTTCCTTGATGCATGTTTTATGTGATATGATTATGTTATGGTTCTTGGGCATTATTATGAAGACGGGTGGTTCCGTGATAAACTAAGGGCGGGTGAGCCCGTTATAGCTCTCCAATGTATTGGGTAACGCGAAGGAGTGAAACGTTAAGGTTTCTCTGAAGATATTTTAGGGAATATACTGTGATGGGTATTCCAAACGTAACCAAGAGGGTTACTCCCTACGTAAGAATGTTATGAATGCCTCAAGTTACCTTTATGTCTTATGATTTCTATGATTTATTCATGATTTTATGAGGTATGTTAAAGTGCCTATGTTTTATGGGTAAAGTATGATTTCATTCTTATGTATATATGAACTCATGTTTCCTTTCCATGTTTTTTTATAACCCATACTGAGTTTTTATGCTCATCCCAAGTTTTTGAAATGTTTTTCAAGGTCAAGGGAAAGGTACATGATAAGATTATAGAGTCAAGGATGTGTCAAGAAATAATCCATGTTTGATTTTAAATGTGTTTCCATTAATGGGAATGAAGAATACTATCTTTATGTAACCACTTTGTTTATATGTGGAATGTAATGCAAGTTTTATGATCTAATTCTCTAAAACTCTAAACCCGAAAAGATCCTCAATGTGTAATCTTGTAATAACTCAAGATTAAGTAAGGTTTAAGGCTGGGGCCTTATACCTACAATATACCAGTGCCTTAAAAATGAAAATGGTGAAGAGAAAGAGAGATACATGTTTGAGGGAGTTTTATCTAATAATTAACAAGTGAGATCTATACCATTATATTCTAGTAGGATCCTTTATAAAGCCCTTGAGAATTATTATAGAGTGAAATTTCATTTACTCATGCATTATAACTTATGAATAAATATCACTGGACCAGTTCATACAACTAATTCATGGATACATCAAACTCTCAATTGTTTCATCATATGAAATATTTCTTAAATGATATATTACATGAAAGGTATTCTCAAATAATAAAAATTAGAATTTCACTACCCATAAATCATAGTGTTCTAAAGTGAATCATATCATAAAAATAAACTTATAAAACTAATATACAATATATATAATTGTAACTTCTGATTAGATAATTTAAATAACATGATAAAATTCCTTTTGATATCCCCTAATCATATAATAAGATATAGCCAAATTCTTCACATGCATACGTTATCTAAGGAATATATCATTCAATATACCACTTATACTAAATCACAAAATACTTACATTCCATTTCACCTTATATCATATCATATACAATAAATTGTGAAATCATATCTAAAACTCCTTTTGGATATATTTCAAAACTCTTTTGTAAATCTATCATCAACTTCATTGTGTGTCACAACATATTAAAGACCTTGAGAATACCTACCAAAAACTCTTTTAGATCAATTATAAAACACTTTTAGATCAACTCTAAAACACTTTTAGAGAATATTTCCAAGTCCAACTCAATTACCATTCAATCAACCACAAAGTGTGACCCTATAATCATTTATAGCATTGAAAAAAATTATTAATCACAAGATCCATAAATGAAAGAAAAGAGTGGTCTCTATAAATTCACCAATACCACTCAAGTTATAAATAAATATGAAATGATGTATATCAAACAAATATATCATTATAGCTATGTCCACCAATTGAATCACATGATATCATGCATTATCATATGTTCCCTTTGTCTAAGACCTTGAGTGGCTATGGGACATAAAATATTTCAATCCCATATATCCTACTCAAACATTCTCAACTCTTCAAGTATAGACTAACCAGGTCGATGAATACATCACATGTCATTAAACTTTATAGATGAGTAGATCACATGTTCCTTATTTTAATAGATAATCACATTATATTTACTATCTTGGTGTAACCACACACTTAATCCGTCTATCTCAATCAAGTTAAAAAATTTCACACTCATCATATGAGAGGAAAAATCCCATATTACTTGATCTCTAACCAACAACATGATCGAAAACATACCCAACCACCCCTTGATTATCTGAGCCTCAAGGATTATGTAAAAAATGTATTAAATTATGTAGGTTCTCATGATATGTATTTTAAAAACCTCAGCAAGTGGGTACTTTAAATATGATCCATTTACCCCTTTTATACCAAAGACACAATGTATGACACTCAATGTGGTATACTTAGTGGGTAATCCAGTTCACAAAACCTATTTTTTGCCTTATGATCATATTCTATGTCTCCATACAAGAATCGTGCTCATGAAAACCTTAACATTTCCTCCCAACCAATGATACTCCATGATGAACATCAGTTAGGGATAACTCAAAGTCATACTTTTAGAGATTAATTATCATTAAAACTTATGAAATGTATATCAATATATATATATATATATGTAGATAATGTGAAATAATGATAAAGCTAATATTGCATTTTTATAACATGATACATTTTTATATTATTAAACTCATTTAAGAACTCTTAAAAAAACCATACATAAGAACCTATATATCATATCATATATGATACATTTACAAAACAACCTTATGTTATCTACACATTCTAAGGTTTTGTTAACTCATTATAACTATATGAAATTACTACCAAATATCTATGTGACCACCTAATAAAACTCTCCCAGTAAGCTCTTTAGTGAGTAACATCTATAAAGTAATCCAATTTAAAAAATAGTGATATTTAGGAATAATATTATTAATGTTTAACTCCTTGAACATATTTAAACTTCTTAACTCCACAACATTAATTTTTATGATGGAAACTTATGTTGTATACTTAAAACTCTTTCTATGTACATCATCATTATTTTTGGAACCCATTCCATAAAACTTTTCCTTAAAATCTCTTGGTATCTAATTTTACTATCTACATTATCACTTAATAATATATCATAAAATAATTTAGGATAAGGAAAAATTCACATTGTTATGGTAACTAAATGTTACCATTTACATTTCTCTTTAAATACATACCCTAAACTCTTTTAGGATATTGAGAGAAACCCACATTAAATTTTGATTGGAAAAATCTTTTATTTGTAAAATTTTAAACGTATATAAGATAATTAATAATCCAATAAACATCATAAACCCAATATTATACTCATAATACCTTAATAATATACAAAATGAACTCCTTTTTAGGAAATAATACTAATTTTTTTGAATAAATATGTAAAAAATTAAATATTTTTTCCATATCTATATGGAATTATATGTACTTGGATTAATTTCATAAAATAAGAATTTATTCTTTAAAATATTCCATTGATGGATGGTAGTAACACATTACCTAATATTTAAAAAAACTATATGGATAAAATCCTTTATATTGGATAATACATTTTTAGACTTATCTTCTTCTCAAAACATGTTATAAAACTTGATGAATCATAAACCATTTATATTGAATTCATTATTTCATATTGTTCATAAAAAAACTTTATTAAAAAACCCCTAATATTATTTAATTGTAATGAGATAAATATAAATATCCTTTACTTATATCCATATGATCTTGATAAACTCTTTTACATTCAAATTTTTGATATAGAAAGTATTTTCTTTATCACTTGAATGGAAATTAAAATCTATGTAATTTTATCCCTCGATTTTGAACACCTATATATTTAAAAAACTTGTAAAGTATAAATTTGGTTTCATATACACTTGGAAACTAAAGAATTAATTTCTATAACACTTATTGACATGGAAATTCCATATAGTTTCTCCAACCCCTTTAGGTATCCTAAAAATTCCATCTTATTGAATAATTACTCCTCCTTCTCGATAACAACTTTAGGTTTGAAGGACCTTAACTAGATACTCAAAGAAACATTATTGGACTTTAAAACTTTCTCTTCTTCTTTTTGTTTGAGCTTATACCCACCTTCACTATCTATACAACACCATAACCTAAACATCATATGTCAAAGTTCATATTTTCTCATCACTTTGATAATATCAGATAAAAGTTTCTTAAAATCATTAAAATTGTCAGAACATTTCCATTGATGATAACATAATGAACTATTTAACCAGAACAAGCCTGATATGAAACCTTTAGTATCTCCAAGTTAATATCATACTCAATCATATTGAGCATGTGAGTAGAGACTAACATTTATAAATCTATCATTCATAAAATTCCTTTGAAACCTCAAGTGAATAATTATATTATTATCCTAAGAATTTATATTTTAAGTGTTTAAAAATATGAATAGTTTGGTTACTCCATTTGGTATTTCTTTAACACATATAATTTCTCATTACTTAAGAACTTTTCTTAAGTTTTTATTTTAGTTTGAGAATTTTCTTACAATAAGATTCACTTTTCTATAAGATTTATTTCAAAGTAATGTTTGATGATAATGGTGATATTATCTATAACCAAATATTTTATCATATGTGTATCATGTTATACATATTTTCATCAAGGAATTTTAATGAAAGAAATTGTACTAAAAATGATGAATCCATACATCATATCCATTTAGTGATCCAAGACCCATATTTCATCTTGACTTAACCTAGTTTGAGAACATAAATAATAAATGAATATATTTTATAGATATTTTTTTTCAGTCATATCATATATTATTCTTAGATAGATGAGTGGATAACTATTTATCCAAATCCATCATATAGATTTAAAATCAAACATATTCCTTTGGTATCCTAACAATTATGGTTTCCTAGTTAAGTGTAACCTAAAGAAAGAGCCAAGAATAAAGAACCTAACCCTTAGGTCCACCTCATTACATGCTTTACTTAAACAAGATAATCCATGTAAACCTAACCATTAGGGTCACCCATACTAAATGATAGTGTTCATGAAAAGGTTGAATCTGGAAGTAATCTCACACTTATTATTTAAAGGGTTTTATTTTAAAATCTCACTATATTATGTTGTTGGAATAACTAGGTTAAATACCATAAGAGGGGGTGAATAAGGTAATGAAAAATATAAAACCCCCCATTCTATCTTGTTTTATTGTTAAAAAAACCCTATAATCTCTTCTTATTGTAATAATATATAAACTAAAAAGTAAGAATTCAAGAGACCAAAATTTTTTACTTGGTCTCCCCTAACTAAGCTAATCCAAGGACTATACAATGGAAATGTGCCGATATACTAGAATCCACTAAGGTAAACTAATGTTACAATGTTCGGAGTGGAATCAATGTACCTTATGATTTAAAATCATTCACACCTGAGAATGGACTGGTCTCTCAACTAAAGTGAACACATTTCTCTTCTATAATATTCTTTAGATAATTTGTATTAGATCTGAATTGGTTCACACCAATATCACTATGTCATAAAGCTCCATTTTCATATGAGAGATGAAACCCACTTTATCATGTAGTATCTAATTTGAAGAAAATTAATTTTTGAACTATTATTATTCATGAACTTCTCCTCCACATAATGACCTCATGAAACACTATTCACCACACACTTTTTTGGAGGATTACTATTCACTATGTATGTACTAGGTGGAATATACTATGTGAGATTCTCCTAAACGAACATCCTATATGGAATAACATCACTAGCTTCCACTGTGAATTTCCTATATGAATTTATTCCTCCATAAAATTTCTACACAGACTAACCTTTAAGAATGTATTCTCCACATTCTCTCCTCATGAAATTCCTACATGATACACTGACCTCATAGACTTCCTTCATGTTTCATAGTACTATACCCACAAAAATCCTTCAAAATATACTTTACCACATGAAATTCCTTTCATGTTTGTAGAATTATTCATCAATTATCCTTTGAGATAATTTTTACTATGTCTAATGAAGTGATTAGATGATTCTTATATAGGCCAAGAAAACTGGAAAACATACTAATCATGAAATTATGGTTCCCCTCTTCACTAAGAGTATTTTTTATAAACACTCCTTTTCAAAACAAAATCTATGAACTTCCTTCATGGTTCACTTAGAAATAGAATATTACAATTTCACAATTCTTATACAGTCTCATGAACCATTAGTCTAGGATATTTCTTCATGGTCTGTTAAGAAACAGTACCTAACAACTGTGAATATACAATATTCCCCCACAAATTTCCTTTGCAGAATACTAGCCATGAATACCCTTTATTTCTTTTTTATCTTCATGAATCCTCTATGGTAACACACCCTCTAATAAGTCTCATTAAATGTCATGTACCAACCATGAAACTTCACATAATCACCACACGGTCTATATGGTTTCCTTATGAAAAACCACCCTTTGTTATTTTTCTACTCGAACTCAAAACTTTGATTCCCTAAAATTAATACCTATAAATTTGATAAACACTAGGAAACATTTCCACCTTCCAAGTCTTCATTTGGAAATAAACATACCAAAAATTTGTTAACCAACATTGTTAACAAACACAATCAACCTAAAAACTATGAAATTCCATCAAGAGGGATTTTTTTCAAAAATCTCCCCATTTGGATTTGTTGGAAATTATTCAAAAATTAACACCAATAAACCCCTTTTATTGAAAAAAACCTATGTACCTCCTTCTTCAACAACCATACTTAGGATGAAACTCCAAATAATGATCAATAATTTACTCAACATGTACTTTAAGCCCAATGACCGAAACTCAATTTGGGAAACATGAGTAACATGAAAATATAGTCCATAAATCACTTCGTTCTCAATTAAACTTACAGAATAATTTCAATATAGAGTTAAATTTATACCAATTGATCTTGAAATCCATACTAATTATTCTTGGTGATCAATACCAAGTGTTTCACATAGTGTAGCTCATGAGAATACCACTTCTTAAACCCTATCTAATAAAATGATTTCATTATAAACTGAGATTGATCGTTTTGTGATATGTGTTCAATGACCTTAAAAATTCAAAATAATTATGGTTAAAACAACCCAACTTCCTAACTCCCCTTAATTCATCATAGGAAATCTCCCTCATTTCATTACATTATTCACACCTATAATAGTTTTGAGAAAACTCTTCCTTATTCTCCTATAACAGGTTTAAGAAAAATCTTCCCCATTTATGAAAAATATCCCTATACCTTTTTCAATGAATATAAAGGTCACTCCTTAAAGGTCTATAATAGTAAAGTAAGAATTATTTGCATACATTGAAATCTTGAACATACCTTAGAGAGTGGGGTTACACTTCTACAATTTTCAGGTGTGGGGATTTAATTGAACTCAAAGAGTAGATAATTCCTTTAAAAATATTACTTGGGTAAGGCCATTATCAGGATTTCTAAAACTTGAAATTATATAGGCACATACTCAAACATTAATAACCCATGATCCAATTTCTCCCTGATAAAGTAAAATTTTATTTCAATTTACTCTATCCTTGATTCAGGGAATATATTTTTTACTAAGGTTTATAGTACTTGAATTATCATAATTTATTAAAATCATATACTTCACTTAAACTCCCATGTATTCAAGATTCTGTTTCATCCATTATAACAATGTACAATATTGTGTGGTTTCTATATATTTGGATTCTCTAGTGCCCAAAGAAATGTAGTCTTGTTTCTTTCTAAGCTAATAAACACACAATCCACTAAGATAGAATACATATTTTGATGTTGAATTTCTATCATCCACTAAAACACCCTAATCTTCTTCTGTATATCCAAATGACTTCTATTCTGATGTTGAATTTTAAAGAAAACTGAAATCCATAGTTCCTTGTATATACTGTAGTATTATTTTTCATTGAAAGAAAGTGTATTTATTTAAGATTAATTTGATATCGTTCCTCTTGATATATGTAAAATAAAATATCAGTTTATGTCACTATAAACCACAATAGGATCCTAATGATCTATATAAATTATATGAAATTAAATGATTTAATGTTGTCATCTTTTGAAAACTTCATTTAGGTAGTGAACGTTGTCGTCATCACCTTGGAATATTCTCTTCCAAATATTCTTAGAACCTCCTTGGAATATTTTTATTGAGATATGAATGTACCATTACTTCCTTGTGACAACTTCAAGCTAAGAAAAAGCATCAATTCATAATCATCAACATTTTGAACATGCACTTAATGAATTCAATAAACCATTTCCACAATGATTCATTCAATCAACCAAAGATTATGTCATAAATATATACTAGCACCATTATCCTTTGATCACTCTCATTATTGATATTGATATTGTAATCAACACCACTATACTAAAACCCAATCAATCTTCAAGTATTGTTCCATTCTTGAATACCACTCTCTTAGTGCCTACTTCAACCCATAAAGTAACTTCTTTAGTTGATAAAAATTTCTCTCATCTTCATGGACAATAAAACCATGTAGCTATTCAATATACACCTCCTCTTCTAAAAATCTATTTAGAAATGATGACTTGATATCCATTTGGAAACCTTGAATTTTTTTTGTACTACTATAGAAAAGAATAAAATAACTATTTTCATCCATGAAATGGGTAAAAATGTCTAATCTACATTGATTTTATCGATCTCAGAGCACCCCTTACACACTAACCATGTTTTGTTTTGAAACACCATGCCACCTTAATTCAGATTATTATAGAAAATAAATTTGGTCCTAATGATGTTCTTGTCTGCTAGCCTTGAAACAGCCTCCCATGTATAATTATTATTGATTTGATCAAGATATTCATTCATTATTGAAACTTAATTTCTATCCCCAATATATTTTTAAAAACAATTTGGATCTATCTAAGACAAGAAATATTTTTCCTATAGATACTTCATTTTCCTTATTGACACTGGTGCTATGTGATCATCGATAATACTTTTCTCATCAATTTTAGCTATGTATTTTTACTTGTATATAGATTCATGCCTAACTTATTATAGATAATCCTTACTGTATTCATATTAATCAACATTTGATAATTCCCACCTGAGCTTCTTACCTCCTCACCACTTTCATCAGGAAACCGGTCACTGTGTTGTTAAATATGCTGCTCATTATCCACTTCAGTGACATAATTGTTTTCAACAACCTTTCATAGCCTTTTATTAAAGTTTTTTTTTGATTTTATTTATCAGTATTAGCTAAGTAAAATCACTTTATATCCATAGGATTTAAGCTTCTTAGGTTTCTCCTTATTATTAATATACCACTTACTTCTGAAGATTTGAAAGTATTTCAACAAAAACTCATTTCCATACTACAACTTTTATAGAGTATTTTATTATTTTGTACACATGAAAGATATATTAGAAATATATATTGATGTAAATATGTATTCCTTACAAAACTTATTAGGTAGTTATTTATCAATAAGAATCATTATTTCCATGTTGTTTATGATCTTGTTTATCCTATAAACCATACCATTTTATTGAGAAGTTTTCACTACCAAGACTTGGAGCCTTATCCCTATTTTTAAGATAATTCTTCACATGGTTATTAAAATCCATGCCATTGTTGGTTCACAATTTTAAAAATTTATCCCCAAACATTTTTGTATCCTCCCGATGATATTATTTTATGAAATTAAACACCTCAGACTTATGATTGATGCTCATAAACTATTCCATAATATTGTAATAATCAATGAAAAAATTTATTATATCTTCCTATTAATATATTTTAGTGATACACACACACACACATAAATAGTCACTAGTCCAATAACTCTTGTTAACTTTTTATATTTTTTCTTTTATGTCATCATAGTAATATTACATTATTAACAAGCATCACACATGTGTGTATAATCAAATGATAGTTTAGGTATATCTTGAGCTCCATCGCTTTTCACCAGATCTTCTAATGACGGTTGAATCAAATGGTCAATACATTTTTGACAAAATCTATTTTTTATTATTCCTTGGGTAGAAATCACATATCTTTTTCTCCACTGATAAGGTACAGATTCCATTTTATGCATTTTACCTGTATAAAAATTGTACCATCATTTCCCTTAATGATAAAGGTATTCTTGAAAAAGGTTATTGCATTCCCCAAATCACACAGTTGAATAACACTCATAAGATTATGACTACGGAATTTTATTTCCAAGACATCTACGTGTCTCATATATTTACCATCAAAATTTATCTTTCCTAGATCCAATGATCTTTAGGCTTTCATCATTGGAAAATATGTGGGAACCTTCTTTTTAGTTCTTGATTCTTGTGAAAATATCCTTATTTCCCCTCATATGGGAAGTTAATTCACTATAAATGATCCATACACCAGAATTTTCTGATGTTTATAAGGAAATATCTGCAACTTCTACATTCTCATCTATTTTCTTTTTGATCAATATCTTTAACTTCACATATAATGATGATTAGTGCACTTAATCTTCCTCATATTATGATAAAATAACTTCATCTTGCAAAGTTTAAAATCAATTTTATGTCTTTATCTTGATCGATGACTCTCTAAGTTATTACATACAATTACTTTGGGTCTTAATAGGTGTATTCCTATACATTGTTGATGAGAAATAGATATCCATATGTTTAAATCCTCCCCACCATAAACCGTTAGCATCAAAATCATCCATGGAGTCATGAACTCTGATCAGATCACTTTATCTCTTTTATCCTCTTCAGTATATTTTGGATATGGAACATAAATTTTGAGAATGTCCCATATTTACATAGAAATAACACCTTATATAAAATGAATTCATGTGAATCCTTGACCTAACACCAATTATCTCTCTGGTTCTTTGAGTTTTCTGATTTCAATTCATACCCACATAAGTATTTAAATTTGGAATGGGTGATTATAGCATAACATCAACAATCACTATTGTCTATTTGTGAAAAATATCTTTTTTTTTCATTCAAATGTGTATTTTTCTTCTACTAATAATCCTTTTCTTGTTTTTATAGATCTCCATGACCCACTTTTGCTTTTTTTATCTCCTATGTTATTTGATTTCCCATTTTCATACTAGAAGTCAAGATACTCTCTTGTTATTTTACTTTTTATTATAATCCAAAAATTTTCCCCTCAATCTCTTCAATATGTTTGAAAATATATTTCACTATTTTAGTCAAACCATAAATAACCCAACTATATTCTTCAACTTTGATCTTGTACTTGACTATCTTCTCTGAGTATTCTAGATTTTTTAATTTAATATTTTCAATCACTGCCTTTCACTTAGATTTATCCTCTTCTTATTGATACATATAGAGTTTGGTATCACGAATCAATCCATTGTATTTATTTATTTTATTTCACCAAACATATATTTATTCAAGAGTGTCTTACAATTCTACCTAGTGATCAGCCCTTCCTTTCAATTATCTTTTTTCATCGCCGCTCTCTTCCCATGTCTAGGAACTGACTAACACAACCACCATAACATATCCACTATGTTATTTGAAGTCCTAAATTTACTTTGCTTTAGTTTCTTAAAAACTATACTCCTGAGAAAGAAGGTTCTTCTTCTTTTATAAGTTTCATTTCATACTTCTTCTGCCTTTCACATTGGTTGAAGATTTCTTTATAGAAATTTCATCATCCTTATTGTCATCTTGAAAATTCTTGGGACATGTTACTGTAAGGGGACAAAATTTTCCATATCAAAAGCATATAAGTGGAATTTTATCTTTAAAATTTCCTTTTCCACTTTGAAAATTTTAGAAAAGGAATAACATGACCTCATCCACCTCTTCATCTTCTTGTGCATATTCTATGGGTGGCTTTTTCATGGACTTGAATTTATCCTGCTTAGACTTCCCATTTTTAAAAACCTCATTATCATCAATTTTAATTTCTTATGAAATAATATTATTATGAAAACTATCCAATGAAATCTCATTTGGATATTTATCCATGATTATAAAGACTTTCAGAATGAATTGGTGTGGAAATATTCCCAGGATGTGCTTTACAATCTTCTAGTCATTGGGAGTTTCTTTGAGACCACACATATACTCTATAATAACATTCACCCAATCAAATAATTAATCAATAAATTCATTCAAATAAATCTTTAATTCCTCTTTATTATTCCACAAAACCTAAAATTTATTTTCCTAGATATTTGATTCACCTTCATAGATGTTAATTGGGTTTTTCAAGATTTCATGAAAGGATTTACATGGAATCACTTTCATATAAACTGTGTTGGATAGATATCCCCCTAAATAATTGAATCCTCTATCATCAAAATCTAGTTATATTAGGTATTATTCTAAAAAATCCCCCTTTTCTATACCGACTGATATCCCTTGCATAGAAGTTATAAAAAATTCCATTCCTAAAGATCAGAAGTAGTGTTGCATCCAATTCTTTCAGAGTTGAAAATTACCCCCCTCGGAGATCAGAATCCATTTATGATTTAATTTTTCCTTAAAATCCACTAAGATATAGAATATTACATTAACCTTTTACTATAATACCAACTTTTTTCCCCACTAGGTTAAATACATTGATTGGGTGGGGCCGGGGGGGGGTGAATTAGGGCATGCCGACTTAAAATAATTCCCCCTTCAATCTGGTTTCATAATTAAAAAATATATCTTCTCTATTTTCTCACAAAAATATATAAAATAAAACAAAATAATGAAAGTGGAAAAAAATACCCAGTTTACCATAATCAAGATAATCCAAGGAGTATACAAAGGTAATATGATGATGTACTAGAATCCACTAAAGCACACTACAATGTTTAGAGAAAACTCATTGTCCCTTTTAGTTTATTACCATTCACACTAGAGAATTCACTACTCTATAAACTAAAGTGAAATTAATTTCTCCTACAAAAGATTATTTAGGTGATCTATATAAGCTCTGAATTGGTTCACACCCATGTGAGTGTTTCATGAAGCTCATTTTTCATCTAAGAGATGAAATCCACTTTATCACATAACATATGCCTCACACAAAATCCCTTTGAATGAACTTCTCCTCCAAACACTGACCACATGGAACGCTGTTCACCACACACTTTTTGGGAAACACACTATTAACCACATACATAGTTGGAAGAGACTCTCATATGATATTCTCCTCCATAAACCTCATGTATGATCCACCTTCACGAGCTGCCACTATGCACCACCTATGTGACTTGTTTCCTACATGCACTTCATACAAAAACCAAACTTATGGACTGGTTTCTCTATGTACTCTCTTCATGAACTTCCACTACCATAAAGTCACGTCACATACTTTCTTTATTATTTGTGGTACTATACATGCTATATTCTTTCATCGTAGACTTTACTATATTAATTTCCTTCATTTTTTCATAATTTTCTAGTGATAATCCTTCAAGATAATTTTATATTTATCTAATGAAGTGATTAGGGGATCCTTATATAGGAAAAGACAATCAGAAAACCCAATAATCAAAAAATTAATGTTCACCCCTTCACTAAGATCATATTCACGCACTCTCTCCTTCGCGAACCTTCAACCATGAACTTCCTTCATAGTTCTCCTAAGAAAATCATCTTATGAGCGAACACTTTCTACATGGTCCTAAAAACCATAATTCTATGATATTCCTTCAAGTTCTATCAAGAAATAATTCCTTACAACCACAAATATAATGCATGGTCATTCCAACTCCTTCATAAACTCTTAGTCGAGAACATCCTTCATGGCTTCACTTACAACATGACTCCTATGCAGTTGCACACTTGCTAAGTGATTTAATAAACTACCGTATATATACCACATATATTTCACATAGCTACCACATGTTCCATGTGGTTTCCTCATAGAAAACCCCAATTTTCTATTTTAATACTAAAAATAAAAACTTTTATTCCCCAAAATTCATACCCATAAATTTGGAAAACACTGGGAAACATCACCACCTTCCCACTCCTACTTTGGAAATAAATATGCTAACATTTATTAACCGACACTTTCAACAAACACAATAAACTAAAAAACTATTAAATTCTATCAATTGGGATTTCCCCCCAACATATTCCACACTGTTTACTTTATATGTATGTATACTTATAGTGATTTAGTTTGAAATCCTATTCCTTCCACCAAATCAATATATTCAAACCATATTGATGTGTAACTCTTTACACATATCATAAATTATGTTACCAACCCAAATCAAAAGTCAATTTTATTCACACAAATACAGATAAATCCTATGCATAAGTTACATGAAAATACTTCTTGTAAATATTTAGAATTATATTAAATCAATTATCTCAACATGGGTATTCTTGGAGGCATAGATAGTCAACCCACACTTTTTTAAAACAAGACATATACCTCCAGGAAAGTGGGAAGTTCAACCCAATGTCCCTCTACCTAGGGATACTTTACTCAAGATAAAATTCAATTCCATCATTATTTTAAAACCTGATATGTATAAATTATAATCAAATACTTAATTTATGATCATAAAAAGATATAATCAAAATTCAAGGTAGAAGAAAACTAAATCCATTATCACACCTTGCATGTAACTCCTTATATGCATGTATAATAATATCTAAAAGTAGTTTAACAATTTAAGCTAAAGAAAACACATATTCATAATATAAGTAATTTATAACTATGAATAAATTATAGAATAACTTTCAAATTAATTAATAATTCATATATTTAAAAATGAGATAAACATTTATGAACAATTATTAAATAAAATTTAATTATAAACACTATATAATTTAAATATTTATTATAAAGGTTTCATAATATTTAATTTAAACACTTTACATCCATTTCTTAAAATAAACTCTTTCATATTATTCATTATTTGGTAATTCAATTTAAATATGTGATATTTTGTAAAATTTCAATTATTTAAACATTTGACATAATTTATATATCACATATGTTACATTATTTAAACCTCGATAAAAACAATCATCAAAACTATTTTAGTGTGATCTAAATAATATTCCAATTAAGGCCTTGAATCTAAACAATTCTAAATAATTAATTCTAAAAAATGCACAATTAAATATATACTCTTTTATATTTATACTTATTTTTTAATTTATAAACACTTTATAAATTGCTCTTATAATTTATAAATTAAAAATTTATTTCAAAATTATAAATCATGCCATATAATTTAAAACATATTTATAATATTAACACTTAATACTATTAAAAATTTATTAATAAATATTTCAAAAAAATTTAATTAATTAATTATAAAAACTATATAATTAACTAATTTATAAAAATTAATAAATAATACAAAATACATTTTATTGTAACTTATAAACATTTTTTTAAATTTTATAATTCAACTCATAATTTAATTTTAATAAAAATATTTTTTCTCTTCAAATAATACTTAAATATCAAGGATAAAATCATAGAATATGATTAATAAACTTGAGACACTTAAATAGTTTAAGTGCTATTAGTTGTATTTTATGATTAATAGACCTATAATTTCTTACTATAAGTGGAATATGTAAGGTTTTTAGTTATGAGAAAAAGTAAAAAATTATACTTTCTGAATGTAAAACCATTATGTGTCAATAAGATAGACCTTAGGTATGAATCATATTTTATAATTCACATCGATATTGTAAATATGATATGATGATATGTTTTTGAATGCATGTCACAAAACTATTATTTAATATAAAATTTTGATGTCGTACGCTATGACTAATACAATTCAATGGGATTTATACTGAGTCTTCAACTATGATATCCAATATTATAAACCACGAATCAAACATGCAGAAAAAAATATCTAGTTATATTTAATTATAAGGAATACAAAAAGGAATATGAATTCAAAAATATTCATTTACAACATGATTTCATGAATCAAATGAATGGTAAATCTTTGATACCACTTCTAAGTTTCATAGGATCTAACAATAATTGTTAAATAGAATGAAAGAAATAAAGAAACCAAAACCCAAGATTAACCATTCAAGGAATCGAAATCATGTGTGATATAAAAAAATAAATTTGAAAATGTGTACATTACACCACTAATTATTTCTATAAATGTATTCATCTATGATTGATGAATATCATAATAGAGTTGGTTGAATGAAATACCTCCTCCAGAGGTATCCATGAGCTGTGTTGAAAAGTTCGATGCTCAAGCAGGATCCTCTCGCCATCCACACTATGTTAGTGCCACAAGAAGTAAAATGGTAAAGAGGAATAGATTTTTGGGTTTGAGGGAGTTTTGGATAATAATACATGGGAAATCTCTACACCATCACATAATAGCTATCTACTTTATAAATTTCATGAGGATGATCCTTGAGTGAACTTCCATTTACTCATTTATTATAATGCATGAGTAAATTCCACTTGACTAGTTTATGTAACTCTTACATGAATACATCCTACTCTAATCTATTTTATTATATAAAATAGTTCTTAAATGATAGATTACATGGAAGTTTGTCTCAAATAAAAATTATTAACATTTAACTACCCATAAATCATAGTGCATTAGAGTGTATCATACCATAAAATTCAACTTATAGCCTTGCTATACGATATATCAAATCATACCTTACTATTGGCCAAAGGTAATAACATGATAACTTGATATATGATATCCCCTTATTTTATAATATGACATATCAAAATGCAACATATGGATAATATCATTAGGGTATATCTCTTTCAATTAGGTAATTTTTAAGTGATTCACGGTCCTTAAAAACAATATACATTCATTTAGATATGTATTCTTTTTGAGATCATAACCACTGAACATAACATTAATTTAACATAATATATTCAAGAAGTATTCTCATTATATCCTTGTAACTTATCATTCAAGAGTTAACATTGTTCTTTGATGGTGGTGTTTCTCCATCCATTTGCATGATTCAAATTATTTAACTTCAGTATGGTTAACAATGTTGTATTTTAGTACAACTAGTATAGAGTGGCATCTTTACACAACTCTTTTAACTTCTAAATCGTATTTGGAAAATCATGAAATCCATATTCAACTAATGTTCTCATTTTCTCAATACAATATCCATATTCATTTATATTTTTACTCATATTAGATGATCCATAAGCCTTAGTTTTATCACAATCACTATATACATTATGTTCTTCCATGTGTTTATTAATATATTTATAACTTTTATATAATCCATGATAGGTCAATTTTTCTTCCAAATCACATGGACAAATTCATCCTGAATAAGAACAATATAAACATTGAAAAATGATTTTAGAAGGGTCATTTCCACACTATGTTGAAAACATGATGAACTCTTCAACCCCATCCTCATACTCTTTTTTCATATGATTGGAATATATATATTTTTGATTCACATTCATCCTATTTTATTTCACAATATTCAAATTTGACAATAAATAAATAAATTAAAATAAGGTATTCATAAAATATTTCATTTTTACATGTCTAAATTATATAAAGTATAACTTTCAAAAATATAATTATAAATTATAATACACACATATGGGAGATATTTAGTATATCTCACTTTATTTTAAAATAATAATTGGGATTTAAATTCCAAATTATTGGAAACATGACATGAGAGATATAATAAGATATATGAGAGGATTTTTCTCTATAAAACTAGTACTTGGTTTTAAAGGATAGAAGTCAATTATTGATTCAATATTTTATCGGTGTACTTAGATTAAAATATTGTGAGGATAAAATACCACTAGTGTGAATAGATAAAATTTTAGGAATCCCTTTTAGTTTTATATTGATTAATTATTTGGTTTTTGTGAAAACATGCGTTTGTAGTAACTTAATTATAATATTAGTAATGAATGTGGGTTATGAAATGAAGTTATTTTTTTAATGTTAGTTTGTGTTCAATTTTTTAATTCAATATTTCGTCAATATTTATTCTTTATTTAAGAAACATGATCATTACCACATTGATTAAGAAATTTATATTTAATATAAAAACTAATTGAATTCATTAATGTTCATGTAATGATTTTAAATTTTTATTTTTAAATATTGTTTTAGAATACCATATTATTAAAAAAAATAAAAGTACTTGATCATAAGAAAATAAGAGTTTAAAAGTTAGATTGAAAATAACATGACACATGATTTGTTTATATAAAATTTTGGAAAAAATATTATTATCCATTAATGATTTTAGATTCTTATCTATCACATGAACTTGGATTTAAAAATTCTTAGTACATTTTTAACATAAATTATTGTTCAAATCTATTTTAGATTTATTTTAATAATTAAAATCACAAGTTTTTTAATTTTTAATCAATGTTTCATTTAAACGTATATCTGAATATATTCATTGAACTTAGACTTTTATTTATACCACTCCTTTGAAGTTTTAGCTTTAAAGATAAATAATTATAATTTCTAAACATGATTCCTAAAATATTTTAATGCACCTCATGGGTGGTCATTATTCCTTCTCTATAAACTCATAAGGTGAGACTTAAAGAAGTAATCCAATTCATTAACTACCATTGAGGTCGACACTTACAATTAAGGAAGTGATCAAGAAGTAAGTATCAAAAACTATTTGATAATAAAAATTATCTATCGTATATCCAATAATGAATGGGTGATTCCTTTACAAGTAGTTTCTAAGAGATGTGGAATGATGGTAGTAGATAAGAATGACTAGTTGGTCTTTACCTGAATAATGATGGATTAGAAAGTGCGTATAAAATATTGAAAGACTAATGAAATTAAAATGAAATACCAATCTATCTTTAAATTTATTGATAAAATGGTGGAATATATGGTAGGAATGAATACACTAGTTTTCTCAATGGAATCACTGGATACAATCAAATTCTAGCGGAACCCAAAGTTCAATGTAAGGTGCTATGTACCCTCCCCAATAGAACCTTCACATACCAAAATATTTTATTTTATACACCCTTACACCTTTTAGTGGTTCATGTGTCACATATTACATGGTATAAAACAAAATTTCTAAAATTATTTATGGATGAAGTCACATTTTATAGATGAATCATTGAGGTATTTATAAAAAATCTTATCATGGTTTTGGAATATTCTGAAGAGACATTCCTAGTGATTAATTAAGAAAATTTATATTTAATAGCGAAAGATGGTATTTTTATTTATAAAAATATATCAAATAATTTAATTGAGATTGATCAGGTAAAAATCGTAATTTGTGAATTTTTAGGGATGAATTTAGTGAGAGAGATACATAGATTTTGGGTAATGATGGTTTTTATTGGAGGTATGCCGAAGATTTCTATGAAATTACTTACCCACTTATTGATAAAATAAGTTACATTTTCTTATGATGATACTTTTTATAAATCCATTGATACATTTAAGAGGTGATTAGTGACTAAACCAATCACAATTCCATTAGATTTAGAGGAATTGTTTGATCTTATGCGTTATTTGAGGTATTATTTCATTGGAGTCATCCTTGGGAAAAGGGTTGATGGAATTTCCCCTCATATTTATTATGAAAGTCAATATCTCATGGAAGAAAAATTGAATTACAAGACCTTGTAAAATGAATTTTTTTTCCTATGATTTTGATAATCTTTTATCATAAATTTTTATTTCCAAGATATTAGTCTATAATGATTTCACAAAACCAAAATAAATATTTTTAAAAATAGAGATACTAAACTAGGATTGATCTAGTGGATACTATTTCTCTAGGAATTTTATATTAACATCAAAGATAATAAGGTCTCATAGAACAATTTAGTTTACCATCTTATGTGTAAGTTTAAACTCATTTCACAATAAAAAAAATGTTTGATAAAGAAAATGTTTTGTGCTTAAAAACTAAAATTGAAAACACATAATATAATATATATATATAAATATACATACATATAAAAATTTATATACATATATACATATATACATATATATATATATATATAGACATATAAAAATAGATTAACCCCAAAAAACCATATATATATATGTGTGTGTGTGTGTGTGTGTGTGTGTGTTTGTGTGTGTGTATAAATAAATATATAAATTGATATGGGAATTTATTTACACACACACACACAAAGCATGGATGCATGATATATAAATAAAGAACAATTCAAAAAATCATAGGGATTTATATGAAGAACAATCATAGAAGATATACACACACAAGCGTATATATACATATATAGAGTTGGGATGTACGTGAATAAAAATCCAAAAAATCACTAAAAACACATAACGATCAAAGGAGGTATCATTAAAACATAAGTTTCAAATTGCATAGCTTCAATTTTAGAAGTGAAATTATTCACCAAATAATATGAGGGGGGTACATAAGAGTATGGATTTCACAAGATATTGAACAAAAGGGTTGATGGGTGACACAATTAGGGTTCCTTTATAAATATGGAAAGGGATTTATCATCATTTACTAAAAAAATTTATAAAATATTCTTTGACAACTTTGGTTTAATCTTACATAGAGATATTTATTTGCACTAATATTGAAACAAGAATACATATATTTATTAGCTCTAAAATTAGTCTTGATAAACATCTCTATATAAGATTAAATCAAATCTGTATAAGAATAAATCTGAATTTCTAAAGCTGCATGCAATTAAATCGGGAAATATCTATGATAAATTTAGCACCGATACAGGTAGATTTATCAGTGCTAAAATTAGCACTCATAAATCCCAAAGATAAAGATCAATACAATAATAATTAAAAAATGTATATATTATTAATTACATAAAAAATTAATATTTAATAAATATATTTCAACATGACAATTTTTATTTAAAAAATATTATTAATTATATATATTTTTAAATATGTTCCACTATATATTTTTATTTATATAATTTTATAAATAGATATAAAAATATTAAAAACTACATTTAAATACAAAAGATTTACAATAAATTTCTAATTATATAAATGTACATAATATTAATTATTTATAAAAAATATTAATAATTAGTAATTGTATTTAATTTTTTAATAATATTTAATTTTTTTTATTAATTATATAAATGATAAATATTTAATATTATAGAAATGTATACATATATTTAAAAATGTTAATAATTATATTCCAATTTACAAAGGATTATTTTCAAAATATATTACTAATTAATATTAAATTTATTATCAACTATATTTAAAATGATACTACATTGTTATTATTTTAAGAATATATATATAAATTACATATGTAATAATATAATATTTTTTATCAAATACATGAAAAATATAAATGTATAAATCTATTTCACAATATATTGTTTATTATAAAAATGTAAAATTGAAAGTAATAATTTTAATAATTATGTTTAAATAGATTTACAATTTCCAATGTATAAATATAATATTATTACTAATTGATTATATAGATGTATATAATGTTTTGATTTGATATAATAAATATAATTAATTATTAACTACATTTAAAAATTATCATTTTACTTAAAAATATTTTTATTTATATAAATTAATAAATATTTTTTAAATTAAATCATTAATTATATAAATTTATAACTATATTAAAAAATAATTATATGTATACATACAAAAAATATAAATCCAAATGATAAAAAATAATAAAATAATAATTAAATTGTGTATATATTACTGAAATAAGCTGAGGCTCAAAGACCCCTTTTATCATGACCTGCCCTAGTGGAGCCCATGATTTGACTCCCCAAGCCTACCTCCAATGGGCTGGAGGCTAGTGACTAACACTGAGTAGGCATATCACTAACATGGGAGGCATTGCCTATATACCTATACACATGCACCCATCTCCAAGCCCACAAAATGATGAAATGTAAAAGACACTAAGTAAATAATGCATGCATACCACTATATCCCATAACCAAAGTATAACAGAAAGTAAGTAAAGTGAAACTAGGCTAAATACAAGCCCACCAAAAAGAGTCTGTATTACAAGTTCAAACTGTAAGGAAAAGGTACTAGGACTAATCTCTATAGCCGTAGAAACACACCTCAGTCTGTCAGGTGTCACAAACCACCATCCAGTCCTGGTCTACCTAGGACTCTGTCAGAAGTTTGATCATCTTCACAAGATACAATATGTGTGGGAAATCCTATTTAGGGGTTATTATAACAATACTCAGTAGGATACCTCAAAACCACAAAAAATATAACAAAGGAAAGATATAATCAGATCTACACTGGTATATGCCTACCACACATATAATAAGAATATTCAGATATAATCAACCTCAAAACACAATATAGAGGTAAGTCACAACCACTATATACCAATAATATAAATTTAGATTGAAGATTCCACGAATTACTCATCTGATAGAATACACTCCTGAGTCTGAAAGCATTGATGATGTCCATCTGAGAGGTACTGCTTGTCGGGTCTCTCAATGAGAGAGATACACTGATATATTTGAAAAGAAATATGATACAATAGATGAGGATCATATCCAGGTCCATGGGGTGATACCATCAACTCAAATTTGGATTAAATTACCCATTAAAAAACCAAGACCTGGGTATTGTTGGTCATGTCGATACTGAGAACTCCTCCTAGGGCACAAGGAATGAATAGAGGATCATACTATGGGCCTCTCAGGGGATTCCACAACTCTATCCATGAAGTCCTGCTGAAGATATCATAGTACTATGAGTATCAAATGATTCATACCAACCTTCAGGAAAAAAAATCATTGAAACAAACCCTAATGAAACTTGTCCAAGATACGGAGGAAAAAAAATCAAGTGATGTAGAAAGGGGTACACATTGTGTAGTAGGGTCACATGCTATGTCCCTTGACCCCAGGTACTAATTGTGTAGAATGGACCATGTCTTTAGAACATTTTATGTAGAATATGGGTACATGGAGTGTAGAAGGATTCACATGCCATGTCTTTCCATTCAGGGTCCGCCCATGTGCTCTGGACAGGTGCCAATACACGGTGTCAACCCATGTAATCTTACTTGTGTACCAGTACACAGGTAATCCATACAAGTAGTTTAGGCTATGCCATATGGGTAATTACACACTGTGTAGGCAACCCATGTACTCCACCCCGTGTCCATGTACTTTCCATGTACATGCTGAGTGGTCCAATGATGAACACACACTGTGTAGATGGGGATACACGCCGTGTGTTTTGGATTTTCCAAAAAGTCATGTTCTTCCTCCGCGCACCTTGGATGATCACCTGGGTTCCAATTTGGTGCCCATTTCACCTAGAAACTCAAGATCAAGGTTTGTTTCACCACCCTAACACTCAAACTAGGGGTTTTAGGTCTTCAATCGGCTCTGAAATCCATTTTAAATCCATACCTATGCAAACAGATCGAAGAACAGTTTCTCCCGATACGATTCGATCAGTTTGCCTCCGTCGCTGTCGCACCTCCATTGAGTTTCCCAAGTGCTAGATCTCTAATTTCGGATTTTTGTGCCAAGAATCGAGGGTGTAATGATTTATTATTCATAATGATACAAAGAACAAAGAACACACCCTGAAAATTGGGGGAGAAAACACAAATAACAAACTACGAGGAATGAACCTCAACCATTGTTTGTTCCGGCCTCAATCCATTCCTATAAAAGTGATTAACAAATCAAAATGAAAACTCTATAATTAAAACCTAAAAATAAAACCAATCCCAAAAGGCACAATCGAATCGTAGATCAACCTATTAATTGGTTATTCCATTTTCATCTTTGAATTCAAGAACATAAAAAAGAAATTAAAATAATGCCTCATTATTGGATTTGAATCACTCACCGATGAAGATTGATTTCCGCATCTTCACCGTTGGCGATATACATCAAGAACGGTATCCCTCTATCTTTGATCCAAGGTTCTGTCACTGCCTGCCAAGAGAATTCTCTAGGTTTTTCTCTCCAGAGCCTTTAGAGGATTATACGGTTACAATTATAACCTTATATCTCTTCCTAATGGTTTATTTAAAAGAAAAACCATTTCTTCATCGCTGCGTCGATGCAATAGAAATAAAATAAATATTTCATCAATTTATTTTATTCATAAAAAGTGATTGTAGAAACATTCCACAACCGATCCACGCCGACCAATTTTAGGTTGAACCTAGGATAAAACCACTATTTTGAACATAATGGTGCCCTCAGATTTTGGATTCGGAAACCTATTTAGAGGTCATTCTACTTTTCAGGAAAACTGCACGTGTGTGATTTTTGACATTTTAATATATTTCAAACATTTATTTTAGGAACACCAGACCTTGGAACCACATTCCATATTAGCGTATGGTCTTAAAATCAATCAATTTGATATTTAAAAATAATACACAAAAAATCCAGGACATTACATTCTCCCCACCTTGTGGATTTACATCCCCAAAAAGTGAAAAAATGGTTTACTAAAAAAGATGTGGGTAAGGAGCATGAATATGAGATTCCCACTCCCAAATTCTCTCTTGGATATTTCCATGCTGCCACTGAACACTCACTAAATAAATTTATCACCCATGAAGGATCCTCTCTTTTTGATCCTTGATTTTCTATGGTTACTCAGTAAAAGTCACTCTATAATCAATGTACAACTTGCCCAAGTCGATGACATGTGATGGGTCATGTACGTACCTCCTCAGCCGTGACATTTGGAAGAAGTTATGTACCCAGTCTAACTGTGGAGGTAGAGATAAGAGGTACGCCACATTTCTAACACTACAAATTATCTAAAAAGGGCCAATGAACCATAGAGATAACTTTTCACCCCATCCAAATCTCCATAATCCACATTGAGGTGAAACCTATAGGAACACATGGTCTCCTTCCTCGAGATCCAAAGGCCTTCTTATCCTATCAACATAATAATTATGAAAACTTTGTGTAGTCTTCATATTCTCCTAGATGATCTGCACTTTTTCTATAGTATCTCTCACCAATTCCGGGTCCATGAGTGCTGACTCTCATGGGTTAGTCCAACAAAGTGGTTATCTACAGGGTAGCCTGTACAAGACCTAAAATGGTGCCATTCCAATGGTGTAATGATAGCTATTTTTGTATGAAAAATCCACCAGTGGTAGGGGATCCTCCCAACTACAGTTAAAGTATAACCTAAAAGATCACAACATGTCCTCCAGAACCTGAATTTTCTACTCAGTTTGGCCATCCGTATGTGTGTGGAATGATATGATCAAGCATAAATGGGTCCCAAAAACCTCCTAGATTCCCTTCCACAATCGGTATATGAAATGAGAATCATGATCAGAAACAATCATCGATGGAACTCTATGGATTCAAACTATCTTATGAATGTAGAGGTTTCCCAAGATCTTTACTGAACTCTTCTCTCAGATAGCTAGGAATTGGGCCCACGTGGTGAGTCGGTTAACGATCTCCCAGATGTAATCATATCCCCTAGATGTATGTGGTAAACCCGTCATGAATTCCATTGATATTCCATCCCACTTCCATTATGGCACCTCATGGGGTCGAGCTAAACTCGTTGGAACCTAGTGTTCAGTATTCACTTACTGAAAATTAAGGCATTTAGAAACAAACTATGAAACACCTTTCTTCATATATGGCCACAAAAACTAATGTTGGAAGTCCTGGTATATATTTTAAACACCTTGATATACCTACAAAGGGGATGTATAAAACTACCTCAAAACCTACTCCGACAATGTCATTGATACTAGTATTCATCCTCTAAAAATAATGACATTCTCCCCACCTTTTGAATATCTCTCAGGAGTATGACCTGTGGATATCTGAGCACGTAGGGTCCAATAGTTAGTAGCCCTAAGATGTGATTCCTTGACTCACTATAAGAGTGGAGGGATAACAACCATTGACTGGAGGTAAGCTGCTCCATATCCATATATAAGGGATAACTTATATGAGGCCAACTGCTTTGACACCTCATTCAACAGATACAAACTAGATCTTATACTGAGAGAACCTGCCCCCACATTCCACTTCCTAGGAGTATAGACAATCTCAAAGTCATAGTCTTGGAGGAACTCTAGCCATCACCTATGTCTAAAGTTCAGATTCTTCTGAGAGAATATATACTTGAGACTCTTGTGGTAGGAGTAGATGATAAACCAATCGCCCGTAAAGTAGTGTCACCACATCTTCAATGTGAAGACAACCAACACTTAATCAAGATCATGGGGAACATAGTTCTTCTCATGTGGTCTCAACTGGATTGAACCATAGGAAATCACTGATCACCTCTACATCAGGATACAACCAAGTTTGGTTCTTGATGCATCATAAAACACTGCGTACTCGACACCCTCCTTCGACAATCTCAAGATTGGAGTGCTCATTAAAATCCGCCTCAAATATTGAAAAGTTTGTCGTCACTTATCTGTCTATGTGAAAGGATAACCCTTTCAAGTAAAAGATGTTACAGGTGTTTATATCCTAGAAAAATCAAGTACAAATATCTGATAATAGTCTATTATCCCAAGGAATCTCTGCACCTCCATCACGTTCTTAGGTGGCTCCCATTCTAAAACTGGCTCAACCTTGGATAGGTCCACTACCACTCCATCCTCTGAGATAACATGTCCTAGAAAGCGGACCAGCTAAATATATAACTAGAACTTTTAGAGTTTCCAATAAATATGGTTCTCTCAGAGTGCGTCTAGAACCACCCTTAAGTGTATTGTGTTCTCCTCCTTAGATGTTGTGTACACAAGTATATCATCGGTGAAGACTACCACAAATCGGTCCAAGTAAGTCTGATAGATCTATTTCATGAGTCCCATGAACACTTCCAGGGTATTCTTCACTCCAAAGGGCATCACCAAGTACTCATAATCATTGTAACAACATTTGAATGTTATCTTCACTATATACTCATTCTATACTCACAATTAGTGATAGCCTGATCTAAGGTCAACATTCGAGAACCATCGTTCCCCTATGAAATGATCAAAGAATTCATCAATACTTGGTAGTGGATACTTATTCTTCACAGTCACCTGGTTCAAGCACTGATAGTCCACACACAACCTCAAGATCTCATCTTCCTTTTTGGAAAACAAAACTGGGGCCGCCCAGGGTGAAACATTGGGTCTCACTAAGTCCTTCCTCTACAAGTACTCCAACTACACCCTCAGCTCGTGAAGCTCTATGGAAGTCATCTGATATGATGGTTCAGATATCGGTGTCATACCAGATTGTAAATAAATGAAGAAGTATATCTCCCTATGGAGAGTTAATTATGGAACATATTTAGGAAATATTTCTTCATACTCCACCACCACTACTAGAAAATATAATCTCATAACATCTATAATACTGAGGGTCAGGATAGCCAACTGATTAGTAATCGGATTCAACCTCCTATGCATGAGTCCATCCCATGATACTTGGGTTTTTTTTTCATCAATAAAGGAAAACCTCATTCCATCGCTACAGAAAAACCGTAAACTTCACCTAAAATATTGTTCTGGGCATGGACTGTGGATAACCAATCCATAACAAGAATGATGTCGTAAGGTCTCGACGCTGCCACCAAGAGGTTCCAACCGAAACTCTTTCCTACAAGGGCCAGGTCACACTATTTGAATAGATGTGTGATCATCGATTATTCTCTAGTAGGTGACTCCAAGCATAAGGGTTGAGTCAATGGTTCAACTAGAATCTATAGGTCTCGAATAAGATCTGTGGAAAGAAAGGAATGACTAGAATATGTGCCTATCGGTATTGAAACTAAAGTAGAAAAGACACAAATCATACTTTGGATTATTCCTAGAGCCCCTAGGTCATATTCCTCGACCGCATGTAGCTGTCCCCTCCCCTATCATGCAGCTCCCTAAGCCAAGCCTGGACCACCTGGGGGTGGTAGTAGTAACAAGTTGAAATGTTTACCACATCCTACTACTCTCCCAGATCCTCTTACACATCTTATACTATAAGGATCCACATGATCATGTCGCTGTATCCACCTCAGTGGTCCATCCATAGTCTCCTTGTCAGCAACATGACGGGTCAGACAATCTCAAGTGAGATGTCCCCTACCATCACTTGAACAGTACCAACTATCCCTAGGCTGACTATATCCACCTTGTGATCCCTAAATTTCTAATCCTCTATCCTAGGGTGTCCTATTAAAATTTATCCCATGTCCAAGTCCCTGGGACTGACATCTGATCCCTATTGTCGAGGTATATGCTTCTTCTCATCCACTGCTGACTATCACTGGCTGTATCTGCTCATCCTAGAAGATTTTAACCACTAAATATCACTCAAGAACCCCAAAATAAGTAGGAATTTATAGAGGAATAATTCTAGCTATAATGTCCCTAATAAGACCTCAATCAAAGGTACAAGCCCTGAAGTAATGATCTCTAACCATATCCATCGTGTACCTAGAAAGGTTGGTAAAAATCAATGAATAATCTGCCACTATCATGCAACCCTGTAAGAGTTGAAGAAACTTCTATATATGCACATATCTCGGCACAAGTAGTGAGAAACACTCCTTAAAGAGATTATTGAACTTTTTCAATGAATGAGTCACCTCATTGTGAGTCTGGATAGCCAAAATCCACCATCACCCTACCTATCCCTGTAGAAGGATCACTGCTAAGACCACCATCTGATCTGTTGGTGTCCTGATTAGATGGAAAAATCAGGTCACTGCCTGAAGCCAGTCCTTGACTGCCTGGGGTTCGGGCTCACCTTGGAACCTTAGGGGTCTCTTTTTATGAAACTCGTGAAGTACCCTCATCCTGTGCTCCTCATCTACTGGTACTACGGATACTATGTGCTTCTCCACAGGTGGTGGTATGGATGGTGCACCACATGGAGGTGACATATGGGGAATTGGTCCCTGTATCGAAGCCTCATCATTGAGGGGGTCATCCTTATTATTGAGCTGCTGAATCCTAGCTGGTATATGTCATAGAGGCATCTAGAAACAAACAATATATACAACGGTCAATAAGTATATCTAGAGAGCTAACATAAGAAGGACATGAAAACCAAAACCCATTCCTATTTGATTCATGTACCATTATTTTCCCTGCAACTAGTGTTCTAATGTACCAAGTAAAAAATAGTTTTTCAGAGTCCTGGTGTATGGATATGTTGACTACCTACACCAATACTGGAGTCCCTGACCTAAAATCTGAACTCGAAGCACTTATCAATGTTTCCCCAAACCAATATCATATACTCCCTATGCTAAAGTAGAACCATCCACCTCTGATACCACTCTGTCACGAACCTTCCTTATGGGGCCCATGTTGTGACTCCCCAAGACCATATCTATAGGCCAGGGTCTAGTGACTAGCACTGAGTAGGAATATAACTAACATGGGAGGCATTTCCTATGTACCTATACGCACACACCCATATTCAATCCCACAAGGTGTTGAAATGTAAAAACCACTAAGTAAAAAGTGAATGCATACCACTATATCCCACAAATAGAGTATGAAAGAAAGAAAAGTAAAGTAAAACTGGGCCAAATAAAGGCCCACAAAAAGAGTCTGTGACCATAAGTCCAAATTTTAAGGAAAAGGTAATAGGACTGCTGTCAATAGCTGTAGGAACACACCTCAGTCTGCAAGGTCTCACAAAGCACCATATAGTCCTAGTCAACCTAGGACTCCATCAAAAGTTCGATTGTATGCACAAGACACGACACATGTAGACAAATCCCATATAGGGGTGAGTATAATAATACCCAGTAGGACACCCCCAAACCACAAAGAAATATAAAAAAAGAAAGATACAGTTAGTTCTACATAGGTATACGTCTACAACACATATAAAAATAATATCCATATATACTCAACTGCAACACATAGTCTAGAGGTAATTCAAAACCACTGTATACCAATACTAGGAATTTAGCTTGAATATTTCATGAAGTACTCATCAGGGAGAAAACACTCTTGAGTCTAAAAGCACTGATGAAATTCGTCTGAGAGGTACTGCTCATCGGGTCTCACCATGATAGAGATACACTGATAGATCTGAAAATAGATATGATACAATAGATAAGGATCACATCCAGGGATATGGGGTGATACTGAAAAATCAAATCTGGATTAACCCACCATATAGAGGATCATCACCCATATAGTGTTGGTCACATCGATACCGAGAACACCACCTAGGGTGTAAAGAATGAAAAGAGGATCCCGTTCTGGGCATCTCAAGGGATTCCACAACTCTATCCAGGAATTGCTACTAAAGGGATCATAGTCCTATGAGTAAGAAATGATTCATACCTACCTTCAGGGTAAATGAAAAAGGGAACAAAACAAAATGAAACTTGTCCAAGATATGGAGGAAAAGAGAATAAATCCATGTAGAAAGGGGTACATAATATATAGTAGGGCCACACACTGTGTCCCTTGACCCCAGGTACATCCCATGTACAACCGCCCGTATCTTTAGAACATATCATGTAGAATATGGGTACAAAGTGTATAGAAGGACTCACACGCCATGTCCTTCCATCTAGGGTCTTTCCGTGTGCTCTGGCCGTATGCCAGTATGTGGTGTCAACCCATGTAACCTTGACCATGTACCAGTACATGGGGTAATCCGTGTAACCAGTTCAGGACATTTCGTTTGGTGAAATACATGCTGTATAGGAAACCCGTGTACCACAACCCATTTCCTTGTACTTTCCATGTACACGCCAAGTGTTACAATGATGAACACACACCATGTAGACATAAATACACACCGCGTGTTCTGGATTTTCTATAATGTCATGTTCTTACTTCACACACCTCATCTGATCTCCCAGGTTCCAGTTTGGTGCTCGTCTTACATCAAAAATCAAGATCTAGGTTTGTTTAACCACCCTAACACCCAAACGAAGTGTTTTAGGTTTTCAATCAGCTCATAAATCCATTTTAAATCCATCCCTATGAAAACTGATTGTAGAATGATTTCTCCCAATTCGTTTTGATACATCCATTTCCATAACCTTCACACCTCTGTTGATTTGTCCCAATGTTTTATCTTGAATATCAGATCGTTATGCCAAGAATCAAGGGCGCAATGATTTATTCTTCATAATCGGGCAAAGAATAAAGAACACGCACAGAAAATCGAGGGAGAAAACACAAGGAAAAAACTCTGTGGGATAAAACTTAGTCATTGTTTATTCTATCCTTGATTCATTCCCATAATAATGATTAAAAAATCAAAAGAAAAACTCCATAATCAAACCCTGCAAATAAAACCCATCCTGCAAGGCATAATCAAACCAAAAATCAACCTATTCATTGGTTAGTCTGTATTCATCATTGAATTCAAGAATGAGAAAGATGAATTTTAAATAATTAATCCTACTTGTATTTGGACTTATCACTGAAGAATATTTATTACTGTAATTTCACCGTTACTGAGATCCTTCAAGAACGATGTCCGTGAATATTTGATCCAAGGTTCTGTCATCGCCTGCTGAGAGAATTCTCAAGGTTTTTCTCTCTAGGGACTCCATAGGATTCCAGGGTTATGATTATAACCTTGGATCTCTACCTAAAGGTTTATTTATAATAAAAACCATCACTGCATCACTATTTTTATGCAATGCAATGAAAATAAAATAAATATTTCATCAATTTATTTTATTCATAAAAAGTGTCCCTAGAAACTTTCAACAGCTGACCCACGCCGGCCAATGTTAGGTAACCCCTAGGGTAAAACCACTTTTATGAATGCAATTATTCCCTTAGATTTTTGATATTGGAAGTGGTTTATAATTTATTCCACTTTTTAGGAAAAAAATGCATGCATGCTTTTTAATATTTTAAAATATTTCAAACATTTATTCTAGGAACACTGGGCCTCGAAATCACATGTCGTCTCATCGTCTAGTCTCAAAATCAATCCATATAATATTTAAAAATAATACATAGAATAATCCAGGACATTACACCTTTATTATAGAAATATAAAAAGGATAAAGAGGATACAAATGATAATTTAAACATATACACCCAATATAGGCTAAAATTTCACAACCAGAAAAGATAAGGAACACACATGGTTTTGATGATTCTTATTGAGAATTAATAGGGTTGAGACTGACCTATTGAACAAAATTAGTAGTAAAAAAATGGAAGGTGATGAATTCATATCTTGAATTCTGAAAAAATTTCCAATAAGAGAAAACATTACAACTCTAACTTTTAGGCTTATTCACTATAAAATAATGGATAAGAAGTTAAATTCATGTTCCTTGACATGAGACTCCATGAATAAAACAAAAATCAAAACAATTTTATACACTTTCCCTCAATATAACACCAGGTTAAAAATGGACTTCATCGATCAAAGTGTAAATTCTCTAAATATTCAGCCTATGAATGAAGGCTCATATTGTGATGATGATACCCCCATTATCCCTGACCATGACGATGATGATTGTGTTTTAATTTTTTTTCCTTTTCCTAGAGTCCATTTCTGAGTAGGTAACATCCATGACTGGAATACAAACCACTTTCATAATAGCCTGACTTTCCATGAGAGCATCAATACCCACTTCTATTTGAGGAGCATCCTTGCCACTCAAATCAACACTCTTAGAGGGAGATAATTTTTTAGTACTGTCAGTCCCAACCACTTCCTAAACGTTTTCTTCTATAACCAAGAATTTTCTATATTTTTCTTCCTTAACCATAGAAAGTTTAGACTTCCATTGAGAAGTTTTAGTTGTAGACATCACCTTTCCTAGAGATCTAGTAAACTTAGTGTATTTAGAATTCACTTTGATAGCTACTAAATAGGTGGAAATTTTTTCAACCATTTGAGGATTTGTTTCACCAATGAAACTAAAATTTATTAGTGTCTAGATAGTTTTATTTGAGTTTCACCCAAATGTTATACTCTTTTGAGAATACAAGACCTGGTCAGTATGCCCCATTGGAGACTAATCTTCCACCTTAGTAGCCAGGAACCCATGCTTCTTCAGATTAATTGGAGTGAGAGATCTACTAGAAATAATAACAACACTATGATCCATTTCCTCAGTACCAACATAGCACTTTGGACCATATATTAAATCAAAATCACCCTTCAGGTATCCCTCATGATGTTGGGAATTTTAATGAACATATTCTCTTAAGGTATTAACCTTTTTCACATTATTTGGTAAACAAAGATACTTAGAAAATGAAATAGGAGTAGCACCAAGATTATCTTTGACACTGCACTAAGATCCTTGAAACTGATCTATAACACCCACTTTCATAGAAGATTCCATAATCATGTCCTTGTTAGGATTTAGTTTTTTGAGATGAACTAAGGAAAATAAACTATCCTCCTGGGATTTATTCCCTTTCCTAACTGAGTTATGGAAGGCATCCACCATATCTTATTGTGAATCAACATCAGAATATGTAGATCCATATTCAGATTGGTAATTAAATTCCTTATGAGTTTTATTTGAACCAATTTTTAACTATTCATCTAATATTTCATGGGAACTTAACCCTCCTTAACCTTGAACCTGAATGACCAAGTCCACACTGGTTATAATATCAATATTACCTTATGACTCTAAATCAGGTTCCTTAAGGTAATAACCCAAAAAGTCTCTATTTATAATTTTTTCCATTAGAACATATTCTATTATGTGGTAATTTAACTCACCTTCTTCTTGGATTTGATTTATCAGGTCTATATGAGTTGGAACCATAAAATTTATACGAACCTATAGTATAAATGCACCTTCTTTGTTATTATCATCAAGTCCCATGGCAGTTGTATCCTCCTACTATCTCCTTAAAACATCTATGGTGTATCCACTCATCCCACATTTTCCACAAACCAAACTTCGATGAAATTTTTCATAGGTGTCGACAATATTATTACATCTAGAATAGAAGTTAGAAACATTCTCATATTGAATTGATAAGTAAAACCGAAATTCATTAGAATTTAAAATGGTAGTTTTGATAAGAGGACATCTGAGACCAACCTCCAATAGTGTATGTGAAAAGTTTCTGAACCATTCCCTTTTAGTTTCTATATACATATTAATTGGTACACTAACAACATAATAAATATACCATAATTTTTTTGGGTGACAAAAAACCAACTCAAACCCTAATTTTAATCCAAATCTGAGTAATTAGACTCTTCAATTTCAAGGGATTAAAGGATGGTTCCCAATAATAGATTCATAAAATACTAGTATTTAATTTAAAAAAACCCAAACCCCATGCTTTATATTTCATAGTTGAATTGGGGAAGATGATTTGAAATTATCCTTTCCCTAAGGACATCATACTCCATCCATAAAAGCCCCATAATTTGACTAGTCTCTTTTGAATGTCTATGAAATTACAACTATCATCTTGAAATTTCAAATAAAAGTTATAAATGATTGAGTGCTTAAATTCTTAGAGCCTTTCATATTGGTGACCTGTATTAGCTTCCATGAAGGTTGTGTCACCCTTCATAATAATCATTTGGGATTAAGAATTGAAATCCTTTTGAAACCCAATAAAGGTCATATTCTTAAGTTCTAAACTACATCCGGCTATGTCCCTAGGACATGAGATGAATTCTCCATGGATCGAGACTTAGGAAGACATAAAATACTAACCTGAGCATGACCATATAAAACTAAATTATCAATCTTAGAGCAGACATGCTCTTCAATATGAGAAAGGTCCCCATTCTTCATTGGATCAACCAAAACTAGAACTGAGTCTTACTAGTTAATAAGACCACAAGGAGGAACCTTAAAATTATTAATTATATAGAAAACAAGATACAAAAGAGTTCATCATGATCTCCATGGATTTGCCTAAAGGCCACTCCTGATCACTGCCATCATCCACATATATATTATTAATTATATAGAAAACATTAATAGTTAATAATTATATTTCAATGTGACTTATTTTATTTAAGAAATATTATTAATTATATAAATGTGTAAATATTTTTAACTATATATAAATTTATAAATAAATATAAAAATATAAAAATTACTTTTAAATTTGAATGATTGACAATAAATTTCTAAAAAAAATGTATATGATATTAATTATATATATAATAATTTTATTTAAATATATTTAATAGTATTTAAAAAAATTGATTAATTATATAAATGAATAAATATTTATTATAAAAATATATACTTATATTTAAAAATATTAATTATTATATTTCAATTAATAGAGGATTATTTTCATTATATTACTAATTAATGTTAAATTTAATATCAACTATTTTTAAAATAATACTAAATTATTATTATTTAAGAGAATCTATATAAATTACATATGCATAATATGATTTTTTTATGAAATACATGAAAAATATGCATGTATAAATGTTTTTCACATTATATAATTAATTAAAACTATAAAATTAAAAGTAAGAATTTTAATTATTATATTTAAATATATTTATAATTTAAAATATATAAATATAATATTATTACTAATTATAGATGCATATATTGTATTTATTTTATAAAAAACTAAAATTAGTTATTAATTACATTAAAAAATTATTAGTTATAATTATAAATATTATCATTTATATCAATGAATAAATAATTTTTTAAATATATCTTAAATTATATAAATATATAATTATATATATACATATTAAAAAATTTAAAATATAAAAAACATATTAGAAAAATATAAATATTAATTAATAATTTTAGTATTATAATAATACATAAAAAAATTAATTATTAAATTACTAAAATTATAAATATAAGTTCAACTTATAAATCCATTTAAATATTAAAAGTTGTATTTTTTCAATTACTGATTTATATATATGACCATCTTTATTCACATATAAATGTGTGTGTGTGTGTCTGTAAAATCCAAGGATATTTGTGTGTGTGTAATAAGTGAACACAATACATACATGTTTCTATATAACTATATTCAATGCATATAATATTAATTTTATTTTAATTTCTATAAAAAATAATAAAAAATTAATTATTATATATATAATTATGATATATATATATAATAATATTACTAATATATAAAAATTCCTATATGAAAATTTATAATTTTTTAAAGTTTAATTATTTAATTCATTTAAACATTAAAGTTATAAATCTTTAATTGAAATAAAATATAAATAAATAAATATTTTATTAGTACTATTACTAGTGCCAATAAAAGTTAAATTTATCAGTGCTAAATAAAACACTGATAAAGGTACAAATTTTATCAGTGCTATAATAAACAAAGATAAAAGTAAAATTTTATCAGCGCATCATTTTAAGGTTGATAAAAGTTCACTTTTATTGGTGCTTATAAAAAGAACTGATAAAGACCAATGTATTTTTTTGTGTCTCTATAGTAGTGGAAAAATATATAAACACACACACACACACAAGCACACATATAACACAAACAAATGCAAATATATAAATGGATACACACATAAGTAATATATATACATATAAATATAAAAATATAAAATATTGAAATATAAATAAATATAAATATATTACACTATAATAGAATTTTCACTTATTAGTGCTAAAAGGATCTTTATCAGTGCTAAAAAAGTACTGATAAATCCCCCCATCGATTGTTGTGAAAACTAGTTATTACTATAAAAATCCAAAAAAAATAAAAATATATAAAAAAATAATTACCAAAATCAGTATAATGCATGCCAGAATCAATAATTACAAATAATAAATAATTTTTATTATTTAATAACATATTTTTACATTAAAAATATCATTTATTATTGAAATATATATCAATATAACATTCACATAACAATAAAACATTTAGATGATCATGTCGTTGAACGAATAATCCTTTGACTTTTAAATTACCAAAGAAATGTACGTGTAATTAAAATGATTAGTATATAAATAATAATAAAAAATATATTCTTTATTAACAACTCTTAATGAATTTAAAACTAATTAAAAATTAAGAAATACATATTATGCAATTCCTACCACATAAAATATTTGAATCACATGAAGTATATTACTACATATCTCAAATAAATCAATGATCGGTGTTGTAGAATTTCACTAAAATCTGTGCAAGTTTTCTTAGTTTTGAGCATGTGACATTAATTTAAACTTTTTTAATGTTTAAAATAAAAAATAAACTTTATTTCATTCCAAAAACACTATGAATTAGAATTATATAAGATTAATTCATATAGGCCACAATAAATCAATATTCATTATCCTAGAGTTTCATGATAATAAAAGATAGTTTTCTTAGTTTTTATCATGTGACACATGTTTTGAACTAAAATATCACTTTTAAATTCAAAATAATCAAATTTAGTCATAATTTTCACACCAAACATAAAAATGGTGAGGTTTATTCATATAAGTCACAAATGAATCATCAATCACTGTTGTGTTTCATGGAAATCTGGGTATGTATGCTTGGTTTTGAGCATGAGACCCATGTTGAACTAAAAAATAACTTTTAAATTAAAACATTAAATTTCAATCATATCAACCACACCACACAATATAATCACAAGTGGTTTATTATTAAATGTCACAAATGAATAAATGACCATTTTTATAGAGTTTCATGACAATCCATGCGTGTTTGATTAGATTTGAGTATGTGACATACATTTTGAAAATATTTAACCCTTAAAATGAAAAAATACACATCTGATTATTTTGACTACACTACCTATCAAAATTAAATTTGATTCATTACTATAGGGAAAAAATAAATCAACAATCAATTTACTAGAGTTTAATGACAATCTAATATTTTTTTTAGTATCGAGTTTGTGGCACATATTTTGAAATAAAATATCAATTTTAAATTAAAAACACCCACTCTTAGTCACACCAAACACATCATGCATTGAAATTAAATCTAATTTTTTCTACATCTAAATATGAATCAATGATTATTTTAATTTAGGTTCATAATAGTTAGATATCAATTTATTTTTTTAGAATATAACACATATTTTGTAATAAAATATCATTTTAAATTGAAAACACATAATTCTAGTCATTCTAACCACACAATACATTATAATGAAAATAGGTTCATTCGTGCAAGTTACCAATGAACCTACAATCATTGTCCCACAGTTTTATGATAATCCAAACTTTGTACATTATTTTTAGCACACTATGAAAGTTTTGAACAAAAATATATCTTTTAAATTGGAAACACATACTTTTAATACATGTAATTATTATTATTTTCACTAAATATGAGAGTTAAAAATGATTAAAAAACCAATATTTTATTTTCCTACTATTAAATATATTTATCCCTTAATTTTTGGATTTAATAATAATATTGTAATAAATATCCCTAATAAATTACAAAAGGAAGGGGTAAGAAAACATAATGAAACTATAGTCTTAGTTATTTACTCAAATTTGACCCTCATATTTAGTGATATTTATTTTTAATTCTTGGTTCTATAATCGACTTTGTAAAGTGTTTTTAGATAATAAAATTAAATAAATTATATATTGATAAATAAATTTTCAAGAATTTTCAGAATATTATGACACAAAACAACCTACCCATTTATCCCTAAATCTATTTATTTAATCAAATATAAATTAATTAAAATCACTATCCAAATTTCACTACAATCATATAAAAAAAGAAATGGTTAATACATATTTCAACAAATAATTCATATATTAAAAAATAGACACATATAATAGATGAATTTAAAGATATTTTAGTTGTTCAATGGGATATAAAATCTTTTATAAATTTACCAATAAAATAACTACATTTTTAGTGATTTAACTATTTTGGACACTGTAAGAACATTGAAAATTATAAGATTTTTTTTATGAAATATTTTCTATTATTGATCCATTAATATATATACCACACTAGATTTCAATATATAGAAATCCATTGGTTTATTATTTGTATTAATTTTCCACAAAACCTTCACTGATTGATTTATTAACACCACACTCCCAATAAAAATATAAAAGTTAATACATATTGTAAAACATATAATTGAAATACCATAAAATATTAAAATTATAATGTTTACTAGTAAAATGGGACTTTATGTTCAACCAATTTTTTTGATATCCATGTAATGGATCCAAAGAATATATATTTGGATTATCTGGATGTATTATAATTAGTATCCAGTGAACCCTAAAAAAAATTAAAAATTAACGAGTAATACATATTAATAAAAAAATATTATAACCGTAGTTAGTGTATATAGTTTTACCCTTGCATGTATGGTATTAAAAGTGGATTATCATCCATTTTTTTTGCTTCAAATACTCTTTAAAATTTTAATGATATACTTATAATTTGATCTTTATCCATTATTTTTTATTTTGAAGAATCAAGATGAGGATTTAAAAATTTGAAAAGATGATAAACTTTTCCATTGACTATATAATTATAATATACATATATTGAATAAAAATAACACCATTATAATTATAATATAAATAGTACATCAATAACTATTTTTTTGAAAGAGTACCTTATATATACATTTATAATGAAGGATCATAACCAATTGCATTAGATAATTTTATTTACACTGGAAAGACTGATAAATTCAATAGAATCTTTATTGTGTATGTCTCCTCTAAAATAAAATTGATATCAATAACCCTCTTTGAAATATGGATTTTCAAGAGTCTTTCAAGTCATTATTTGTGTATAGGTTGGTATTAGAGTACAATTAGGGTCCACAATCCACATTCATGATGCATTAGTTTCCCCCTTTGACTTCCTGAACACAATTGTAGGTTCCCCAATCATGTCTTTACATAAAGTGGTTTACAAATTTTCTATTCAGCATAAAAGTTATTGAGTATAATTTAAGTCAGAAATGGAATACTCCTTTCTTACTATGTTTGTTAATATGATTGATTAACCGAACTATGAATGATCTAATAGCCCGTTCTACTATTTGAACATCAACATCATTAATGGGAACAAGAAACTTAGCTATTGGATCATTTTCTAACTGAATCCCTACTCATAAATGAGTTACTAGTAAATATTTATTATGAATGGTATCACCTTTAATATTAAACACCATGATTTTAGAAATAATTCAATATGATGGTGTCAATATATGTAGTTTACAAACAATTTCACCCTAAAAATATTTCAAAAAAACTAGTTAATCAATAATTTTCCTATATATATATATTAAAAAACGTCGTGAAAAAAATGAGAACCTCTGGTATGTTGGAATTATGAGGGAAAAATTACTTATATATATATATCATAATGAAAAACACACAGAACATATATGCATGTATGTATATATAATATATTTATTAGACCACCATGAAAAATACTGAAGAAGAAGACCGAGGAATAAATAAAAATTGAAAAATTCACATGATTTGTATTGATAAATTCATTACTAGCATAAATAGAGAATTTTGAATCATATAACAAGGATTTAATATTGATTTGAAGAATGAAATTAAATATTGAGCAACCATGAGTAATAGTTCGGAGCAACGACACATGAAAAAAAACGAAGAAGATGGGAAGAAGGATGGGGTGCTGCAAGGTTTAAAGTGGAATAATCTTTCTCAGTGTTTTAATTAAAATCTCTAAGAAAAGCTTAATAGTTATATTCTTTTTGACATGGGTGGTCAGGGTGATACTTGAACCATCAATGCTTAAAAAAGGAGTAGAAGCCAATCCCCCCAACTTGTGAATTCATCCATTTAATTTAGTGTGTTTTATAATATAAATATAAAGTGAACATATTTTTATTAATAAATAAATTTTATATATAAAAAAATAAAAAATTATATATAATTATTAATATAACTTAATTTTTAATAAATTTTTATATATTTATATATAATTCATATAAAGTAACTATTTATATATTAGTTATATGTGTGTGTGTGTGTCATATATATTTAAATAAATAAACTATATATACAGGTTCATACAATTCTATTTAAATAATATTTTTATTTGTTTATATATATTATTCATTTAAAGTAATTATTTATGTATAAGTTATATATATATATATATAAATTGTTATAAATATTTAAATAAATAAATTTTAAATGAATATATGTATATATATATATTTATAATTTTAATAAGTATATATATATATTTATGTATTTAATTCATGAGAAATATTTATTTATATGTAAATTTTACACATGTATATATATATTTGTAATTAATATTTATATACATAATTAATACATAACATACTTATAATAAATTATTATTATATATCAACTGTAACATATATACATACAAACACACAAACATAATGAAAATTTTCTATACTATTTTAGCATTGATAAAGGACTATCTTTCGTAGCATTGATAAAGACATACCTTTCTTAGTGATTTAAGTTAGTGCTGAGAAAGACTAACACCTGGTATTTGATGATCTATAGTAGTGTAAATTGATATAAATAAATATAAATATATAAATTCAAATAAATGTATAAATATATAGAAATAAATATAAATATAAATAACTAAATAAAAATATATAAATATAAATATGAAAATATATACAAATATATAAATTCATGTAAGAAAATAAAAAAATATAAATTAATAAAAAAAATAAAAAAATAAAAAAAATAAAAATAAATAAATAAATAATAGATATACAAAAACATTTAAACATATAAATATATATAGATATATATAAATATATATATAAATAAATAAATAAATAAATATAGATATATATAAATAAATATAAATAGAAATAATAAATGAATAAATAAATATAAATAAATAAATATAAATAATTAAATATAAATATATAAACACACATAAATATAAATTTATGTAAATATATTTTTGTATATGTATGTACAATTATTTTTAAATTTATATGTATGTATATATGTGTGTGAATGTGAAAGTGTGCATGTGCACACATGCAAATATATATAAATTCAATTTAATTAAAAAGTGAAGCACTATGACTGGATGGTTTGGGCACTCGACCATATACTAGGGTTAGGTATATAATTTCACCATCATCAATTAAATTAAAACAACTTTATGGGTGGCTGTGGTTGTGGGTGATAAGTGAGGGTCAAGTGGGGGTGGGAGCGGGTATCGACAAGCAAAATAATTTCATTCCAAAATAAATATAAATAAAAAAATAATAAATATTCACTAAAAAATATCATGTGAATCAATTTTTTATATTAAAATATTAAAATACAAACCATCTATAAATAATAAACCGTCATAAAAAATCTATATGAAATAAATAACACCATAAAATGTTTCTTGACACTAGTATGCATGATGATTTTTTGAAACCAAATATAAATTAAAAATCCCTAAATGGATTTTTGTAGGACACATAATATTTTTAAAATATCCATTTTCCCCTCATTTAATTAGGTATGAAGTTTCAAATATCCTTATTTAAAACTTGAAAGGGAATAATGAGTGTATAGGGAACTAAAAATCACATGTCATATCTCTCTAATAACTCTCCCCACAAATATTCTTCTAAAAAAATCTATTGAGACACCACTCTTTATATTCACATGGACCAAAAATGTGTTGTAATTTATATGTACTTATTATTAATGAGTTTTCTCTTTCTTTGAAAGAAGATCAGCGATTCTAGGTCCTCCATGATTTGACATAGTATATATATATATATTTCATATTCCCAGGAAAGTTTAAAAATATAGTGATTATGAGAATACAATGAATGAATTTTTCATTATATTATCCTTGAGAGGGGTAAAAGATAAGGGTTTTTAGTGTATTTATGATTCATGATAAAAAATACCGAAAGTTTAATGTTTTATTATTTTAAATAATCTATTTTCTAGGAAGTGAAAAAATGAATCCTAAATGAGTTTTAAATGATTTCACCTACTCTTGTAATTAGTTAATTATTGAACCTTAAGTTATTGATATTGTAAGGTGAGTCATAAATAGATCATTTATTTATTATAAATTACCTAAGTTTCACTCAATATGATCATCTAATGATAAATTATTAGAGTTTTTAAAATGAGTTTTAAATGAAATCTATGTGATTTGTAAATAATGGCTTAGAGTGTTGTAATAAATGAACTTCATTAGATGAAATTCTTCATTACTCACCTAATATATAATTTTTGATAGTGGTTATTGATTCAATATTAAATTAATAATACTTTAATTATAAATTTAATCACCTATAATTCAATACTTTATATTTTACTTTTGATTTAATTTAGTTTTATATGTAAATGGAATGTTTTTTAGTAGTAAATTTTTTAATTCACTTTTGTTGACTCTATAATCATCACTTGTTATGTGTTGTAGTTTTTGTAGAAAACCAAGAGGCTATTAAGCTTAATTTTATTCATGTATAGGTCTTTATTTTGGTGTTTACTTGTACTTTTTTGGGGGTTTATATGAAAATACCATGTATGTTACCTATTATATCTTTTGTTATATAATATTGACCATATGTATGTAACTTGTAAGGGGTTGTATCTTTATTTGTAAATCATGAGGTAATTATCTATAAATTGAATTACCCATATTACTAAATTTTAGTTACTAATTAATAGTTGTTTACATTACAATTGTAAATGAACTATTTGATTCCTATTAACTCTATAACTCCTTATTTCTCACATTGTACATCTTGGTTCTTGATGGTCATTGGTTCACTAGTAAACAACATGGAAATAAACTATAAATTGATTTAATCACTTCTCTTTACCTTAGTCTTTAATTTATTAATATTACCCATTTATTTAGGTATATTATATATGTTTTAAATAATAATATCTTTAATAGTATTTTTTATATAGTGAATGAAAGTTTACATAGATGTAAGCACTTGTGTTTTTAAGTATCCACAAGTTAAAACTTTTATCTTTATGAATTATTAATCTATAAAAATTAGAACTAATAGATAAAAACTATCAAAATTTTCTTATAAATATATTTACCTATTATAGTAAATTGATATATAAGTACATGTAAATGAGACTATGAAGAGACCGTGAATTTGATATCCTTAGTTTCATGGTTTGTTTATTGAATTTATTGTCATTAAGAAGTCAAGATGTTCATTTTCTCTTCATGAAATTGATCAAGGATTTTAGAGAATAAGTTTAATCATTTGGATCAATATGGAAGAAAATTATAGAGGACATTATATTCTTACTCTAGTGTAAATCCAAATCACTCTAATGATAAATGAATTGATTAAGCCATAAGATATACCATCGAAAAATAGAAGATATATGAAAAAATAAAATTGCTATAGGACATGATAATTGAACCTTATAAGAGTGTATTTATTGCATAATCCAATAAAAATTCATGTAATAAGGTTGAACAATCAAGTGATAAAGGCTTATGAGAGAATTTGAAAAAAATATTCATTTTTAAAGAATTTATTTCCACTACACTATTGTGTTGAATTATTTTCAATAGATTTAAAGATTTTTTTTTCAAATTTTTTACTTTATGGAATTTAATTTGAAGTATGGGAATTAAATTTACTAAAATATTGGATCTAGTGAGTGATAGGTGTAAAGATGATAACAAATAACTTATTAAAGAAATTATTAAATTTTTAAATAAATTAATACCGCATTTGATCTCCTAAATTTTTATGTTTTAGTGATTATTTATCTTAAATAAATATTATAAAAAGTATAAAATTATGATCATGAATTATTCATATAGAAGTTTTCACTCAAACCCTTGAATATATTCATTGCTTAACTAGGATAAGATCTATTATTTATTATGTATCATACAATATTTCATACATATATTCTCTACCTTAAAACATTAATTTAATTATAATCATTTGAGATCAAATTAATCTTTTTAGTAGATAAACACTTGTAAAAGGTTTCATGTATAATTCCTACCCCTATTGAGTTTACTTGATAAAAAGAGTAGAACCATATGATCTAAAGAGTCCTAATCATATTGATGATTAACCCATACACCAGGAGGTAAAACTTTCAAGAAACATGTTTTCTCTATCATTATTATCATTTACTATTTAAAGACAAAGATCAATGTTTTTAATAATGTTTAGAGGATAGATTTATCTTCATCAACAATGGAGGTTTAGTGAGATTATTTATAAAATAATTTTAAAGAAGACAATTAATAATTCAACCCTAGTCTTAGTTAATCATACATAATAGGATCATAAATAAGTATAAGAGAGATCCATGTTTCCTTCAAATATCTAATAAAATATTTATCTTATATAAATTTTAAATTGATCATTTTATGTAATTATTATTTTTATTCTTATATATTTATAATAGGTCACATTAATTTTATAAAAAAATGAATTACCACATCTAATAAAAATTATTTGTATATATAGAATGACTAATTGATACCTTTTAAAGAAATTACTTGGTCAAGAATACATGATTCTTGTAGAGACCCGAAGCTTGACGTACATTTACATTACATTATATTTGCGGAATACTTAGAACATAACAAAAACACACACACAAGGACCGTAATAGTTTAGTGTCTTTGGAAACTCGGAATTTAATCCTCTAATCCTGGTGAAAGATCTTCAACATCTCCCACAAAGATCTTCCTTTTTATTATACCTAAAACATTTCTTTATATCCTGGGGAAAAGAAAACATAAAAGGGTGAGCTCAAATGCTCAGTAAGGGTAAACAAAAGAAATATCAATCACATCATATATATAAGCACATAACTTTTGGAAATATTAACCTGTAAAAGAGATCATAATTTCATAACCTGGGATAAATCATGGCAGTGAAATGTAATCACAATAATCATAACTTAAAACATTAAACTTTTTGTAATACCCACATAATCATAGAGAATCATTTCTTATTAGTCAAGACTCATTGACAAGACTATCTTAGTGGAAAAAGTCCCTTTCTGAACCGAGTCACCCTCGTTTCAGTCCTGTTTCACTGAACCGGTATAACCTACCATTCCAGCCATGTCTATCTCATGAGATATAAAATCTTTACCCAATGCATTGGAGGGAGATATAGGTCCCACCCATCTCATAATGATACCATTCTTATGTGTCCCACAAAATCATAAATCATACATCATTGCATAACCCTTGTAATACAAATGGGAATCTTAAACATCATGACATCATAAAACAATTAATACAAGATAAAGGAATTCATAAAAATAATTCCATCACAACATGATCAAATCAATGTAATAATAGTGATAAAAACAGAACCCTTTATTGTCTTAGATGGAAAATAATTTTGATAAAACACTTGAACTCCATTCTTGAGGAAAATATCCTTTCTTCTTCAAAAACATTTTTGCTTTCATAACATGTCATACGACTTTAAAATAAAATAAGTTTATTAAAAATAAACTTTAAAACTTGTAAATGAAGCTTCTTGGAAATAATGTTTTAAAAATCCATTCATGCCGTATAAGTTAAAAAAAACATTCTTTGTACTTTTGTCGGAAAAGTCAAAAAGTACCTCGTACGAAAAATGACAAAAGATTCCTTTCATATATTTTACAAAAAACTCATCGAAGGGTAAAATTGGATATAAACTATTGTAGAAGGATGGAAATAATATTACATATTGAGGGAACATGGATGTGGATGATAAAATACACCCCAGTAATTACCAAAGTAAAAACAATCTCAGATAAAAGTGAGATTGTGATATTTCCCTTACCTTAGGTCCGACTTGCTTTGTAAGTGTCCAAACCTCCTGTATAATGATTTAAATCATGTTATTGACTTATTCCAGAATCATATTCATTGTTATTATATCATATATGGTCCACTTATGACTTTATATTACCCGTTCTTTTGTAAATTCATGTTAAAGTAGCGTTTTGGGTAAAATCGTCTCATTTTTCGTTCGTGTTTTTAACTTGAAATTATTCATATGATTACTTAGATCATGATTAATTAATTCCAGAATATAAAACATGATTTATATGTATATATTAAGGATATAAATATATATAATAAATCATTAAATGGAATGAAATACACCGTTCATGGAGACGGTAGTCCGTACGTACGCATGAACGCTGTTTTCGTTTCCTTATTGAGTTCAATGGAATTAAGTAGAAGACATACATATAAATATAAATAAATAAAGTATCATTATTATGTCAAATATTTCATTAGTACTTATTATATATACTTTATAATTATTCATGAATGGTTAATCATTGAGAATGAATCTCATCGAGTCGTGGAGACGGTAGTCCGTACGTACACACGAGCGATGATATCGTTCCCATGGTCGTGGAATTGTGTTGAAGTGTATGTATAATATTTCAGTATCAATATCACTTTATAATAATCATATATAGTTACTCATTACACCATTATACCCATCCAATTAAGGTGGTGGCGGAAAATAGATGACACCACGGCGTGGAGACGGTATTCCGTACGTACGCACGCGCGGTGATTTCCTTTTTCCGTTGGATGGATAAAAGGTTAATTAGAGTTGTTTCATATTTATAATAACATATCAGTATATAATAAATACTGATGTTATTACTTTATCATGAAACAACTAAAGAAGAAGAAGTTGAAGAAGAAAGAAATTGAAAAAGATCGGTAATGGATATTACCTCTTTTTGACGCGCCTTCACTTATCCTCCACTTAAAGAACTAAGGGTGGTCTTTTAAGAAGACCAGGACCTCTAGGATGATACTAGGGAAGTGGAGAATAGATTTTGTCAGGGTTTTGCCGAGCTTGAATTCTAAAATTGGTGTGAGGAGGAGAGGGAGGAGGTGCCCTTTTATAAGGGAGGAGAGGGGCACCTTAGGAATATCTCAAAATATTATTTTATATTAAAGTCAAAATCGGTTTATAATGGTTCCAAAGTGTCTTATTTCGAAGCTAAAGTGGGGATGGGTCGAAATACTATCAACCAATAGGATTTAGACAAGTTTAGGTTATTATTTTAACCTTATCAATTAGATTTAACTCTAAGTTAAATAATTTAACTTTTACCGTGTCTTTTTGTTTTCTTACACTATATGGTTAATACACTTACTATAACATGACAAACGAACCCCAAATTGTTTATTATTAATATATATATCCTTATCTAAGTCATTTTGCCGAACCTTAGATTTTTAGGAATAAAATAACAATTACTAATATAATATTTGATTTAAAAACTATTTTGTGTCAATTTTGACACTATTTGATATATGATTTTTGTGAAAGTCATAAAAGAATTATATGTTCGAACCAGGTTGATTAAATCAACACTAATATATCATAGTAACCTATAAAATTAGTGGGATTCATAAAAAGTCTCAAATTACATTTATTTTGGTGTTTATAACATCAATTATGTCAATATTTCATTAATAAGATAATTACTGCATCATCATTGTGTCATAAATAAATTATATTATTTAATGTCTAAAAATTATAAATAAAATACCATTATTTAGGAAATATTTTTATATTTCTAATTAATATTTATAGTCTAATTTATCTTATGTATAACCCCATATTAAAAATGATTTACTTATTAATATTTGATTTTAACTATTTTAACCCTTCTTTAAATAAATTAATAATAAATGTCCTAATCTAATCCAAGTGGGACTAAATGGTCATATTTTATTCCTAAGTTTGTTTTTGGTCGAATTACACTTGTCCAATAGAATTAGGACATGTTTTAGGGTAATAATAATATCATTTTTACCCTTAATTACCCTATTTACTTTTAACCGTGGTAAATAAAAGTAAAAAGTTACTATTCACCAAAAATTATTTTCATCTCATTGAACCACATTTTACTTACTGACATCAACCGTGTCTCTCGGATTTTTGAAATTTCACTCACAGAAGCGGTAAAATTAAGTTTTATGAAAAATTCAGTTTTTTTAACTACCACTTAGTGGTTTCACTATTCATCAAAAATTGAAAGTTTTCAGAAAAATACCAAAAATTAGCCCTGAGCTATATTTGATATTTTGAACTCAAAAATGATTTCTATTTTACCAAATTCAAAACATATCAGTTTCATTAATTAATTTAAAAATTAATTCCCGTCGTCAAAACAAATAGCGTGTTCTTAAGCGATAATAACTATCAAAAGATTGACATTTGTTTATGTCTGGTTTAAATGTGAAATTACATCCAATGACCAAAATTGTATTAAATTGTAAAAATATATTCTAAATATACTTTAAAACCACTCAAATTAATAATTTATCACTATTAATTGTTTCGATTGAAAAAGTTGTTTTTAATTAAAATTTAGTAATTTTCACTATTCATCAAAATATGAAAGTTATCCGAAAATCACCAAAATTTCACCCAAAGCTAATTTCGATATTATGAATCCAAAAATGAATTCCATTTTGAAAAATAAAATTACAAAAGTTCAAAAGGTGGTTATTACTATTCATAACGGCTAGTTTTAATAATATTTTAATAGCATATTGTTGTTTAGTGAAACTCGTTATTGCGTACTACACACGCTATCGAGGAAGGTCGCAATTGCGTGTAATGCAAGGCAAATCAAGGATGCATGTTGTGAAATCTCCTTTTGGTGTAGCGTACAACACAAGACATTAGTGAAATTAAAAAGAATATTTTTCATAAAATCTCGGGGTGTTACATTCTACCCCCCTTAAAATGAATTTCTCCCTCAAAATTCGTCGGGGTTATAAATGGTTTACTATTCGAAAGTTTCTTTAATAGAAACCCACATCATAAAAAGGAATACCAAAACCAATCTTTAAAAATGAAAGTATCAAACATAATGGTTACCCAAATAAACTAATCACTGGGTTTCCACATAGGTGAAAATATGGATATGGAAGAAAAATCTAACCATCATGTTCTGATGGAGAGTGGTAGAGAACATGGCTATGGAAAATCCAACAATCACAAATCCATAAATTTGTGACGATCTAAGGTACCATCCGATTAATCAGATATAAGAGTACTAGGACAACATTTTTGGTTTTCAAGATCGTTTCCCTAAAGTTGAAGAATTTGAATTAGAATAAATACTTACTTTATTTTGGTACAATCTCACTGTTGTTCGTGCCTTGAACAATTTCCACTTCATCTCTTAAATAAATGAAGTTGAATTTGTTATTCGTGAAGTGTTAGCAGATCATGTGATAGAATGACGAGTCATTCCATCTGTCTCAAACAAAAGGTTAGCAAAAGTTATTAAATATACATAAGTCATTCTATAGTGAGATTAATCACATATGGTTCCTAAAATGGACTTATACTTCATATATCATACTGCGTAATATAATAAAAATAGTTTCTACTAAACAGGGATTTCCTGTAGGCCAGTGGTAGGCGATAAAGGCCAGTCGCACTTCGGTTGTGGGTTCGATTCCCACAGCCTTGTCCGACGCGATGGGCTGTCGCCCGTCCTGTATGTTGTCCTTTTTCTAAAGCTATATTACTATAACATCCCATCAATAATATCGAAAAACGTTTTATCCTAACTTATGTCCAACATAATCCATTCTATTATTTAGGCTTATCTAAAATACTTCGGTCCAAGCTCATAGTATAAAGAAAATGATTACATGAAATGTCACAGAACAATCACGTGAATGCCATCATTTATCCCCCATATATCATAAGATATATCTTGTTGGTCAAATTACAAACATGTGAATACCTTAATCATGTATTCTCTTGAAGAATGAATACCCATTGAACCTTAGTGAAATCATGAATGCAGTTAAAAGTTAACACTTTCCACATACCAAAATCCTCAAAATTCTATATACTCAAACCATGATATCACTTAGTCCTTATATCAATCATGAGCTAATGAATACTGTTAAATATTTCATTTTCTCATTTTACCTTCATTATGCGCATATCATCTTTTTTTCCAAAAATACCTCAATCACTTTGAATACCACATTAGACCAATACATAAATATTCCAATACACCATAAAAGTACCTCAACAAAATTATTCTTGAATACCAATACATAATCACTTCAGTCCATCCACTTCAATGATTGTCCTGGAATAAGTCCTTCCTTGATTTAGATGTAACTTTTTAGGTCAGGGCATTGAGTTAGGTAATGACCATGTTCTCTAAAAATAAGACATTGAACTCCATAACAGTCTGTCACTCTATGTCCCTTTTTCTCCACATAGATAACATCTGTCCCTCCATTTGAGGTATTCCTCAAGGTTCTTCTTCCCTTATTTAGAAATCTCAATCTTTCTTTCTTTATGCTCCTCAACATGCGAACATGCATAAAAGTCTATCTTCCTCTTATTTGATGAATTAGGCATACCACTAAATTTCACCTTGTTAATCATATATCGCGATGACTGATTTGGCATAATCACAATATCTTTCTCTCTAGGCATTAAACAATTTTGTTGCTCATAGTCACTAATTTGTCCATTGGATTAAATGCTAACCGAATTCTTTCTGGTTCCCTCCATTAACTAAAACACAAAAAGAATCTTGTGAGAGGCAAAAAATCATGCTAGAGAAAACAACATAGTAAAGGGGGAGTACCCTCAATATCAAACATATTAGGTTAAATTCTAAGATCGTTATCGTAGTTCTAGGACTATATCTTATACGTATACTTATCCTTAGGGACATCCCTAGACATACCTTAGAAATGTATCTAGGGATCTCACTAACATTTTCGCATCCTAGTTTCCAAAGATTGACTAAACCTTTCATCTGATACTAACTGTAGAGACCCGAAGTTTGACGTACATTGGCATTACATTACATTTGCGGAATACTTAGAACATAACAAAAACACACACACAAGGACCGTAATAGTTTAGTGTCTTTGGATACTCGGAATATAATCCTCTAATCCTGGTGAAAGATCTTCAACATCTCCCACAAAGATCTTCCTTTTTATTATACCTAAAACCTTTCTTTATATCCTGGGGAAAAGAAAACATAAAAAGGTGAGCTCAAATGCTCAGTAAGGGTAAACAAAAGAAATATCAATCACATCATATATATAAGCACATAACTTTTGGAAATATTAACCTGTAAAAGAGATCATAATTTCATAACCTGGGATAAATCATGGCAGTGAAATGTAATCACAATAATCATAACATAAAACATTAAACTTTGTGGCATACACACATAATCATAGAGAATCATTTCTTATTAGTCAAGACTCATTTCCAAGACTATCTTAGTGGACAAAGTCCCTTTCTGAACCGAGTCACCCTCGTTTCAGTCCTGTTTCACTGAACCGGTATAACCTACCATTCCAGCCATGTCTATCTCATGAGATATAAAATCTTTACCCAATGCATTGGAGGGAGATATAGGTCCCACCCATCTCATAATGATACCATTCTTATGTGTGCCACAAAATCATAAATCATACATCATTGCGTAACCCTTGTAATACAAATGGGAATCTTAAACATCATGACATCATAAAACAATTCATACAAGATAAAGGAATTCATAAAAATAATTCCATCACAACATGATCAAATCAATGTAATAATAGGGATAAAAACAGAACCCTTTATTATCTTAGATGGAAAATAATTTTGATAAAACACTTGAACTCCATTCTTAAGGAAAATATCCTTTCTTCTTCAAAAACATTTTTCCTTTCATAAAATGTCATACGACTTTAAAATAAAAGAAGTTGATTAAAAATAAACTTGAAAACTTGTAAATGAAGCTTCTTGGAAATAATGTTTTAAAAATCCATTCATGCCGTATAAGTTAAAAAAAACATTCTTTGTACTTTTGTCGGAAAAGTCAAAAAGTACCTCGTACGAAAAATGACAAAAGATTCCTTTCATATATTTTACAAAAAACTCATCGAAGGGTAAAATTGGATATAAACTATTGTATAAGGATGGAAATAATATTACATATTGAAGGAACATGGATGTGGATGATAAAATACACCCCAATAATTACCAAAGTAAAAACAATCTCGGATAAAAGTGAGATTGTGATATTTCCCTTACCTTAGGTCCGACTTGATTTGTAAGTGTCCAAACCTCCTGTATAATGATTTAAATCATGTTATTGACTTATTACAGAATCATATTTATTGTTATTATATCATATATGGTCCACTTATTACTTTATATTACCCGTTCTTTTGTAAATTCATGTTAAAGTAGCGTTTTGGGTAAAATCGTCTCATTTGTCGTTCGTGTTTTTAACTTGCAATTATTCATATGATTACTTAGATCATGATTACTTAATTACAGAATATAAAACATGATTTATATGTATATATTCAGGATATAAATATATATAATAAATCATTAAATGGAATGAAATACACCGTTCATGGAGACGGTAGTCCGTACGTACGCATGAACGCTGTTTTCGTTTCCTTATTGAATTGAATGGAATTAAGTAGACGACATACATATAAATATAAATAAATCCAGTATAATTATTATGTCAAATATTTCATTAGTACTTATTATATATACTTTATAATTATTCATGAATGGTTAATCATTTAGAATGAATCTCATCGCGTCGTGGAGACGGTAGTCCGTACGTACACACGAGCGATGATATCGTTCCCATGGTCGTGGAATTGTGTTGAAGTGTATGTATAATATTTCAGTATCAATATCACTTTATAATAATCATATATATTTACTCATTACACCATTATACCCATCCAATTAAGGTGGTGGCGGAAAATAGATTACACCACGGCATGGAGACGGTATTCCGTACGTACGCACGCGCGGTGATTTCCTTTTTCCGTTGGATGGATAGAAGGTTAATTAGAGTTGTTTCATATTTATAATAACATATAAGTATATAAGAAATAATTATGTTATTAATTTATCATGAAACAACTAAAGAAGAATAAGTTGAAGAAGAAAGAAATTGAAAAAGATCGGTAATGGATATTACCTCTTTTTGACGCGCCTTCACTTATCCTCCACTTAAAGAACTAAGGGTGGTCTTTGAAGAAGACCAGGACCTCTAGGATGATACTAGGGAAGTGGAGAAGAGATTTTGGCAGGGTTTTGCCGATATTGAATGCTAAAATTGGTGTGAGGAGGAGAGGGAGGAGGTTCCCTTTTATAAGGGAGGAGAGGGGCACCTTAGGAATATCTCAAAATATTATTTTATATTAAAGTCAAAATCGGTTTATAATGGTTCCAAAGGGTCTTATTTATAATCTAAAGTGGGTATGGGTCGAAATAATATCAACCAATAGGATTTAGACAAGTTTAGGTTATTATTTTAACCTTATCAATTAGATTTAACTCTAAGTTAAATAATTTAACTTTTACCGTGTCTTTTTGTTTTCTTACACTATATGGTTAATACACTTACTATAACATGCCAAACGAACCCCAAATTGTTTATTATTAATATATATATCCTTATCTAAGTCATTTTGCCGAACCTTAGATTTTTAGGAATAAAATAACAATTACTAATATAATATTTGATTTAAAAACTATTTTGTGTCAATTTTGACACTATTTGATATATGATTTTTGTGAAAGTCATAACAGAATTATATGTTCGAACCAGGTTGATTAAATCAACACTAATATATCATAGTAACCTATAAAATTAGTTGGATTCATAAAAAGTCTCAAATTACATTTATTTTGGTGTTTATAACATCAATTATGTCAATATTTCATTAATAAGATAATTACTGCATCATCATTGTGTCATAAATAAATTAAATTATTTAATGTTTAAAAATTATAAATAAAATACCATTATGTAGGAAATCTTTTTATCTTTCTAATGAATATTTATAGTCTAATTTATCTTATGTATAACCCCATATTAAAAATGATTTACTTATTAATCTTTGATTTTAACTATTTTAACCCTTCTTTAAATAAATTAATAATAAATGTCCTAATCTAATCCAAGTGGGCCTAAATGGTCATATTTTATTCCTAAGTTTATTTTTGGTCGAATTACACTTGTCCAATAGAATTAGGACATGTTTTAGGGTAATAATAATATCATTTCTTCCCTTAATTACCCTATTTACTTTTAACCGTGGTAAATAAAAGTAAAAAGTTACTATTCACCAAAAATTATTTTCATCTCATTGAACCACATTTTACTTAATGAAATCAACCGTGTCTCTCGGATTTTTGAAATTTCACTCACAGAAGCGGTAAAATTAAGTTTTATGAAAAATTCAGTTTTTTTAACTACCACTTAGTGGTTTCACTATTCATCAAAAATTGAAAGTTTTCAGAAAAATACCAAAAATTAGCCCTAAGCTATATTTGATATTATGAACTCAAAAATGATTTCTATTTTACCAAATTCAAAACATATCAGTTGCATTAATTAATTTAAAAATTAATTCCCGTCGTCAAAACAAATAGCGTGTTCTTAAGAGATAATAACTATCAAAAGATTGACATTTGTTTATGTCTGGTTTAAATGTGAAATTACATCCAATGACCAAAATTGTATTAAATTGTAAAAATATATTCTAAATATACTTTAAAACCACTCAAATTAATAATTTATCACTATTAATTGTTTCGATTGAAAAAGTTGTTTTTAATTAATTTTTAGTAATTTTCACTATTCATCAAAATATGAAAGTTATCCGAAAATCACCAAAATTTCACCCTAAGCTAATTTCGATATTAAGAATCCAAAAATGAATTCCATTTTGAAAAATAAAATTACAAAATTTCAAAAGGTGGTTATTACTATTCATAACGGCTAGTTTTAATAATATTTTAATAGCATATTGTTGTTTAGTGAAACTCGTTATTGCGTACTACACACGCTATCAAGGAAGGTCGCGATTGCATGTAATGCAAGGAAAATCAAGGATGCGTGTTGTGCAAGCTCCTTTTGGTGTAGCGTACAACACAAGACATTAGTGAAATTAAAAAGAATATTTTTCATAAAATCTCGGGGTGTTACAATTCTCAAGATATAGAATAATAAAATTCTAATAAAACCCATACAATATTGATCATGGATCACACATGCATGATAAATGAACAATAAATATTTAATAATTAATTTACTTTAATTGATATATTTTTTAAGGGTGGTGGGTGTAATATATATTTTTTGATATGGATTCAATATTTTTTGGAGTGATGCTTATAAGGGTATCTATGATAATATAGAGAACACTACGGATATTGTCTATAAAAATAACCTCATTATCTTAACAAGAAATTAAATGGGTTTAGTGTGTGATATGGAAAGGTAGAAATTGAAACACACATTCTATGTATAGATCACCTAAAATACTTACCTGAACCACTATAAAAAATGACAATGTATCTATATCAAAAACCTAAGAACCTATCTATTTATAAAGGGTATGAAAAATCATATGTCAAGACATACATTCATGATTATAGTGATATATTTTCTCCCTTTTATTGATCCAAAGGGATGTATCTCCTTGAATTCATCTTGTGGTTTCCCCTTTTTCTTAGCTTATTTAAATACAGGAAAAAACATGGTGAAACATTATAATCATTTTTAAAGGGTTTGTTGTGAATTTTAAACCATTATATTTTTTTAAATACAATTTAAATAAATATGATTATTTGATTTATTTAAATATATTTTAAATAAATATAACTATTTAATAAAATATATGTAATTAAATAATAACATATCACAATGAATTATTAGTTTAACATTTTAATTAATTAATGTAGATTTATCCAATATCATTGAATAATAATCCATATTTTTATTTTTCCTTATATGACCTATTATATTACTTTATGGAATTGATAGTGTTATATAAACACTACAATAAAAAAGATACATCTATAAATTCATAGTTTTTATCCAAGTAACAAGAGAGTTTATTTGATCATATAAACCATTATATACACATTTATTGAGCTTAAATTTCATTGTTATTGATATTTAGTGAGGTGGAGACATGGGTGAACAATGTCATTATGAGCCAAATTAGTTTATAGATTTACAATTTTTTTATAGTACCATGGGAACCCTAGGTAATATTTTTGTGAAACCTTAAACCATCAATTAAAAAAATTAACTTTTAGAAAATAAAATATATTATAGAAAATGTTGTATTTTTTATCAAGTAATAAATCATTAATAATTTAACAAATAATTAAAGTGAAACTTAAATGAAGAGATTGAACTCAATAAACCCTAGGGGTTACCTTGATGCTCATCATTCATCACTACAGGGGATAGGGTTTTATATTTTATTCCTTGATTTGTATGATCTTAAACAATAATTTTATCAAGTTTCAACTAGGATAAATCTTAGGATTTTATTGGGAACATAAATTAATTCCTTGAAAACTATTGAAAATCAATTGTTGTTTATCAAATTTAATAATATTAACTCATCAAGGAAAATCATTATGAATCAAATGTGTTTTCAATAAAATTTATTTATTTTGAAACATGATCTCCAGACTTATATTTATATGGTCATGAGTGTGTTCCTAAAAAATTGTCAATAGTTATGATCCTCAAGAATATTATGCTTGAGAGATGATTAAAAGTGAATAATTGAAAAGAAAGTCATCACATTAATGATTACCCCTTAACATGATCTTTTACCAAAGAGATTAACATAATAGACCATAATGAGAAAAATCTAAGAGAAGTTGAATAAAACAATATAAAACCTAGAATTAAAAATATCTTATAAAATACAAGATTAAATCTTAAAATCATATAAATTTTCCTCCTAAGGTAATAACTATAAGTTTAGAAATCCATAAGATGTGAAGAATAGAAATATGAATAAGTAAAACATATAAAATTATCAATTTTATCTCTATATCAAACAATTCATTGATAATGTCGCATAAAGGGATTTTATTTATAATTCATGTAACTTGGAAATAAAATAAGTAAATAGATTAATGGAGTAGTTGAGTTGTTCTTGAGTATTTTCACCCTTATATTTAAAAATATGAAGGAACTTATTATTATCAACAAATTTAGTTTTATATTCTATTGTGTATTTGTTTATATATTAAATTTAAAATTTCATTTTTATTAAGCCTACTATACTATAACTAGATGGACCCATGGCACAAAACGTCTCTAAGAATGAAACTTTCATTTTAAACCACTGCAAATATTTTCTTACGTAAAATACTAGCATCTTGTTCAATTGAGTGAAATTATGAAATATTCAAATTTTGTATTTAAGGATAATAACATGATAAAAATACCAAAGTATGTCCAAAATATTGAACATGAATCATTTTTTCTCAATAATAAGAGTATATCCATTAAATATATGAGAAATAAACACCCCTTACTTCTATGAAAACTTCAAGATAGTGATTTTTCTTTTTTAAACATAATTTCATATAATAAATAAAAAATTTCAATTTAGTACAACATTATTTAATTATGGGAGAAAAAATTCCACAAAAATGTAATGAAAAAAGTGAAAGGGTTAAATTATATAATAATTTTTTACGTGATAACACCCCTGTACCTAAACCTTTTTATACATGGGGAATGTAACTCTTAATAAATATTAAATAATTTCATTATTTCTAAGTGATTAAAACCCAATTTTTTAAACATTTAATGGTAAAATTAATTATTAGAGTTATTTTGAATATAAAATCCATTTAGTTTAGTTTATTTTAGTAAATATGAGAGATAAAACCTCATAAATTTTGTTAATTTGAAATATAAAGACATGAAATAATTGATAGTGGAATTTTCCATAAGTTAAACATGTTATTAAATCTATTAATTTGATTTTATTTTAATAATTTCTCAATTCATTTTTCATTTTACCATTCAAAAAAATAATGTTTAATTTAAATAAATTCACCTTCCTTGGTTATTATTTCTCAAACATTTTATTACTCATCCCAACCAAATCCTAAGGAATATTTTTCAAATATAAACAAGTGACCCTAAAATATAAACCTCTAGATATTGAACTAGATATCCCCATATGTATTGAATTTATTCACTCCCATTATTTTATTAATATATTTATATTTATATTACTATTATTTTATTTAATGGGTACAAAATAGTCAAATAACATGCCAAAAAACATAAGAAAATTCATGTAAGAACCTGGTTTTTGCGATAAAAGACTTTAGAATATTCTTGATGTTATTCCAGAGCAGCGCCTTCAGACGGCGTGCGATTCCGAGCCCCGGTGTGGCCAGAATTAAATTTTCAGTACGTTCACACTAGGAACACAAAATAAATGGGATAACTCCTAAACAATGCTTCAGATTAGAAACCTAAGTGTACGCATGGGTCAGAAATGGGGTGTTTACCCTAGGAACGACATAAAGCATGTCGGCGCGGGACGTTTGGACCTCTCACCCGCTACCAGAACGTTAAAGGAATAAATTAATAAATTAATTTATTCGTTTAATGGTTAAACTTAATTATCTCTTAAACGGTGGCTCAGATTGGAAAACTGAGGGCACCGTTGAGTTCGGAGCGTTCCTTTTACCCTAGGAGGGATGTAAGTTTCGCGGGCGCGGGCCGTCAATGAAAAATGGCCCCGGGGGAATTTTCATAATTTGGCGAACTCACGCGTTGAGTTTAATAACTTTTGAACGGGGCCTCATATTGAAATTATGAGACCGCCGTTGTGCTCAGGAGGTGGTGTTTACCCTAGGCGCGACCTAACTTTCACTACGTTTGGGGTTTCAGATGCGGATTTAATTTGGGTTAAGTTTTTAATTAATTAAAGGATTAATTAATTTTCTTTATTTAATCCCTTTATCCCCTTCCTCCCCTCTAAATCCCCCTGGGAAAACCTCCTCTTCCTCAAGCTCTCCCTCTCCCATATTCTCATCCATCTCCCTTTAGCGGACGACGACGAAACTTTGGCAGATCGCAGTGGAAGCAAGGCGAACATGTTGTCATCGACCAACGAACAAATCGAGGTAGGATTTATTCCGACTTTGTTTTCAGATTGAAGTTGTTCTCGTAAATTCATTCTTGATTGTTTTATTTTTTTTAATTCCCTTTAATCAATTGTCGATGACTGCACTAAAACGGTCATCAATCCGTGTTTGAAGCCTAAATGTATCCGAAATCCATCTGATCTTCGCGTATATTCATTGCCCACTTTTGGATGCATTAACCCACCGATGGTTGAGTGGAGGCGCGAGCAGCGGGCACCAGGGAAGTGCGATCAAGCGACGTTCAGCGGGCCGTCATGCAGCGGTGTTTGGGTTTTGGGAGCTCGGCTGGGCGAGCGGATAACGGAGAGGCGGTGGTCGGCGGCTAGGCTGGGCGAGCGGATAGCGGGTGAGCGAGGCGGTCGGCGCGAGCGGGTGAGCGAGGCGGTCAGGTGGTCATCTGGGGGGGGGGAGCGTACTATGGAGGAGCGGCTGGCCGGGTAGCCGGCCGGTGCTGGGGTCGCTGGAACACCAGGGTCGCGCGACCCTGGTGAAGAAGAAGAGACCCACAACAGCGGGTCTCTGCCAGGGGCGACTTGCAAAAGAAGGCGACAAAAAAAGAGAGACAATGTTAAAAAAAGGGGGCCGCGCGGGGGAAGAAAAAAAAGGGGAGAGGAGTATCCCTATTTGGAGAGATAAAGCATGTGGGTTAAACAAAAAAAAGATGAAAAAATAAAAAAAATAATGATTTTAATAATTATAATAATGTTATAATTATTGAAACGGTGAATCAGGCGTAACTTCCCCGTGTCTCGTCCAAATCATGCACCGTCAGCGGCAGTGTGCCTCTATTTTCAATGCGGTCCTTTTAAGACCAACTTTGAGTATCTTTTGGTGACTCGTGGATTGGGTCAATAAAACACCCTAGAAATAATAATAATATTATTATTTTCAAAGGTTGGATCGAAGCTAGCTCATGCATGGAGCGTTTGATTAATGTGTCGTCTAAGGCGATGTGATCCTTGGATCTAGAAGAACATTTTGAAATGGTCTCAGGGATTTTTAATTCCTGAGATGAGGGGCTCGGTGGCACGACACATACGTTAAGTGGTTTAACGCCTTTTCTGAGATTCTTGTTTTGGGCAGCGCGAACACATCCGGAGTCCATTCTGAGCGCCGTCAGTGGCATTGTGACCCTGGCATCAAGATGAAATTTTCGAATGTGGTTTCGGGCATTAAAACTGCAGTTGAGATGTGGGGCCCAAGGGCTGTCTTTTAAGCCTTGAGTAGCATTTAGCAGCTTTTTCATCAGACGACCGTTCAGGGCATACGAGCAGTCAATTTTGGGTGTTTTTCCGAGGGCATTGCATTGGTGCAATCCGCCCGCTTTAATTTCGTATGATGGTACGGGCCGCACGAGGGCCGTTTTGGGAGTTGGTGTTGATTTCCAGCTTTATCACTGGGTGTCCGTTTTGGACAAGTGATTAGTCAAACTCGTGTACTTTTTCGAGAGGATCGCAATCGTGCAATCTGTTCCTTGTGCTTTGGACCAGGATGCGGGTCCCACGCAGCGCCGCTCGTGTGCGGTGCACCGGAATGCATCTTTTTCTCTGGATATCTGTTCCACTCAAGTGATTAGTCCTTTTGATGTGTTTTCCTGAGGGGATCGCAATGGTGTGATGCGCCCGACTGTTTTCGGGGCTGAGGCTCGGGATCACGGGACGTCATTCGGGCGTAAAGCAATGTTGGTGAATTTTCTGTCGGATATCCATTGGAGGCAAGTAAGTAGTAAATCTCTCATGTTTTTCCACGAAGATTACAACGGTGTAATATGTTCAGATGAGCAGATCCTCTTACGCGATCTTATTAAATGTTGAAATATGAAGGTGTGCCGGTGGAGGTTCTTCCTGCGGTGTTTGTAGAGAACCCTTGGTGGTTGATCGCGTTCACTCTTGGTAGAGTGAAGTGAATGTTTAAAGAGATGTGGTTGACCGTTCTAGGGCCGTGGAGGAAACAGGTTGGAAAAGTTATGTTTATGCCTTTTTGTGTTGACATTGGGTGTTGTGTGCACGATAGCCCTTGGGCTGGAAATGTAGTATACTCTGGGAGTATACAGGAATGCCTGGAGGTACATGGTGTGGTTTGTACCCAAGGAAATTTGTGCTTGGTTTGGAGGTGAGATGGGGCCACACGTCATGTGGGCCCCCTGTGCGTTTCATGTTATACTTTACGTACCTTTGACCTCTCATGATGCAGATGGTCCTTCTATTCATGATGGTTTAATCCAGCATGGTTACTGTGGATTTTGGTGTGAACAATACTTTACATGGGCACTGATCCTCTACTCAGGAGGTTATTTATAGTAGGGATGGCCAGAGCAGTTTTGAGTTTACCCTCCAGCAGAGACTGGGAAGTGGATTGCTCATTGTCTTCTTCGAGTTTACCCTCCCGCAGAGACTGGGCAGTGGGTCGCCAGTCGACATCTTCCAGGTCTACCCTCCAGCAGAGACTGAGAAGTGGGTCACCTGTCGACTTCTTCTAGGTCTACCCTCCAACAGAGACTGGGAAGTGGGTCTCCTATCGATGTATTCTAGGTCTACCCTCCAGCAGGGCTGGGCAGTGGGTCACCTGTCGATCTCTTAGGGTCTACCCTCCAGTAGAGACTGGGCAGTGGGTTGCCCGACGACCTCTTAGGGTCTACCCTCCAGTAGAGACTGGGCAGTGGGTCGCCCGATGACTTCTTTTAGACTCAGTACTTTCTACTAGGCTATTCTGTGGGTTTTCTCCATGATTACCAGAGAAGGAACCTTGGTTGTACGGGTCACTGATGTGTCAGTTTTGACTTTTAGAAGACCTCTCGACTGTAGGGAAGTGACGAGGTGTGGTTTGAATTTCCCCAGAACTCTCATGTACGATGGAAGATTTCCCCACCGAGACGCGTCCTTGTGACATGACCTAAAACTGTGCGGCCGAGTCAGTGCCGCCCAAAATGGATAGTGTCAAGGTGCGGTGATTTGAGCCCCTTGACTTGCAGTTCGGGGCAGACGTGCGAGATACTGGGCATTGATGGTGTTTACTTCTGGGAATGCTAGCTACTCACTTTCTTGGGCTGAGCTATGAGATGGAGATACCCTTATGATATTGTTCAGGTTTCTTAACAGAGCATATATATATGTATACCTTGTTTCATTACCCACTTCTTGGGCATGGTTACTCTCCCTCCAGGAGAGGTGAAGACGCGCGGGGTATGCCACATGCTTTCTGTGTCTAGCTTCTCGTGGTTAGATGAGTCTACTCTCCTACTATAGGTAGAAAAGACTCGACGAGAAGTTCATCTTCTCACCATTTCTAGCTCCTTGTGTCTGGACGAGTCTACCTCTTTTCTCTTATTGGGTTGAGATGGACTCTCTACTGTTAATCTATTGCACTCTCGGTTGTACTCCATTATTTTTTCCCTATTTGATTTACTGATCACCCTTTGGTACCTCCTTTGTTTCTCCCTAGAGCCTTCGGGGTATCCTATTGAGTATTTTTATACTCACCCTATCTTGGGCTTTTCCCGCACTTGGTGTGCCCTTGAAGACGACAGACAGGTTGGTCATGACTTCAGCGGAGCTTAGGAGTTCGGGATCTTGGACCACGTGCGGTGGTCGTCGTTGAGTTCCAGGTGTGGGACCCTTCAGCTGTTTTTCTTTTGTTCACCTGTTGCTGGGTTGTGGATCTTTTTCTGGTTGGGCATGTGTTTTGCCCCTTTTTCTTTTTAGTTACCCTGAGCACTTGATTTGTACTGTTTAGAGGTCGCTGCACTATGTGGTTTATTTATAGCAGTTGGTAGTTTACTTTTTCTTTTACTCTGCACTTTTGCATTGCGTGTGCTGCGTGTGTGTGTACATGTACTCAGGCAAAGGCCTCCCCAAGTTGATTAGCCTTTGGTGCTTATTGCCAGCCCTTGGACTATGGAGGCGGGCTTGGGGTAGTTTCAGCTCGATCCTGGGTAGGTTCGGGTCGTGACAATTCAAGTTTTCATCAAATTAATTTTTATATACTTTGTTTAAGTAAGAAAAAATGATGTGGAAAACGTTGAAAAGTTTCAAGTATTTACTTACCATGAATTTATTATTAAATTAATAGAAAAACTAATTTATCATGTTTACATGAAAGATTAGAAATAATAACAAAATATTTATGTATAATAATATCAAATAATGTTTCTAAATCCTTATATGTTTCACAAAAACACAAGTTATTAAATAATTACCAAGTATCTGAATGTTACCATAAAAATGTTATATATTTGTAACAATATATAATATAAATTGGAATTATATAGATAATATAAAGTACATGACAATTACTTTGATGAAAACTTTAATTGACCTATACTTGTGTATGTGTTATCAAACTATTTAGAGACATGTGATAAAATTTTAATGATAAAAATAAGATTAGAATTCTCCCTATGAAAGTATGGCACACAAATCTATAAATGGTCTATGACCAAATATAGTACAAATAAATTACCATTTTTTTGAAATTTTATCATATGAATTAATTCAATAATGTATATCACATAAATGAACATTCAATGATAATAGAGATGTTTGACCCATGTAATGTGATTCCTTTGAAGAAATAATTTCTATAAGATACCAAAGGAAGAATTTATCTATGCAATAAAATTATGAATATTTAACTTTATTCTCATTATTAATTAAAGTAATTTCATGTAATTTAATTATTTAAAGATCAAATTAGGGTTTTTGGGTTTAGATGTCATATTTTATTTGGTTGGAATTATCAATTATAGAAGACCAAATATATCTTCTATTATAAATACAATATAATCATTTATTTTCTTGGATTTATTTATAGATTTATTAGATGAATATAAGGCATTTTTTATTTTTCAAGAAAACCCTTATCAATATCCTATGATTCAAATAATTAATTATAATGTCAGAGTTAACATCTATTTATTTTTCTTTTTTATGTAATATATTTATTCTTATTGACCATCTCATTCCGAGAGTTTTGTTTTGGGTGTTTTGGAGTGCTTGTGGTGATGTTTTTAAATTTATATGGTCATTGTTGAATTCTACCTTAGTTATATTAGAATTCAGTTTATATGGATTTCCACATGTATTTCTCTCATTTTAAATTCTATGCTTTCAATGTGTTTAGTTGGAAAGGTTTGAATCAGAGGGAAATTATTATATGGAGGGGAGAACCCCCCATCATTTAGTTTTCCATATCTAAAGGATATATCAACTTGAATCGATGTGGATTTTTTTACTTGGTTTTGGAATAAAGATGATATAGATTTCATGGGATGCACAAACATTTGGGGTGATCTGTGTGTGGTTTTTTATGTTTCCCTTGAATACCCCCTATGGAATGTTAGATGTATTGTGATTGATTTTTACATGGTGATTTTTATACATATATTTACTTGGTTCAATGAGAAACTTATGTTGGACCATTGGTTTTGAATGATTTTATATAGTAAACTTGGGTAGGTATTGGGGTGACCCTGGGCCAGTGTTGACTACACTCTGATGTTTTGTTAGAATCATCGAGAGATGGTGATCTAGATGCATGTACGCATGTTATCAATACTTAATATTAGTATAGACTATGTATTTATTATTGTGGAATTTAAAATTTTTATATGCTGTTCTCTTTCATGATCTTCTTTAGTGGATTTTCTTAAGGCAGTAATCTTTTTAGACCTCTTTTTCTAGTGTGATTTCTGAAGTTTATCAAGTGTGGTGATTTTGAGGCTTCACTGCGATATTGATGGTTTATTTTTTTGATTGAGTAGTTTAAGATATGTCATCTAGTTTATGAAGTATGATCATCCGGTGAATTTTATTTAGATAATTTTCATCTTTTCTCGGCTATTCTATTAGTGGTTCTTAAGGAGAGACTAGAAGTTTGTGGGGGACCATTGATTAAATAAAATTATAACAAGGTGGTGATCCCATTATTTAAGATATTATCATATTGAAGAGTTTTATTTTTCATTTACTATCTATTTTATTTGATTATCTAGAGTTTATTATGTTTTCGATTAGTGTTTGAGTTTAGTAGTGCATCCTTGGTTGGATTTTTCCTCTTGATCTATAGGTTTCTTTTTCCTATTGATCAACCATTGTCCATGAGAATTTCTGGTGGTAAAAAGTGATATGGTGAAAATAATTGTCATACCCTAATTTAAATTTCTAATATGTATGTTTATTTATTTTGTTTTAATTTTTTTGAACTATTATTGGGTTGTTCTTAGTGATTTTTGGGATATTTTTGTGTTTTCTTAGAATGAGCATGGTTTGCACCTAATTAAGAAAAACATGTGAAATTCCTAGGAATTTTTGCAACATGTGGTTGTTTCAAATAGTGGTGTTTCACATTGTTGGCACACTGTTATCCAAACCGTGTGACCAAACCATAATGATTTCCATTGTATACAAGTAAGATAAAAATTTTTCTAAACTCTACAGTTAAACTATATGATGGGAATTAATTAATCAATTTTTTTTAAATCCAAAACATCTCCTGTTGACCTCTTTATTTTCCCTATATCTTAAGATCTCAGCCTAGATTATTTCTTTTAGTGACTTTATCTTATCCTTTCATTATAAATGGATTTAACATTGGATCTAAGGATATTTAATATAGTGAATTGGTGGTATGATTCTATTATTTTTTTTATTATAGATCTCCTATATTATTCTTATAAATAATCATATATCGAGGATGTTATGGAAAGATATATGGGTTATAAATTGATCTAATAAGATTTATTATGTATTATTTGAAGGGAGAGAAATTGGAACCCAGATCTACCATTATCATTTTTTGTATCTTATAGGTTTTTAATAGTACGAGATTTCCCTTATTATCCATTAATCTAGGGTCTATTGATTTCAAGTCTAATGATTTGGGTTTCATTGATAGGGTTCTGCCATTCTTCCTAGGAGCCCTCTTTCTCTTTTTATTGTGGGTTCTATTAGGTTGTTGAGAATTCAAATTATGTTAGGTGGTTGTCCCATTCATCTATATATTGAGAATACCATTAGTAACAATGTCCTTCTAATCATTAACCTGAAGTAGTCATTTTGGAATCACCTATAGAAATATGATTTTATAAGAAAATCTCCCAAAAAAATGTTTCAGAACTTGATAGAAAAAAAGTTCACAAAAAATACTACACTTAGCTATAAAACCTCAGCTCAATATTGTTCAATACAATGATATAACATTCATGAAATGTGAAGGAAATGTAAAAAAGTAAAATAAAACTTTGATTTTACCTGGATAGTACTAATATTATTACTTCCATGGGAGAAACATTACAAAATTTCATTTCTCTTGATGATATATAAAATATCTATTACTAATGCGTCACATTGATTACTAAATTAGGTAATCAATTTTTATGTGTAGCGACCCCAAAACCCAGGGTGCCTCATGAGACATGATATACTTATCATTACATCATTACAAAAAAAATATATCATGTCCCATGACTACAGAAGATCGCGAGGCTCAGGATTCTGGGAAACCAGCTGCTCTGATAAACTTCATCAGTACATTCCATGCCTGAATTTTTTTGAACAAAACGTAGGGTGAGAAAAAATGCCCAGTAAGGGTTTTAAAAACATTTTAAGAAAATCCTTTCTCAAAGAAGACCTTTTTGAAGAAAATAAAACACTTTGATAAAACTAAAACATTATCTTTTCTTAAAACATGAGATCCATTTTTCTTTGAAAACCACTTGCACAAAGAAGCACGTACTTGGAATGAGATTTAATATAAAAATGATCAGAGTGCGCAATATAAGAAGAATAAATAATGCAAAATGTTAAAAACAAAGTTACTTTACTTCTAAAAGAATTCTATGACTAAGCAGGGAAGACATGCATATCATGATTCATGAGTAAAATGCAGATCATCTTACAGTTTACCATGTGAAAACAATTCTTGCTGCATAAAGTACATTTTCATGATCTTGAGAGTTTTCAACTAGGGGTTGTCCTGTTAGTTGAACTAACCCCTGGTTAACCTTTATCATTACATGCAGAGGATATGCATAATACTGGACTTTGTCAAGACCTCGCGTCATGACCTTAAAACATAAATTTAGCACGAGCCAAGGCTATTTTCCAAGACCGTTGCACATGATAGCACGAGCCAAGGCTATTCGCCAAGAGCGTTGCACATGATAGCACGAGCCAAGGCTATTCTCCAAGACCGTTGCACATTATAGCACGAGCCAAGGCTATTCGCCAAGACCGTTGCACATGATAGCACGATCCAAGGCTATTCGCCAAGACCGTTGCACATAACGTCTCATGAGACTCTTGCTTTACCCAATGCATTGGAGCGCTGTATAATTCCGGGCGCACCCGTCCATAAACATTTAAGTCCTATACATCCCTCAGATATCTTGACATGGTCATTCATTCATGGGGTTCCATACATTCATAATTAAACCCCATTTTTACATGCATATTCATAACATGTAAACAGTTCTATCATTAAAAACATTGTGATATGCATGCTAAAGATTCGTGCACATAAAAAGTTAACATCTGAAAACTTGGGTTTTAAGAAAAAAAAGGCATAACACTTTAACATTCCATACATCATGATATCCAATTAAAGCATGGTCGTTCACATATGATGATAATTTGGATGTCATGAGTGTTTTATACAGGCAGTTGAAGTTACAATGTGTATATTCAAGTCCACCTTTGGAAAAAACATATGTATATGATTGTGCAAGTTCTTTAGATAAACTTCATCATGCTATAAAGTAATAAATTACAAAACATGGGAACCAAATTCATAGTAATGTAAATGTGACTCAGTGTTTCAGTTAATTAAATAATACTCAATTCATACATTACCTGATTCACAAGCTCTGCACTAGAATTGTTTCAGTCGTACTCATATTTATGTGTTTGTGCAAGAGGGGTTTACTGGGTCTTATGTATATGTATATATGTACTCATATATATATATATATATATATACATATAAACCAAACTGCAAGGACACACAAATCAGACTTGGTCTCCCACCTTTATATTTTGGAGCCTATATGTAGAAGAGGGATTCTCCATGACATTTGGGTGTGATTACACATGGTGCGTACATACACATGGTTATATATATACATATAAACCGATATATATATATAAACATAAACCAAAATTAAATCAAAAACATGTGTTAAATTCATACCCAAACTAGGTTCTCTAAGAGAGGAAGAATACTAGTATACAAGAAAGAGGGTCTTATGGACTTGCGTCTACAAAGAGGTATACATTTATATAAACTTGCATATATATAAATATATCCAAAGTAACATAAGACACAAAACCATACTTAACCCTTACATGTTTTTCATACATTAAGAACATCATTTCATAAACAAATTATCCTAAATTGAAAATCATAAAAACCCGAGATGGTTTGTTTCCCATATACATAAATAAATATGTATATACATATATATAGTTTAAACAACACAAAAAGAGGTTAACCATTACCCAAATAAAATCAGATTCTTTGAACCCTTACTCCAGAATTTGGTTTTTCATGTTCAGACATAACAGAAAAGTTTAGGTATTTATATATATAACATATATATATGTAAATACACATATACATAGTTATATATATACCAAATCTTGACAAAAACAACTGAAATTGAAACATGTCCCTTACCTTGCTCGGAGAGTAGGAATGGGTGAGGCAAGAGGGACCGAAACATGTAATTCCAGAAGGTATACACATATATATATATCATGTTTATACTTATATATATTAGTATATAACAACCGAAGCTTAACCAAAAAAAAAAGACACGACCCTTACCTATTCAGAGGGGAGGAGAGGGAGATGCAGCAAGGAGGTAGGGGAAGCCAAAGGTGTATACACAGGATGTACATGTACATATATATATAACCCGCATATGTTTATATACATGAAAACCGCAGTTTGGAACAAAACTTTAAAAACAGACTTCGACCCTTACCTGTTCGAGGATGAGGAGGAGGGAACAGAGCAGTGATGAGGTCTCGGAGGTTGGAGAGGTCGAGAGGGCTCGGGTGCCGATGTTCACCTTCGGTGCAAACAAAACACCCTGCTTTGGAGAAACCAGGGTTTAAAAAAAAAAGAGGACAAAGACCCACTTGATATCCGAGGGAGGCCGAGCATTAAAGAGGCGGCGCCGACTTTGTGGGATAAGTGACTACAGCTGACCAAGGCGGAGAGAACGACGCCCTACTATTCTGGTTCGGCACGCACGCATGAAGAAGAAAACGAAGCCGCGAGGAAGAAGGGAAAACCGGAAAAACGATGGACGGACGAGATCAAAAGGGGGAAGATCGGACGGCCCTGACGCAGCGTGACATTAAAAACATGGACGACCGTGATTGAGCATGGCGGATCGGACAACCCAGAAGGAAGCGGTCATAAAAAAAACAAAACACGCCCCTTGATTTTTAATCGTTTTTAACATAAAAAAAAAGAAACGGCTGTTTTAATATTTTATTAAACCTGTTATAAATTCATTAATATAACCTTATTAATAAAATAATATTATCCTAAGTCAAGGGTTATTAAAACACCTATATATATTAAACTATTAAACCCCTTTTTAAAACATAAATTATATTTTCATTATTCTCTATTTCTTTTATCAAAACATATACTTTAATAATTATTGAAACTCATCCAAATTTAAATTTACACGTTAATATCTAAATTTTATTAAAAAAAATATTATTTAACCCAAATTTTCAAAGTAATAAATTTTCATTTTACAATGAAGAAAACATAATTTCCTAACGTATGGTAACTTAATATAATTATGCTAACATGAAAAATATATATATGTATATATATATATATATTAATTTCCTTTGTTCGTTAATTACCTTAATATTCTCAATTAAGGATTTTTATTAAACGTAACTATACTTAATCAAAGTGTGTTGAGATAATTACTAAACACATGAATATAAGAAACCATAATTTGACGTAGTTTCCAAAATAGTTAATAAAGGTCAAAATAAAGAAATAATATATCTAATTTAATGCAATATATATATAACTCATAAAAATTCATTAGGTTTAAAATAATTAAAAGTTCAATTGTTCAAATTAATATTCATAATGGAAGAAAATAATAATATTATTTTTTTGTCGTTTTGAAACATTAAATAAAAGTCTCATTTTTTGGAAACAAAAGATAAATTAAATTAACATTGATGTCATTTTTGAAGCGTACTTCATGATTAATTTTCTGAATCATCCAGGGGGTAAGCCATCCTATTTCCAAAACATAGAGGACAGGAGGAACCAACGGTCAAAAACAAAACATTGGATACTTTGGGCAAACAACGGTCGAAAATATAGCCGTTTGAGGTCCAACGGTCATATTAAGGTGCTTATATAAAGAAAGGTTTGGTCTCGGGTGTCCCTTACCCCAAGTGACTGAAGTAGAAGCAAAGATGGTTCGTGTGATCCCCTTGGTGCTGAGCACGGTCGTGGTGGCTTCAGCAATCCTTATGTTTCTTATGATGGATGCTCGAAATCCCTACCGCATTCTCGGGCTCTTAGTAGTTTTAAGCAGTCTACCCATTATTGTAATCGGGTTCTTGGTTGGAATATTTGGTTAGTGAGCTTTTCTTGTAACCCGAAAATTGTAAGACCCTTCAGTGTTGAGTTAATAAATAAAAGTTACGTGTTTTTTTACAATCTGATTGTTTTAAAGAGAGAACTTCAAAAGCACAAAACGCCCAATTTTCATTTAAGAGGTTTGAAAACTTCGGGATGTTACATTATCTCCCCCTTCAAAGAATTGCGTCCCCGCAATTCTATCATAAAAGAAAAAAAGAAAAACTGAAACTCCAAACGTAAAACTCTACTGAAACAGTGGATCTGGCTCGGTAAACGGGACACCAAAGTTGGCACACAACTCTTCAGTTTCCCTAGTCCAGATGCACCTCGAATAGTGCTCCTTGAACTCCTGGTCGTGTGTACTGCACACGGGCTTCCAAAGGGAGGCTCGTGTGATGCAAAGCTCGGATATGTCCGAGTAGATCAACTCCTTGATGACTCTTCTGGCCACATCCTACTCGAGGTAGTCGAGAGGGATGGTGCGGTTGAGGAGACTGATGTTCAAGACTTGGAACATATAAGCTGCACTGAGCTGGCCATCCTGGGCGGCCACGAGGAAACACGCTCTGGCAGAAAAGTTCTGTGCCAGAGTGAAACATTGGAACAGGCCCTCAAAGTACATTCCCCTTCGCATATAGCAGGGGAGTTGAGCATCAGCAATGAGCTGAAAGACACGATTATTCTCTTGACATAGCCAAAGAATCTCTGGACCGTTTTCTAAATTGAGCAAATGCTGGCAGGACCCTCGCAGGTGGAGAAATGATGGGTAATCCACCATGCATGCCTTGATCAAGATGACTTCCACTAGCTCATCGGGTAAGGATGAGAAGTTCGTTTGTCCAGCCATCTGAAAACAAACATCGAGGGGAAACTCTTAACAACATAGATATGGTGAAGACATGAAAGAAAACAAGGAACTTCCATTTATGAAAATGTTTACACGGAAAAGTCTGAGTTCACAAGACGTACGCCACAAAGAGTGGCAAAACTTCCTAACTCTTCAAACCACACACAAGATGAACATACAAGACTAAACTCATGGGAACATTTATAACGCCTCCTGAGTTTAGCGTGAAGGGTGTGGAGTTGGGAAACATCGGTGTACACTTCTTTCCTAAGAGACACACGGGTGGACTCATTTTCCAACGCTCTGAAGTCCATTAACTGGCCCCAGAAGCCGTAGTGCAGGACCTGGCACAGATAAGCCGCTCGGAGGTCTCCGGCAGCAGCAACTTCTTGAAAAGGGTTATCTAGCATTGTGCCAAATTCCTTGCCAGTTGTAAACACTCGGAAGAGTCCTTCGTGATACCTTCCCCGACGTGCATAAGAGGGAAACTGGGTCATCATCATTATGAGACAATCCATCCCCATTCCCCGGTGGAGACTAAGCACCCTAGATGAGTTTGACACATCGTACAAGTGCTTACACGTCATGCGAATTTGGGCATAGTTTAGAAAGTTCTCGCAACTGGCTAGAGATATAATGTTCTCTAGAGCCTCAGTGGGAAGTGACAAAAGGTCGGTAGGTACATCAGCCATCTGAAAGTTATGAAATTTTTACTTAGTCTTAGAAATATATTTATATCACCTGGTTTTCCAGAGTTGCCTGAACCTCCCTCTGATACCAACTGTAGCGACCCCAAAACCCAGGGTGCCTCATGAGACATGATATACTTATCATTACATCATTACAAAAAAAAAAGATATCATGTCCCATGACTACAGAAGATCGCGAGGCTTAGGATTCTGGGAAACCAGCTGCTCTGATAAACTTCATCCGTACATTCCATGCGTGAATTTTTTTGAACAAAATGTAGGGTGAGCAAAAATGCTCAGTAAGGGTTTTAAAAACATTTTAAGAAAATCCTTTCTCAAAGAAGACCTTTTTGAAGAAAATAAAACACTTTGATAAAACTAAAACATTATCTTTTCTTAAAACATGAGATCCATTTTTCTTTGAAAACCACTTGCACAAAGAAGCACGTACTTGGAATGAGCTTTAATATAAACATGATCAGAGTGCGCAATATAAGAAGAATAAATAATGCATAATGTTAAAAACAAAGTTACTTTACTTCTAAAAGAATTCTATGACTAAGTAGGGAAGACATTCATATCATGATTCATGAGTAAAATGCAGATCATCTAACAGTTTATCATGTGAAAACAGTTCTTGCTGCATAAAGTACATTTTCATGATCTTGAGAGTTTTCAACTAGGGGTTGTCCTGTTAGTTGAACTAACCCCTGGTTAACCTTTATCATTACATGCAGAGGGGATGAATAATACTGGACTTTGTCAAGACCTCGCGTCATGACCTTAAAACATAACTTTAGCATGATCCAAGGCTATTTGCCAAGACCGTTTCACATGATAGCACGAGCCAAGGCTATTCGCCAAGACCGTTGCACATGATAGCACGAGCCAAGGCTATTCGCCAAGACCGTTGCACATGATAGCACGAGCTGAGGCTATTCGCCAAGACCGTTGCACATGATAGCACGAGCCAAGTCTATTCGCCAAGACCGTTGCACATAACGTCTCATGAGACTCTTGCTTTACCCAATGCATTGGAGCGCTGTATAATTCCGGGCGCACCCGTCCATAAACATTTAAGTCCTATACATCCTTCAGATATCTTGACATAGTCATTCATTCATGGGGTTCCATACATTCATAATTAAACCCCATTTTCACATGCATATTCATAACATGTAAACAGTTCTATCATTAAAAACATTGTGATATGCATGCTAAAGCTTCGTGCACATAAAAAGTTAACATCTGAAAACTTTGGTTTTAAGAAAAAAAGGCATAACACTTTAACATTCCATACATCATGATATCCAATTAAAGCATGGTCGTTCACATATGATGATAATTTGGATGTCATGAGTGTTTTATACAGGCAGTTGAAGTTACAATGTGTATATTCAAGTCCACCTTTGGGAAAAACATATGTATATGATTGTGCAAGTTCTTTAGATAAACTTCATCATGCAATAAAGTAATAAATTACAAAACATGGGAACCAAATTCATAGTAATGTAAATGTGACTCAGTGTTTCAGTTAATTAAATAATACTCAATTCATACATTACCTGATTCACAAGCTCTGGACTAGAATTGTTTCAGTCGTACTCATATTTATGTGTTTGTGCAAGAGGGGTTTACTGGGTCTTATGTATATGTATATATGTACTCATATATATATATATATATACATATAAACCGAACTGCAAGGACACACAAATGAGACTCGGTCTCCCACCTTTATATTTTGGAGCCTATATGTAGAAGAGGGATTCTCCATGACATTCGGGTGTGATTACACATGGTGCATACATACACATGGTTATATATATACATATAAACCGATATATATATATACACATAAACCAACATTAAATAAAAAACATGTGTGAAATTCATACCCAAACTAGGTTCTCCAAGAGAGGAAGAATACTAGTATACAAGAAAGAGGGTCTTATGGACTTGCGTCTACAAAGAGGTATACATTTATATAAACTTGCATATATATAAATATATCCGAAGTAACATAAGACACAAAACCATACTTAACCCTTACATGTTTTTCATACATTAAGAACATCATTTCATAAACAAATTATCCTCAATTGAAAATCATAAAAACCCGAGATGGTTTGTTTCACATATACATAAATAAATATGTATATACATATATATAGTTTAAACAACACAAAAAGAGGTTAACCATTACCCAAATAAAATCAGATTCTTTGAACCCTTACTCCAGAATTTGGTTTTTCATGTTCAGAAATAACAGAAAAGTTTAGGTATTTATATATATAACATATATATATGTAAATACACATATACATAGTTATATATATACCAAATCTTGACAAAACCAACTGAAATTGAAACATGTCCCTTACCTTTCTCGGAGAGTAGGAATGGGCGAGGCAAGAGGGACCGAAACATGTAATTCCAGCAGGTATACATATATATATATCATGTTTATACTTATATATATTAGTATATAACAACCGAAGCTTAACCAAAAAAAAAAAGACACGGCCCTTACCTATTCAGAGGGGAGGAGAGGGAGATGCAGCAAGGAGGTAGGGGAAGCCAAAGGTGTATACACAGGATGTACACGTACATATATATATAACCCGCATATGTTTCTATACATGAAAACCGCAGTTTGGAACAAAACTTTAAAAACATACTTCGACCCTTACTTGTTCGACGATGAGGAGGGAACGGAGCAGTGATGAGGTCTCGGAGGTTGGAGAGGTCGAGAGGGCTCGGGTGCCGACGTTCACCTTCGGTGCAAACAAAACACCCTGCTTTGGAGAAACCAGGGTTTAAAAAAGAAGAAGACAAAGACCCACTTGATATCCGAGGGAGGCCGAGCATTAAAGGGGCGGGGCCGACTTTGTGGGATAAGTGACTATAGCTGACCAAGGCGGAGAGAACGACGCCCTACTCTTCTGGTTTGGCACGCGCGCGCGAAGAAGAAAACGAAGCCCTGAGGAAGAAGGGAAAACCGGAAAAACGATGGACGGACGAGATCAAAAGGGGGAAGATCGGACGACCCTGACGCAGCGTGACATTAAAAACATGGACGGTCGTGATTGAGCATGGAGGATCGGACGACCCAGAAGGAAGCGGTCATAAAAAAACAAAACACACCCCTTGATTTTTAATCATTTTTAACTTAAAAAAAAAGAAACGGCTGTTTTAATATTTTATTAAACCTGTTATAAATTCATTAATATAACCTTATTAATAAAATAATATTATCCTAAGTCAAGGGTTATTAAAACACCTATATATATTAAACTATTAAACCCATATTTAAAACATAAATTATATTTTCATTATTCTCTATTTCTTTTATCAAAACATATACTTTAATAATTATTGAAACTCATCCAAAATTAAATTTACACGTTAATATCTAAATGTTATTAAAAAAAATATTATTTAACCCAAATTTTCAAAGTAATAAATTTTCATTTTACAATCAAGAAAACATAATTTCCTAACGTATGGTAACTTAATATAATTATGCTAACATGAAAAATATATATATGTATATATATATATATTTTAATTTCCTTTGTTCGTTAATTACCTTAATATTCTCAATTAAGGATTTTAATTAAACATAACTATACTTAATCAAAGTGTGTTGAGATAATTACGAAACACATGAATATAAGAAACCATAATTTGACGTAGTTTCCAAAATAGTTAATAAAGGTCAAAATAAAGAAATAATATATCTAATTTAATGCAATATATATATAACTCATAAAAATTCATTAGGTTTAAAATAATTAAAAGTTAAATTGTTCAAATTAATATTCATAATGGAAGAAAACAATAATATTATTTTTTTGTCGTTTTGAAGCATTAAATAAAAGTCTCATTTTTGGAAACAAAAGATAAATTAAATTAACATTGATGTCATTTTTGAAGCGGACTTCATGATTAATTTTCTGAATCATCCAGGGGGTAAGCCATCCTATTTCCAAAACATAGAGGACAGGAGGAACCAACGGCAAAAAACAAAACATTGGATACTTTGGGCAAACAATGGTCGAAAATATAGCCGTTTGAGCTCCAATGGTCATATTAAGGTGCTTATAAAAAGAAAGGTTTGGTCTCGGGTGTCCCTTACCCCAAGTGACTGAAGGAGAAGAAAAGATGGTTCGTGTGATCCCCTTGGTGCTGAGCACGGTCGCAGTGGCTTCAGCAATCCTTATGTTTCTTATGATGGATGCTCGAAATCCCTACCGCATTCTCGGGCTCTTAGTAGTTTTAAGCAGTCTACCCATTATTGTAATCAGGTTCTTGGTTGGAATATTTGGTTAGTGAGCTTTTCTTGTAACCCGAAAATTTTAAGACCCTTCAGTGTTGAGTTAATAAATAAAAGTTACGTGTTTTTTTACAATCTGATTGTTTTAAAGAGAGAACTTCAAAAGCACAAAATGCCCAATTTTCATTTAAGAGGTTTGAAAACTTCGGGGTGTTACATTGTGTGTGTTTAAAACATCATACAAACACAAGTGGAATCACCCTCTTATATATAGAGTGTCATCTATTCATCCAGTTTCAACAACCTTTGAATTATGGAAGAGTCCATCCATTCAACTATTCCAACTTCTAATATCCTGTGATAATATTTATTATGATTGATCCTCTTTGTAAACCTAATATTACCCTAAAAATTGAACATAAAAATATTCTAAAATTATAAGATAAATCATTTAGAATGATGAATCTTGATACTAAATACATCATAATAAATCCTCTTCTGAAAAAACTCCTTCTAAAAACCTTATTCTAGAACATTGAAGAAAAAATATTATCACTACCATAAATTAAATGTAGTGGAAAACATTAGAAACCGATCCTTATAGTTGACTTCTTCCAATAAATTGAATTAGGAATAATATTCCCAAAAATATATCACTTAATGTTTAACCTCATTATCACCTCAAACATCCACTGTATATAATGATCCTCCATCTCCTTCTGTTCAAATAAGTCCTATAGAGGATTTATGTTTCCTCCATACTTCCGTACTCAAACTCTTGGTAAACATATCCACTTGATTCAATTTTTCAGATAACTTATATAACTCAAACACACTATATTTCATCATCCTATATATGTAATGGTACTTTAGATAGATGTGTTTAGTTCATGAATAAAACACATGATTATTAGCCAAATTAATTGCATTATAACTATCATAGTAATAAATCCTACCTGACTAAAACCATGTTCTTCAACTAAATGTATTAATTATATAATATAATTTATTGATTATGTTACATCCATATACTCTACTTCCTTTTTATAAAGTGAAATAACCGATTGTAACATGGACATCAAACTACCAATTGTTTTTAAAAAAGTGTAAACATATCCATGTGTGATCTTCTGAGAACCAGAATATCCCAAAAATATGAATCAAAGAACCGAAGTAATGAATCATAATATATGAAATGAAGAGATGTTCCGTTCATTCCATTAAGGTACCAAATAATCCACTTTAACACTTCCCAATGAATCTTTCATATATTTTCTATAAACCATCTGACCACTTACACTGCATGAGAAATATATGGGTGTGTACACACCACATAATATATAAAGCTTCCAATTTCTATGGAATTATGAAATTTCAACATGTAATTATTATCTTATTCAATTCATGGTGGTTATTTCTTTGATAGTTTGAAGTGACTAGTTAAAGTAGTTGAAACTGACTCACATCCACTCATTCTAAATCTCACAATGATGTTCTAGATATAATCCTTTAGTTACAATACCATGATTCTAGTATTCCTACCACATTTAATCCTCACACCCATTATCTTCTTAGATTCACCAAAATATTTTATTTCAAAATTTTAATTCAAGTCATCTAAATTTCAAATCAACTGAATATTTGGATCTTCCAACATCATATAACCAACATATAAAACTAAGATTATAAATTCATTTATAACAAAATCCATCTAATAACAAAAGAGATCATAATAACTCCATAAGAAAACATTATCTTCTAGGAATGAGTTAAACTTATTATTCCAACATCTTGGTTATTGTTTCAATACATAGAGACTCCTTATTAGTTTCTACACTAATCATTGTTTCTAAATATCTATGAAACTAATAGGTTGATTCATATAAATTGATTCCACAAAATCCTTGTGAAGAAAATTTATCTTCACATTAATTTTTTCAAGTTATAAATAGCCAGAAGTAACCAAACTTAACACAGTTGAATGGTATCTTTTTACCACCAGAGAGAAAATATCAGAGAATCCAATCCCTTCCTTCGCCAAAAACCACTTAACAACCATCCTTGATTTATATATTTTCATTCTATACACTTCCTCCTTGAATATAGATACCTACTTGTTTTCCAGTGATTTCTTCCCTAGTTGTAATTTTGTTATCTCCCAAGTGTTACTCATTTTTAGTGATTCTAACTCCTCCTACATTGATAAATCCTACATTCTAGAATTAATTAGAGTAGCCGCTTGTTCTAGAGTCTCTAGTTCTCTTGTATATATTAAAAGTATGAAACTCAAATCATCTTCATACCTTGGTAATGACCATATAATCCTTGAAGATAATCATAAATTAACCCATTACTCAAATTATTCTAGAACTATAACTTCTATAAATTCTTCTTCTAGAACTACTCCTTTCAGAACTTCTCCTGAATATCTTGAGTAATATTCCCTATTTATTAAGGTTTAAAATATATCTTCCACTATATGAAAATCTGAAACTTCTACACTATCCTATGGAATTCCTTATAGAATTTTAGTCCTTTTGTTAGATTCTGATACATATAAACATTCCGGAACATGTGATCCTTTGGGACCACAATTCTGATCATCTTGAAATGAAGTAGAATAATTATACTATACTTCCTTCCCCTTCATGTTTTTATCTTTACAAAATATCTACTCATTAAAGTGTATATTACAACTTCTATAAAAATTATTCTTTTTATTATCCCAATGAAAAAAACTGAAGTCTTTATGTTCATAGAATATAGAGAAACATTCCTAAGATTTAGATTCATTATAATCTCAATATTTTTCACCTAAATTCATATAGTCTATACATATGAAAACCCAAGAGGTGAGAAACTTTTGGAGCTTTACCTAACCAAAGTTCTTTCAGTAAACATTTTCTAACTTGTTAAAAAAACTTTTATTTATTAAGTAAGTTGATAATACTTCTGATTTTCACATAACTATTTAGGCATTATAGAATGTAGATGAATACATATTATTATTTTCATTAATATCTAATTCATTCTCTCATCTACACCATTTTTTTAGGTGTACATAGAACAATATTCTCCTGTCGGATTCTAGTATTCCTATAGTAGTTATAGAGATTCATTTCAATAAAATCACCACCATTTTCTATTCACAAAAATTTACTATTACTTATAGTTTCTCTTTACATAGTATTATTCCATTGAATAAATATTCCAAACACTTCACTTTTCTATTTCATAAACTGATCACATAATTTTTTTATGGAATCATAAAAGAACTTAATAAAGTACCTAGGTTTTCTATAATAGTTTAAATGGGAAGGTCCACAAACATCCATATGAACCAAATATAGCTTTTAAAATTTATTTATCCTTTTAGAAATATTTAACAAAAACTTACATTTATTCCTAAGTATGAAACTCTTACACATTTTAATGTCTAACCGACCCAACTTCTGTATGTCAATTTCTTCTAGAATATTTATACCTTTCTTATAGAGGTTCCCAAAATTACTATTCCATAGTTTCAAACTTTCAAAATATTTCATTTTGGTGAGTGTATATCCCTCTTCCCTTTTAATTAGATACAATGACCCATGTTTTACACATATGGCTATGATAAGAGAACCCTAATTAATCTTCCACAATCCTTCCAAAAATATCATTCTGAAACCCTGTTCATCCTACCGACCCATTGAAATTAGGTTCTTCTGAAATCCTAGAACATGAAGAACTCCCTCAATATAAGAAAACATACATTATTAAACTAAAATTTAACTTATTACTTTCCCATAATATTTAGATATTCATCATCAAAAAGATAAACTTTACCATATTTTCAAAAAGAAAAATTTGATAAAAACCATTTCCCTCTTTTGCAATGGAATGAAGCTCTAGAATCGATGATCCCTGATTCCATTTTGTTAGAAATTTTTTCATGTAGATTTACACTATTATCAGATGCTACATTAAAATATCTGAATAAAGTCCTTCCTGAATTTTTCATTCTATCATAATAATATGTATTTAGGCGACATCTCTTTCCATAGTTACAATATATAGGACTGCTTCTAAAAGACTTACCTATTATTTTTTCCTTTAATTTACTCTTTGACTAATTCTGATTATTTTTATGAGGTGAGAATCCACTTATTATATATTCAATTTATCACTAGAATATGATGCACTCAATTTGTTTTAAATATCCTCATTTAGAATCAAGTTCTAAACATCAATGAACAAAAAATCATTTTTTCTACTTGAACTGCTCAGATTTTTAACCATGGATTCCCAAGATTCTGGTAAGGATGATAACAAAAAAATCACCCAAAAATCACCTATAAATGTACCCTTTAAATACTCTAGTTGTATCCATATTAAGTTGAAATAATTTAATAGATCTGATGTAGATATTGCTTCAAATAACCTCATGCTAAATAACATTCACATTAAGAAAACTTTGTCTATTGATGTAGGTTTCTCATAAATATTCCCTAAGGTTTCCATCAATTCTGATATTATTTTATTCTCCTAAATGTTTAAAGAAACATACATGAATAATAAAATTCGTATCAAGACATGTGGCTTCCAATCCATATTTTACCATTCACCTTTATACATTGTTTCTAGTTTAAACCATTCAAAAAAAGATATGTATATTTCTGAATAATATAATATTCTATATTATTTTTCAAAAAACAAAAATTAGTTCCATCAAAATTTTAATCCTAACCTCACCTTCTTCTGACTCAATCCTTTCTAGAAATAAATAATCCCACTAAAATTTGAAAAACATTTGAGAAAAATAATATTACCTAAACAATCGAGTGAACTAATAAGCCTCCTAAGAACCTTAATTTGTTATCAAATGTTGATAATAATCTCAGTTTTAGTGTTATTATGATAGTTTACTAAAATTATACATTCCATAATCACCTAGAAGAATCCAATTTTGGAAGGAACTCTCCCAACATAATGTTCTAGAACTTGGTAGAAACAAAGTTCATCAAAATCAATGGACAAAGTTATAGAACCTCACCTAATACATGTTCACTCTAACAAATACAAAATTCATTCAATGTAAAGTAAATATAATCAAGTAAAATAACACTTTGGTTTTATATGGTTCAAAATGACAGTCCTATATTCATAGAATAAACATTGCATCATTTCATTTATCCAGAGGAATGATTACAAAGCATTGAATATTGATTCACTTGGATTACTGAATAAAGTAATATATTTTTTATGTTCAAAACATCATATAAAAATAGGTTCCTCCTTATATATATAGTTTTATTAATTAATCCATTTTCACCAACCTACTAAACATACAAGAGTCTGTTCATGCCACTGTTACAACCACCGATATCATATTGTAATCTTCAGTGTGACTACTCCTCTCAGTAAACCAGAAATTAAATAATAAAATAAACATCCCCATATTCTATAAGGTCAAGCTAAAAATTCTTTAATTCCACTTTCTGAACCTCTGAACATCATAAGAAACCCCCTTCCGAAACATCTCCTTATGGAAACCTCATTCTGAAATGATGAAGGATAACCAATGCCACTACCACAACATCCATTAATTAATGAACTTACAAAACCATTCATTCTGGTTTTATCCTTATAATAAACTAATATAGGCTTAAAATTCCCAACACTATCATTAATATTGAATCTATTATTGTTTTTGATTTTATCATGTGGATTTAATTTTCTTTTATTGTTTCCTCTTATATAAATTAGTTATATCAAAGAATTATTTTTCTTGATCTCTTGATAAAATTTTTAAAAATGGGTTTTCACAATAATTTTTATTTAAATATGTTTTAAATTATTGAGCCATAATTTTGGAATGTGTAATGCATGGTTGGATCTTGATAATTGTTCATGAAATTGTTTCTGATGTTTAGTTCAAAAAAAATGTGGGAAAATGTTTTTTTTCTAAATATTAGGTGGGTTAGAGGTTTTTTGAAATGATTTCAAAGTTTTTATTTATTGATGTGATTTAATAATGAATATTTATTTGGTTTACCAATGGTATTTTCCTTTCCAAATTTTTTATAGAATGATCCCAAGGCTCTATTGGTACTTTTAATAGTTTAATTGGAACCTGAAAAATAATAGGAGATGCCCCTTTTTTATGTAATTGAATCTCATGATCATTTTGGAAACCATAGAATAAAAACCCTTATAGTGGTAGTTATATTATATTATATAGAAACTCATGGTTATTTTGAATGCTAAGGGATAACTACCCTTGTAGTTTTAGTTTTATTGTATCAATAAACATAGATAAAAGAAATGTTACCATGTGTGTGTTTGGAGCTGTTATCAAGATAAATAAATGAATGGTTTCTTTATGATATGATTATATGGTATTTTTATTAATTCTAAATTCTCACCTCCATTTTGATTTCACATGGGAATAATGGGTTGGATAGGTGGGAAATCTAGGTACACACATGCATTAGTTTAGAATTATAATATGGCTAGTGGACCTAGGTGGTACATAGGTCAACCAATGGGGTTTACCCCCTCAGTTAATAAAGGTGGGGTTAGAAATGGTGTTAGGGAAGGGTCGATTAATCTATATTTGTTTCCCGACATGCAAAATTTTCTTGATTGATGATCATTTTAGCACTATACTAGACTATTTCCCCTAAGCACCTAAGATTACATGGTGATGATATATATGGATTTTCTAAAGTATGGTTATCTAGATTTGTTATAGAATGGTGTTTTTTTCTTCATAGTTACTTTAATATTTTTTAAATTAAATTTATGAATGATTTTTATAAAAGAATATAATATTTTGTTAAATTTAGAAAGAAACATGGATTTGTGAAAATGGGGCATTTTCAAGGAAAACTGTTGATACTTATTTTGAGGAAGGATATCTAGAAAAACTATTTTTATGTCCTTATTTTTAAACTTTCATGAAATAAATGACATTTTAAAATGTTATGCTATGGGTTGGAAGATGGTGACCTATTTCAATTTTTATCTCACACCTTCATATATTACTGGTTCAATAGGGTTACCTACTATAGTGGATGTCTGTATATCTCTTTGTTTAACATATATGATAGAGGTGTGTGTGGATCTACCTCACTTTCACATGGAGACTTGGTGTGGGTGGATCATCATATTTTCTTCCTTATTGTCAGTTGTGTTGAGAATTTTTCTTGTATCCTGGTATCATGTAATCTTGTTAGTTTATTTTTTATATTTGAGTCCCTCATTTCTATCTTGTTAATTTATTCTTATTATTTATTAATTTTGTTGATAAAAAATATTCCAAATTCATTTTTTAGTGTCAAGACACTTGTCACAAACTCATGGGGATAAGAAACGCCCTTTAGGCCTTGCCAAAACTGGCTTGGGTGTCTCATTTGAGGATAACCTTGGTTTTTTCAATACCTGTCTTAAATTACATGGAATTATTTGATTACTATTTACTCCTTCCATATTATTCATTCTATGATAGCTTCTAATGTACAATTTCTTTAAATAGGTATTCATCTCACCATTTTAATGTTTCCATTTCCCCAGGTTATAGAGAAAATTATTATACATGATATATATAGAAGATTATCATGTGTGAATACTTTTTTAGGATATGTTGAAGGATTATTATTATAACAACCCAGTTTTTATCTTAGGTGTGGATCCTTTAAAATTCGGTCCAATTATTTTTTTATACCTAATGTGGATTTATAATGAGTTCATAGAGGTTTCAAGGATGTATGGGGCTTGTTCTTAGCTTGGAACCCTGATCGTTGGAGAAAAAAATTGGGGCACACGGTTATTAGAAACTGTGCGACCCCACCCTCACGGTCTCTCCAAACCATGCAGGGCTGAGCAGTGGTGCAAGAAAGGATCATGATTTTCCCTAACCATGTTCCAGGGACTTCATACCTATGGAGAATGTCTGTAGTTTTTAGTAAAGGGGATTAAAATGGTCGTACCATAGTTTCCTTAACCATGTGACCTAACCGTGTGGGTACCCTCTTTAAGAAGTGATTCATGCACAATTGGTGCATGATTTGGAAAACTGTGCGACCAAACTACGCGCCTCTAAAATCTTGGGCGAATTTCCCAGGTTTATCTTAATGAAGTATAAGCTTACTCACTCCATTTATTTACTATTATTTCTAATGGGTAGTGGTTTCTTATCCCATTTTGGGATCTCCACCACCTAAAACTAGGCTTGATGAAAATTCTCTAATTTGAAGTCTGATTCGATCCCTGTTCATCATGTTGGATGTGCATCAGTAAGTACTCGATTCCTTTTGAGCCATTCATCATTCTTATTTTCCTTGATGATGCTATTTAGATATAGGATGACATGCATTATTTTTAGGGTGGTGATCCATTATTTATATTTCTTCTAATCTAGTCCAAACTAAAGGATGATACTGGATGAATAGAGTTTTATGAGATTAAGGTTGGGGGTCAATGACTCATCCCTCAAGTATCACCATTTTATAAATTATTATTGTTGTGCACCTTCTAATTTCATCGGCCCTATCCTATTTAATTCATAGTAACTACTACAAAAATGGGAAGGGGATGCGCCACTTTTTAATAGTGCTAAGGAAAAAGAGCTGATAAATGTAAATCTTTATGAGTGCTAATTAAAAGCACTGATAAACAAGCCCTTTATTAGCGCTAAAAAAGAACCAATAATATAACCCTTTATAATCACTGATAAAAGGAATATTTATGAGTGCTTTTCTAGCCCTGATAAAACCATATTACCATTTTGTAAAATCAGGTGCACAATATCATCGGTTTATCGCACCCTCAAGCTCTCTCGGTACTGTACCCCTGTGACAACTCCCCTCCCCCCGATCTTCTATTTGGCAGACCTCCACTTCTATCCCTACTCCGCCACTATCGTTACTCCTTATCCTTCCCCTCGAACCCCTTCTGAGGATCCTCCTCCCTGCAAACCCTACTTTTCCTCCTCCCAGCTGGACCCTACTCCCCGCGAACCCTACTCCTCCATTTCTAAACAGTTGGAGGCTCCTCCTGTGCACCTCCCCCTATGGCAGTCACACCTTCCCCTCCCGACGTAGCACAGAAGGCTCCCTAACCGCTCAACAATTCTTCTTTCCACCCCCATCATGGGTGAGATCTACTCTAGGTAAGTCTCCCAGTTCTCCTTTTAGGTTTATTTATGGTAATTTCTCTCCCCGTTCTACATGTGTTCATCGTTTTAATTCTCATTTTTATAATGATTCAATGAATAATTGGTGAATTTTCATTACACATTCCATAGTTCGAATCACGGATCACTCCATGTGAAAATGAGACACGGGCAATGATAGTCTTTTTTAGACACACTGTATACCCCTAGGGACACATCATGTCCTCCTTTGAGGATATTTTTGAGCTCTATTTTCTTTTGTTTCAGTTTTTTGTGAGATTTTTGAGCTTCCATGGGCTAGTATTGGTGGATTTTGCTCCCTTGGTCCATTCCTATGAGTGCTTGATGAGATTCATGACATCATCCAAGGATATTGGCCCCTCTATATCTTCTTAATGATCAGGGTAGTGTTGGTGAGTTCCATTATTCTTGATTGAGTTGTCTTAGTCCACTTATATAATGGTTATTATGGAATTAGGTCCTGTTAATTGGAACTCATACCCCTCAGTGACTTGAAACATGTATCAATTCAAGGGACCTAGAGCGATCCTCATTTCATTCATGTTGTCTTTATATTGGGTTTGTAGAATTGGAATCACCAAAACTTACATGGAAATTGATCCCCTATATTGTAGGATGTTTCAAGTAGGGACTATTTTCCCCCATCAAGCCTTAGGAATTAAACCCCTCTCTTTGTATAGAGATCTAATCTTTTAGATGATGTATTAGTCCGATGGAGCATGTATCTCAGATGAACCCTCTAAGTTTTCAATATACTTATTCCATAGCGAGTGGTATCAGTTCACTTTTATGGGGGTTATTATGGAATATGATCCTGAGTAATGGACCACAGGTCACTTAGTGTCCTGGAGCTTGTATCCCTCCGAGAGGCCTGAAGAAAACCTTATTTCCAATGTGTTTTCCCTATGTTGGGTTTGTTGAATTGGCATGACCAACACTTACACAAGTGTCTATCCTCTATCTTGGAGGATTATTGTAGTAGACTCTAGTATCCCCCCATCAAGCCTTGGGCGTTGACCCACTATATTTATATCATGAGCTGATATTTCTGATGGGGTATTAGTCTGATGGAGTGTATATCTCTAGTGAACACTCTAAGTTTTCTGTGTGATTATTCTTGGCTAGATTGGATGAGTGTGACCTCTAGGATGAGTTTCATCATTGGAATTATAGATTGGGTAGCATTTCCTATCAGAGGAGTGTTACCTTGAAACCCTGAGTGGATCTAGAACTAGAAGTGGTTGAGACATTTTTTTGACTCAGAGTCTTTTATGAGTATATTTGGGATATCCTTGGTTGTCATTATGTCTCATATCTTTTTTGGAATACCTATTTTTAGTGACATGAATACTCTCGATGCTTTATGTACAATGTTTTTGGGGTTTCTTATTGGGTATTGTAATACTCATCCCAACAAGGGATCTTCCCATACATTTCATGTCTTATACAGATGATGGAAAATTTCACAGAGTCCTTGGCGGACTAGGATAAGGTAGAAATTAGTTTGGGATACGCAGATTTAGGTGTATACCAATGGTGAATTAACATATGTCCCCTCCTTCTATGCATGTCATACATTATTTTCCATTTTTTGGTTGGATTTTATTTTAGATATTTTTATTAAATCCATTAATTTATGTTATTCTATTCATAGACCGACCTCTAGTGGTTTGGGGGAATTCAATATGTAATACTAAGATTTGGATGGCTATATTAGTGTTCTATGATTATGCCTATATTTTCAATCCATATCATAATCTTTTAAGGTAGTGATCTTGTGGGATATAGGGTTCATAGCACCCACCCACATTAGGTGTGTGATGCAAGTCTCATCTTAGGAGGCGCTTTCATTCATAAGTACCTCAAGGATATCCCATTACTCAATATAATTTAATATGATTGTGATATATATAGACATATCACATTGTGTTTTCTTAACATTCATGCTACAGTCAGAGAGGAAATTGACAAATATCCTTGGTAGAGGAAGGAACTGGAGAAAGGATGTTTGTACAACACTAAAGTGATGGATGAGACCGGGGAGAAGCATGAGGTGGAATGAAATTTTGTTTGATTATACTAATACTACCCATAGGTAGAACACTCCTATATTGGGAAGTTAGTGGTTAGAATATTGGATAGTTTTAGTCACTAGAGTCTTTTTTACCAGGAGGATCTAGGAGTTTTTGGAGGTATGATCTATAGTACTATTAGAAATAGGTACAAGAAACTATTTTTCCCAATTTTTCAATTATTTTCTAGGTATATTGTAGGAATTGGTAGAGCCCCATGTTAGTGATGTTTGGTATGAATTTATACATTCAAGTAAGATGAAAAATTCCCCCATCAAGATTTGTTCTTGATAGGTGATCCTAAAACAAGTGGGTAAGTCAGTGAATCCTAAAGTGGTTACTATATAGGTGTTGTAGATGGGGTCCTTTTAATTGTGTGTTTGAGGCCCTTTTTATGTGATAATGTGTCAGAGAAATACCTCTTTTTAGTGAACTAGTTTGAAATAAAAGGGGTTTTTTCCAAGCAATAAGATATCATAGAGGCTTCGAGTGTAGTTCTAGGTATGATTTTGGGGAAGGTGATGGAGAGTTATTGCATGTCCTATAGATGTTCATGATAGGATTTATGTTCACTGACCTTAATTTTCTATTTATTATGTTAATTTGGGTAACAAAACCTATTATATTCCATAGTAATTTTGGATAAACCTATGTTATTTGTCTCCCGCACAAATCCCTTTGTGTTTGGAAATGTATCTACTATATTAGTTTTCTCATCAAAATTGTATCCTTGTTTTCATTTTATTTGAGTTTGGTAACTAGTTTTGGGATGTTTAATGTAATTATTTTATTATGAATGAGGTGGCTGGTAGGGGTGGTTAAAATAATGTTTAATGTTTTGATGCGAGGGTGGTGGGTGCTAGAACTATTGGTAAGGGAGCTGGAAAGTGTGTTGATTTTGATGGGGGGTGTATCCTGATTCTATTGATTTCAAAATTTTTATTGGAAATGGTTAGGATCTATTAATATCTATTTTTTAAGGAAGTGGTTCTCTTATACTGTATTTGGAAGTCTTGTTTTGTTTATTTTAATCATAAATACTAATATTTTATATTCAAATAGGATGAAGATGAATAAAGATTAGATAGACGCTAATCGTTTGATAATAGAGTACGAGAACGGAGTGAAATCTTTCATCAAGTTGTCATAGGATCACACAAAGGATCCTTCTCAAATCCTTTTTCAATTTTTACATTTTTGTTATTCTAGACTAATTAATCCAGAGGATTTGGAAGAATATTTGATATGTCACGGAATAGATCAGAGTTATAAATGTTGGAATAAACACGGAGAAAAAACGAATGTAGCTACTTGCTGGGATAAAACTGAAATTTATAGATCATCAATGATTAAAAATATGGATAATGAAGAATACCATATGGAGAATGTGATTACAGATGTTAATGATGATGAAGATCATATTTAGAAAATGACAAGGACAATTTAAAATGAACCCTGTGATTTCCCAAAATTGTTTGAGAAGTTAAAGAGTTGTGAAAAGATGCAATTGTATGCTGGTTGCACTAAATATATATCATTATCAGCTATACTGAAGTTTTATAAATTGAAAGTAGGCAACTGACGGAGTGATGTCAGTTTTATGGAACTAATTGCTCTCTTGAATGACACACTCCCAGAAGATAATGAGCTTCCAAGCTAGACATATGAAGCTAAACGAATGTTATGTTTGATGGGTATGATTTCTGAAAGAATAAATGCCTGCCCGAAAGACTGTATATTGTTTCTCAAGGAGAAAAAATCACTTATAGAATTCCCAAATTGCGGTGCTTCCTGATACAAGAAAGATGAATCCAGTCTTACGAAAGTTGTACGGTACTTTCCAATCATTCCAAGGTTTAGGCATCTATATGGATATGAAGAAACTGTAAGACAATTGTCATGAAATTCAGAGAAAAGAAATAAAGATGGGAAATTATGTCACCTGACCGACTCTCCTCAATGAAAGATAATTGATCATGAGTATCCTAAATTTGGAAATGAGCCATGAAACCTTCGTCTTGCATTATCTACAGATGGAGTGAATACTTTTGGTTTTTGAACCAGAACTCATAGTACATGGCCTGTTATGTTGGTGAATTATAACTTGCCACCATAGTTATGCATGAAACATAAATTCATCAGGTTATCTATGCTTATATCAGGACCAAAACAACCAGGTAGCGATATTGATGTTTATTTGGCTCCTTTGATCAAGGATTTGAAGTTATTTTGGGATTCATGTGTTATGTTTTATGATGCTTATAAAAGTGAATACTTCACATTGAGAGCGATGTTGTATGAGATGATAAATTATTTCGCTACTTATGAAATTTTTTCAAGCTATAGCATTAAAAGAACTCAAGGGTGTCCCATGTGCGAAGAAGATACATAATCAATTAGGTTGAAACATTCATCAAAATATATATTTCTAAGACATTGTAGATTTATACCTTGTCTGCATAAGTACTGATATTGGATTACATCATTCAATGGAAGTTCAAAACAACACAGAACAACGTCTCTACTAACAGGTGATTAAATGTCTGAGAAAGTAAAAGATGTGAATACTATTTTTGGTAAACAATTTTCAAAAAACCTTAAGAAAATCATTTGAAAAAAGAGATCAGTTTTTTTGAATTACCATACTGGATTTGTATGCACATCATACATTTTCTTGATGTGATATATGTGGAAATAATGTATGTGAAAGTGTTATCTAAATGTTGCTAAATGCCCCTGAAAAAACAATGGATATAATTAAGGCAAGGTTGGACACGGTTGACATGGGAATACAAGAAGAGTTGGCTCCCGTGAAGGGTGAAAATCGAATGTTTCTTCCTCCAGCTATTTAAACTCTTTCTAGGGAGGAGAGATATTAGTTTTGAAACTTCTTCAATGATGTAATGGTTCCAGAGGGGTATTCATCAAATATCAAGAACATTGCGTCAATGAATGATTTGATGTTAAATGTTTTGAAATCACATGACTGCCATGTTTTGATCTAGGATTTAATTACTATAGATTTACGTTTCATTTTTCCTAAGAATGTTCATCATACGTTAACCAATATTTGTTTCTTTTTCAAGGCTATATGCAGCAAAGTTTTAGACCTAGAGAAATTGTCTTCTATGGAAAGAGAAATTGTCATCATATTATGTAAAATAGAAATATTTTTCCTGCCATCATTATTTGATATGATAGTTCATTTGATGGTTCACTTGGTGAGAGAGATTCGACTTTGTGGTCCTATGAACTATAGATGGATTTACCCTGTTGAATGGTATATGAATATTTTTAAAGGGTATGTCAAAAATTTAAGTCGGCCAAAGGGTTGTATTGTAGAGCGATATATTGTTGAGGAATACATTGAATTTTGTACTGAATACTTATCTGATGTGGAAATCATTGGTCTCCCGAAATCTCGTCACATTGGACACATTGAGGGTGAGGGAATTTCTAGAAGAGATGTTGTGAAAATCAATATTACAGATCAGGATCAGGCCCACCTTTATGTTTTTCATAACAGTTGGGAGGTTTCTCCCTATATTGAAACCCACAAAGAAATTATTAGGTAGTTGAATCCATCAAGGGCTGAAAAATGGATATCAAATACACATAATCACCAGTTTGTAGGATGGTTTCAGAACCATATTTTTAAGGAGTTAACAGAACCAAATTCAATTTCAGAACAACTTTAATGGCTAACTGACGGACCAAGTGTGTATGTATTATCTTACAATGGTTGTGTAATTAATGGTTATAAATTCTATACAGATGAACATGATGAAGATAGTACCATGGAAAATAGTGGAGTTACACTTGTGGCTGAAGCGATACATGTTTTTGTTAGTAAGGATAGAAATCCAATTTTTACAAATATGTCATACTTTGGCATTATCAAACAAATATGGGATTTGGATTATACGACATTCCAATTGCCGATTTTTCAATGAAAATGGGTTGATAACAGCAGTGGTGTTAAAATAGATGAATTAGGATTTGTGAAATTTTATTTTAGTAAAGAAGGGTACAAAAGAATAGTTTATAATGAAATCACAAGCAGTACAAGTATATTATGTTCTAGATCCCACAAACCAAAAGTGGTAGATTGTTCTGTTATCGTTCAAAACTATTGAAGGGTTCGATGAAAATTCAGTTGAGGACGATCATTTCAGTGGTACGTCGCAATAATTTCATAGCAGTCCCAATATAGATAACATTTTGTACATTAGATGAGACCACAATGAAGGGATTTGAATAATCGATAGAGTTTTAAAATCCATTCATCCTTTGAAAAAAATAAATAGAGTTCAATAAACAGGTTATATTTTGTTTGTAATATAGATCTTGTTATCTCATATTATTATCTTATCATTACTGAATTTATGTAATCTAAATTAAATATTCAACCACTTCTGGAGATAATTAATTTTGCACGTTCTGGTGCTCCTAACCTCAAGGCTGAACAAGTCTCTCAAACTGTTGCTACTACTGCTGCTTCTCACCATGCAGAGCAACAACAAGTTTCTGAACCTGTTACTACTCCTAGTGTTGAGATCCAACAACCATCATCACATGCCATTTCTACCATTTCAGATGAACATATAGATGATGTTGATATCTATGAAATGGTCATGGATGAAGGATCGATGTCCCATAAAACACAGGCATTCCATAGTTTGATGTTGTTAGCCAAAGTTCTTAAGGAAAAAGAAAAGGCATCAAATTTGATGTAGGATGGAATGCATGAGGCCAACATGTGAATCCTAACCAGGATATGTTTAGTAGTTACATTGGAATTGTCACTCGACAACGCGTGCTTATTGACATAGATTCATGGCACTATGTTGTGTCTGGGATGAAGACTGTGATCTGGGAATAAATTATGATAACATTATGATATTATTTCTTTAATTTACTATCAAATAAAATAATGAAACCGTGTCTTACTCTTCTCAATATCTTACAGAGTACATTTATAGTAGATGATTCACATACAAATTATGTACTAATGATTACAGAAAGGATTCATTGAGGCTTTCACACTATTTTAAAAAATTGTCACCTGAAAGATTCCAAAGGTAAAATAAACCCGCACCCACCCCTTGTCTATGCTTACCTGATATCCGAAGAATAATGGGATGCATTTATTGGCTGTCGTGGGGATAAGAAGTTTTAGGTACATTGTGGATGATAATATGTTGTTTGAGGATATGTGTATTCATCACTTTGATTGTCAATATTTCATTTATAAAACAACAACTCAGTACTGAAAATAAAAAACATGCATCAAAACCAATATACCCCTATCGTAAAGCAAGGATGGGGTATGCTTCAATAGAAAAGAAAATGGTAAATATTTTAAATTTACAGTAACATTGTTAGGTTCCAAGAAACAACATCATAATTATCTTTCTATATTTATATGTAGATTGATGAGTCTGAAGGCAAAGACACTTCCATCACACGTCATGTTCTATGGAAGGAGGAATGTGTGAATAAGGAAGGGAATCTAGTAGATGAAAACACACAAAAAGTTTGGGAAATATGTGTAAGTATGACATGATAAAAAGTTTTGTTTTAAATTGATATTACATAATAATAATTACTTATTTTACTATATCTAAGAGTCACAGGAATCAGCTACTCCTGTAGCGGATGCATACCTATTATTGACAGCTTTGAAGCGGCCAGAACAATACGGTCATGTCAGAGGTGCGGGGTTTGGGGTGACACCCCGACTATATTTTGAGAAAAAAAAACAAACGGATGATAAAGATGTAAAAATGAAATGAATGAGCGAAAGACTAGAAACTCTTGAAGAATGATATCAATGGAAGGGAGAGTTGCTAGAAACTTTTATGGGTGGTAATCAAGGATAAGACACAACTTAGGAACAACCAGTGCGTGAAGATCCCACCCCATCCCCACCAATTTTGAGGTGATCCATTACCCTCAAAGAGCTATCTTAGACGTGGTAATAAATATTATAATAATTGTTCCCATGAAACGTGAATAAAAAAAAACAATAATACTTTTCCTATACTGATCTTCTACATGGTGATACTGACTGTGATTTATATCTATCAACACACACCTATCAACTTGTAGTGAGGGCTACGGTTTCAACATCCTAGAGGACAAGCTGCATAATAAACCACCTCCAAAAGATCATCTGAAAGTGACGATTACTGTAAATCATGAGCCAAATGCATAGCTACCTATTCCACTTGATGATGATGATATTCATACGGTCGAAAAAGCTATTGGGACATTCATTTCATGGCCATCACAACTTATAAGAGTACATGTGGACAAATAGGTATTCGATTCCTTTTTTTAAATCTATTCCTTTAACAATTAATAAAAAAAGGTCTGAAACAATGAATGTTATTATAGATGGAGAAAGGGAAGGGGTGACAAGAAAAATGGGATCAAAATCATCTAAAGGATCGACCAACCGATCCCAAAGAGCTACTAAAAGTGCAATAACACCACCTGTTCTCTATCCACATTTACTAGTATTGAAGACTCATGTGGATACGAAGATAAAAATGGTAGTAATCATAAAGTTGTTTTTGAAAAGAATATATTTGGAGAGAAAATTCAAGATTTCTTTGCTGTTGAAAATGTAAATGAGATCCTTGAATATGTTTGGCTAGGCATAATAGTTGTAAATTTATATATGAGGTATGTTTTCATGAATTGATTTTATAAAAGCTGATATAATGTGCTAATTATGAATAAATGAATTTTATATTATAGGTAGGTGTATATATAAAAAACAGTTGAAGGAATTTTCCTATGAGCCAAAATTTGGACTTGTTAGTTCTCATACCACATCAACACAACTAAAGAAATTAGAGACATTAAAAAAGGATGAAATAGTGAAAGTCTTGCTGAAAATTTTTGAAAGCAAGATTATGGATGATAGACTCTTCCTAATACCAACCATGCAGGGGTAAAAATCCATAATAAAATCATATCAATTATATTTTCACTTATATTATTATGAATTCATTTTTTTGTATTTAGGAAACATTGGATGCTAATTGTGGTGAACTTTGATACTACAGAGATTTGTTTTCTGGATTCAATGTAAGGATATCCAACAAACCGACCACACATGATGGAGTTTGTGAATTTGTAAGACACTGCATCCTACGTTTTAGGTCTAAACATCAAGTTATATAATTTATATTATTTTTTACTAAGGATTATGTTATGATAGGGTGGTGTATCAATATCGTCTAAAATAAGGAATGAGGACAGGGGATAAGCATAAGTAGGTGAGAAAATACTATGTCTGGACCGGTATCAGGGTATATATAATACAATTTCACCATCCAAACACTTATAAAAAAAGTTACTTATTCTCCTAATGATAAAAGTTTTTATAGAGTTCAAAACAAACAAATTATAACGATTGTGGTTATTATGTTTGTAAATTTATGAGAGAAATTGTTTTCTATCAATAAACTAGCATCCCTAAAGAGGTATTTTAAAAAACAAATACTATTTCATTTAAATTATTTATTATTTATTTATTTATATATTTTGAAGTAATACTTTGACTGTCTAAAAGCCTTATATTCAGAAGATGATATAGATTTGTTCAAAAATGAGTGGGCCATATACCTGATGGAATATTTTACAGAAATAGCATGAAGATCTAACTTGGGGACGTGTACAATTGGCGACCATTTTTGAGAGGGGTTAAGGAGATCAAAAGATGAAACATTATTGTATGTAAATGTTCGTAGGAAAATTGTAATTGTTATTAAATAAATCATCCTTTATCCAATGAGTCATTTTTCCATTTTAACAGATGAAATGCACCAGTAACATGCAATAATGACGAACCACTTTTTTTTGGGCTTTGGATAAGAAAAAACAGTAAAATATCCAAAATACCTTTATATCCGACCAAACACATTCGAATTATGTTGAAAAATTAGTAGAAAAATAAATGGGTAATTTTTGATGTGTACAAGTAAACCCCGCCTCAAATTCGGGGTACAGTGTGGCCAGTATCACTCAAAGTGTCTCTATTTTGTTTAAAATGGACATAATTTTAAGTGAAAACATCAACTGACGTACGAAAAACTGACCAACACATTCAGATTATGTTGATACTTTAGGAGAATGATCCATGGGTCATTTGTGATGTGTACGAGTTAACCCCACCTTAATAAAAGACGCGATGTGGCCGGTATCACTCAAAGTGTATCTATTTTGTTTAAAATGGACATAATTTTAAGTGAAATCGACAACTGATGTACGAAAAACCAACCAAAAACATTAATATTGTGTTTATAATTTAAGATAATGATCCATAGGTCATGTTTGACGTGTATGAGTCAACCCTGCCTCAATCCGAGTCACGGTGTGGCCGGTATTCCTCAAAGTGTATCTCTTTTGTTAAAATGGACAGAATTTTAAATGAAAACAACAACTGACGAATGGAAAACTGACCAAACGCATTCGGATTGTGTTGATAATTTAGGAGAATAATACATGGGTGATTTTTGACGTGTATGAGTCAACCCTGACTCAATTAGAGGTACGATGTGGCCAGTATCACTCAAAGTGGCTCTCTTTTGTTTAAAATGGACAAAATTTTAAGTGAAAACAACAACTGACATACGAAAAACCTACCAAATGCCTTCGGATTTTGTTGATACTTTATGAGAATTATACATGGGTAATTTTTGAAGTGTAAAAGTCAAATTTGACTTGATCCGAGGCACAGTGTGGCTGGTATCACTCAAAGTGTATCTCTTTTGTTTAAAATGGACAAAATTTTAAGTGAAAATAACAACTGATGTACGGAAAAAAGACCAAATGCCTTAGGACTATGTTGATACATTAGGATAATGATCCATGGTTCATTTTAGACTTGTAAGATTCAACCATACCTCAATCTGAGGTACGGTGTGGCTGGTATCACTCAAAGAGTTTCTCTTTTGTTTAAAATAGACATAATTTTAAGTGAAAACAACAACTAACATACAGAAAAACAACCAAACGCATTAGGATTGTGTTTATAGTTTATTATAATGATCCATGGGTCATTTGTAATGTGTATGAGTCATCCCTGCCTCACTATGAAGCACATTGTGGCCGGTATCACTCAAAGTGTCTCTCTTTTGTTTAAAATAGATAGAATTTTAACTGAAAACTACAACTGACATACGAAAAACTGACCAAACACATTAAGATTGTGTTTATAAATTAGGATAATGATTCATGGGTCATGTGTGATGTGAAAAAGTTAACCCCTATTCAATCAGAGACCCATTGTGGCCAGTATCACTCAAAGCGTCTCTCTTTTGTTTAAAATGGACAAAATTTTAAGTGAAAACAACAATTGATGTACATAAAACCAACTAAAAGCATTTAGATTGTGTTCATAATTTAGGAGAATGATCCATGGGTCATTTTTGATGTGTAATAATCAACCTTTCCTCAATTAGAGGCACTGTGTGGCCGGTATCACTCAAAGTGTCTCTCTTTTGTTTAAAATGGACAGAATTTTAAGTGAAAACAATAATTGATGTACGGAAAACTGACCAAACACATTCGGATTGTGTTGATAGTTTAGGAGAATGATCTATGGTTCATGTGTGACTTGTAAAAGTCAAAACTACCTTAATCTGAGGTACGTTGTGGCCAATATCACTCAAAGTGTTTCTCTTTAGTTTAAAATGAACAAAATTTTAAGTGAAAATGACAATTGACGTACAGAAAACCAACCAAACACATTCCTATTGTGTTTATACTTTAGGAGAATGATACATGGGTAATTTATGACATTTATGATTTAACCCTATCTCAATACGAGGCACGGTGTGGCTGGTAGCACCCAAAGTGTTGCTCTTTTGTTTAAAATGGAGAAAATTTTAAGTAAAAACAACAACTGACGTACGAAAACCACCCTTCCTACCATACACACCAAAAGAATTCATTTTTTTCCTAAATAAAAAAATACTATTGAAAAAAAACACTATTCCAAAACAATTTTAAAAATACCAATGATCTTAAAATCCATGAAATTCATTCCATTAAAACCATTAAAGCCCCCCACCCCCTGGACACAACCCCACCCCACTGGACACCACCCCACCCCCTAGAAGGACCCCCACCCCTCCTAGATACCACCCCAACACCTGGACACCCCCACCCCCATGGACAGCCACCCCCACCCCCTAGACACCACCACACCCCCTGGACACCCCCACCCCTAGAAAGTCCCCCAACCCCATGGACACCACCCCACCCACCTGAACACCCCCTGGAAATCCCCCCCCACCACCCTAGACACCACACCACCTCCTAGACACCCCCATGGACATCCCCCCCACCCTAGACACCCCCAACCTCTGGACACCCCCAACCCCCTAGAAGGACCCACCCCCTGGACGCACCACCCCTGTTAGACACCACCCCACCACCTAGACACCTCCAACCTTTTGGACACCCCACCCCCATGGACAGCCAACCCCACCCCCTAGACACTACCCTACCCTCCTTGTACAACCCCCAACCTTCTGGACCGCCCCACCCCCCTGAACACCACCCTACCCTCTGGAAACTGCCCCCCACCCCTTGGACACCACCCCACCCCCTGGACACCCCCACCCCTTGGACACCCCACCCCTCCGGACACCCCCACCCCCTGGAAAGCTCCCCAACCCCCTGGACACCTCCCAACCCCCTGGACAGCCCTCACCCCTTGGACAACCCCCACCCCTCCTAGACACCACCCCACCACCTAGACACCCCCACCCCCTTGGAAACCCCACCCCCATGGACATCCATCCCCACCACACTGGACACCACCCCACCCCCTTGGACATCCCCCAACCTCCTGGACTTCCCCCACCCCCCTGAACACCACCCCACCCCTAGACACCCCCACCCCTTGACACCCCCACCCCCGGGAAAGCCTCCCCAACCCGCTGGACACCACACCACCCCCCTGGACACTACCATGGACAACCCCCCCACCCTGGAAATCTCCCCCCACCACCCTGGACACCCCCATCCCCCTAGAAACCCCCAAACCCCCTTGGACAACCACCCCAAACCCCTGAACAACCCCCATCCCCCCGGACACCCCCAACCCCCCTTGGACAGCCACCCCAAACCCCTGAACAACCCCCATCCCCCCTGAATTCTGAATTAAATTCTTTATGTATTTAATTAACTTATGAATTATGTGCTAATGGTGTATGGGTATACTTGTTGTATGGGTATACTTGTTGTATGTGTATTATTTCTGTAATTACCTTATGAATTATGTGTAAATTTTGTATGGGTATACTTGTTGATATGTTGATTTTTTTTCATGTCTTGTTTGGGTGTGCTGTTGCATAATTTTATGTTATAGTAGGAAGGGAATTTATCAGTACCTTTTTAGCACTGATAAAGGGCGCCTTTATCAGTGCTAAATAAGCACAGAAGAAGTGCTAATAAACGATCCCTTTATCAGTGTTTTTTTAGCACTGATGGAGAATCCCTTTATCAGTGCCTTTTTAGCGCTGATAAAGGCTCCCTTTATCAGCGTGTTTTTAGCACTGATAAAGGCTCACTTTATTAGCACTTTTTTTAGCACTGATAAAGGGGACCCCCTTTATCAGCGTTGAGATTTACAACGCTTTTGTAGCACTGTTAAAGCCTGTTTTGAGCATTGATAAAGCCCATTTTTGTAGTAGTGACTCCTTGCTTATATTAATCATGCTTGTATTCTAGAGCCCTTACTATATAGTTTCATCACACCGTTGGAGGTTGATACCTTAACACGTTTCATCCCAAGCAGGGTGTTTTTGTGCTTATGCCTTTAGTGGATGGTTATTTTCATATATGCCACCATTCATTTGTGAATTTTCTTGACCCTAATAATGGTAATCCCTTAATAAAATGAATTAATAAATTTTAATGGTTATTCGTTGAATAAGATAATGTCACTTGACCCTTATAAGGTAAGTTATTCAATTAATTCATGAATATCAATTGTGATTGGCATGTATATCTATATATATCACATGTACTATTTAAATGTAAATGAATGACTTAGTTTCATGTATTTAGTATACCTTTCCATGCTTATGGAAGGCAGTGGAGTGAACCTAATTAATGATCAAGTAACTTAAGTTCTAAATGGTTGCATGACTAATTATGCCTTATCACACTAATGAAAGGAAATGGGTTGAACCAAATTGATTAATAAATGGAATGAGTAATACATTGCCTAATTTATTAATGAAATAATTATAAGGTTCCTAATGCATATGAAACTTGACATCTTTGTAGGAGTGGTTAGACTCGAGCTAACCATGGATTCCCAAGGGAATGCCTTGATCACTCATGGTCTCCACTCTGAATCAAGGATGTCGGTTGCCAAGGATGATACATACATTAGAACCTAATATTTTTATACTAGTGGATGCATGAAATATTGTTGTAGGATCCCTCCATTATCATTATAGGATGCCTTGGATACACTCCTTGGATCCAACATGACGTCTACGAACATGTGGTGCCATGGTTACACCCATCGAGCCCAGTCATTGATTACCCATTTTACCTGTTATGAGTTCCTTGGAATCATTTAGAATTAAATTAATATGGAATTATTTTGGATATTACACATAGATTACAATCATACCCCTTTATCCAGGATACATATTATTACTGAGTTGGATCGACCCTGGTGGTCAAGGATGCCTTGGTTATTACCTTGGATACTATTTCATTATTATCATCGTCATGGATTCCTTATTATACATAGGATTCTTTATTATTATTAACATATCATGATTTCAGTGCTGGTTATACCTCATGCGACTTACTATATGAGCTAGAACATAATTAATAAATGAAATGGTTACTTTTTTAGACACCATCTGAGGATGAAGAAAGTACTGGGTATTTACATTTCTGTACTTATTTACTTTTATATATGCATACCTACATACTATTTTAGTTTATATCACATAGATTAGATGTTATAGATGCCTTTGGTGGTGGCCTACTAAGTTTTATCTCACACCCTATCTAGGCCTCCATTGGTGCCCGAGAAGATTACATGTATGCATGTGTTGACAAAGGGAAGCATCCCACCTTGGACACCTAATATTTCTTTCTTGATTAGGATGAATCTTGGTAGTAGATGACCAATCTGGAGCTCAGGATGCTTGGATAGTTTTGGATTCTTTTTTCTTATTTTGTATAGCATGTATTTATTATTGCCTTGTATACCTATTTTCTAGTTTTGTAGACACATGACATACATTATCATCATCTTTTGAGTATTATTAACAGTTGATTTTTTTATTCATTATTCCTCTCTGCTTATTTTGTGCCATCTGTTTATAATTATTATGCTATTTTATTATTATTATATTTATCCTTTGTTCTCCACTCTGGTAATGAGGGAAGTGTCTCCCCATGTACACACCCTAGTCCCTTACTACTAGTCGGTAGCCTTTGTAACTTGGGGAGATTTGATTGAGGCCATGTGGCCAACTGGGCTGAGGGAACCTTTGAGTGACACCTATGTTTGGTACACAACAAAGTGGTATTCGAGGAATTATTTATTACTTTACTATTTAGAGACAATTAAAAGTAGATTAGAATCTATTTGAAACTTGGTTGCAAGTTGTTCTTGGGCATAGATATCCCATTTTTGTGGTAAATGATGAGTTTCCTGAATAGGAATTGTTTTTTATGCTTTTAACTACTAAAATTGATATCATATCACGATTAGGTGACACAAAAGTTATTTGATGGATATTATTATTATTCTGATTGAGGTTTTCATTTCATCCTTGGCCTAATGATATGAGGGTAAGAAGAATTGTTACATGTATCATCATAGGAACATATAATCTATGTTGGACTCCTCATGTATTAATCATGTTTTAATGATTACAAATCTAATCAATGATCAAATATTATTCAACCTAGTTAACTCATAAATTATATCCAATCATGTGTATTTATGTTTCAAGTTATCTCATGCTTTATAGTGGTTCAGATTAATCCATTTCATTCATATCACTGTTTAAGTCATAATACAATTGTTTTCCTAAGTACCAGACAATGTAATCCAAACACCGTATGCAAGGCACCGTAAGCTAGACATCGTAAGCCAGACACCGTAAGCAAGGCACCGTAAGCCAGACACCGTAATCCAGGCACCGTAAGCCAGACACCGTGAAGCAAGAAACTGTGAACTAGACACTGTGACACTCAGACACCGTGACACTCAGACACTGTGACACTCAGACACCATGTGGAAGAGACACAGTTTTCATAACATACTGTGACACTATTTCTTAAACTATTTTTTCCTCTTTCTATTTAATTTCTAACGGTCATATTTGATGCCTTTAATGCACTAAAATAATTAATGTTTCTTTGTAGACATAGTACGAGGTACGAGGTGTAAAACACATGGAACCTGTCATCTTAAACTCATGCATTCAAAGATAAAGAGTGAAGTGTGCCCAAGAGTAAGAGAGCTCGATACTGAACAAAAAACAAGCTTACAAGCACGACCGTGAAGAACATATTGCAATATTTTCAAAGAAAGCATCGTATCATGCATGAAATCCGACTCTACTGAAGAACATAAGAAGTACACTGAAATCCAGAGAACATCTTCACATTATCAAAACTCGTGAAGAACAGAAGCTGAATCACGACACTCTATTTTTCAAGACAAAAACCAGAGAAGGACTTATAAGCATTTCAATTTAATCAAAGGAGTCCAGAGCTGCACTTAGGATCACTAGAGCATACTAAACTCATATATACTCTCTCTCAGTGATTTCTTTACTTAGTTTTTGAGCAGTGTGTGTACTCTGTATATTCCATACACACAATGAATTCTGTGCTAAACTAGAAGATTTCTAAATCCTTACACTAAACTCTTTATACTTCTGTGTACCCATGAAAACTGTGGAAGAGGTCCCTATGTGGCATGTTTATTATTTTTGTTTACCCAATAAAACTGTGGAAGAGGTCCCTGTGTGACGTGGATAGTCTGTGTACTATTGTTAACCCTGATCCACGGTGTGGATCAAAGTTTATTTATATAAAATGCTTGGTGGCAGGTGATCAACAAGTGGAGTGGATTAGGTCTCGACTTGAGACTGAACCACTTGTTTCATATTCACTGTGCTGTTTAAATTTAGTCTTCTCTATTTTACTACTTTATTGCATAATCCAGAAGAAACTAATTTCACTTTGATAGTTAGTCTTGGAAAGAAGTTATAACTGATTTGTCTTAGTAGGATAACTTCAAAAGTAATATTAATAATAAAAATTAAGATTACTGAGAATTAATCAATCTTCTAAGAAGTTATTTAAAAAGTCAAACTCTTATAATAGTATAACCTTGATTAAATGGGTTGTATCTATTTTTGGGGAAAAAATTTCTTTGGAAAATAATATTCTTTTAACAGAATTTTTTTAGTTACTCAATTCGCCCTCCCCTCTGGAGTAAACTACGCCGACCAACAATTTACATTCCATGCATATGACATGCATATTCCATTCCATATAGGTTCATTTCACTACTTTGATTTCATGTTTTTCCTATGATTATTGAGTGATGATATGGTAATTATATTATACCTATGTTACTCTTTGGCTGTGATTGAGTGATTTCCAATTGCAATTCATGAGGTGTATGGGCCCTCATGGGTTGGAATGAGTAGTTTACCGAGTCAAGACGTTATACATAACACATTACTTTCTAAGATCAAATGTATACAAGGTTAAATTGAGATTAAATTGGTGTCTATTTTAGTGATAAGGTGTATGGTTCCTAATTCACAAGGAATGGAAATCCATTTTAATCTGATTTTGATATAAGTTTATAAGATAATGAAATTTTAAAAGTAAATATTAACTTATAAAATGAAATGTTTTCTAGTAAATCAAGAGGCAAGGTATAAATCCCCCTTCACCTAATAGAACCCCTATAATTAAATAAGAACACTTACCATTACCTAGCCTTCTAAGTTGGTAGTTTGGGTAGTATACCTTAGGAAGTGAGCTTTCTTCTTATGTTATGGTTCTTGCTAGAGTATCTATCTGTTTCAAGATTATTTTGAGGTGTGTGTTTGGAATTTTTAGACCTATTTCACCACAATGTCCTCATGTCATGTGTCAGGAAGGTGGCAATGACCATACTTCATATGTGGTGGGCCATGATCCTCTAATCTTATTGTCAAGAGTTCCACTTGAGGCACCTCCTGTTATACCTGATCGGGGAATTGATGCTCAACTTAGTGAGAGTATCCTATGTATGATGAAGTCCATGAAAGGTTCTACATGACCTATACCTACGATGGATGATCTGACATATGAGTTCCAACAGTAGTATCCTCCCACTTTCTTGGGGTATAGTGGTCCACAGGCAGTTGAGTCTTAGGAGGAGGCCACTCTATCTATCTTTGAGAATCTGGAGATTCCTCTAGAGTGGAGGGTCAAGATTTCTACCTATATACTACATTATTCGGTCAATCACTGGTGGGATGTAATTACCCAGGCTGTTTTTCATAAAAGCATGGTATAGGGTGATTTTCAAATTGAATTCTACAAACTCTTCTATCCCAATACATTGATAGATGACTGATCCAAAGAGTTCATACATATAGATCTAGGTTCTAGGTTAGTAAAGGACTATTCAGTGTGTTTTATGGAGTTATAATAATTTGCACCTCTTCTAGATGGTGATGAGATTTTTCATACTAGACACTTCGAAGATCGGCTTCAATATGCCATCCATACTCCGGTGAATGTTTTTTTCCTATCTAATTTTTTCTGAGATAATCAATCAGGATATTATTACCGAGCACAACCTGAGGGAAGAAAATAGTACTAGGCATAAAAGACCAGTTCTAAGTAAGAAAAATAATTCTTATAATAGAAGGAAATATTCCCTCATGGTTTCTCATCAGGGTAGTGGTAGACAGAATACCCATACTGGAAGCTCTATAGTATTCCATCACTGTGGATGATAGGGGAATCTGAAGCCTTAATGTGATAGAGACCCTATGGAGTTCTGGGAATACATCCTTATGTGGAACCATCATATATTTTGTCAGACCTTTCCATCTGATTTTAGTGGAAGAGGATCCGCACAAGCTCCACCTTCAGGGGAAGGTTCTTTTACACTACCTCAGATGTGAAGTTGGAGTAGCACCAGAAGGACTAGTCGAGGTGGAGGTTATGGTTGTAGTAGCCAAACATCAAATTATCAGCAGTGCTAGTAGAGAAGTCATGATTAGGGTAGTCTAGTAATAGCATAGGGCCATGGATCAAATCAATTATATTCCTTATAGATGATACTTGAGGATCATAGTATAGGACCATTGACAATATAGGGTACTATTCTAGTATCCTCTACTATAGTATCTTCTTTATTTGAGACTAGTGCTTAACACTACTTAATCCCTATATCTATCATGGAAAGTATCGATCTGGAAATTCAATATCACTGTGGTGTAAGGATACTGAATACACCCTTGGGAGTATGGTTAGAGGGAACACACCAATATAGGGACTTCCCCCTTGAGGTAGGTAGTTACCCTTTCTTGTGATACCTCTTTGTTCTCAATATAGAATACTTCTATGTCATTATCAGGATGGATTGGTTGGTCCTATAACACACTTTTGTAGAATTCTATTGCTGTAGGGTATCATTTGCATCACCATAGGGAAAACATTATCTACACAAGGGTGAGTAGGATGTACATGATAATAGAGTGAGACTATAGAATCATAGACTAGGTGGAGTGACCACTTAGATGTTAAGTCTCTTCATGGAAGTTCAAGGAGTACGCCTAGAATATTTTCCTCCATTAGTAGATCATTTTAGGGATGTATTTCGTGAATTTTTTTTCTATATTACCTCCTAAGAGATAGGTAGAGTTTTATGATTAATCTCATTCTAGGAGTAGCTATAATGTCTATTTCTTTGTACATTATGACACCTACTAAGCTCCAAGAGGTCAAGATATATCTGAAGTATTTATAGGCCATTGGTTTTATATAGAGTATCACTTCCTCTTGGGGTTCACATGTGCTTTTAACCAAGATAGAAGATGGGACCCTTCGTTTATGATTGTATTACAGATGTTTAAACCAGTTTAAGGTCAAGAATCAATACCCTTTGCCTTGAATAGATGAACAATTTGATAATCTTCAAGGAGATAGGTTGTTTTCTAAAATCGATATGAGGTTGGTCTATCATCAGGTGAAATTCAATCCATTAGACATACATCATACACCTTTCCACAGTAGGTATATTCTGTATGAGTATCTCGTTTTGATGTTTAGTCTTACAAATGTGCCCATAATATTCATGGATTTTTTGAACAATGGTTTCCATCCCTATATTTATTCTTTTATATTGGTATTTGAGGATGACATCTTGGTGTATTCTCACACTTGTTGTGACCATGATAAACATCTTGAGTTCATTTTAAATACACTGAAAGAGAATCATCTTTGTTAAGATCTTGATAACTGTCACTTATGGATCAAAAAAGTTCAGTTCTTGGGTCATATTATCTCAAAATTAGGAGTATCTATTGACCTAGATAAGGTGAATGCTGTGACTTAATGGAAGAATCCCACGAATGTGTTTGATATATGGAGTTTTTTAGGGTTGGATGGATATTTCAGACATTTCATACAAGACTTATCACACATTTCTTTACCTCTAATTGGTCTTACAAATAATGGTGTTATGTTCCTATGGTTAGAAGAGTTCAATAAATCCTTTCAGAATCTAAAAAAGAGGCTTGTCTGCGCACCTATTCAAAATCTTACAGATCCTTCCAGAGGCTATACAATGTTCTATACTGCATCAGGAATCATCCTAGGATTATTACTAATACAGGAGTAAAAGGTTGTTGTGTATGGATCTCGGTAGTTGAGGACTCATGAGAGGAATTACCCAATGCACAACCTTGAGCTAGTAGCATTTTTCAATGCCTTAAGTTGCTGGACACACTATCTATTGGGTGAGCGCTTTGGGATGTATATGAACTACAAGAGCCTAAAATTTATGTTTACATAGTGTGAATTGAATCTTAGATAGTAAATATGGGTTGAATATCTTCAGTCCTTTGAGTTTTAGATTGCATATATACCTGGAAAGGGAAATGCAGTAGCTGATGCGCTGAGTTAGAAAAATCAGGAATAGGTTATACAAGAATCCTATGATGAATGAAAATTGATGGTCCTCTTCTTTATGGTGAAAATAGAGTTTCATGATAGTCAAAAGTAGTATTATCTATTATCCTTTATAGTTACCTCTTCCCTCCTTGATAAGGTAAAGAGTATACAATTTTAATATCCAAAAGGCATGGTTTTCTAGGAAGGAATTTTAGGAGATAAATCACCTCTGGATTGGTTTGTGGATAGATATGACATACTATATACCCATGGATGTGTCTGGGTTTCTACAACTATGAGGTAGGAACTAATGTATGAGTCCCACACTTCTCAGTAGGCAGTTCGTCCAAGCATCTCAAATATGTATCGCTATATGCAATGCTAGTATTGGTGGCCTGGGATGAAATGTTAGATAACATGATTTGTTACAGGGTGTTCCACCTATAAATAGGTGAAGGTAGATCACCAGTGACCTGTAGGTTATTACAAACAAGTATAGTCTTGAAATGGAAATGGTAAGATGTTTCCATAGACTTTGTAGTGAGCTTATTGAGGTTGCCTCGAGGTATCAACATAGTTTGGGAAGTCATTGAAAGACTGATGAATGTAGCTCACTTATTTCCTATATGGGAGTCTTTCTCCATTGATGATCTGAGAAGACTATATGTACTTGATATTTTATGGCTACATGAGGTTCATCATACTATCATTTTAGGTAGGGATTCTTATTTCACATCAAGGTTCTATAAGGGGTTTTAGAAATCTATGGGTACACAAGAGATTATGAGCATTGATTTTCACCCTCAGAACAATAGATAATCGGAATAGACAATACATGTTTTTATAGGAAATGTTAAAAGCACTATTCCTTGATTTTAGTGGTTCTTAGGGGAAGCACATCCCTTTATTTGAGCCCGCTTACAATAATAGCTTTCAAGATACAATTCAAATGGCTTAGTTTGAGGCCTTGTATGGTAGATCATTCCATTCACCCCAGTGATAGTTAGAGGTAGGTGAGAAAGCGCTAATAGGTCCCTGTCTCATTTTGAAGACTTTAGAGTAGTTTTAGCTGATCAAGATGCATATGTCTACTGCTCAGTCCATAAATTAATCTTATACTAATCGCTGTCGATGACCTATGGAGTTCATGGTTGAGGATATTGTTTTGCTGTGGGTATCGCTTTGGATTGGTTATAGATGGATATATAGGAAAGGGAAGCTCTCACCTTGTTATTTATGGATGTTTTAGATCTTGGTGAGAGTCGGGATGATAGAATATCAGTTGTTACTACCTCATATATATCGTTCCATGCATGACATATTCCACATTTCAAAATTTCACCATTATCATGACAACCTGTCTCATACTTTTGATCTCGATGAGGTTGAGTTAGATGCTGATGCTACATTTGAGGATTATATTATACAGATCATTAAATGGATCACTAAGGATATTCTAGGATGTTCTATCCCTTTAGTATTGATGATATGGAAGTAATTACATGTATAGGACGAGACTTGGGAGTGGGAGGCTGATGTACATGCTCAATGGCTAGAGTTATTATCATACAATGTTTCACCACCCTTGGAAGGTGAACTCAGGGATGATTTCCTTTAAGAGGGGAATACTATAAGAACACATTTTTTATCTCAAGTATGGATCATTTAAAATTTAATTTTTTTTGACCTAATGAGGATTCTTATTGAGTTTACAAAGGTTTCAGAGGTATCTGGGGGTTGTTTGGAGATCAAAACCCAAACTGGTGGATAAAAACACCAGGATGCATAGTTAGTAGAAACTATGTGTCCCATCCTACACAATCCCTCATAACTGTGTAAATATTGGGACAGTATAAAGTTGGGAACATGATTTTACCTAACTGTCCTCCAGGGGCCGCACACCTATATTGAGTGTCTATAGTTTTTAGCATAGGTGATTCACATGGTTGTTTCATAGTTTCCCTAAACATGTAGCCTAACCATGTGGGTATCCTCATTTAGTAGTGAATCACACATGGTTGGAAAACAGTTTGGCCAATCATGTAGCCAAACCTTTCCCCTCTAAAATTTTGGGCGAATCTCCTAAATTTACCTTAATGAATTATAACCTTACCCCTCCCTTTATTTCCTCTTATTTCTAGCATGCAATGGGTACTTATCCCATTTTTATCTCTTCTCCACCTAAATATAGTTTTGGTGATAACTCTCCAATCCAAAGTATAATTCGTTCCCCATTCATCATGTTGTATGCAGATCAATAAGTACTCGATTCCTTTTGAGTCATTCTTTATTCACATTTACCTCGAAGACACTATTTTGATGTAGGCTCATATTCTTTATTTTTAAGGAATTGATTCATTCTTAATATTTCTTCCAATACAGGACAACTAAAGGATAATAAGGGATGAGGATAGTTGTATGAGATTAAGGTAGGTGGTCTATGACTCATCTCTCAAGTCTTTCCATTTTAAAAATTTCTGTCATTATGTGCATGCCGATTTTATCATGCATTTCTGGTTTAATTCATGTGAATTTCTTATATTCATTGTTCTCATATTCTATACCCATTTATATATAGTATGATCACACCATTTTAGGTTGATACTTCAATGTGTTCCATCCCAAGTAGGGTATTTCCATGGTTATTCCTTTAGTGGATGGTTATGTTCATCTATGCCACTATTCGGGTGTGCAATGGCTTCATCCTAATAATGGTAAGACCTTAATTAATAAGATTAATTATGAATTATAATGGCTAGACTTTGAATATGATAATGTCACTTGACCCTCCTATGGTAAGTTCTTCAATTAGTCGATAAATCTAAATTGAAATTTGAATGTATATCTATATATATCACTTGGCCTATTTAAATGTAAATGAATGAATTGGTTACTCATCCATAGCACACCTTTCCATTATTATGGAAGGTAGAGGAAGGAACATAATTAATAATTAAGTAACTTAAGTTCTAAATAGTTTCATGCCTAATTATACCTTGTCACACTTATGAAAGGTAATATATTGAACAAAATTAATTAATAAATGGAATGAGTAATACATACGAACCTTGAAATATTTATAGGAGTTTTGAAACTCAAGATAGCATTGGATTCCTAAGGTACTTCTTTGAGCACTCGTGGGTTCCATTTTGATTCAAGGATTCTGGTTGCCAAGGATGATACCCACCTTGGGACTCGATCTTTGTCTACTAGTGGATTCCGGGATTGACACCATAGGATCCTTCTATTATCATTATAATATGACTTGGATACACTCCTTGGATCCATAATGACTTCTATGGACATGTGGTACCATGGTTACACACATTAGGATCAATCATTGATTACCCTTTTTACCCTAGATGAGATCCTTCGACTCTGTTAGAATTACATTATTGTGGAATTCCTTTGGTGAAGCCCCTTGGAGTACACTTTTACACCTTTATCCAAGCTACAGATTATTATTGAGTTGTCTTGAACCCTGAGGTCAAGTATTCCTTGGTCATTACCTTGGATCCTCTTTCAGTATTATCATAATCATGGATGACTTGTTATACCTTGGGTCGTTTATTATTATTAATATATCTTAATGTCAGTTCTGGTTATACCTCACGTGACTTACTGCATGAACTAGAACATAACTATTAAATGAAATGGTTACTGGTTTATACACCATATGAGGATGAATTAGGTACTGGGTATTTACATTATTGTACTATTTTACTTTAATATATGCATGCCTAAATATTATTTTAGTTTATATTATATGTATTGGATTTTATAGATGTCATTGGTGGTGGACTACTAATATTTATCTCATACCCTAGCCAGCCTAACATTGGTACCTGGAAAAATTAGATGTATCCATGTGTTTGCAAAGGGAAGCGTTCTAACTTGGACACCTAATATTGCTTGATTCCGTTAGGATAGAGCTGGGTATAAGATGAATGAGCTAGATTTTTGGATTTTTGGATATTTTTGGATTATTTTTTCATATTTTGTATAGCATGTAATTACTATTACCTCATATACCTATTTTTTAGTTTTTTTGACACGTGAAATACATTATCATATGCTTCTAAGTATTGTTACCATTTGCTTCAGTTATTCATTATTCTTGTCTTCTTCTATTGTGCCATCTATTTATACCACTTACACTTCTTACCTATTATTATATTTATCCACTATTATCTATTTTGGTAATGAGGTAATAGTCTCCCCATGGACTCATACTAGGCCTTCACTTTTAATCGGTAGCCTCTGGCATTTCGGGAGATGCACTTGAGGCCATATGGACAACCAGTCTCAGGTCACCTTTGAGTGGAATATGTGTTTAGGACGTCATAATTATAGATTAAGAAGTCTCTTATATAGTAAAAAAATGTAAATTTGATGAGAAATACATGGGATTTGTAGTTAAAAGTTTTTATTAAATATCTTGAACTATAAAACCAATAGGTCCTTAAAATGTAAGTTACTCAATATTTTCTATTTATATTATAATTTTCGATGGTTAAAATTGTTTTTCTTTGGTTCAATTCAATTTTGGTGTGTAAAGAATGTATTTATGACCACCAGATTTCTGAAGCGTGGGTCTAAGGTGTTGTAGATGGTTTTAAAAGAGGGTCTATATAACTTTAGAGATTAGGATGTCATCAGATAAGGATAATCTAAGTGTGGAAGATAACCTTATGTGTTAGTTTGTTTAATGTTGATTATAATTTTAAAGGTACAAAAAACCCTTTAGGTTGATATAGGTATTATTGAATACATTATCTTTTTTGGATAATATAATGAGGGAAATTTATAGAAAACTCTAGGGATGAGTATAATTATATGAAAACATCTTAAATTTTGGAAAGGTATTGAGTTTTTAATCTCTTAGAAATTACATCCCTCTCTAGAAATTAGAAATAGGATTTAGTTTTGTCACATCCACACCTACATGTAATCACCCAAAGAAGGATAGTTGAACGTGGACCCAATCTTCACTCAATTCTCAACGAGTGGGTCTAAAAATAATTATCTGGATAGATACTCCTGGGGGATATACTTTGGAATATTAACATACATCATGCAAACCATTATAAAGGATTTAAATATACTATTAAGAGAACTTGATAGAATAATGACCATAGATAACACAGATTAAAACGTATAGATTCACAAGTTAAGATATATATTAATTGATATGAGAATTTATGTATAATGGGGGATTTGGATTTTGGGAGTATATATTTCATTTTTTGTACGTTTATAATATTTTATGAAAGTACAAGGTAATTGGGGAATACTATTTTTGGGGATTAAAGAACTAAATCTAAAGCAACATAGATTGAACTAATAATGATTTGGATTGAACTAAAATCTATTTTAATAATTTCAAATAATAAGAATTTTAAAAGTATAATTTTCAAGTAATTATCTTACAATAATTCTATTTTTTTATCACTCACGTTAGCTCTATTTGGTTCTATCTATGGTTGGATCCTGAAGGAATAAGTTTAACAATAGATGCTTTTCATAGTGTCGAGATTGTCCCAATGAGAAACCTAACGAGATAATAAATGAAGTGAGAAACCATTTGATTATTAAAAATTAGATATAATTAAATATGATTAATAACATTAACATATTTGAGTTCCCAAAAAAAACTAAAGAAGAGAAGGATGTGGTCTTATGGATGTTCAGGTGGTAATGATGATGAATAAATGAAGATGCAATTTGTTACTTGTAAAACTTTTATTAAAAATAAATGAGTTTGAAAATTAAATATGATTAAATAAGTTAACACGAGGGGATATATGTGTTTCCTAATCATAGATAAGATATTATGGTAGACACCACATTTGATATTAAATTTGGATTCATGATCATCTTTTATATACCATTAAATAAATTTATTAGTAAGTGATAATTAAAATTATGAGGACACAATTTATTTAAAGGGATAGAATGAAACACCTCAATTTTTTAAATTATATATTCTTTTAAGTCATAATATATTATATAGCATTTGATACACACAAAACTGAACCATAACGAACTACAAAATAATATATAACCATTACAATTTATCTATAGAATTATTATATATAAAAAGATGTAACTGAATTATGAAATATGTGTAGAAATAATAATAAAGTTCATTACCATTATAAAGGCATTGATACATTGAATTAGTATATATAAATAACCAATAATACTTATTGATGCTTTAAAATTTAAATTTTCTAAAAATTTTCTTTTAATGTTTTTTTTAGAAACTATATATATTATGGAAAAATATATTTTTTATATGAATACTATACTAAACTTTGATTCTAATTTCCTAGGGATGTGAAAGGTTTATTAATATTCAAACACTTGAGAAATTATGTAGTGTATAGAATAAAGGCTATCCAAGGAGGGTTTTGGAACTCTAAATATATTTTATGTGAGACCTAAATAAAAGGTAACATTCATTTAATGGGTATAAATCTTAGACCATATATCGTGAAGTTTTAGGTCACACAATGAGGACTACCAAAATTCTTTAGAATGATGTACCACATTCATTATTTGAAAATGGATACGGTATATATTGAAATAAATTCTAGGATTTATAATACAATTTTATACTTTGTAAGAGGTTTTGTAAATTATATCTCAAAGATTTTTGTATTGAGGATTTTGAAATGGGGTAGAAATATTGAGGATGATTTCAAATCACACTAGGGTGAAGAGTTCTACGGTAATTTTACCAGGGATCACAAGGTTCAGAAGACCCTTTTTTCAAAGAAAAAACACATACGGTTGATAGGAAGGTGTCTTCTATATAAGATCCTGGGGAAGACATCCATAGTGAAATATAGGGTCCCTTGAAGTTGGGAACACTCTTTTCCAGGGGCCATGGAAGATTTTTGGATATTTATTCAATTTATCAATGAAGTTGGTTATATAGAAGAGATCTATCGAAGGAGGTCACTATAACCCTAAAATTTATGCTTTTATGTACTAAAAATTTTATCAAAGAAAAAGGACATGATAAATCATTACTCTAAATTTTACATAGACTAGAAAGTCCCAGGGAGCATGACTTAACATTTACTAGGTCCCTAAGGAAGACCCAATGTTCTTTTCAAATATTTTGGTTTTATCTCAAATTTTTTTCTAGTTATATATATTAATAGATTAATTATAGGATAACTGACTTTATATTTGAACACCCTTTATGGGATTTTCATTTTGACAATTTTTATGCCTCTTTCCATATTAGTTTAAGGTCTTGCAATCTAGTCCTTCAGGGGATAGAGTTTAAGGTTGCACAACTTTCACCCAAGTGAACATAGTTTAAGATTATTATTCATGGTCCAATTATGAGGAATATGTGTGAAACAATAACTTAATTAGGATTCATAAGGTTGAGAATACCCCAACACCCTTTTGAATTTGAGATGTAGATACTATTAATCACCGCTCAGGGTTCTTGAATCATGAGTAATAGTATGGGATATACATGCTGGGGATAATCATGAATCACTATAGGGTGAAAGACTCTGTTTTCATTATATAAGGGATCATAAGGATCAGAGGATATCTTTTTAAAGGAAAAAATTCATCTAGTTGATGGGACTATGGCTCATATTCGGTAGCTAGGAGCAGACATGAAAAGTCAAATAAGAGTCCCTTGAATCTAGGTTCTCTACTTTATAAGGTTTGTGGAAGGTTTTGGAAACCCAAGACACTCAAGTTATAAAGTGTGATTTATGGTTTGAGGTTATTATAAAGATGGTGTAAGCACCTCAAACCTCGATTGAACACACTATGGCTATTTCGGTCCTTTGATAAGGTATTATAGTGGGTACTGGTCTGTATCATTTAACGTCATGTAGTAAGGATATAACTATTTTCTATTTAGCATAATGTGAAAATGACTCATGAATTAGACTATTTAGTGTCATGTGATGAGGACCATATTCTATATAGTTTATCATCAAACAGTTAGGTCAAAGGCTATTCAGTTAAATTTCATGTGATCAGAACATTGTGAACCGACGTGAGAATTATGAAATGTATAATTTGTATTCATTTTAATGCATGATAAAATTTTATACTTTCATTAACCTATGAATAAATAACCATATTATAGGGCCCCTTTGCACAGATCCATCGCATATGCAAGAAAAACTTACATAGATATGGATCATACATAACAAGATCAAGTCTTTATATCTCAATGATTCTTAATAAGTTTAAGGTCTTGCATGTTGGAATATGTTTTTCCAGCCATGATGCCACCAACCATTATCGGAAAGTTAAAAAATTCCCCTAAGATAATCTCTGTCATGCTTAGTGTTTGAAACAAGTGGTGGTCAAATAATAACCCATACTGTATTGGTGAGTGGCCCAATGAAAAGAGGGACTGGATATATAGGGGAAATATTTTCATAGCATGGGTATAATAATGAAATAACCCATACTGAGTACTCCCTTACAAATTTGGATCATACAAAGGAAGTTTCCCTTTTCTAGTTTTTGAAATTATGTGGATCCAATTTCTGCGTGGGGTAAAAGAAACTCATCATAGTGCAGATAACAGATGAGGCCCATTGTTAATGATGTGCAATTTGAATGGAACCATCAAGAGTTGGGGAATTTATGATTTTTTTGGATGGACCCATCTAGGTTTTACCAAGAATCTTGTTAATACAAGAATCAAGCCACAAATAACTTTTTAAAAGGATTTTCTCTTCATAGATCTAGATGATACATGGATAGGATGGTATCTCTTTTGTTTAATTTTGTAACTTGGCCTAGGATAGAGAATAATAACATCACTACGTATCTTGTAATAATAAGAATCTATCCATATATAGTTCTTATGTGGCTCGCCACATAGACTAAACTCATACATGGGGACATGGGTATTTTTATCAATCCTTACAGATGATTTGTAAGGATTTCACTATATAGATATAGATCATGTTTAGGGAAAAAAAATTGAGTCCTACCTTAGTGCATGGTCATCAGGGAAATAAAGTATTACCCTAAAGGTCCAAACACTAAGGTACGAGGGGGAATTTTGAATATTTATGGTTTGGACTTGGATATAGAATCTCTATGTCACTATGCATACGGTGTGAACAAGAATCAATCCATATCCCCTTCCACAGATCTAGCCCATACATAATGAAGAAACACATGGTACTATTTCTTTATGGATTGTGGCTAAGCCTAAGGTGTAAAATTCAGATGCCACTATGTATCTTGTATAAACAAGAATTAATCTACATGTAGTTCTTTATTATAAGGTCCCCGATATAGATATGACTTATATACAAGGGAAATGGGCATTTTTTTCATAAAATTAACAATACCCACCATCATCCAGGTGCATGATCTTTTAATATTGTCAAGGATAAGATCACTTATACTAGGATATACATTAACTTATCATGGAATCTTCATAATTTTTTTATCCAAACAAGGGTGACCACTTTTGATATGGACCAAGAATCGGGAAGGGTTATTATGTTGATGATCTTATTACTAGGATCAAGATAATATACCTATGAATCACTACATATCTTAAATGTTCATGAATCAAGCTTCACATAGTTCTTATATACAAGTTTAAAGATTTTCCACTTCATAGATTTGGGTCTTATTCTGGGGAGGGGAGAATTTTTTTCTCTTGACATTGTGATTTGGACTAGGATGAGGAATTTAGGAATCACTATGTATCCTATATTAATGGAAATTATTCCACATGTAGTTTTTATTATTAGTATCACTTTATGATGAACACACTAACACTGTGGGTGAATCAATATGGTACAACTCTTTATCACTTAAAATTTTATCCACTTTTTATACCTATATCACTTATTATTTGAATTGTTCTATTATCTTCTTCAGCTATAGTTAGAAATCATGCACAAAAAACACTAAGACATAAAGAACACTAGGTTTTTAATGATGTTTTCTCTAATGTTTATGAATACCTACTTAGTGTTAAGTAGTTATTATCTCTCACACACACTAATTAATTTTTTTATTATAAAACAAATCTTGGGAAAGGGGATTACCTTTGACATATTCTATTAGCACCAACTAGGTACAATAAAAGATTTATATTTAAAGCACAAGAATACAGGATGTATATGTGTCCATACTAAAGTTATTTATAGTGTATAACATTTATTTTTCAATATACATCAATGATATTAAATTTTTTTTCTCAAATTTCAATAATCACAAGGGTTTACTTGAATATATAAATCAATTTTCTATCTAAAAAATATAGTAATCAATAACCGCCACTTATTATTTTTCTTTAATCCCAATTATATGAATATACTATTGACTTCTAGTCTTAGAGGTTTTATTTGAACCAAATGATAATTAGTATATATAAACATGGACACTAACTCTTCTTTTCCTTCGAATCTTTGACATTCATAATATATAATAGAATTATAGTTTATGTTTCTCTATCTTTGATATAGAATATCAGTACTTGAATATTGTTTTGGTTTCTTATATTTTATTCTTTGAGTACTATTTATGAAAATGGATCTAATATATCAATGTATAAAGCACCCTCAATATTTCCCATGGTTTTACTTTCCAAATGGTTGAAGTGGTTCAATGAAGAGATATAGGGTTCATGGAATTCATGTAATGCAAGAAATGTTTACAGGTTCTATAATCAAAACCTTATTGTCTCATGGTTTCTATCTTCTTCTATTCACATATGTGATCAAATATTTTATAAAAACATGGATTCACATGAACTCAATAATTCATTTCTTATACAAGTACACGATGGATAAATCTTCTTCATGTTATTATTCTCATGAAATACTATGAAACTAATGATCTTCTACTTGTTTCTCGCATGATCAAATCACATGAGTCTTCTCTTTCTACTTAACATAATAGTGTGCTTCATGAAACTAAGGAAAATATAGCCTTTTAATTATATTATATATATGCATAGGTATTGTTTTTTTGTTCACATTATCCATGTTGGATCATGGGTTTCTTCTCCTTCACATGAATTATCACATGGGATCTTCTTGCTTCTCCTCATAACCAAGATAGTTTGTGGAATATTTCTTCTCCTTAATGTGACTAGGGCATCCCATATAATTTTTAATCATCACATAAAGGGATCAATTGATAAATTAGTTCTTCTTCATGCGATAATATACATAAAGGTTCTCTGTTTTTTTGAAGTGAGAGCCTCTCAAAATCTCAAATGGTAATAGCTCTTACCATCTTGTATACTTGACATTTATAGATGATGAACCACCAAATCTCTTCTATGTTTCATACTAATTAAATAAAGATTCTAAATTCATGAAGATATTAATATATCTTTGATTTTTAATTCTAGAACTCTCAAATTTTCAAGATCTTGAGAGGCCAAATATTAAGAGGACACTTCGGATTTGTAGTGGATCTCTCTTGTTTGTGTAGTTGAATTCACTTGAACAAATTACTCTTCATTCAATGCTTCAGTGGACACAAGATCTCAAAATATCAAATTCCTCATCTGATGAAGTCTATCCAAGATGAGATCTTCTTGTGAAAAATGTTCTTCGTGAGATACTATGGTGATTGTCAAAATATATTTGTTTGATTGGGTTCTTCATGCGATAACTCGGTAGACAGATCTCACATGCATCTAGGATAGACTCATGAAACTTAATTTCATGATTTGATAGTACCATAATCTCCAAAATATCACATGACTATATTAATAATGTTACATGCATGGATTTTTGATTATTAATTATATCTTTCTCTTATTTTAATCACTGGAGATGGACAAGATGCGGTTGTAGGAAGCACACACAAAAACACTTCAATGGTCGAAGGTTTGAGATGACATCAAGATTGATCGAACGATGAAGATATATTAGATCATAAAAAATTTATTATTTTAGTAGCTTTTTTAATGATGTAATAATTTTTCACCTTTTCTAATTCCCAAATTTCTTTTGTGCTCAATTTTTCATCACTTAATAATACCAGATTCATCATTTGGAAGTCATTTGAGAGTAAGGGGTCCACTCCCAACTTTCGATAAATAGTGATGGAACCCTTACACCGCTGTACTGCCTTTTATGGTGATGCCACCTTAGCTCCTGTGCATGTTGTTCACATGCTATTCATGCCTGTGCATGTACTCACCCCTTTTACTCTTGCCTGGCCATGCTAACCTGCTCAGATGGTGGCTGTGACTTCGGCTGTGGCTCTTCTGTGTCACTCCTTACTTGTCAGATCCATCAACGACGTACTTTGCGGCAGTAAATGGGTTGTCTTAGGTCAATTTTGGTGGTCAAAATTTCTGATCTTGTACATTTCAAATAGATCTGGTGTAATTTGTTTTGTTCCTTGGGATGTTTGGGTTCTAGAGGTGCGAGAACTACCCTTGGTCACAACGAGTGGGTGCAGTGCAATAGTGTGATAGGGGTGTGGGAATGCAGGGATATGTGTGTGGTGATGGTATATGGTTATTTTTTTGAGGTGTGGTTATAAATAGGTGGAGGATGGTTCTAGTTTCAGTGTCAGTCAGATTTTTAGGTGGTGGTGGGTACAGATTTGGTGCAACGGCGGGTGGTGCATAAATCTGGTCATGCTGGGGTCTTGTGAATTGTGTGGTTGTGGGCGGAATTTGGGTCATTTAATAGGAATTTTTCCTTTGTTAATCCTTGTGATCAGTTCTATGGGACTTTGGAACATTTTATTTTTAGTGGTTTTTGTGACATTGGGACTTTGGGCCACTCTATCCTAAGGCCTATGTTCCTATGCGTTTTCAGGTTTCTATTGGGTTCTCCCTTTTCCCACAAAAGGGGTTTATGTGGGTTTCTCATTTTTAATAAATGGTCTTGCCCCAAAATTTCCTAGTAAAAGGTTAAACCATATTTTTTATTATACTATTATAAAAATATTTAGTAAAAATCTGAATCTAATTCCACTGGAATCTCAAAATTATTCACTTCTCAACAACTCATTATGAAAAACAATATTTTTCACAGTATCCAAAATTATCAATGAAAATATTCTCAATTATTCACATAATCTTCATTACTGTAAAAAATGTATAAAATATAAGCATAATTATCCCATGTCTTAAGAATTATAACCATGTCAATGATCATCATAACTAAATTCACTTCATCCAAAATATAACATATGACCTTTGAACATCTCATTGGTGGATATTCTTTAAAACATCAACTACTTAAAATATTTCTTTTTCAGTTTTAAATAAATCTCTAAGAACAGTATTTTGTAGTAATAAATAAACTTCACATTTATTTATGAAACATTGATCATCTTAAAATCTTTCACAGTGCACTATACATATTTTTTGGGCACTTCAATCTTCACAAATTACCATTCTTGGGAAAACCAAAATCGTACTTCCAATCTAGTCTTGTTCTTCAATACATATTGACATCAAGTTATTTATCTCTTAATGAATTATTTACAAAAAATAAAAATACAAACATAAATTTGGTTCATCAATCTTACCCCTTTTTTTGTTGTCAATACCAATGTAAAAAATTACATGTAAATATGTTCTCTTTATATATTCTCTCTATTTTTTTAATTTTATTTTCCCCCCTTATTAATAAAAAAAGACAAACTAGATTTGAGAGGGTGATTTAATTTATTTCTTAATTAATATACAATTATTTATTCCAATCTAAGTATACTTGGTCCAATTTTAGTTTATAAAACAATAAGGTATAATTTATACATTAATGTCATCCATTCTCAATTCAGAATATGACACAAACTGATATAAGACAACTTATAACCTTCATCAAAGACTGTTCAACAATTTTTAGGATGATATTAATTAATTTATTCCAATTGATATTTTTTAAATGAAACTTTTATAATACACTTATAAATAAAAATTCACAATATATATTCAAATGGGAATTCCTACACTCATCTCTACACAAAAATTAGAAATATTTAATTATAAGAGGCAAGTAATTTTCATGAAATCGGTCCGGGAACTTATTTAAGATTCTTTTGTTCATGTCATTGATTAATTTAATTTATCCCCCTTAAGATCATACTTCATTTCATTTTTTTTGTGAATAAGTATAGGAGAGTATGCACACATACCTCATCAATGAGTTCTTAAATAAGTACTTATATAAATATTATTTTTGAATGAAATATAATACTACAAGAACTTCTTTAAATAATTCCACTCAAGGGATTATCATTAGTTTCACTTCATCAATATGGATATTTTCTTTATTTTTTCTTCATAATTCCAATTAAAGTGAATACCAATTTTTGTGAACTCATTCTTGATGGTGAATTCTATTTTTTTGTAACCATTTATGGTAACTTGATCATCTTTATCAAGATTAGGCTTTTATACTTTTCCAAAAATAATTTTCATGATAATAACAGATAGATTAAACTAAGATGGAAACTTACATAAGTCTTTGAATATATATTTTCTATATTTCAAATTTTACAATTCAATATTAATTTTAGTTCTCCTCTTAAATATGTGAATCACATTCAATTCCCTATAAGTAATGAAAAAATAAAAAGTATACAGTAATATAGTGGGACTACTTTATTTATCATTAAGAGTAAAAAGGAAGATAATTTCTTCATAACTATGAAAATCCATTCTTTTCTTCTCCATATAAGGGTGAAATATTCATGTTGACTCTAATAGATTTATTTTAAATCTTAGGTAGTATGGAATATTTACTTTTTTTAGTAGTAACTTTGTGTGTATTTTCTTACTGATACTATTAATAAAGGGATATTCATCACTTGGTGCTTTGTTCATATTTTTACAAATATCTTATTATTTTGGAGTTATGAAAAAACAATTATCTGAGATGTTTTTAGTTTTCTTGTACCTTCCACATAGAAATTATGATATTTATTTTCATAATTTATTGAAAGCCACTCCTGAAATTTGACTTTATCATGTGAAATATTACACTTTCTTTTAACATCTTCCTTTATCCTTATTTCATTCATTTTATTTTCTCTCTCCAAATTAGATGGAAAAATTTAAAATATCATTTTGAATGTGAACTGAATGTTTGGTAGTCCCACAAGACTTATCATGTGTTCTCTTTACCATTTTAGTCATTTTATTTTTATCATGGACCGATTTCTCTTCTTATTTATTAAGCTTGCCTCCATTTATTATTATTTCTATGGACTTATTACCTTGATCCAGGGTGTGACCCATTCTTCCACAAAATAATTAGGTTATTCTTTTTGTTGTATCACCCATATTTATCTTCTTTGGTTTATGTTGAGAATCAGTCTTCAAATGATTTTCACCCAAGGTTGAATTATCTATCTTCTTTATTAACTTATTGGGAATAATTTTTTTTCCATATTTATGATTTTATTATTTCCAAAGGTTGATTCTATTTATTATTCATATCCTATGGTATTTTCTCCTGACTTGTTTTTGTTGAATTATTTAATGATTTATATTTTCATGTCTCTTCAGAGTGATCACTACCATTGAAAATATTAAAAGGGAAGTTATATTCTTCCTTTCCTTTTTGGACTTAGATTCATCACTACTTATCCACATTTATGTATGATTTATTTTATTTTCAGATACTAATATATTATATGTAATTCACCCAGTTTTAGGATCCATTTTTTTCGTCATCGTCATCATCATCATTATAAATTATGTATATATTATAAAAAATGTTTCTATATTATTTCAAAATAATTATAACTTGATTAGAGATTGGGCCACACCAAATATAAACCAAGGTAATAACACTTTATTCAATTATAACAGACTATTACAATGAAGTTATATGAAACCATGTATCACATACAATTGATTATTATACATCATGGATGATTACATCCATTAAAACTGAAAAAATTAAAAGGGGATAATAAATAAAAAAAATAATATATTTTGAACTAAAAACTCCAATTGACCAAAATCACCTTTAAGAATCAACATTTTTATAAAAAAACCTATAATGATAAGGAATACCATGAAACAATAAATCATGTTTTCAAATCTAAAATGATAACTATGGAATTGAGACATGTGAATTGAATGAGTTTAGTAAGTATATATATAAGAACAAAATCTGGATGCTGTAAATATGCTCATTACAAGTATGGCCATTGAAAATATGGTTGTTACAATTATGGTTGTCTTTCATATATTCTATAGGTATAATGAAGTTGGGTATTGTTAAGAGGTAAATTTAAAATAGTATAACTCACAATGAAATAAAAATATGATATTTAAATAATAAATATATATATTTATGTGTTACGTATAAATATTAATACTATTTAAATATTTTATTTTATTCATATCAATTTCAAATAAATATTTAAATTTAAATGAAGTAGTAAAAACTAAAATTTAGACTATAAATAATTAACTAATAATATTTGTTAAAGCGTATTTATTATAAAAGTAATATTTATTTTCAAAGAACAATTTTATAAAGTATTATTTTTTCCCAATAAACTAAATTAACACCTTAAAATATTATTATATATGAAATAATACATTTACATCACATAAATTATAAATTAATATGAAATAACATTAAGAATAGATAATGCTTAAAAACACCATTTTCTAATAGATGTAGTTTTATTTGTAATCTATATCATTTTTAAAAGATAAATATATACAATTTAGAATTTTAATTTTATAATAAAAATTCATTTTTGAATTAATTATATAAATATTATCCTAATATTAATTTTTAATTTTTTTATGAAATAATCAATTTTTATGTGAATAGTAAAAATACTGAGTTTTCTGAAAACTATCACTTTTATAATACAAGAATTCATTAAATGATAATGAAGAACTTTTATATTAAAAATAAATATTTAATAAGTAATATAAACCATTTAAAAATACTATGTTAAATTTATAACACACATGTTTAACATTTTTTAAAATCAAGTAATATTTCACTCTAAAAACTGTTTTTATGTGCCTATAATAAAATATAGACTTTATAAATTTTTGAAATTAAATATAAAAAATTTATTTTGTATTTGAGTTAAACATTTAAATATTATATATCAATTTCAATTTAATTTTTAGACATTATGATAATATTAGTAAGATTAGTGTTAATTACTTTGATAATGGCAAAACAATTATTTTAAAATTATTGTTTTATTAATATCAAAGAATATATATAGAATTAATTAAATTAAAATCCTATAAATATTTAATATAATATAATTTATAAACACATAAAAATTATATTAATACTCATTTAATTTTTAATAAATACTAAATAACATTAAGAATCCATAGGAGTCAAAATGTCATTTTTCTAATAAAATAGTTTTTATAAATAATATCTTTTTTAATTTAAAAGTTAATTTTATAATTTTAAGAAATTGAATTTTTTTAATTAGAGTTTAAATTTTTTTCCATAAAACACAATTTTTTATAAGTTTTTTTTCTAATAAAACATAAAATTACTTAGTTAAAAACTTTTTACCTAGTTAAAAAGAAAAAGAGTAAAATGTATAAACATAATGGTAAAATCCCTGTAAAATATTTAAAACATTTGTGTAAAGCCTTGGTTGATACTTTATAGACCCAAATACACCCTAAAATTTATTATTTCTAAACTTTGGGTCTATGACCAAGGAATAGTGTAGTGATATCATGGAAGGGTAAAGGGTATTCCCAAAAGTGCCTTTTCTTCACTTATAAAATGGGATGAATTCCACCCCTCCAAGGTTACACTTTCCATTTTAATTTTCCCTCAAAATATTCCCAAAATATATCTCCTATAATTTATTTAATTATCCTTAAGACCCTGATCTCTATAAGTTATCTTAAGGACTTCACTTCCATGGAAATATCAAAGTGGAGATTGTGTCTCCAACGTATATATTACCTTTTTCATAACCTTTTATACTGAACCTTTTTATTCAAAATATATTATATCAATAATAATATAATTAAATAAATATCATTATTATACTAATATTTTATTATAATAATGGAATAATTTTTTTTTATTCTTCTCATTCTTCCAAGAAAAACAAATGCATCATTAATGAATTGTGTGGACTACCACCATCGCAGTTGTAACACCCCAAGATTCCACGGTACGTTTCCGTTTGAATAATTCGACAGCTTTCATTGTACGCAACTTCGAGATTCTAACACACCACGACCAATCAAAGTAGCCCTTATGAATAGTAATAACCACTTTTTATAATTTTGAAATTTTTATCTTTCAAAATGGAATTCATTTTTGGATTCTGAATATCGAAATTAGCTTAGGGTGAATTTTTGGTATCTTTCTGAAAACATTCAATTTTTGATGAATAGTGAAAAACACGGAGTTATAGTTTAAAACTGATTTTTTATTTAAATAATTATTTATTTTATTTAAATTTATTTTAGGTAAAAATAGATAAATAATACCTATATAAGTTCAATTTAATTCCTTGGATTCAGTTTATTATAATTTTATACATATAAAAATTTTATTGAACTTTTCACCGTCTTTTACCCACCTCCTAGGAGAATTTGAATATTCACATAAAACTTAATTTTACCGCTTCTGTGAGTGGAATTTCAAAAATCTGAGAAAAACAATTAATATCAGTAAGTAAAATTTGGTTTAATGATATGAAAATAATTTTTAGTGAATAATAACTTTTTACTCTTATTTACCACGGTTAAAAGTAAATAGGGTAATTATGGGTAAAAATGATATTATTATTACCCTAACACATATAATAATTCTATTGGATAAGTATAATTAGACAAAAAACAACCTTATAAATAAAATATGAACCTCTTTGGTCCACTTGGATTAGATTAGGACATTTATTATTATTTAATTCAAAGAAGAGTTAAAAGAGTTAAAATAAACGTTTAATAACTAAAACATTTTTAATATAGGGTTATACATATGATAAATTAGACTATAAATATTAATTATAAATCTAAAAAGATTTCCAACATAATGGTATTTTATTTATATTTTTTAAACGTTAAATATTTTAAATTATTTATGACACAATGATGATGCAGGAATTACCAAATTAATGAAATATTAAAATAATTTACATTATAAATATCTAAATAAATGAAATTTGAGACTTTTTATGAATTAAAATAATTTTCTAGGTTAATATGAAATATTAGGGTTGGTTAGATGAATTTTATTCGACGTAATAATGTTTTTACAAATTTAGAAAAAACAAAATAACAAATAGTGTCAAAATTGACATAAAAGAGTTTTTAAAACAAATATTATATAATTAATTGATATTCTATTCATAAAAATCTAAGGTTCGGCCAAAAAACTTATATAATGATTGGTGTATAATTAATTTACCACTTGGGGTTCACTTGGAAGTATATAGTAAGTTTATTAACCATATAATATAAAAATACAAAGAGACATGGTAAATGTAAAACTATTTAACAAAGGGTTAAATCTAAAAGATAAAGTTAATATAGTGACCGAAACCTTTCTAAAACCTATTGGTTGTGTGGTTTTAAACCCATACCCACATTATAATTTAAATAATACACTTTTATATTTATTAGAAACCTAAAATTATTTTACTGTAAAATAATATTTCTAGCTTTTCCTAAGGTGCCCCTCACCTCTCTTATAAAGGGCACTCCCCCTTCTCTCAAATTCACACCTTAAAAGCCTTTTGTCTCAGAAAACCCCTGCCCAAATATCCTCTCAAATTCCCTCAATTAATCTTATAGTCCTTCATTTAGTTAGAAATCCAACCTAAGGAGCTCTTTTGATCAAATCAAAAGGAAGAACCCGAAGAAGAGGTAAATATTTCATCGCCTCTTTCAAGTTCCTTTCTTCTTCGACTTCCTTTTTCTTTGTTGTTTCCATTATAAAATAATAACTCTAGTATCATATATATACTGTGATGTTATTATAAATATGGTACAACCAAATTCATTATTCTATCCTTCCTTTGAATGGCATGTCACCATACTTGCGTACGTAAGGCTTATTGTCTCCACGTTGTGGTGTAATTGTTATTCAATACATTATTATTTGGATGGGTAAAATAATGATGTGAAATTGATATAAATAATAAATACAACATTATAATTATTCCGTATATATGATATAACATCCAATTATATATTATTTTAATATCAAAATAATGTTATTTTCACTCGTGCGTATGTACGGATTATCGTCTCCTCGAACGCGATGAGATTCATTCCCTATCGTATCCATTCAAGAATAATTTTCAATAGATGATTAAAAATATTGTTTAAAGTCTTGATATAATTCTGGATAGGAATAATATAAATCCCATCCACAACAAATATGACTCACATAACAAATAATATAAATGAAAACGAATCCGCTGACACCTGAAACAACGATAATACTAAGATATTATTAATAAAGCAATGTTAAAAGATAATATATGATATCATATTAATGTATATGATTCTTGTATAATTTAATAACAATTATTTCACTATTATACAGGATGTTAACCTACCCTCGACCAAGTAAAATTACAATTTAAGGGTTTATTTCACAATCTCTTCATTATCCGAGATTGTTTATATGTAATTATCTACTAGGATCTCTTTATCACCCACATCCATGTTTCTTAAAAATGTAATTCAAAACATTCTTACTATTTTATAGACTATGGGTTAAATTAATTTATACCCTTGTTTTACTTTTATAATATGTTTATAAAGGAATGTTTCCGTTGTTTTCCAAACAAGGTCCTTTTTAATCTTTTCGACAAAATTAAGGTAAGAATGTATTTTTTTAACTTATACGGTGGGTGCTGCTATTTTCCACAATTATAAAATCGTCGAAGATTCCCTTACAAGATTATAATAATATTTTTAATTTAAATGTTTTCTTTTATAATTATGTGACTTTTAAATGATTTCAAAAAAGATATATTTCTCTCAAATAGTTTTGATTTCATCTATGTCAACATCCTTTGATGGATTTTAAGATTATTTGAAGTTGATTTATTATGATTCAAAACTTCCATATTGTATTGAAGGTTTTGTGATATGTTTGAATATGGATGTGTTATTTTTATACCATTCATGGTTTATGGATAAAGTATTGACATTTCGTATGCTAGTTTTAATACGAATGTTTATGTTATGTTTAAACATGTTCATATGAGGAATGCATTGGACTTAGTAAGTGACGGGTGGAGCCTGCTATAGCTCCTTGATGCATCTATAGGTCTCATGAGACAAAATAGTTTCTTGGCACAAGGCCTTGAAAAAATCTTACTTGTAGTCTTGGCATAAGTCTTTGACTATGTGGTTATGATAGCCTGACATTATTCATTCCATCATTATGAAAGTTGTTATTGATATTGCATGTGATTATTCGACTAGTAGAATATCCACATGAATAAGTAAATGGAATTATTTCATTTTATTTTTTCCATATTATGCTTAATTTCAAGTTTAAAATGCTTTTTTAGTTATATATTGCCTTAAAAGTTTATGCTTATTTATGATAGTTTCCATTATATTGTTATCCTTTCTAAGCATCTAAGCTCACCTCTTTCTATGTTTTATTTTTCCCAGGATGTGAAGAAGTATTTTATGACTGACCTGCAGGGATAGTCTGAAGGGATATGAGTGTGGGCTATAGATACTATGTTGTTGTAGTTTTTCACTTTATCTTGTAATGTAAGACTTATGAATGTATCCAGTGTTTCCAAGGCTACTAAACTAATCAGTCTTTAGAGACTTTATCTTTTGTGATCATGAAAATGTTATGTAATAATTCACCGACTCTGGGTAACTGGGGTTGGGACGTTACAGTTGGTATCATAGGAAGTTTAGTACAAACCTTGGAAGCTATATTTAGAGAAACTCTGATTAGATCACATTACCCTAAGATAAACTTTGAGGATTATTATAGAAGAACTTCCTAGAATTTTGGTAATGTAGATATTTTGTGAGTTTTTCAAGCAATACATGATTCTCTGGATATGATATAGTAGAGGTGGCTCTGGCAGAGATGTACCTAGGGGTAAAACCCAAAAAACACTGCTTTGAGCTAGACTCGAACGGGAACTGGTGCATGACAACGAGACTTGCTGCACTCTTTGTTACGACACTCCTGGGAGATATTCTTAGGATAATTATCATTTTATTTAAAAACTATTCTGAAGGGTTTATAAGTATATACTTCCTCAAATATTTTTTTTATGATTATGGATTATATCCATAAACTATTCAGTTTATGCTAAGTGTTTTACTAGTTTGGATTTATGTATTGCGATTCAGAAACTAATCTAGTTTATGCTATTGTTTAGGAATGGTTCCTAGTGGAAGGAATGGAAATCATATCAATGCACACACTCCAATTTGAGATTTCCCTCCTACTCAAGATAATTATAGTGGAGCTGGTGATACAACTGGTGCTGATCAGATTATCACCATACTGGTACAACTCACTCAGGTTATGGATAATAACTTTTCCCGTATGGAGCACCCTGGTCCGCAACATGGAGGATCAATGTTATATCACTTCATGAGGAAACAACCACCAACATTCAATGGGAGTACAAATCCATTAGTATATGAGCAATGGATAAATTACTTAGAGAAAATATTCCAAGCCTTGGGTAGTAGTGAAAGAGAAAAAGATGTCATGGAAGTTTACCGCCTCACTGGAGATGCTGATCAATGGTGGTCATTGATTCAAAACACAAAGAAAGATGATGAAGTATCAAATATGGAATGGAGGGAGTTTAAAGAGATTTTCTTAGAATAATACTTTCCTAGTGACCATCAACCAGATATGGAAAGGCAATTTCTACGTCTGAGGAAAAAGGAGGATGAGAATGTTGCAAAGTAGGAGTCTAACTTTACATGGTTAGAAAGGCATGATGCAGATTATATTTGTAACCCAAGAAGTAAGATTTATTGTTTCTTTGGTGGGTTAAAACCATTTCTACATCGAGAATTAGTCTCACAATACTTCTCATCGTACGAAGATATTGTCTCATGTGCTATAAAGACAGAAAAGGAATTCTATAAGTCTTACGACTTTAAAGAAAAGCAAGAGAAGAAGAGATATTATAATCACTCTGGAAATGGAAATAAGTGGAAGAAGGGAAAAGTTGAATATCTGTCTTGTAGTAAATGTGGGAAGAAACACCCTGGTAATTGATTGAAGGGAATGAGAGTCTGTTACAAGTGTGGTGAAAGAAGTCACCAAACTCATGATTGTATGGGGAATAAAGAAGCCACCGATGTTCAATTCTACAATTGCAGGGAGATGGGACATTATGAAAATGAATTTTCAAAGCGTCAAGGAAACTTACCTCATAAAAGGACAAGGGATCAAGACCAAGCTTATGCGATCACTACTGCTGAGGTTGAAGCTCCACAAGACATGGTGGCAGGTAATTTAATGGTTTCCTCAAGTTTAGCTAATGCTTTATTCGATTTTGGATCATTGCATTGTTTCATATCTTCCTAGTTTTCTAAGAAAATTAGATATTTCTAATTTGATTTAACAAGGGAGTTGTCAGTCAAAACTCATAGGGGAAGTATCATCGTAATAATGTTTTCTGAATCGGTTCTCATTAGAGAATATAAATGTTCTTTATCTACTGATCTCATCGTCATACCCATGATTTAATTTGATATAATCTGTGATATGGATTGGATTTCGGATCATGATGCAAAAATTTATTGTAAGAAGAAAGAGGTTACTATTTTTGATGATGATGATAAAGAACACCTTATCTTTAGAGCAGAATAGTCACCACCTAATTCTTATCTAGATCCACCCCCAGTAGCTCAACTAAATTTAATTATTCTGGAGTAAGAGAATGAAATAACCATGGGTGAGGAAAGGAATGTTCAAATAGAGGATGTACCTATTGTGAAATAATATGTTGATGTGTTTCCAGAAGATTTACCTGGACATCCTCCAGAATGAGAAATTGAGTTTTCCATTGATTTAATTCCTGGTTCAAGGCCCATATCGAATACCCCTTATAGAATGGCCACTATGGAATTAGTAGAACTAAAGAAACAACTAGAGGATTTGAGTAATAAGATATTTATTTTCCCTAGTGTTTCTCCATGGGGATCCCCTGTCCTTTTTGTTTAGAAGAAAGATGGATCTATGAGGTTGTGCATTGATTACAGGGAGATAAATTCTATAACAATAATGAACAAGAATACCCTACCTCGCATTGATGATTTGTTTGACCAACTGCATGGAGCTCAATACTTTTCAAAGACTGACCTTTTATCTGGATACCATCAGTTGTGCGTGAAGAAGGAAGAAATTCTGAAGACAGCTTTTCAAACCAGGACGGACATTACGAGTTTATAGTAATGCCTTTTGGGTTGACTAATGCACCCTCTGTATTCATGGATCTAATGAATATAGTTTTCAAGGAATATCTTAATTACTTTTTAGTTGTATTTATAAATGATATCTTGGTATAATCCATAATCTATGAAGATCATGAAAATCAATTTCTCAATATCCTGAAGACTCTTAGAAGACATGAATTATATGGGAAGTTTAGCAAGTGTGAATTCTGGCTTCAAGAGATTTATTTTCTTGGACATTTTATCTCTAAGGATAAAATCTCTGTTGATCCTTCTAAGACAAGAGCAATCCAAGAATGTCCAGGATGAACGATTATAGCCGATGTACACAGTTTTATTGGTTTAGCATGTTATTATCGATGTTTCTTCCATAATTTTGCCCGATTGGCTAACCCATTAACGAAAATAACACGTAAAGGGGTTACATTTGTTTGGACAAAAGAGGTTGAAGAATGTTTCGAAGAACTGAAGTGTATATTAGTCAATGCTCCTATCTTGACTCTGCCATCATGGAATGATGGGTTTGTTATTTATAGTGATTCTTCAAAGAAAGGACATGGTTATGTCCTTATGCAGAATGATAGGGTTATTACCTATGCATAATGACAGCTAAAAATTCATGAGCAAAACTATCCTACTCATGATCTTGAGTTAGAAACTGTAATCCTTGCTTTTAAGATATGGAGAAATTATCACTATGGTGAAAAATATGAGATATTTACCGATCATAAGAGTTTGAAGTATATTTTCTCACAGAAATAACTCAACATGAGGTAAAGGATATGGCTTGAATTACTCAAGGATTTTGATTGCAGGATACACTACCACCCGGGGAAGGAAAATAAGGTGGAAGATGCTTTGAGTATAAAAGATCTTGGAGTTTTGAACAAGATGAGAGTTGAAAAGGATCCTATATACATGGATCTAGTAAAGGTGGATATGGGAATAACTATGTAAGATGAAACATAAATGATTTTTCAAATGGTTTCCAAGCCATCTTTACTAGAAAGGATAAAGAGTTCTCAGACCGGTGATGAAGAGTTTCAAAAGAAGATAAAAGCTGTGAATGATGAGAGATTTAGTGACTTTGTGTATGAAGATGGAATTTTGAAATTTGGGAAGAGACTTTGTGTTCTTGATATACCTGATATAAAAAGGGAATTGTTGGATGATGCTCATAGTTCCAATTTCTCTATACACCCTGGTAGCACAAAGATGTATAGAGATTTGAAGGAACATTTTTGGCAGGACAACATGAAGATGGAGATTGCTAACTTTGTGTCAAGATGTATGGTTTTTCAACATGTGAAAGCTGGAAGGAAACAACCTGGATTAGTCAGGCAACCTATTCCCATGCCTGAGCGGAAATGGGAAAATATTATAATGGAATTTTTCATGGGACTACCAAAGACTCATAGGAGGAACTATGCAATATGGTTCATTGTTGATTTTCTTAACAAGTCAGAACATTTTCTTGCTATAAGAGAAGATTTACCACTTGAACGTCTAGCAAGAATATATATTAATGAAGTTGTGAGACTTCATGGAGTACCCCTATAAATTTTTTCTGATCGTGGTCCCTATTTTACTTCAATATTCTGGAAAAGTCTTCAGAAAGCCCTGGATACTGAACTTCGTTTGAGTACTGCCTACCCCCTCAAACTGATGGAAAATCAGAACAAACTATTCAAAACTTAGAAGACATGTTGAGATCTTGCTTACTCGACTTTCAAGGTATGTGGGATGAATATTTACCTCTGGTAGAATTTTACTATAACAATAGCTTCCATTCAAGTATTCAGATGGCACCATATGAAGCGTTATACAGAAAGAGATGTTTCACACCAACCTGTTGGGATGATGTTGGTGAAAGAAAACTCATAGGCCCATAACTAGTGGAGTAAATGATGGAAAAGGTGAAGGTAATACAAACCCACATCAAAGAAGCTCAAAGAAAGTAGAAGTGCTATGCCGATAATCGAAGGAAGGATTTGGAATTTCAGGTAGGAGATCATGTTTTCTTGAAGGTATCTCCATGGAAGGGTGTTATACATTTCAGTAAGAAGGGTAAATTGAGTCCCAGGTACATCGAAACTTTCGAAATTCTAAAATGAATTGGGGCTGTAGCCTACCGGTTGGAAATGCCCCCAAGTCTCTCCAAAGTTCATGATGTATTCCACGTATCACTGTTGAGAAAATACACGCCTAACCCAACGCATGTACTCACCTATGAGGTATTAGAACTGGAACCCAATATGTCTTATTGCGAAGAGCCCGCCGGGATTCTTGATACGAGATAACAAGTATTGAGAAACCAAACGACTCGTCTGGTAAAAGTTCTATGGAGAAACCATAAGATGGAAGAGGCAACGTGGGAACCCAAGGAACTTATGATGAAGAACCACCCGAGTATTTTTATGTAGAAATACTCTAGAAATTTCTAGGACAAAATTATTTGAAGGAGGGGATAATGCAACACCCCAAGCTTCCATGGTACTTTTCCCTTTGAATAATGCAATACCTTGCATTCTATGCAACTTCGAGATTCCACCGCGTTCAATCAAAGTAGCCGTTATGAATAATAATACCCACTTTTTAAAATTTTATAAATTGTAACTTTCAAAACGGACTTCATTTTTGGATTTAGAATATTGAAATTATCTTAGGGTGAATTTTTTCTATTTTTCTGAAAACTTTCAATTTTTGATGAATAGTGAAAAACACTGAGTTATAGTTTAAAACCAAATTTTTATTTGAATAATTATTTATTTTATTTAAATTTATTTTAGGTCAAAATAAATAAATAATATCTATATATGTTCAATTTAATTCATTATATTCAGTTTATAATAATTTTAGATATATAAAATTTTTATTGAACTTTTCATCGTCTTTTACCCACCTCCTAGGAGAATTTGAAAATTCACATAAAACTTAATTTTACCACTTATGTGAGTGTAATTTAAAAAATCCAAGAGATACGATTAATATTAGTAAGTAAAATTTGGTTCAATGAGATTAAAATAATTTTTTGGTGAATAGTAACTTTTTACTTTTATTTACCACGGTTAAAAGTATATAGGGTAATTAAGGGAAAAAATGATATTATTATTACCCTAAAACATGTACTAATTCTATTGGATAACTATAATTTGACCAAAAAAAATCTTAGGAATAAAATATGAACCTCTTTGGCCCACGTGGATTAGATTAGGACATTTATTATTATTTAATTCAAAGAAGAGTTAAAAGAGTTAAAATCAAAGTTTAATAACTAAATATTTTTTAAAATAAATTTATACATAAGATAAATTATACTATAAATATTAATTAAAAAGATAAAAATATTTCCTACATAATATTATTTTATTTATATTTTTTAAATAATAAATAATTTAAATTATTTATGACACAATGATGATGCAGTAATTACCTAATTAATGAAATATAAATATAATTGACATTATAAATATCCAAATAAATGTAATTTGAGACTTTTTATGAATTAAAATAATTTTTTAGGTTAATATGACATATTTTGGTTGGTTAGATTAATTTTATTCGAAGTAATAATGCTCTTATGAATTTAGAAAAAACAAAATACCAAATTGTGTCAAAATTGACATAAAAGAGTTTTTAAAAAACATATTATATTATTAATTGATATTATATTCCGAAAAATCTAAAATTCATCCAAAGGACTTATATAATGATAGGTGTATCATTAATGAACCACTTTGGGTTCTCTTGGAAGTATATAGCAAATTTATTAACCATATAATATAAAAATATAAAGAGACATGGTAAATTTCAAACTATTTAACTGAGAGGTAAATATAAAATATAAAGTTAATATGGTGACCCTAACCTGTCTAAAACCTACTGGTTGTGTGGTTTTTGACCCATACCCACCTTAGACTTTAAATAATCCACTTTGGAGCCATTATAAACCGAAAATTATTTTATTATAACATAATATTTCTAGATTTTCTTAAGGTGCCCCTCACACATTTTACAAAATGGCACTCCCCTTTCTCTGAAATTCACAGCTTCAAAGCCTTTTGGATCGGCCAAAACCTTCCCAAATATCCTCTCAACTTCCCTAACTTCATCCTAGAGGTATTCCTTTAGTCAGAAATCCAACCTAATAAGCCCTTTTGATCAAATAAAAAGGAAGAACCTGAAGAAGAGGTAAATATTTCATCAACTCTTTCAAGTTCCTTTCTTCTTCCACATCCTTTTTTCTTTGTTGTTTCCATTATAAAATAATAACTACAATATATTCTATATTATGTGATGTTATTATAAATATGGTACAACCAAATTCATTATTCTATCCATCCTTGAATGACATGTCACCATACGTGCGTACGTACAGATTACCGCCTCCACGTCGGGGTGTAATTGTTATACGATACATTATTATTTTTATGGGTATAATAATGATGTGAAATTGATGTAAATAATAAATATAACATTATAATAATTCTGTATATATGATATACCATCCAATTATATATTATTTTAATGTCAAATGAATGATATTATCGCTCGTGCGTAGGTACGGATTACCGTCTCCACGAACGCGATGAGGTTCATTCCCCATCATATCCATTCAATACTAATTTTCATTATATGATTAAAAATAATGTTTAAATACTTGATATAATTCTGGATATAAATAAGATACATCCCATACACAACAAATATGACTCACATAACAAAGAATATAAAGTAAAACGAATCCGTTGACACCCGAAACAACGATAATACTAAGATATTATTAATAAAGAAATGTTAAAAGATCATATATGATATCATATTAATGTACATGATTCTTGTATAATTTAATAACAATTTTTTCACCATTATACAGGGGGTTAACCTACCCTAGACCAAGGAAAAGTACAAGGTAAGGGTTTGTTTCACAATCTCTTCATTATCCGAGATTGTTTATACATAATTATCTACTGGGACCTCTTTATCATCCACATCCATGTTTCTTAAAAATGTATTTCAAAACATTTTTACTATTTTATAGACTATGGGTTAGATTAATTTATACCTTTTTTTGACTTTTATAAGATGTTTATAAAGGAATCTTTCTGTTATTTTCCAAACAAGGTCCTTTTTTAACATTTTTGACAAAATTAAGGTAAGAATGTCTTTTTTTAACTTATACAGTGGGTACGGCTATTTCCCACCATTATAAAATCGTCGAAGCTTCCGTTACAAGCTTATAAGAATGTTTTCAAAGTAATTGTTTTCTTTTATAATTATGTGACTTTTAAATGTTTTCAAAAAAGAGATATTTCTCTCAAATAGTTTTGATCTATGTCAACATCCTTTGAGGAATTTTAAGCTTATTTGAAGTTGATTTATTATGATAAAAAACTTCCATATTGTATTGAAGGTTTTGTGATATGTGTTACTGTGGATGTGTTATTTTTATACCATTCATGTTTTATAGAGAAATTATTGACATTTATTATGCTAGTTTTAATAAAAATGTTTATGTTATGTTTAAACCTATTCATATGAGGAATGCATTGGACTTAGTAAGTGACGGGTGGAGCCCGCTATAGCTCCTTGATGCATCGGTAGGTCTCATGAGACAAACTTGTGTCTTGGCACAAGGTCTTGACAAAATATTATTTGTAGTCTTGGCACAAGACCTTGAATATGTGGTTTTTATAGTCTGGCATTATGCATTCCATCATTATGAAAGTGGTTATTGATATTTAATGTGATTATACGACTAATAGAATATCCATGTGAATAAGTAAATGGTATTATTTGATTTTATTTTTTCCATATTATGCTGATGTTCAAGTTTAAAAGGATTTTTTTAGTTATACATTACCTTAAAAGTTTATGTTATTTATATAATTTTATGCTATATTGTTATCCTTTCTGAGCATCTGAGCTCACCCCTTTCTATGTTTTATTTTTCCCAAGATGTGAAGAAGTATTTTATAACTGACCTGCAGGGATAGTCTGATGGGATATGAGTGTGGAATATAGAGACTATGTTGTTGTAGTTTTTTCACTTTATCATGTAATGTAAGACTTATTAATGTATCTAATGTTTCCAAGGCTACTAAACTAATCGGTCTTTCGAGACTTGATCTTTTGTGATCATTCCAATGTTATGTAATAATGCACCGACTCTAGGTAACTGGGCTCGGGGCATTACAACAGTGCAACATCTTCCATTTTTCATCACTACCATTCATGGTCGATCAAAAGGATATAATGGATGAATAAATATTATATCTATAATATAAATATTATTTTAAAATTAAAAAATATCATTGACCTATTTTCTCTCTTATTCGTTGAGAAATAGAAACATTAATCGTGTGTACGTGTGAACTATAACCTCCATGAGCAATGAGTTTCATTTATCATCACCACACATATTAGTTGGTTTTAAAAATATATTTAATATATAAAAATTATTTACATAATATTTTTAGGATTCTATAAATTATAAAACTATTTTATAATTATTTCTACCAAGGTCAACATATATAAGTAGTTATGAAAAAATTGGATGAATAAGCTTAAGTAGATGACATAGGAAAGAAAAATATATTATAAATAATTATCATATAATAATAAATTATCCATATGAAATTCAATAAATAAGAAATTTTTAATAAGAAGTTATATAACAAAAACAATTTCATTATTTAGAATGATAGGCACATGAGCAGAAGGAATCAAGAACAAGGTAAGAGTTTCATCCCAAAACTTATTTCTTTGAGACACATGTTATTTTATAAACATAATTTCTTTTAAATGGGGTGTATAATACCAATTGGATATATAATTTCTGAATTATATTTATTCATGTTATGTGAACTTTAACATCAATATTTATATCTTTCAAGGGGTATTATTAGAATGTATCTTAAGTTGTAATAGTTCAATCACAATCACATTTCATTGAGGAATGATTTTATATTAACACCAATATTCATTTTTATGGTTTATATATAGAACCATGACTTATAAAATAATAAATTATTTTTGAACTTTGAAACTTAACTTCCATTATTTCACTTCCTTTATGTAGACTATGCCTGATGCCTTATCTAAAATATTAGGATATTTTATAACTCAATGAAGTTTCTTGAGTTATAATGTTTCTTCTTAAGTTTCATCATTCATTTCATATGGTATAACCTATTTATATTTTTGTAGATAAATTTGATTCAAATATTATTTAATGGTTAATTATAATCCTTTTTAAAATTCCTCTATATTTAAAATAATTCCCATTTTTTAAAAGACGATTTCTCATACTTGTTTATAATTTCCCTTCCTGCCAATGTTCTTCATTTTAATTGGAAACTTAATTAAGTATTATCTCCTGTGAACTTCATATTTATCTTACCCTATTTTGAAAATAAATATTTATTGTTTTTTTATGATATTGGATTTTCAACAAAGGTGTTTTAGAACTTAGTAAGGGATCTTACGTACCTTCTTAATGACTTTCCAGTTATGAGTTATCATTATTTTACTCCATTTATGAAATATTATTCTCATGTTCTTTTTATATTTTGGTATATATTAACCTAAAATATATAATTATATAAATATCCTTCTCATTTATTATGTTATACAAGATTTTAGTCCCCTTTTAAATTCCCCCTTTTAAGTAAACCTGATTTAAGGGAACTTTCCTATTAATTATATCATATCAAGTGTCATACCCATAAAATGTTTTAAAATACTGAATAGATTCTAAAAACCCTCATTATTTTATGGATAATAGTTTTGGTTCAATTATGTTTTTTTTTGAAAATTGTAAGTCCCTTCCTCTAAAATATCCTTTATCCATTTCATAAAAGCTTCATCTAAGTGGTGTGTTTTTATTATTTATTCTTATTGATCCTTATCATGTAATATATATAGTATAACTAAATGATCAAGAACTATGTTTAATTTTCGAATATGAACATCCAAATGATTTAATTACTTATACGATTGGAAATTCTTATGATTTAGCTTTTGGTTATTTATTAAAACAGAATTATGAAATCCACTTCCTTGTCATGTGTTTGATCATGCTTTTGCTCTATGTATAGTTTATTATCCTATTGTGGAACACATATGCATGATTTTAATTTATTTGATGTATGGTAATAGAATTATATTGACCTAAAATTTATTGGTGAAAGATTTATATCTCATTAGAGGTTATGTAAGGGATTAGTGAGTGAACCTAAATCTTCTTTGGGACATTTCCCACTTTATAATGATGGTTATGAGAGTGAATATTGACTTATGTTTTTGATATCATGTTTTATGTTGTTTCCACATGTTCATGATTTCATGATCTTGTGATATCATTTATATATTCTATGTTTCTATTCTTGTGATCATCAGATTTATGATATCATATTATTCCTTATGAATCTCATTTCATGGGTTTTGTATGTTTACTCAGGGTTTTCTAGATCACCCATTTCCTAATATATTTTATTTTGGATATCCTATGTAGTTTTAGAAGATATTTTAGAGTTAGGAGAACTATGTGGTGTTTTAATTAAATATGAAGTTCTTATATTTGTGATGATAAATTTTTTATGTCTAATATTTAAAAGAAACTTGACCTCTAGATCCTTGAAATTTATTTTGTGAAAAAATAAATTAAGAATCATGAAATAAAGTATATTTATGGATTGGTTCACTATAGTTGGTATCATGTCAAGGTATATTTATCTTTGGAGATTAGGATGAAAAAACCTCAGTGAAAAATCTAGGGAGAATTAAAATGGATAAGCATAAGTATAAGAGAACATCCTAAAATATTGATAAATTGGAGATTTTGTTGTTTTCCTTAAAATTAAATCTCTATCTAGATACATGAAAGTGGATATAGGTTATGGTATAGTTATTCCATGGGGTAATAACTCCAAAGAGGGTGTGTTGGGTATTTAATAGACTATGACCTAGTTCACAACAAAGAGGCCTAACTACACACTTGGATAGACATTATCGAGAGATATGATTTGGTTTATCATATACTATTTACTCACTATTATGAAGGATTGGTTTTCTTGTTACATTGAGGAACTAGGTTGAGAAGTATACGATAACCTGACTTAAACTAACCTAGGATAAACCAAGATTTATATAGGTTGGACTAAAGGAATTGTGGGATAACATTTTGATGAAAAAGGGTAAAATGTTTTAAGCTTAAATTTTTTTATGTTATTGGTTATGATAATACCCCTATGATTTTAAATATTCATTAATCATGTTAAACATTTTGGTTTTACTGATGGTTAGAACTATAAGTAACCGATTTAACATTATGTGTGAGTGATAATGTGATGATTACCTCAATGATCAACAAATTATAATGGTATATAGACTTAGAAATATAGTGATTATTCCCAACCAAATATCACGAAACATGATTAACAATATAAACATAATAGAAAAAATGAGTTCACTAAATAATACAAGGATAGAGGATCATGAAAATTAAGCAAATAAAGATGACGAAGGAATAAAGACTCGGTTTTATTTGTGTTAAAAATGTGGGAAGAATCACTAGGAAAATTACCTCAAGGAGAATGGAAAATTATTTACTTGAGGAAGAGGGGGTATTCAAGAATCAATATTATATAATAATATGAAGAGGGAAATTATCACAATGAGAGTAGAGAGCATGTATCTAAAAGTGACACTAATGGTCCAAATCCAAAAGTGCAGAAAACTTGGGAATTATCTGAGTTAATTCCATAATCTAAAGGCTAACAAGGATGACATGAAAAATTAAATTCCTATACCAAGGGAATAAGAAAAATCCCATGTAATCAGAACTATGGAAGTGAGTTTTGAAAATGATGTAGTGTGAGGAACACCGATTGTCCACTCAAGAACTGTTAGTATTATATTTTTATCTTTTTAACTCTCTCCTTTATACCTAGAATATTTTCTAAGAACATAAAGTAGTCACCTTGACATCTAGATGTTGAATTATTAATAAAACCTTTTAGTGGTAAAATTATTATATCCCATGTTTAAGTATATATGAAACTGTCTTATGAAAACCTTATTATCCAACATGGATAAAATTAATGATATTTTGGAAATGGATTGGTTCTCTCCACTTATAGGAAACAATATTTGGAATAATAAGTTTACATTTTATATCAACCCATGATAGCCTATAAAAATATGATTATGAAGACCCCTTATTAGAAAATTATTCAACATGAGTCCCGATACTGAATATCGATGTACTCTTGGCTCAAATGGTTGGAGAAAACTTTATATCTTGGATAATCCTATTATAAGGAAAAGACATGTTTACTACGTTTTAATGGATGGTATCACATTATAAATTATATCTCGAGTCACCTTATATATAACCTTACCTAACTTCATTGGTAAGTAATAATTTAAATTGTGAGTTTATAATTTATTTAAGGGAAGGAGAATCTAACTCCCCAAGTTTAAATATCCATTATTATTATTATTAATTTTTTCTATAATTATAAATAAAGTTTATATATTATTTCAAAATAATCAATACTTGATTAGAGATTGGACCATACAAGATAGAAAAAAGGTAACAACACTTTATTCAATTATAATGGAACATTACAATGAATTTATATAAAACCATGTATCACATACAATATATTATTACAGATCATGGATGATTACATCCATTGAAACTGCAAAAATTTAGAAGGGATAATAAATTGAAAAAATAATATATTCATAACTAGTAACTCCCATGGACCACCATTGACTTTAAGAATCACCATTAGTAAAACAAAACATACAATGGGAAAGAATACCATGAAAGGAGAAAGAATGTTGTTAGATCTAAAATAAAAGCTCTATAAATGAGAAGTGTGAATGGAATAAGTTTAGTATGTATATTTATATAGAAACAAAATCTGTCCATTTCAATTATGGTCATTGTAAATATAGTCATTTCAAAAATGGTGGTTGGTCATATATCCTATGGGTATTATGAATTTAGTTATTATTAATTGGTAAATTTAAAATAATATAACTCACAATGAAATAAAAATATGATATTAAAATATGATATATATATATATAATTTATACATTATGTATAAATATTAGTATTATTATTGAAATATGATATTTTTTATATATAAAATTCAATTAAATATCTCAATATCAATGGAGAAGTAAAAATTAAATTTTAGAACAAAAATAATTAAATAATGGTATTTGTTAATGTGTGTTTAGAATAAAATTATTATTTATTTGTAAAAGAAATGTTTTATTAAGAATTTTATATTTTTTCCTAATAAAATAAATTGAATTATTAAAATATTACTATACATGAAATAATATATTTGAATTAATTAAATTAGAAATTAAAATTAAATAATATTAAGAACAAATAATTCTTAAAAATTCTATTTTTTAATAAAAGCAATTTTATTTATAATTTATATTTTTTTAAATATGACATAAAAATTCTATAACTTTAATTTTAAAAAATAAACTTCATTTTTGAATTCATTATATCAATATTATCCTAATATAGATTTTTGATATTTTTTCTGAAACAATTGATTTTTAGGCGAATAGTAAAAAATACCAATATTGCTAAAAACTACAACCTTTATAGTACAATAATGGTTTAAATATTGAGAAACTCTTTTTATATAAAAACTATATTTAATAAGTAAAATAAATTATTTAAAAATATTATTTTTAATTTTTAAAACACATGTTTAGTGTTTTTAAAACTCAAGTAATATTTCACACTAAAAACCGTCTTTACATGCTTATAATAAAAATTATACTTTAGAACTTTATGAAATTAAATATATAAAAAATATAATTCATATTTGAGTTCAACATGTCAATATTTTATTATAAGTTCAATTTTAGGTTTAGGTATTAAGATAATATTAGAAAGGTTATTTTTTATTACTGTGATAATGGTAAAACAATTATTTTATGATTATTATTTTATTAATATCAAGGATTTTATATCAAACCAATTAAATTAAAATAATTAAAATAATCCATCCAATATTATCTATAATAAAAATATTAACACTCATTTAATTGGATATTTAAACTAAATAATATTATGAATCTATAATGATCAAAATGTCATTTTTCTACTAAAATAATTTTTATATGTATTATCTATTTTAATTTTAAAGTTAATTTTATTATTATTAGAAATTTATTTTGATTAAATATATGTTAAATTTAGTTTCATATACCTATATTTTTTTGTAATAGATAATTTATATTTTAAATAAAATATAAAGTCACTTCGTAAAAAACTAGTTACCTAGTTTAAAAGTTAAATAGAAAAATGTAATAACATAATGGTAAAAACCCTATGACATATTTAGAGCATGTTTTTGAAAAGTGTTTTGAGATTTTATTGATCCAAATTCACCTAAAACTCCATTATTTTGAAACTTAGGATCCATTGAATTATTTATAGTGTAGTGATATCATGGAAGGGTAAATGGTATTCCCAAAATTCCATTTTCTTCACTTATAAGAGGGGATCACTCCCATCCATCCATGGTTACACTTTTTGTTTAAATTTAACTTGAACATATGACTATAATAAATATACTATAATTCATTTTATCATACTTAATCCCCTGGTCTCTATAATTAATCTTAAGTCCTTCACTTTCAAGAAAATCTCTAACAGAAGATCAAATCTCCTACGTAACTATTACCTTTTTCATATCCTTTTATACTTAATATTTATCTTTAAAATATCTCATATAAATAACTTTATAATGAAATAAATATAATTATTATACTTATGTGCCATTATATTAATGGAATAACCATTATTTATTCATCTCCACCCACTATGAATTACAAAAGCGTTGTTAGTGCGTTGCACGAACTACCATCTCCACAAATACATTTATTCAATTTTTTGTCACCACCGTTCATGGATATTAAAAATGATATAATTTATGAATAAATATGATATCTATAAAATAAATATGATACTAATATTTCAAATTATATTTTACATTCTATTCTTCTCATTTCTTGAGGAAGGGAAACATTAACCATGCTTACGTGTAGATTGTCGCCTCCATGACCAATGAGTTTCATTTGTCATCACCACCACTAATGTTTGGATTTAAAAATATATTTAATATATAAAAATTATATTAATAAAACTATTAATATTATTGAAATTATTAATATATTTTAAAATGCATCATAGTATGGTCAACGTACATAAGGAGTTACAAAAAATTGATCGAATAACCTATTGTAACAGACATAAGAAATAAATATATATAATAAATAAAAATAATTTGATAATAAATGGACTATATTAAATTAAATAAATAAGAATAATATTTCTAATACAATATCTAATAATGTTAAATTGGTTATTCGTTATGTTAGGAACATGTGCCAAACGAATCTGAAAAAAGGTAAGGGTTTCGCCTCAGAACCTCCTTCATTGAGACACATGTTATTTTATACACAAAATTTCTATTACATGGTATGTATACTACCAATTTGATATAAAATATCATGAATTATATTTATTCATGGTATTCTAAATTCAACATAAGACTTTCACTCTTTCAATGGGTTTAATTAGAATGTGTCTTAATACATTAGGGTTATGTATCAATCAGCCTTCATCGAGGCTTGATTTGACATTGTTTGCCAATATTAATTTTTATGGTGTATATAATACCCTATGAATTATAATATAGTAATTTATTTTTTATCTTGGAAACTTCAATTCCATTTATAAGGTTATTTTATTACTTTATACGATTTCTTTATTTATAATGCTTATCATTGTGTTTCATATCTCATTTTATATGGTATACCCTATTTATATTTTAGGATATCAGTTTGATTCAAATATTATTTGCAGGTGACGTCTATTTTTTTAAAATGAAAATATGTTAATATTAATTCTAATCCATTTAAATGATGGTTTCCCCTCCTTGTTCATAATTTTTATTCTTTCCAATGTTCTATTTTTTAATTAGAAACCTAATTAAGTATTATCTCACGTGAAATTCATATTTAACTTCTAATAATTTAAAAATAAAGTTTTATTATTATTTTTATGATGGGGGATTTTCAATAAATGGGTTTTAGAATATAGTAAGGCATCTTCCGTACCTATTTCATGACTTTCCATGTACTATTTATCTTTAATTTTCTCAATTTTACACAATATTATTCTCATTAATCTATTATATTTTTATTTATATGTACTTTATATATATAAAAATTTAAAAATAACTTTCATTGTTAGGGATATACATGTTTTTAGTTTCCTTATAAATTCCACTTTTTAAGTAAACTTGGTTTTGGGGAACTTTCCTATTTCTTTACTCACATAGAGAGTAAAGCCCATATAATAGTTTTAAATCATGAATAGTTTCAAAAAATCCTCATTATTTTATAGAGAACCATTTTGGTTCAATTATTATTTATGGAAAATATATGGACTTTCCTTCTTTAAAATATCCTTTACCCATTTCCTAAAAGTTTCACCCAAGTTGTCTATTTTTATTATTTATTCTCATTGATCCATCTCATGAATCCACTATATTAGAATTTATTAATCAAGTACGATGTTTAATTTTTAAATATTAACATCCAAATGATTTAATTCCTTATTATCTTGGAAATCCTGGTTATTTAGACTTCATTTATGGTTTGAATCCAATTTATAAAACCCACTTCATTTTCATGGGTTCGATCCTTCTAATGATTTATGTATGGTTTATTTTATTCATGTGAAATTAATATTTATTATTTTAATTTATATGATGGGTGTTATCATAATTATATATCCTTATAATGCATTGAGTAAAGGTTTATACCTCAGGATATGTTATGTAAGGGATTAGGGAGTAAACCTAAATCCATTGTGGGACTTTGTCCAATTGATGATGATGGTATTGAGAATGAACCTTAAATTATGTTTATAATATCATGTTTTATGTTGTTTCCACATGTTTATGATTCTGTTATATTATGATATCATTTATGTATTCCATGTTTCTATACTTATGATTAAACTATTTGTAATATCATGTTATTCCTTTTGACTCTCTTGTTATGATTTTCCCATGTTTAATCCCTTACTGGGATTTCTAGCTCAACCTTTTCTATATGTATTTTTCCTAGGACATCCTATATATTTTTTGAATATATTTAAGATCTAGGAATAATATGAAGAGTTTAAACAAATATAATGTTTTTATATTTAAGATGATGTATTTATATATCTAATATTCCAAAGACAGTAGACCTCTAGATCTTTGGAATGTTTTTTTGGAAAAGTATGTTAAGAATCATGAAATAAATAATGTTTACGGCTTAGGTTACTATATTATACCAACAATCATATTCCATGTTCCTGAATCTATCACAACACCAACAATATCCAATAAATATTGATATTTTATTTCGATATGAGTTTAATGCGATTGACATGATTATTATCTATATTTCTTTTCAATATTCTGATGGGATTCTGTAGGGTAATAACTTCTTATACACCTAAATTTCTTCACCATAGATGTAGTGGTGAGATCTTAATTTACCTTATTCATCCACTATTATAATGGTTTTGATTTTGGACCTCAATTTTTCATAAAACCAGAGTTAGAACGTATATTATTATCAGAGGTGGATAATAGCTTCTTTTTTGAGACTTATTGAGATTGAATGTTGAATAATTTCAACTTGTAATTTCTACAAATTAGAGTTTTTAGTATAATAATAATATTTATAAGTATGCGTGGTACCAAATATTTTAATAATAGTGCTATATTTAGCTTGTTGTGAAGACATATGCTGATTATTTTCATAATTTATCAATTTTACTTCAAGATTAAAACATTTCATATTTAGGATGTTTTTCTCATCCTCCACTAATTTCAATCTATCTTCACATTATTTCTTGATATTTTGTATTTCATCATAATGAATTTTGTTTTTATCCTATAACAAAGCATCAAGGTTCTTGATATTATTTTATTTGATCTCTAATTGAAATTTTTTGACATCAATGATAGCCTTTTGTTTTTCTTCTAATACACGATACTTCTCTTTAAATTATTTTACATCCTTCTCTTTTTTATGAATTATATTCAGCCACTAATTTTCAAAAGTGGAGCATATTTCTTCAAGATCATTGTTCAATGATTATTTAGATCCAACTTTATTAGTGATATTTACACTAGATTTCACCCATTATTTGAGCATTTTATCCTGTTTTTTCGAATTCCTCATCTATATTATGAATTATTTCACTCTTGGAATTACATTTTATAGTGATATAAACACATTTCACCAAACTTTGTTACAATTCACTCTCTCATTTATTATTTTCGTATTGCAGATCAATGATCTATTCTTTCAAGGTATTCCTCCTATTTGTACAACTATCATTGTATGTGGAATTTTATAAGCTAATTTTCTTATGTTTTTTATTAAAAAATATGAGAATAACATATCTAATAACTCTTAATTAGAATCTAAGGTATAACTATTTTCCATATCCTTTTTAGTATATTGTCCACCATATCTTTAAATTCCATATATGAATTGTTTTTCTCAAGATTAATGTATGGGAAAATAGATAGTTTTTTCACTTTAAGAAAGGGGGTTGTCTTTTTCATATTTCTTAATTCATTCTTATTTTTTCATTAGAGTCATTTATGAGATATAATTATGATCTATATTAGATAAAACAATTCCATGTGTTTATTCCATACTTTTCTATGAATTAGATGAAACAAAATACTAATCTTAAATTGAAACTTCTTCACCATGTTTTTACTTTAAGAAGCTTAAAATCAAAAAATCCAATTAGAGGTGTGTAATACTTTGATACCAAATGTTAGGATTAGTTTGGGATGACCATAATTAAGGGAGGGTGTGAAATCTATGTGAGATAACTCTTTATCACCTTAAATATTTTTTCCCCTTTTAATACCTATGTCACTTACTTAGTGAATATTTATCTTATCTTATTCATATATGGTTACTATCCATGCACAAAAAACACCAAATCACATTGAATTCCAAGATTTTTAATGATTTTTCCTCCAATGTCAATGAATACATCCTTAGTGTATAGTGGTCATTATCACATGTGCACAATACTTCCTTTTTATTGTCAAAGAAAGAATGAGCAGGGGGATTTCCTTGGACCTATTTTTTGGAACCAATCAGGTATAATACAATATTTATTATTGAATCTCAAGAATATAAGATGTTATTATGTACCTACTAAAGTGATTAGATGTTTATAACAATTCTTCTTCAATTGAAAATAATGATCGTGATCAACTTCCTCAAATTACAATAATCACATGGGTTTCCTTGAATACATAACTCAATGGGATGTATCAAAAATAAATTAATAATTAACTACTCTTATTCTTCTTATTAATCCACAATAATATGAATATACTATTGAATGGTAATATCAGACTTCTTCTTTATCCCAAATAATAATTAGCAGAAATTGACTTGGTCACAAACTCTTCTTCAACTTCTAATCATTGATGTTTACAATATATAATAGGATCACAATGTCAGTTTATCTAACTTCAATAAAAAATATCAACACTTGAATGCTGTATGAGCTTCTTATCTATTATTATTTGAGTACTATTTATGAAAATTTCTTAGATATCTCAATTTATTAAGCACTATAAATATTTTCCTTGGTTTTAACTTCAAAATGGATGAAGTAATTCAATGTAGACATACAAGGTATGTGGAATGACTATTATACATACAATGTTTTCATATTTTGTAATAAAGACCTTAAAAACTCATTAAGGTTATCTTCTTCTATTCACAAAAGTGATATGGTTCTTTAAAAAAACCAGATTACTTCACATTACAAAAAGAAACCATCACGTAATAAAAAAACAATGTCTAAATCATATACGAGTAAGTATTATCAGGAAATAATCAGACACTAGAGGTTTTCTACTCCTTCATTAAGTGAATGGATCTTGTGAGTCTCCACTATTTCCTTTCCATAATAGAGTTATTCATAATACTCAGAAAATTACTATCTTTACATAACTGTACATATATATAGAGTAAATTCTTCACTTCTTCGCATTATCCAAGGAGGCTTGTGGGTTTCTTCTCCATTGCATGAATTCTCATGAGATATCTTCATGATTATTCATGTAACCATATATTTTTGTGAGATATTTCTTCTCCTTCACTTGAGTAATGTAGCCTGCATACAAATTACTCTTTATATAAATGGATCACATGATAGCTTCATTCATTTTCATGCAATATGATATGTAAAGTTAAATTTTTCCCCAAAACGGGATCCTCTAAAAATCTTGAATGGAAGCTCCTATTCTAGAATTGGATTTGATATTAACAGATGAAGAACCACCAACTCACTTATGAGTTTTATTCTAATTCAAATATAGTTATAAATTTATAATGATTTTGGGATCTCATTGGTTTTGAATTCCAAAACAATAGTATTTTCAAGCTCTTGCAATGAAAAATACTAAGGAGTCTCTTTAACTTTTTGGTGGAGCTCACTTGTTCACATACTTGGATTTAAATGAATGAATTATTATTCTTATGATGACTTGGTGAAAACACGATAATCAAATACGAAATTATTTTTGAAATGGAGGATCTCCAAGATAAGAAGTTATTGCATTTTTAGTTCTTCATGAAATGTCTTGGTGATTGTCAGAATATATTCTCTTGATAGTCTTCTTCATGATATATCATGGTGGAAAGATCTCACATGAATGTATGAAGAAATCATGAAAAATTTGTTTCATGAATTTATAATATAATAATATTAAAACTATCATATGCATGAAAGGAAAATATTTCATGGATAACATTGGTATGATTGAGAATGTATTTCTCTTAGTTTAATCAATCAACATGGATGAAATGCAGTTATATAGAGTGCTTAGAAAAACCTATTGAAGGATGAAGGTTGAAGATAATATCCATATTTATTGAATGGAAAATATATATTGGATCAGATGACTTCACTTATTCCTATATCTTTTTTTATTGGAATAGTGTCATGTATTTCTAAGTTCCAAATTTATTTTTTACTTAGTATGTCATCCTTTAATAATACAATCCATATCCTTCAACAGTCATCTGTGAGTAATGAGACCCATTCCCATATTCCTCTAACACCGACCTATACCAACACCCTTCTTTTACTAGACCAACCCGCAAAATGATTCCACCTCTACTCTTGTGGACTCTATGCGCATGATATACATGCCTATGCATGCGCTCACCCCTACCTCTCTCGGATGGATGTGCTGAACTGCATACCACATGGTCAACCTCCAAGGTCTGATATGTGTGGTTGAGATAGATCAATGGTTGGCCATATTTTTTACAACTCTATCATAAAGAGACACAAATACAAAAAATTCCCATTTCCATGGTTCAAGACCATAGAAATAGGCCCCAAAAATGTGGCCATACCCTACGACCATGGTTTTGGAAAACTGTGGCCGCTATCGTTGTAGAAGTAGGTCCCAACCTATTACCATAGTTTTGAAAGCCATGGAAATTGGCCTAAAAATTTTCCACCATAGCAGTTGACCTATAGCCACAGTTTTAACCATGGCTAAATGAAGCTATTTCCATGGTTAAAACCATGACTATAGCCTCGGTAAACCATGGAAATAGCCTAAATACAAAATGTCTCCAATGAGTTTTGATCCTTGTACCTCCACTTTAGGAACCAATGTACTAACCACTAAAATGCACAAAAATTCAGGTATATATATATTATGATATATATATATATATAAATATAAACTATGGTAATAGCCTCAAAACTATGGCGGGTGGTCTTCCCAACAAATTTTTTATGGGAGTTTTTTTCCTACGGAAGAGCGGGAACCCTATTGCCATGATTTTGAAAAACCATGGCTATAGGCATTATAAAAAATTGTCCTATATCTATGGTTTTAAAACCCTAGCTATAGGCCACAAAATCATGGCTATAGCCACAACCTATAGCCATAGTTTTAAAAACCGTGGCTATAGGCCATAGAACCATGGATATAGCCACCTATAGCCTAGGTTTTAAAACCATGGCTATAGGTCCATGGAAGTAGCCTCATTTTCTAGTAGTGAGAGTTAGTAAAAAATATCAATCTAATTCCAATTACTACTCAAAATTCTTCACTTCTCAAAAAATCATCTTGAAAAATCATTATTTTATATGGTCTTAAAAATTATTCATGAAAATATTCTCAAATGTTACATCTTCTTCATTGTTTTAAAAAACGTGAAAACATTAAATACAATTAGCAGATGTCTTAGGAATTAATACTGGTTTAACAATCATCAAAACTGAATTCAATTCATCCAAATTATAATATATGACCTTATAAATTCTCATGTATGTATATTATTCAAAATATAAACTTCTTAAAATAATTATTTTCCAATTATAAATTAATCTCTATGAACATTATTTGTCAGTCACATGTAAACTTAAAATTTTCTTGATGAAACTTTGATCCTCATAAAAATATTCACAATGAAATGAAAATTATTTCTTGGGAACATCAATCTTTACACATTAACAAGCTTGGGAAAAAAAAATATAATTTCAAGTTAGTATTATTCTTAAATACATATGGAAATAAATGATTAATAAATTAATGAATTATTGTAAAAAATTAAACATAAACACAAAGTGGGATCATTACTTATCTCTAAGGTTCTATTCCCATATTAGGATCATGTATAGTGATAGGGAATTTTATTTTTGACAATAGGTCACCTGTATAGATCTGGCTCATATTTTGGAGAAAAATGAAAAGGGGGAATTATTATCATAGGCATTGTGGTTGGGACCTTGATTAGGGGATCTATACATCACAACATATCCTATGTTAATAGAAATAAATCCATATGAATTTCTTGGAAAGAAATTCCACTCCACTTATATGGATCTTATGTAGGGGAAAGGAAATTTTTTTTCAAGCATGAGTCTATAAATTAATGATCCATTGTTGAAATATCTTGTGAAGATTTGGCATATATGCAGGAGGGGGGTATGCTTAGATTATGATTAAGAGTGTATAGATCTATGGTAGAGTACATATAAATTCTTACATATACAATAAGGATGAGAATAAATAGTATTTATAGTTATTTTAAGAATAATTCCGCACAAATATCCCTCTCATATGAGAGGGATAAGGGGTATTAATGATCAAAATAATAGACTGACTTCATTCCAAAGACTTCCAAATGAATCAAGATCTCATGTTGGGGGAGAAGGATGTAATAAGGAATATGAAACTCTAATTAGTTTAGAGTCATCCAAAATAGAATTACACCTCATGATTTTACCATTATGTGGTGGGGATGTTTACCATACAGTTTTACATCATATTGTGAGGATCTAGATGATATATAATTTATGGTCTTTCTTCCAGGACTTTTGATTGGATTCTCATGGGGATAATCTAGTTGAAAAGTATAAGAACCATGTCTCTGTGTTGAGTAAATAGAAATCCAAAAAAAATAATGAAGGGACATACAAAAATATATAAGGTTGGTTTATTTGTGTGAAAAGAGGGAAACTTGGAACATATTCTTTTTAGAATTTGTGGATAGGTCTAGATTTGAAGATCTAGATGTCACTGCATATCCCAATGGAAGGGGAATCTTGACACACATAGTTATTATAAAAAAGACCCATACTATATATTGATTAGGTTGAAATATAGGGGACATAATTTTTCAAAAAAAGGTGTGGATGATCCAAGGATAGGGATCTGGGTTCCATTATGTATTCTATAAGGATAAGAACGAAGACACACATAGTTATTTAGATTGAAAAGTCCCCATACTTGATCTGAATCATGTACGGGGTGAGTGTATTTTTTATATATGGATATGGATCTCATGTGAGTTATGGGTGTCATATGATATCCCACTTTGATCTGTTTATGGTCTTATACGGTGGACCCATTGTTATGCAGTTTAACATCACGTGAGAATGACATAATTATTATGTAGTTTAAACTCTTTATTCCAAGAATTTGTAATTGTGTAGTTTAATGTCATGTTTTCAGTACTTTAATGGTGTGAAATATAAATTCATGCCACCAATAATTTGGTTCTATGATGTTTTAAATATTGATTATATGGATTTGTTGTTGTTCAGTTTAAAGTATTACTTTCAAGAATTTGGTGTTGTGTAATTTAAAGTCTTGTTTGAAAGGCTTTGGTGCTGTGTAATTTATAATATTTATTCTAGTACTTTATATTATATGGTAATTACAAACATTATTTTTTGATAAACCTTGTATTAGTGGGGGGGGCATGATGTTCTCCCCATCAATTGTTTCTAATGTGTAAGATCAATTGGAATATACCTTGTGTATAAAGTAAGGTCCTTCCCACTTGGGTTCCAGTTTTAGATGTTTCTTCCATGGTATCATTGGGGTTATAAAAACCAATATGATCTAATGTTATAAGAATGAGTGGAGGTATACATTATTATTGATGACTCTTGTGATCTAATTTTGATATTCTTAGAGGTTGTGTAATACATGTAACCTCTTTTCATTAAGTGAATCTAACTCATTGATCTAGTTATGTGAATGTTTATCTTCTATGAGTTTACCACAAAAAGTGATTGAGATAATGTGAAAATATAAATCAATAGGAAACAACACATTTGATCCATAGATAATTAAATACGAGATTTCTTGTGTGGTGGTGCAGGTTCTAGTATAATAGGCCTAAAAGTCATATAGGAGTTAGTATAACCAATATTTCTTAACATTGTTCACAATTTTATGGATTATATTTGAAGGAGTATTATTTAAAGATTATATTATCCCATTATCCAATTCATGATATAAAGATGAATGGATGGACTCAATATGTACTCATGGTATAGAATATTCAACTCATAAGAATAAAAGTTGGTGACATTTTCCACCAATATGGTATGAGGGAAACCAAATCTAGTGATGATGTTTGACTTCACAATGTCGATAATGGTATTTTTTCTAAATTCCTGAAGGGGTATGGCCTTATAACATTTTTAGAAGAAGTTGGTAGAATTAAGTATATACTTGAAATGATTTGATGTAGCTGGGGGGATATGGCCCTTTGATATATATTCCCCATATGGAAAGTGACCAAAAGTATTTGATATATTGTAATTACTCTAGAAATTGTTGGATGGAGTTTGTATTTATTTGAAAGGTACAACACTTATTGGTAAATTTTATAGAGTCTTATATCATTGTTGCCCAGAAATATCAAATCCTTCTAATCTGGTGTGAGATCCTGGCACCAGAATGAAGGGAACCACAAGAGCTTCCATGGACTTCCTACATTATAGTGAAGGTATTTTTTTATATGATTAATTTAAAGATAATTCCTTTGAATCACTATTTATTGAGGAATTTCATCCATATTTCATGTCATGAAGGGTAAAGTTTGACACTCAACGCCAAATTTATTTTTTTGGTTTGATCCAGGGAGTGGGTCCCATTTTGGAGGTATTCTATTATGAGGCTAATACAGCTAATATAAAATGTTAGATCATCATGTATCAGAGCATAATTGATCTAATTGATCTCCTCCATGTCATATATAGTGATCAAGGAAACCATAGTTTATTGTGTAATGTATAATATTATATCATCTTGGTCAGTATCATCCAACGTTATGGCTGCATTAGCCAGGGAATCAACACCAACATTCTGTGAATGAGGTACATCATGAAACATTAGTTTGAAATGCAATTCTCCTATCCAACCCATAACATATCCAATGAGTGGGGTAAATGATTCCTTATAGGTGTAATATTTATGAATGATCTATTTTATCACCAGTTCTAAATTAACCTTGACATTTAGATGGTCTATTTGCTGCTACATGACTATCTTCCAACCTATGATGAGATATTTGTATTCTGACTCATTGTTAATGCAACCTTCTGACAATAATAAGTAAGTGGGATATATTTTATTAGACTAGTAAAGAAATAAAGTCCTTTCAAAAACCTATTTAATCTTTGAGATTTCCATTCTTTTCCCAGTCGGGCATTGTGAGGCCCCAGAAAAATAAATCTCCCATGTTTGGGGAGATTCATGGTTATAGAAGGCTTCTTCGTATGGGAGATAAATGGTTACTAAAGTGTATTATGGGGTAGGATGTGTGTAACGTCCCAGTTCCTGGTTCCACTCAACGGGTGCCCCGAACCTAGTTCGCCACATGACCTCAAGCACATTTCCCCAAATGCCAGTGGCTGCCGACTAGTAGCGAGGGCCCATGTCTGATAGTGGGGAAACTATTCCCTCATTTGTCAAAGTGTAGCGCAGCAGAATAAAATAAATAGAATGCAACAACAACGGAAACAATGTACCATACACATTTAATATAACAACTGCAGTAAAAGATAACCAACGAGATACATAGATATGATGAAACTTGTCTCAAGTTATAAGAAAACAACCAGAACATGTTACACAATAATACAGTACAGTACAAGTACAGGAAATAAAAACAGAACAAAACAGCTGGTAGAATCGTGAGTCTCAGCCCGGTCCCATGCTCCCCTACTCCTCAGTAGTAATCAAGTACCTGTATAGGGACTCTTTCCCCTATCTACACCTGCAACAATATAATCTGTTTGGGCCGAAAAGCATGTCCCAAATAGTGTGTGAGAAATATATCCCAGTAGACACCCACCAGAGGCCCATGCCCAATATGTGATTAAACATGCAACAACAGTGTGAAAATGTAAATGCAATAAACTAAAGTACTCAAAGTGACTAAATTATCAGTTATATTTCCATTTTAATTATTCATTCACCCATTTAATATTAAGAAAACACCACAGTGAATTTTTAATTAAATAGTCTGCGTCCTCAGACAAGAAAAACCTCACCCTCAGGTAATCATAATCTCTCCCTCAGGCATTTCCCTCAGGCATAACAAAATCTCACCCTCAGGCATACAAAGTGTCTCCCTTAGGCATAGAACTCAAGCCCTCAGGCACGAATGGTTTCCCTCAGGTGAAATAGAATATCTCCCTTAGGCTAATACAGTCCCTCCCTCTGGATATAGTAAACACCGCCCTTAGACATAAGTAACCAAGCCATGCCCAACATATAAACATTCAATTTACACACAATTTCTCTCAAGGAAAAAGTAATGCATAATAAAACATGGCATACCCTCAGGTATCCTGGCCAAACGGCTAAACAGAGGAACACACCCTTTGAGATAGTCCTGGATCCAAGCAGAGATCCCAAAAACCATTTTATTATCACATTTAAATACCTATTTAATTATAGGTATTTAAAATATCCATGTCCTCAGCCAAACGACACCCTAAATTTTGGTTCGTAGCTAAAAAATGCACAAAACACACAACAGTTGGAAAATAAACACCAAGCCACCTACCTTTAACGCCAATGAATGATATAAATGAAAGTAGATTCCAGAAATGCCCAATAATGACGTAGATCTGACATAAAAGAAAACTCGGCCAAACTTAAATAACTTCCCTTAGAGGAAGAATTGGAAAGAACGGATTAAGAGGAGTGGAGGGCTTACCTGTGCTGTTCCAACGTGATCATACGAGGAAGAAATAGATTCCTGACGTGCTCCTGGCAGATCTCCAAAGCTCCAGCCTCCCTCTTCGGCTCCCTCTTCCCGTTCTAAACCTTCCCTATAAATAGGGGAGGCTACTAACCATTTTAAGCGAAAAAAACAAAGTACACGGTGTGTATTTCCAAGTACATGGAGTGTACTCCCCACTTTTTAGCTGTTCATCTGGCGGTTTCCTGCCAGCGTGGCACTGTTCACCTACCGACATGACTACACCACGTGTCTCCTTGAGTACACGGTGTGTTATATCGCACAGATAGACACCGCCTTACTATTCGCCTACCGACTAACTACACGACGTGTAAGGGACCACTACACGGTGTGTAGTCGGTCTTTACACCCTTCGTCACCGACATGGCTACACACCCTGTGTACTCATCCCACACGGCAAAAAGTACATGGCGTGTGGAAACGTACACGGCGTGTACTTCCTAAGTTTGGGATTTTCCCCATTTTCCTTATTTTCTCAAAAACACTTAAGTAAAAACAAAAAGAATAAACCCGTACCTCATAAATAAGAATCGAGTTCTTACAAACTTCCCCCCTTAAAGCAATTCGTCCCCGAATTGCCCTTCCAAGGGTGGCATAGATACAGCCGTGAATAACTCTGGCCACTGAGCATGTACGTCAGTCTCCCACTCTCAGGTTTTGTCCTGCACTCGGCCATGCTACCATAACACTCGTACGAGAGGAACTGACTGGCCTCGGAGAACCTTTGTGGCTCCTATCAACAATACATATTGGATGCTCCTCAAAGGACACATCTTCCTCCATCTCAACCTCCTCTGGATGAAACATCTGAGATGGTTCTGAATGGTAGTGACGCAACTGAGATACATGGAAGACGTCGTGCATATCTCAGTACCTCTGAGGTAAATGAAACCGATAGGCAACCGGCCCGACTCTCTCTAGAATCTCAAATGGCCCCACACACCTCAGTGAACGTTTTCCCTGTCTCCTAATCCATCTGTGTCCCAACCTCAGAAAAACATGTAGGAAAACCTAATCCCTGACCACGAACTCCAAAGGTCATCTACGATGATCAGCATAAGACTTTTGATGAGACTGTGCGGTAGCCATCCACTTCTGAATCAACGAGCCCATTATCAGAAGTCTCCTGCACAAGATGTGGTCCCAATAAAGCTACCTCACCTGCCTCTAACTAGCACAAAGGCGATCAACATAGACTACCATATAAAGCCTCATATGGTGCCATCTCAACAGTTTCCTAAAAACTATTATTATAGGCAAACTCAACTAGGGGTATGTGATTCTCCCAAGAGCCCCCAAAGTCTAGGACGCATGTTCCCATCATTTCCTTAAGCACCTGTATCGTACGCTCTGACTGGCCATTGGTCTGAGGGTGGTAAGCTGTGCTCAGAAGTACCTGTGTACCCAGTGCCCTCTGAAAACTCTTCTAGAAACGAGACATAAAACGGGCGTCCCTATCTAAAATGATATAACGAGGGACCCCATGAAGACGTACGACATCTCGGATATACAACTTCCCGAGCTCTTCAACACCGAAGGTCTCCTTGATCCACAAAAAGTGAGATACCTTTGTGAGTCTGTCTACAACAACCCACACAACATCATTGACTCAAGGTGACCTCAACAAACCAGTCATGAAATCCATTGCGACATCATCCCGTTTCCACTCTGGAATGGGTAACTTCTATAACAATCCGGCTAGCCTCTGATGCTCTGCCTTCACCTGCTGACAGGTGGAACACTTCGTAACAAAACCAGCTACATCTCTCTTCATACCCGGCCACCAGTACTGACGTCTCAAGTCTCGGTACATCTTGGTAACCCCGGGATGCACTGCCCAAGCTGAAGCATGAATCTCTCACATCATCTCTTCACGTATATCCCCTGGAACCCACACTCATCCATGGAAACATATAATTTCAACTTCGACTATCGTCCAACCCGGAGGAGGGTCCTCACTTTCCACTAACTCCCATAGAACTAGGTCTTCTGAATCAGATAGATATATAATCCTCACTCTATCAAGGAGGGTAGAAGTCACAACTAAAGAGGAAAGATAAGTCTGCCCATGACTATCATGCACCTCCAAATTCATCTCAAAGAACAAAGCCATAAGCTGCCATTCACCACTGGACTCTTGCACTGCCTGTATTTTAGTCTTCCTACTCAGTGCATCAACTACTATATTACCTTTAATAGATGTATAGAAAAGCTCAAAATCGAAGGACTGAAGGTATTTAACCCACCTTCGCTATCTCAGATTCAAGTCACACTGAGTAAAGATATAATTGAGACTTTTTTGGTCAGTTAAAACCACAAAATTTTCTCCCAAGAGATAGTGTCTCCAATAGTGCAATGCATGCACGTTTGCAGCCAACTTGAGATCATGCGTCGGGTAATTCCTCTCATGTGGCCTCAACTGCCGAGACCCATACACAACTACTCGATATCCCTACATCAACACAACTCCTAGCCCAATACCCGATGCATCACAGAAAACTGTACAGCTCTTCCCTTGCTATGGGAGTATCAGGATCGGTGCTGATGTCAAGTTTCCCTTCAACTCCTGAAAGGCTGTCTCACAAGCTTCTGACCAAATGAACTTCACACCATTTTTAGTCAAGCCCGTCAAAGGCGCTGCCAAATAGGAGAAGTCCTATATAAAATGACTGTAGTAACCAGCCAACCCTAAGAAACTTCGTATCTCAAACACGTTCTTAGGCTGCTACCAGGAAACTACTGCTCTCACCTTCATCGGGTCCATGAAAACTCTTGCTTCTAAGATGATATAGCCCAGGAAGTGAATCTGGTCCATCCAAAAATGGCACTTAGAGAGCATATCATATAGCCGATGCTCCCTCAGTGTACTCAATACGTTCACAAGATGGGTGGCATGGTCGTGTTGAGTGTGAGAGTACACCAAGATATCGTCCACGAATACTACCACAAAAGAGTCCAGACAGGGATGGAACACATGATTCATCAGATCCATGAAAACTGTTGGTGCATTTGTGTGTCCGAACGACATTACCAAGTACTCGTATAGACCATATCTACTCCTAAGGGCTGTAAATGGTATATTCGATGATCTCACGCGCATGTGATGATATCCTGACCTTATGTTAATCTTCGAGAACACTCGTGCTCCACGAAGTTGATCAAAAATATCATCAATCCTCGGTAAGGGATATCAGTTCTTAACCGTCAACTGGTTTAGCTTCCGATAATCCACACAGAGTCTGAGGGTTCCATCCGTCTTCTTCGAAAAAAGGACTGGAGAACCCCAAGGAGATGTACTGGGTTGGATGAACCCCTTTTCCTATAACTCCTATAACTGTCTCTTGAGCTTCTGCGACTCTAGTTTAGCCATACTATAAAGAGGAATGGACACCAGTGCTGCTCCTGGCACAAGCTCAATAGAGAAATCCACCTCACGCTCTGGAGGAAGACCTGAAAAGTTGTCTGGGAAGACATCCCTGAAACGATCCACCACTAGAGGGAAATACTTCTGACAAGTCCCCTGGTCTTCCAGATATAAGCTCGCAATCTGGGCTGTGACTCCACCTCGCCCATGATGATCTGGTCCAGCTCGACTCACCTGAACATCCCATTCACCCTTGTATAGAAACTTTACGCCCTCTGGTGATGTGAATCTTACCCTGCGACGATAGCAGTCTACAAAGGCTCAAAAGGGAACCAACCATTCCATCCCGAGAATGATGTCATAATCTATCATCTCTAAGACATAGAGGTCCCAAAGGAAGTGACACCCACCAACCTCTAGGGTGCACTCCTTGCACTGACGCACACCAGCCGTCCTATTTCCCAACGGAGTGTCTAGCGTCAAGATACCAGAAGAAGTAGAAACATAGAGCCCAAGGCTCTCCACAATGGGCACAAATATAAAACTATGCGTAGCACCCATATAAAAAAGTACTGAGGATAAAACAGTTGCTACTAGAATAGTACCTCTGACTGTAGGAGGTCTGGGATCCTACTTCTGCTGGGTCTATTGCACTGCATATGCCTGCCCAGTACCACGGCCCTGCAACACAGCCTGGCTACCCTGAGCTGTCCCGCCCTATTGCCTCTAAGATCCTAGTGTCTGGATACCACGGCCACGTCCACCATCTCTACCTACACGCCCTGACGTATTCCAGTTTCTCAACTGGTAAGAAGCTACTAGTCCTGCTCCCGCACGCGGAGTCTGCACAGAACCCCTCTCACTAGCCATTGGTAGAAACTCCCTGCGAAAGCACTCCAGATGATCCATCTTGCCACAAGCTCGACACTCCACTGGATCACCTGGACACTGCGGTCTCTTGTGCCCCTCTTTACCACACTGGTAGCAACTGATCGGGCCACCTGAAGAGACTGCCTGGCTGGTACTTCCACCCTGAGAGAAATCCATCTGTCTCTTCCTCTTACCAGCTAAAATAGTACCAGTAACTGGTGCTTAACCGCCCTGGCCCACACCGATAGCTTCCCATAGGTTCCTCTCTGTAATCAGCACCTGGTTCACAATAGTATGTACCGTAGGAAACCTAAAAACATTCACCAGTGCTCAGATTTCATATCGAAGACCATACTCAATGTTTCTGGCTCTCAGCGTCTCATCACCCACCAGAACGGGTGAAAAACACTAAAGCTCGGTAAAGCGAGCAGAATAGTCCATCACCGACATATCGCCCTGCTGCAGATTCATGAACTCTCGAGCTCTATCGGCCCTCAGCGTCTCTGGGAAGAATAATTCATAGAATAATGCTTGGAAATCTTCCCATGCCATGTCTCTGTGATGCTCTGACTGGGTGGTAACATCCCACCACCTCTTGGAGGATTCCCGCAGCATGTAAGTCGCGATCTTGACCCTCCACCCTAGAGGCGTCTCAAGATACTCGAAAATAGTCTGCATAGATCCCAGCCAAGAATCTGCATCCTGTGGTCTTCCATCCCCTAAAAACGTAGGTGGATGCTAATTCTGGAAGATATGAGTAAGCTCAGCCATAGATGTGGCAGTAGACGGTGCTCCCTGAAAGGTCTGCATGAACTGCATAAAGCCTTCACGAAACTACGCATCCACACCTGTGTCCGATATAACGGCTGGTGCCACATCTGGATCTGCTAGAGGATCAACTGGTAGCCCATGGCCCACCATCTCTAGAGTATAGTCTTCGCCACTTTCCTGGAGAACACCGCGCGGTCCTCTCAGTGGCATGACACTACAAGGTCAAAAACACGCCTTTAGAAAGATTGAAAATGAAGAAACCCAAAAGGAAATAGGAGGAAGAAGGCATTCAAAATTTTAAAAACAAGACTATACGGCATGTATATTGACTACACGGCGTGAACTTGACTTCTCTTCCCCTGCCCGAGTCCTTCTACATGGCTAAGACACATGACTCCTGTTGAACAAAACTACACGTCGTGTAAAACATCTACACGGTGTGTATGGTGAAATTTTCCAACTGCCCATGTTGTTTGTGACACGACTGACTACTCAACTTGATACTACACGGCATGTTACACCCACCCATGACATGTACACTACTCCATATCCCCAGCCACATGGCTAAGTCCACACGGTCTGTCCTTGGACAAGACTACACAGCGTGTCCCACGGGTACACGGTGTGTACTAGACGAGCTCCGCCGACCCGTTTTGTTAGTTATAGGTCCGGATACATGACTCCAACTACACGGCATGTTCAATATACACACAACATGTAAACGAAGGGGTTACACTAACCCGTGTGGTTAGTTACATGGCCGAGTTCCCAGGTCAGACTACACGACATGTTCTATTGTGGACACAGCGTGTGTATCTTAAGGTTTCCTCCCCCCATGTTGTTAGTGACATGACGAACACCGGGTCAACACTACACGGTGTGTACAAAAACTATACGGCGTGTTTTCCCCAAGCTCTACCCTTCCCCGTGTTGCCGCCCACACGGTTTGTGACATGGGGAGAGACTACACGGCGTGTACTCTCGGTACACGGCATGTACTCAAAAAGTTTATTTTTCTTCCCGAATAGAATACCATACATGGCGTGTTGAAGGTACTACACGGCATGTATACTGGGTTTCCAGACAGTATGCCTCATAAACTTCCTCGGAACCTAGAAAATACCAATAATCAACACCTAAGTGTCAAATTCTGATCCGTGAGGGCCCATACTCCCCATGAATAAAAGTTTTACATCTTATCTGTGTTATAACATAATAAACAGTCAATGATCCACTAATTTACGGTCAATGGGGGCCCATACTCTCCAAGAACCAAAGTTTGGCATTCATTCTATAAACCAGATCATACCAAATACCCTATCACATAGTAGGTATTTATCAAGAAGCTATCACAACAGCATGATTTTCTAGCACAATAACTATCACAACAACATGCACTTTCTAATGAACCTACATGGCATGGAAACTATGCATGGCATGTGATTCCAAGCATGTGCCTAAATGATGAATGAGATGGCATAACCTCATCACATCGGTTTGCAACTAAATAGAACCCATGGATCAAATATAACAACACAAACACAAGTGCGTCACCCTTCGGTGAAAACAAATCAACTGTAAATTTGCAAAATCATTAAAATTGCAATACGAGGTAAATTGGATTTTCCCTGTACACAAGTTAGCTACTCCCAGACACAACTTATTACCAACTACCATTCTCTTCCTATCCCTAACTAAGGCTCCAAATAGTAAGTCAAAGAAAAGAACACCCTCTGATACCACTTTGTAACGTCCTGGTTCCGGGTGCCACTCAACAAGTGCCCCAAACCTGGTTCGCCACATGACCTCAAGCACATTTCCCCAAACGCCAGAGGCTACCGACTAGCAGCGAGGGCCCATGTCTGATAGTGGGGAAACTATGCCCTCATTTTTCAAAGTGTAGCGCAGTGGCATAAAATAAATAGCATACAAAAACAACGGAAACAATGTACCATACACATTTAATATAACAACTGAAGTAAAAGATAACCAACCAGATAGATAGATATGATGAAATATGTCCCAAGTTCTAAGAAAAGATCCAGAACATGTTACACAATAATACAATACAGTACAAGTACAGGAAAGCAAAACAGAACAAAACAGCGAGTAGCATCGCAAGCCTCATCCCGATCCCATGCCCCCTACTCCTCAGTAGTAATCAAGTACCTGTATAGGGACTCTTTCCCCTATCCACACCTGCAGCAATATAATCTATTTGGACCGAAAATCATGGCCCAAATAGGGTGTGAGAAATGTATCCCAGTAGGTACCCACCAAAGGCCTGTGCCCAATCTGTGTGTAAACATGCAACAACAATGTGAAAAAGTAAATGCAATAAACTAAGCAGTAATCAAAGTAACTAATTTACCAGTTATATAACCATTTTAATTATTCATTCACCCATTTAATATTAAGAAAACACCACAGTGAATTTCTAATTAAAAAGTCAGCGTCCTCAGACAAGAAAAACCTCACCCCCAGGTAATTAGAATCTTGACCTTAGGAATTTCCCTCAGGCATAACAGAATCTCACCCTCAGGCACAAAAGTCAAGCCCTCAAGCACGAAAGGTTTCCCTCAGGTGAAATAGAACATCACCCACAAGCTAATACAATCACGCCCGCAGGCTATAGTAAGAACCGCCCTCAGGCATAAGTAACCGGGCCATTCCCAACATATAAACATGCAATTTACACACAATTCCTCTCAAGGAAAAAGTCTCGCATAATTAAACATGGCATACCCTCAGGTATCCTGGCCAAATGGCTAAACAGAGGAACGCACCCCTCGGGATGGTCCTGGATCCAAGCAGCGATCCCAAACAACATTTTATTATCACATTTAGCTACCTATTTAATTCTAGGTATTTAAAATAGCCACGACCTCAACCACACGACACCCCAAATATGGGTTTGTAGCTCAAAAACGCACAAAACGCACAACAATTGGAAAATAAACACCAAGCCACCTACCTTTAATGCCAATGAACGATATACGTGAACATCAATTCTAGAAATTCCCAAGAATGACATAGATCTGACGTAGAAGAAAACGCATACAAACTTAAATAACTTCCCTTAGAGGAATAATTGGCAAGAACGTCTTTAGAGGAGTGGAGGAATTACCCGTGCAGTTCCAACAAGATCGTCCAAGGCAGAAACAGATTCCCGACATGCGCCTGGAAGATCTCCAAAGCTCCGACCTACCTCTTCCGCTCTTTCTTCCCGTTCTAAACCTTCCATATAAATAGGGGAGGCTACTTCCTATATTAAGAGAAAAAAACAAATTAAATGACGTGTATTTCCAAGTACACGGTGTGTACTCCCCATTTTTTAACTGTTCTCTGGTGGTTACCCGCCAGCGTGGCACTGTTCACCTACTGACGTGTCTACACGGCGTGTCTCCTTGAGTACATAACGTGTTCTATCGCACAACTGGCCACCACCTTACTATTCGCCTGCCGACTGACTACACGGCTGTAAGGGAGCACTACACGGCGTGTAGTCGGTCTTTACACCCTTTGTCGCCGACATGGCTACACACCCTGTGTACTCATCCCACACGGCCAAAAGTACATGGCGTGTGGAAACGTACACGACATACACTTCCAAAATTTGGGATTTTTCCCATTTTACTTATTTTGTCAAAAACACTTAAGGAAAAACGAAAAGAAGAAACCCATACCTCAGAAATAAGAACCGGGTTCTTACAATGTGCATCGAGGAAATTAGCTAGTTACTTCCCTTTTATTTCTTTTTGATAGATGAATTTAATATCTTAATGATGCAGGATGACCACCCATTAAGACTGACACCTAGTCTTCATAGTGAAGTTGAAGATATACTTAAGTGGGCAAATATAAGTGACCAAGTGGAATTTGGGATGTTTCAAGTTGTTCCTTATTTTTTTCACCATGAATATTAGTGCATCACCATTCAATTGGCATATTTGAGACTGTTTTCATTCCCCAAATAATTTATTTTTTGAAGAAGGGTTCCAAAATATTACTCCATAGTTTCCATATATAGGATTCCTGGATTCCATTCTATATGTGGAATTATTACCATTGGGTGAAGTAGGTGTTTCTTGAGATTCTATCGGGCTTCCTGGAAATATTCATCCCACCATAAGTTAAATCTCTTCTTCATTAAGCTCATGAAGGGGAGGCATTTACTGGACTTGTTGGCTATGAAACGCCTCATATAAGTGAGGAGTCCCTGAATCCATCTCAACTATTTAATGTTTCATGGAGGTTTCATGGTGAGTATTTCATTGGTATTATCATGATCAATCTTAATGCCTTAGTGGCATACCATAAAGCTAAGAAAATTTCTTGACGTTACCCAGAAATCACACCTTAGATGGTTCATCTTCAAGTTGTGTTGCTGTAAACTGCCAAGGATTGTTTGACGGTCAGCAATATGTTCACAAAAAAACTAATACTTGACCACCAGGTCATTGAAATAATATTCTATGATTCTTCCTAGGAATAGTGATGCATGGCGCATTTGTATGTGGAAAAAAATTATTTTAATTAAAGGGAATGAACTGGTAGAAGAATATCCCTTAAGGTGATCTAAAAATGGTGGTTTTCCCATATTCAAGGGTCATCTTGATCTGGTTGTACCATAAGTACCCATCCATAATGGAAATTTCTTGTAAGCCAATAGTCACATTAATTAGGAGTTTGATGATTGATACTATGAAATCATCCTTTAGAGAATATTGGATGATATCTATGAAATAAATGAAAACCCTAATATAACCATCCTTTTTCATAATAGGTATGATATTAGAAATCCATTTTTGAGTATTTTCCCTTTTGAATGAATTTTTCTATGATAGTATTTTCAAATTTAAACTCTACCGTGGAAGAATGTGAGGAATTAATTCTCCCATAAAACTATTTGAAAACTTGGTGGTCATATGGAAGAACCAAGTGATGGGTATCCACATTGGGATCCAACCTCAGAATCTATATATATTTATAGGTTAACTCATAGTAGTGCTGCTTTAGGAATAAAATATACATATCTTGTTCTTCCAAGTGCATGAATCACTGATTAACGCGGGCCATATGTCCTCTTACATCCCCAGGTTTACCTAATTGATCTCATTAATGGTTTTAGAGATGTATTCATTGAATATTGGAGGGGAAGTTTTGAGGTTATATTCTTCATCTTCTATCTCTATATCAACAAAAAAATCCTCAGGGATTGTAGATAACATAGAATAACCTCTATCCTTAATGAGGGATAAAAACCTACCTATAAGATCTCATGTTTTTCCTTTGAGGTAAATATATTTTTAGTTTCACTTTAATTTCTTGGTTTTTACCTAACGTGAATTCATAGTAAGACTATAGTATAAAATTTGGTGTATTGGGCTTGTTTTGAGCCCGTATCATGGGTTTCTGGAAGTGGTAATTGGTCCTCATGATTAGTAGAAACAATGAAACCCATGATACATAGTTACTAATAACCATGTATATAATTTCAGAGATAAGAGAAGGGACACATAGGTTGATGAAATATTATAACTAGGTTCTCATTCCCATGAGAGCCCTGTATAGTTTTTAGTAGAGGAAAATCACACATTTTGCACATGGTTTCCCAAACTGTGCACATGAACCGTGTGAGGTTTCTCCTTGGACAGAGGCATGCACATAATTTTTCTAACTATGTGGCCAAACCATGTAACCCAATATTTTTGGGTAATATTAAATTTTTTCCCTTAAAAATATTTATAACATATTTTACTTTTCCTTCTTCCTCTAGAAAATAGATTTCCTTCTACCACTCGTAAGTGTTCTTCAAGCCTAACCTAGGCTTTGGTGTGGTATTTCCGTATGATTTTTGATTCAATAGTTGATCATCTCATTGGATCCAAATTTATTAGTTCTTAAATCCTTAGGCCTTTTTATTAATTTTTATTTGTATCAAAATAATTTTTTTGGTGAAATATAATATCACCTATTTCCAAGGTATTCATCCATTTCTCCATTTTCTTCCGATCCGTGTCGAGTTAGAAGATGATACTAGATGAGTGTTCTACTATAGGTATATGGTATGTGTTCTGTACCTCTTCACTTAAAGTCATATTATTTTATTTCTAGTTTCCCTACGGGACGTCAGGATTACCAGCATTTCCCCTAAAATTAAATGAATTAAATGATTAAATGATTGGAACCTTGATATGTTTCCCACTCAGTAACATTGTATGGTTGGAAGTTGTTCACCCCAACCTGGACCACCTGTCAGGTGTGTTCACATATCTTTCCCATGTTATACCACCTATTGGATGTGTATGATCTATCCTTTGTTAGAGTGATCATTTTTTAATTAATTAAGATGATAGGATAAGGATTATTCCCCCTTTACATATTATTAAATGTTATTAAAATGGTTAAATGATTTAAATTGAAAAATGAAAAATGGGTTGGATGAACTCATGACTTGTTTATTCTTATGAAATGGGTTCATGAAATGATTATAATTAAATTTAATTCCTTGTAAATTTATAATTCATTTATTTAGAACTATATTTAATGCCATGGATATTTTTACTCCATGAGTTTAGAATTACATCGAATGACATGGACATTTATACTTCCTGGATTTGAGATTATATTAAATTCCATGAAAATTTATATTCCATGGATCCATATTACATGGGATGCCTTATACATTTATAATCCTTGTATATGGAATTTGGGTCTGGAACATGATTACATGGAATAGGCCGTTGAGGATGCCTTGGAAATTTTTACTCTTTGGATCCAGACCATGTGGGTATGACATTGGTTTACTTAGCATAGGCTACAGTGGATGTTTTATCAAGATTTATAGTTATCCCGTGTTTATAGTTTATGGACTATAGTGTGCCCTTGTTTATGGTTTCTATTTTATAGTGATCTATAGTAGGCTGTAGAGTTTCACACTTGCATGTATCACTTGTTATTATTTATTTATATCACTATTATATGTTTCACACTACCTGTACTTACATACACATAATGGAATTGTTATAGACACCTTTGGTAGTTCCCTATTAAGTGTTATATCACACACTATTTGTGACACTATTGGACACCAATATATATTTCATGGATGCAGGTAGGGACTGGATCAAGCACCCATTTTCTAATGCTTTATTGATTATGATTAGGATCGGGGGAGCACAAGAAAAAAGTATACTTGTGATGTTATCCATAGATAGTTCTTTTGGGTATTTTCATTTATTACAAATAATTTTGTATAGAAACATGACATAATTCATTTTGTATATGATACTACCTTGAATTGTTTATTACTCCTACTGTTTGGATGTTTTTTTTATTTTTTTATTTTCAATTATTTGATACGATCCCTATGTTAATTTTATTTATTACACCACTGTGATACAATCTAATTATGAGGGTATAGTATCTACACTATACCACCTTAGAATATCTCTACTAGTGGGATGTCTCTAGCATAAAATGAGGCACACTTGAGGCCATGTGACCCACCGACTCAGGGCACCGTTTAGTGGCTCTCGGGTGAGGATGTTAAAAAGTTGTATCAAAGACGTTTTTCATTTCTTTTCATTTTAAAACATAGTATTTGGTATGGTTAAAATGATAAATAATAATTTTTTTGAATTTGGTAATGATTGTTTTCCTAGGATTAGCAAACCCACATACCTAAAAAAGGCAAATTACCCGAGATGGGATATAATGTGCTGATGTTTTCCTGTTACAATTGATTTTATTCCACTATTGGGTGATGAACATGATATTTGATGTCATTACTACTATGATTGAGTAATTTCAATTTATCTTTGTCCTGATATGGTAGAAAATTATGTATTATTCATCATTTCAGGAACCTTATAGGATTCACATGCCATGCATATGCCATTCCATATAGAAGGAATTTCTTGACTATGTGAAATAATTATCTATTCCTTGAGTGGTATACATGTTATTTGATTAACATTTGTACAAAAAATTGAGGAATATAATTGGTACTTAAATTTCCTTTCATTAACTAAATAGTTTTTTCTTACATAGGATACAACAAACACCTTAAGCAGTCAATTATGGAATGTTGAGTCACGGACCATTAGTCGCATGGGCTAGAACGTGTTATGGTTGGGATTAAATGAATACCCTACTTCAATTTATGAGGTGTATGAGACCTTATAAATTTAAAGTGGTGATCTATATGATTAAACCATTTAATATTATTTTAAATAAATGATAACGAACTTAAAATAAAATGACTTTTGAAATGGGAAGTTCTTTGATAAATAGAGTTTCCAATTGCACTTGACAGTCCATATACCAAGACCTATCATGTGAAACAGAGAGCTTGACATAGACCCAACTTCAGGAGTGGGAAGTAGGAATGTATTTATTGTTATTTAAAATAGTTTCTGTTACCCACTCCTAACTTTATGAGTAGGCATAGGGGTGTGGCTTAGTTATTGGAAGGCTTGACCCTGTACCATGTTTATATCTACGATTTGGTTATTACTTAATCATTTATGAGGCATTATTTTGGTATATGTAGAGATATTATTAAATGAAGGTCTTGAGTTGTGTGATATGAGGGTGGCTTCGACCGTAATCTAATGTTGGTGGGCCCTCATCCACCAGTATAACCTCTAACCATAACAATTGCGGCACCACCCGTTGTTCCTGATTTGGGTGATGATGCCTAGTTCTGAGAGGGTTTCTTGCACTTTATGCATACTGTTAAGGGATCCACCAACCTATATAATCTATGGAAAAGTTTATTCTTGTGTTATATAAGAATCATCCACCCATTTTTTACGCGATGGTGGTCCACAGACAACTGAGCTGTGGCTTGAGACTATTTTCCAATTTTTGAGCATCATTAGAAACCTCCTAATATGAGAGTGAAGCTCATGAAATATATTTTTTAGGGATCCGTGAAGTGCTAGTGGAAATTTTGAACTAGGATGACAGGATTCAAGATATGGTTTGAAGGGATTTCCAATCCAGTTGTTATGATTACTTCTTTCCCGAGACTTTGAGAGTTGAACATGACAATGAGTTCATGCACTTGGAGAAGGGTTTTATTATAAGGACCCGGCCATAAAACATTAATTAATCTTGAATTAAATGAATAATTCACATTGAGGATCTTTTCAGGTTTATAGTTTTAGAGAATTAGGACATAACTATTACATCTCAAAGGATTACAAAGTAGACACTATTACTATAACCGATTTTTCACAACAATAAAAAAATCCTTAAATAAAACAAGAGTTATTTTCTTGATATAAATCTTCTTGAATACCTCTTTTCTATTAACCTTACTTATAACCTGTGAATTTTTTTTCAAAAACTTGGGATGAGCATAAAAATATCAGTAAGGGTTATAACATAATAAAAGGAAACATTAACCCGCCAAAAAATTAAAATCAATGAAACCATAACTTTCAATCATAACATACCTTTTGAAATCATAATATTTATGTATAAATAATAGAAATCATAAGACATAAAGGTAACTTGAGGCATTCATAACATTCTTACATAGGGTGTAACCCTAATGGTTATGTTTGGAATACCCATCATAGTATATTCCCTAAATCTCTTCGGAGAAACCTTAGCGTTTAACTCCTTCACGTTACCCAATGGATTGGATAGCTGTCACGGGCTCACCCGCCCTTATTTAATCTTGGAACCACCCTTCTTCATAAACAATGCCCAAGAACCATAACATAATCGTATCACATAAAACATGCATAAAGGAAACATAACATTTCCACATTTCAATCACAAGATATAAAAAACACATTGATATAATCAAAACATTATCAAAACCATTTTCAATACCAAAATAAAAGAAAATTAAATCATGGAATTTATTTTTCATTTAAAAAAAAGTTTATGGCTTATAGAGGAAGCTGAAACTCAAATAATGGTCACGGCGGTGGAGAAGTCGTTGTTGTTGCATACGTAAGACAAAAACATTCCCATTTGTCATTTAGTAAAATACTTTGTATAGAAATATTCCTTTTGAACAAAAGTAAAATTCAAAGGGTTTTATACACCATATAAAATAAAGTTGTGTATAAAACAAATAATGCCTCAATTAAAGGAGATTGAGACGAAGTCCCGTACAAAGATGGTATCCTTAGATTAAGGATATATCAATTATGTAATTATGTGTGACAAATATAAATACACCCAATATAAGTGGATATTAAGTGTAAAACAATAAGATGTCATTCACACATATTCATATCACGACATAATCTAAAAGTAGAGTTTTAACCCAAAGAATTGAAATTGGGTTAAGAAGTTCCCTTACAAAAATTCGATAGCCTAACGACATCACATTAATATTCAGAAAATGAGTTGATAAGAGAGAAAATGGTATCTCATCACATGTACAAAAAATTTAAATCAATAAGGATATATGATAATATATCCCAACATAATAATATGTAAATTAAAATACATAACAAAAAGAAGTCTTTTAAAAATAGGAGGGTGAAAGGTTCCCTTACCGATTTGGGTAACTTTCCGAAACGTACACCCCATGAAAGAAGGGTCATACAATGAAGATGTAAATAACCATAAATTAAAGTATAATACACAAATAATACAATCATGGGCAGTACATACACCACATACAATAAATAAGTGAAGAACAATGGAGATCTCATGGAATCAAAAGTGAGATAAGAAATTCCTTACAAAAATTCAGTAGCCTAACGACGCCACTTAAAACTTCCAAAAATGGATTGATGAAATCAAATAGGTTCTATAATCATATGAACATAAAAGGAGAGTATTATGGATATATATATATCATACCCCAACATAATAAAAAGTAACTTTAAATACTAAATATGAAAATAGAACTCTGAAAATGAGAAGGGTGAAAGGATCCCTTACAAAAATTCGGCAGCCTAACGACGCCACTTAAAAATTCTTAAATTAAATTGATGAGAGAAATATGGGCTCTCTCATCATATGAGAATAAAAATTACAGTAGTATTAATATAAAATAACATCCCCAACATAGGAACATGGAGATTAAAATAAATTACATAAAGGAGAATACATGAAAAGAAAGAGAGAGGTAGGATCCCTTACCTCAAGTCTGACTTGTCTTGTTCGTTTCTTTATATTCCTGAATAATAAACTTTTGTCAATTTATAATTGCTTAAGGAACTAATTTAATGTTTATTATTAAATTCATATCACATATTATAATGTTATAATAATTAGTTAATTATGTGAGTTCATATCAGATGTTTTTGTCGATGTTTGGTACATGAGTAAAAAATGAACTTGTTTGAAAAGAATTGTCCATGTAGTTATAAGTACATCATATAAAGAATAGTTTTAATTATTTAAATATCATATATATCCAGTAAATATTAATTTTATACTATTACATAACATTTTGAGATTAAAATATATGATATGCACTGTTCATGGAGACGGTAGGCCGTACGTACGCATGAACGCTACTTTCATTTCTTTGTCATGTTAATGGAAATAAAAATAAACGAGATATATATATATATATATTATAAATACAGTATAATATATATGTTATATAGGTCACATAAGTTCATTAATTTCATTCTTTATACATTCCATGTATTGCATGAACGAGTCACATCACTTGAGGGGGCGATAGTCCACACTTACTCATATTAAATTATCGCATTTGCACAACATGCAAAGAATAAAGGTATGTTTTAAATATAAAATATAGAAGAATATAGAAAACATAAATACCATATATATCATATATAAAATAAAATGACATCATAATGGACAACATGATAGGTGGTAGGAGATAATTGAACAATCATCGTTTCGTGAGGCCGTAGTTCGCCGTCCACAGAAACAGTATGTTATTCACCCATTAGATGGAGGTGTGTGTCAGTTTAGATCTAATAATTCTCATAAAAATATCCTAGTATATTAAATATACTGGTGTTGTTACAAATTAAAGGAATAAAAATAGTTTTATGGGTTGGAGAAGCAAAATAAAACAAAAGAACATAAGAGAAGACATTACCTTTAAATCAGGTAACTGTTTTTAATTTTAGCCCAAAGGCTTGCTTGGAAAGAATTATGCCCAAAGTGAGGCTTCTATGAGTAAGAGAAGGATGTGGAGAGACAATTTTATCATAGGTTGGATGATCCAAGGTCTTGAGAGGTGTGAGTAAGGGGGTAGAGGTGGGGGCCTTTTATAAGAGGGAGGAGGGGCACTCTTGGAAAGTCATGAAATGTTACTTTATTACAAAATGATTTTCAGATTTTAAAGGTCCCAAAATTATATATTTCTAGGATAAGGTGATAAGGGTTCTAAATACACCCATACAATAGGTTTTTTACAAGTGTAAGTCTTAGATTTTACCTTATCATTTTCATTTTATTTAAATCGTTCATTAATGAGGTAATCATTGCATCATCACGGTGTCATAAATAGATTTATTTATTTAATGTCTAAAAATTATAAAAAAGTTACCAACATGTAGGAAATTTTTTCAGATTTCCAATGACTATTTATATTCAAAGAGATAATTTATGTAAATGAAATTAAAATTGTTTTACTTTGGATATACAAACCTTTGTTATATTTCCTTTCTTTAAAAAAATAATATGATAAAAAGTCACTATCACACTAAAGTGATTCCATGGGGCAAAAAAGTTGGAACAAGTCATACAATGGTCGGCCATGACACAAAAAAAAGCATTATGACACATTTTGGGGTTATTTTATATTTTTATGATATTATTTATTACCCTTAACTATCCGATTACTAATTAAACACGATGATTAAAGATAATTACCGTCCTTACTATTCATAATGTCCAAAAACAAAAGATTATTAATTACAAATTTTGGACCTTTTGATTACAAATGTGGTACCCATTTTACCAAATTCAAAACACAGAAATTGAAGTAATTAATTTAAAAGTAAATCCCATCGTCAAAACAAAAGACGAGTTTTTAAGAAGTAAAATTTATCAAAAGATTGACTTGTTTTTACATCCAATTGAAAAGTTAAATTTCTTTAAATAAACAACATTGTATTATGTGATAAAAAAATAATTCAGTTATACTTTAAAAAAAATTAAAATCACAATCTAACTATATAAATTAATTGGATGAAAATGCAGTTTTGAATTAAAATTCTGTATTTGTCACTATTCATTAAAAAACTGAACATTATCAGAAAAAACCAAACATTCACCCTAAGCTATATTTGATATTCCAAATTCAAAAATTTATGTCCATTTTTCCAAATTAAAAATATATAATTTTCATTAATAAATTATATAGTTAATTTCTTCTGTCAAAACAAATAGAGTGTTTTTAAGAAACAATATCTATTAAAAGATTGACACTTATTTATGTCCATTTTCAAAGTGAAATTAATTATAATTACCACCATTGGATTAAATGGTAAAAATATATTCTAATTACACTTTAAAACAATTAAAAATATAATCTAACCATATAATTAAATTAGATGACAAAGAAATTTTAAAGTAAAATGCAGTATTTTTCACTATTCATTAAAAAATGAACATTATTAGAAAAATAGCAAAAATTTATTCAAAGTAAATTTAAATGTCCCAATTCTAAAGAATAAGTTTATTTTTACAACTAGAGCTTATAAAATTGTCAAAAGTTAGATTTAAAAAAGGTTCTCCATCAAAAGGCGGTAAAATAATCATTTAAAAATATTAGAGTATTTATCCTTAAAATTAGATTCATTTTAATTTTAAGCCTCTAAAATTTATTGTATAAATGTAAAAATATTTAACAAACATATGTAATCATTTTTTAGTTAGTTATGTTCATTCCCGCCATTACAATGGCTAGGCGTTAACTATTATTTAAAATAATATTATTAAATTATTAGTGTGCAACATAAGATTTCAATGAAACTCGTTGTTGCGTATTGGGTACGCCATCAATCATATCATTCCCTTTAGAGTAATATTAACATTTTATTCACAAATATTTATAAATATGAGAATGTCATATTCTTTATTTACCCAGGATGTTACATCCTTCCCCCTTTTTGGGAATTACATCCTCGCAATTTGAAAATTGGGCTTGAAAATTTCATTGAAAGCCCCACACTGGAAAAGGAGTAAATTAAAATATCACTTTAAAAGAAAGAAAGAAAAGTAAAAATGTCACCCGAGACAACAGATACTAGGATTCCATGAAAACATGGATATGGAGGAGAAAAAACGCATCAAGTTCTGATGGAGAGTGATAGAAAATATGTTTTTGAGAAAATTAACCACTATAAAATCACAAAATTGCGATGGGTTAAATGGTATTTGATTCCCTAGTAGGAAAAGTTAACATAATTGTTTTTTGTTTTAAGTTACTTTTCATTGCGGAATTTATTTATGAGCTTAACTAAATCATAAATAAATATAATTACTTATCATGTAGACTTCAATCTCTTACTAGATTTCGAACACAAACTCATATTTTCTCCAAAAGACTAGTATTTAGGATGACTTGTTCACATTAAGAGTGATATAATCAACTTCTTGAGAATCACTTAATCCACAAAATAGAACTATATATTTCCCATGTCTTTATACCAAAACCAAAACCAAAATTGTTAGTATGAGATCAGATAATACAAAAAAAGGATAATCCTTTATAAAAAGAAATACTACTCTTAATCTCCAAAATTTGTCAAAAATTATCCAAAGTTCAACAAAGACCATTAAATAAACAGTTGTCCGTAAAATTCATAAATGATAAACCAAACTACGATTGAAACCCAAATCTCTGAAGGATTTAATCATATAGTCTTCCAAGGTAAGTCTTAACATTTATCTCCAAATAAAATCAGTTACTCTTAAAGTCAAATACTGAAAAGTAATAAACCTAATCACATATCTTCTATGATAGGTTAATAATTTTCATAGATAACCCAAAATAAACTTATTATCGATTCATAACATCATCTAACTCAAAAGAATTAGTCAAACTAACTAGGGACATCATGTAGCCCAGTGGTAGGCGATAAATACCTGTCGCACTTTGGTTGTAGGTTCGATTCCCACAGCTTCGTCTGACGCGACGGGTTGTCACACGGTCTGCGTGTTGTCCCTTTTAAAAACCATATAATTTTATAACATCCCCCCCAAAAAGAGATAAATTCATCAAAAATAACCATAACATATTTTAACCACAAATTTTATCTAATAACTTTCATTTTGTATCCCAAAATGTATTAACCAATAATTGTCCCAAATTCAAGGATCATATAAACCCAAATGGTTCTTTATAACTATATCCACAAAAGAACAGATAATTATTCATTGAATAAAATTTTCATATATCAAACATCAGGGTTACACATACTATAAAAAGTCTTCTAATGTAACCCCATCATTAAAAGAGCCTTAATGCTTTTAGGAATTTCACCATCCTAAAATCTACCCTAACAATTGAATCCCTTATATGCTGACTTCTTACTCATTCGACATTATTCATGATCCATTAATGATTCCTTTCCAACTTATTCTGAAATACTTCTTTCCTACAAACAAAATCATGAATCATATCTCAAGATTCAATAATAGTAAAACATATGTTAATAAATAATCCATACCTTTTATTGGTCATTGTCAGTTTCTTCATCCTCAATTGGAATGGAATTAGGTATTGGTAAACGAATATTTGTACGATCCTTGTTATCCCATTCCCAAAATTTTTTCATAGGACATGCGTTGGCATAATGACCATACACACCACATTTAAAACGTTCAATTGATCCTTCTGAAAGAACTTATTTCCCTTTCCTAGAGTCAACTAGATGATTCCTTTTTCCATGGAAGGTTATTACTTTATGACCTTCATTTCCACATCGATAGCATCTTTCTGTCCCTTTGAAACATTTTCCTACGTGTTTCTTTCCACATCTTTGACACATAGGTTTTTGAACATACTTACCTTTATGATTATTACCTTAACTTCCTTAGGGATTTGTTTCTCTCATATATGATGCCTTATAAAAATCACTAAGGTTCAGGTGGTCAATAATGACTCCAGATTGTTGTTTGAGAATAAAAACAAGAGTTCTCATTGTATATTCCATATCATTCAGTTGCTCATTCAGAAAACAGTCACAGTTTCCTTCACATCCACTGTTACTTTGGTGCCTTCTAGACCCAGCCATTTACTAAAACCAAAAAGGTCAGTGTGTGTATATCAGTAAAATCATCATATAATAATGAGGAAGATAAAAACTAAGATATACTTATCCAAGTTATCTCAAACTCATTCACACTTTCCAAAAAACAATGACTCCATCTAATATACTAACCATTGTGGTTATACACAACTTTCCACTTATGCTTAAACAACACTCTAACCTCTAAAGTTATCTAAACTGACCTATGATACCAACTATAAGGACCCAACCTTAAAACATTACTTAATATTTAATTAAATGAATAATTCACATTGAGGATCTTTTCAGGTTTAGAGTTTTAGAGAATTAGGACATAACTATTACATCTCAAAGGATTACAAAGTAGAAACTACTACTATAACCAATTTTTCACAATAATAAAAAAAAATCTTTAAATAAAACATGAGTTATTTTCTTAATATAAATTTTCTTGAATACCTCATTTCTCTAACCCTTCATTATAACCTATGAATTTTTTTTCAAAAACATGGGATGAGCATAAAAATCTCAGAAAGGGTTATAACATAATGAAAGGAAACATTAACCTGTTAATAAATACAAATCAATGAAACCATAAGTTTTAATCATAACATGCCTTCTGAAATCATAATATTTATGTATAAATTATAGAAATCATAAGACATAATGGTAGCTTGAGGCATTCATAACATTCTTACGTAGGGAGTAACCCTCATGGTTATGTTTGGAATACCCATCATTGTATATTACCTAAATCTCTTCGGATAAACCTTAGTGTTTAACTCCTTCGCGTTACCCAATGAATTAGAGATATGTCACCGGCTCACCCACCCTTAGTTTATCACGGAACCACTCGCCTTCATAAACAATTCCCAAGAACCATAACATAATTGTATCACATAAAACATGCATAAAGGAAACATGACATTTCCACATTTCAGTCACAAGATATCAAAAATACATTGATATAATCAAAACATTATCAAAACAATTTTCAATACCAAAATAAAATAAAAGTAAAACATGGTATTTATTTTTCATTTAAAAAAAGTTTATGGCTTTTAGAGTAAGCCAAAACTCAAATAACGGTCACAGCGGTGGAGAAGTCGTTGTCGCCGCATATGTAAGACAAAAACATTCCCTTTTGTCGTTTAGTAAAACGATTCGTATAAAAAGATTCATTTTGAACAAAAGTAAAATTAAAAGGGTTTTATACCCCATATAAAATAATGTTGTGTATAAAACAAAATATCCCTCAATGAAATGAGATTGAGACGAAGTCCCGTACAAAGACGATATCCTAAGATTAAAAATAAATCAATTATGTAATTATGTGTGAAAAATATAAATACACCCAATATAAGTGGATATTAAGTTTAAAACAATCATAGGTCATTGAAACATATTCATTTCATGACATAATCAAGAAGTAGAGTTTTAACCCAAAGAATTGAAATTGGGTTAAGAAGTTCCCTTACAAAAATTCGACAGCCTAACGACATCACATTAAAATTCATAAAATGATTTGATGAGAGAGAAAATGGTATCTCATCACTTGTAAAAACAATTTAAATAAATAAGGATATATAATAACACATACCAACATAATAAGATGTAAATTAAAAGACATAACAAAAATAAGTCTTTTAAAAAGATGAGGGTGAAAGGTTCCCTTACCGATTTGGGTAACTTTCTGAAATGTACACCCCATGAAAGAAGGGTCATACAATGAAGATGTAAATAACCATAAATTAAATTATACTACACAAATAATACATTAATGGTAAATACATACGACAGATGAAATAAATAAGTGGCGAACAATGGATATCTCACGGAATCAAAAGTGAGATAAGAAATTCCTTACGAAAATTCGACAGCCTAACAGTGCCACTTAAAACTTCCAAAAATGGATTGATGAAATAAAATAGGGTCTCTCATAATATTAACACAAAAGGACAGTATGATGGATATGTATATCATACCCCAACATAAAAAAAAGTAACTTGAAAGACTTGACATGAAAATAGAACATTGAAAATGAGAAGGGTGAAAGGATCCCTTACAAAAATTCGGCAGCCTAACGACGCCACTTAAAAATTATTAAAATGAATTGATGAGAGAAATAGGGGGTCTCTCATCATATGAAAAAAGTAAATTAGGATGAATATAAAAGAACATCCCCAACATAAGAACATGTAGCTTAAAATAAATGACATAAAGGAGAATACATGAAAAGAAAGAGAGAGGTAGGATCCCTTACCTCAAGTCCGACTTGTCTTGTTCATTTATTTATATTCCTGAATAATAAACTTTTGTCAATTTATAATTTATTAAGGAACTAATTTAAAGTTTATTATTCAATTAATATCACATATTATAATTTTATAATAATTAGTTAATTATGTGAGTTCATATCAGATGTTTTTGTCGATGTTTGGTACACGAGTCAAAAATGAACTTGTTTGAAAAGAATTGTCCATGTAGTTATAAGTAAATCATATAAAAAATAGTATTAATGATTTAAATATCATATATATCCAGTTCATATTCATTTTATACTATTAAATAACATTTGGAGATAAAAAGAAATGAAATGCACCGTTCATGGAGATGGTAGGCAGTACGTACGCATGAACGCTACTTTCATTTCTTTGTCATATTAATGGAATTAAAAATAAAGAGAGATATATATTATAATTACATTATAATATATATGTTATATAGGTCACATAATTTCATTAATTTCATTATTTATACATTCCATGTATTGCATGAACGAGTCACATCACTTGAGGGGGCGGTAGTCCACACATCCTCATATGAAATTATCGTATTTACACAACATGAAAAGCATAAAGGTATGTTTTAAATATAAAATACAGAAGAATATAGAAAACATAAATACCATATATATCATATATAAAATATAGTGACATATTAATGGCCACCATGAGAGGTGGTAGGAGATAATTGATCAATCATCGTTTCGTGAGTCCGTAGTTCGCCGTCCAAAGAAACAATATGTTCTTCACCCATTAGATGGAGGTGTGTGTAGGTGTAGATCGAATAAATCTCATAAAAACATCCTATTATATTTAAGATACTGGTGTTATTACAAATTAAAGGAATAAAAAGAGTTTAAGGGGTTTGATAAGAAAAATAAAACAAATGAACATAAGAGAAGACATTATCTTTAAATCGGGAAACTCTTTTTGATTTGATCCAAAAGGCTTCCTTGGAAAGAATTATGCCCAAAGTGAGGATTCTAGGAGTAATAAGGGGATGTGGATAGAAAATATGAGCAGAGGTTGGACGATACAAGGGCTTGAGAGGCATGGGTAAGGGGGTAGAGGTGGGGGCCTTTTATAAGAGGGAGGAGGGGCACTCTTGGAAAGTCATGAAATGTTACTTTATAATAAAATGATTTTCGGATTTTAAAGGTCCCAAAATTATATATTTCAAGGATAAGGTAATTAGGGTTATAAATACACCCATAAAATTGGTTTTTGACAAGTTTAAGTCTTATATTTTACCTTATCTTTTCATTTTATTTAAATCGTTCATTAATGAGTTAATCACTGCATCATCACGGTGTTATAAATAATTTTTTTTAATGTCTAAAAATTATAAAAAAATTACAATCATGTAGGAAATATTTTTATCATTCCAATTACTATTTATAGTCAAAGAGATAATTTATGTAAACGAAATTAAAATTGTTTTAGTTAGGATATACAAACCTTTGTTATATTTCCTTTCTTTTAAAAAATAATATGATAAAAAGTCACTATCACACTAAAGTGATTCCATGGGGACCCAAAGTTGGTACAAGGCATCCCATGGTCATCCATGACACCACCAAAATCATTAGGAAACATTTTGGGATTATTTTATATTTTTATGATATTATTATATTACCCTTAACTACGAGATTACTAATTAAACACGATGATTAAAGATAATTACCTTCATTACTATTCATGATGTCCAGCAACAAAAGATTATTAATTACATAATTCAGACCTTCTGATTCAAAATTTGGAACAAATTTTACCAAATTCAATAGACAGAAATTTTAGTAATTAATTTAAAAGTAAATCTCGTTGTTAAAACAAAAGACGGGTTTTTAAGAAGTAAAATTTATCAAAAGTTTGACTTGATTTTACATCCAATTGAAAAGTGAAATTACTTAAAATGAACAAAATTGTATTAAGTGATAAAAAAATAATTCAATTATACTTTAAAAAAAATTAAAATCACAATATAACTATATAAATGAATTGGATGAAAAGGCAGTTTTGAATTAAAATGATGTATTTTTCACTATTCATTAAAAAAATGAACATTATTATAAAAACACCAAATATTCACCCTAAGATATATTTTATATTCCAAATTTACAACATATAAGTTTTATTAATAAATTATATAGTTAATTCTTGCTATCAAAACAAAAATCATGTTTTTAAGAAACAATATCTATCAAAAGATTGACACTTGTTTATGTCCATTTTCAAAGTGAAATTAATTCTAATGACCACCATTTGATTAAATGGTAAAAATATATTCTAATTAAACTTTAAAACAATTCAAAATATAATCTTAACATATAATTAAATTAGATGAAAAAGCAGTTTTAAAATAAAATGTAGTATTTTTCCCTATTCATTAAAAAATGAACATTGTCAGAAAAATTCCAAAAATTTATCCAAAGTAAATTTCAATGTCCCGATTCTAAAGAATAAGTTTATTTTGACAAATAGAGCTTATAAAATTATCAAAAGTTAGATTTAAAAAAGGTTCGCCATCAAAAGGCGGTAAAACAATCTTTTAAAAATATTAGAGTATTTATTCTTAAAATTTGATTCATTTTCATTTTAAGCCTCTAAAATTTATTGGATAAATGTAAAAATATTTAACAAACATATATAATCATTTTTTAGTTAGTTTTGTTCATTACCACCATTACAACGGCTAGACGTTAACTATTATTTAAAATAATATTATTATATTATTAGTGTGCAACATAAGATTTCAAAGAAACTCGTTGTTGCGTATTGGGTACTCCATCGAGCATAGCATTCCCTTTAAAGTAATATTAAAATTTTATTCACAAATATTGATAAATATGAGAATTTCATATTATTTATTTACCTGAGATGTTACAGTAATGACCGTTATAGATTATTCATCTCACTTTACAGTGGTTTAATGATTTTCAATAATGTATCATATTGATGATCATTCTAGGGATATATGCTTTGAGGAAGGTATCAAGTATTTGGGTCCATCATAGGTGAATGTGTTTTAGTTGAATACTATATTAGAGATAATGAACCAGGAACTGATTATTAAACAAACCATGAGGGTAGTTGGGGGCCCAAAATAGGTTTTTTCATCTTCTCAACTTAACGGTTCTATGTTAGGTGACAATAAATGACGTTTTGAGGTTTCTCATGAGGGGAATAATAGTCATAGCATGAGTTATGGTATTTCTATCTTCTATCATCAGTATGGGAGATGAGGAAACATGAGGATTTAAAGTGATAGAGAACCATTCGAGTGTTGATCATATGGAAGGATGGGAAATATACAGTGGTTCTATAGGAAATTTCTTCTAGTGTCAAGTGAGAGGGGGTCGACATTGATTCTAGGTTCGAGAGTGGTATTCACTGATCTACATTTGGTTTGGATCTGGAGTAATACTGGTCATTTAGGCCGAAGAGGTGGTTGTGTCTGGGGGACCCAGACACCAGTTGCACCTTGAAAATAGAGTGTGAATGTTTGAGTATTTAGACTATTTCTTAAGGATTTGGTTCATGATAGATATATTCAGAATAACCTATACTTAAGAAGCAGATTGTTGGGATGTCTACAGTGAGAGGTATGATCATATTAGCTTCCATTATAGTATCTTCCCTTTTGATATAGGTTATTCTCATGGATTTATATTTTTTCTTATTTTGGAGATCCTTGGGATCGATGTTCAGTTTTTTGATGGTGTTATGACACTCTATACTATATTGGGAATTATATCAGAGAGTGTATTCTAGTTCAGAGAGTCCCCCCTTGAGATAGGAAGGTATCGTTTCATATGAAATCTCTTCATCCTCAAGATGACAAGGTTTGATGTCATACTCGGGATAGACTGGATAATTTATGATCATGACCATGTTGATTTCTATTGATAAAGGGTAACCTTCACATCATCATAGGGAGGGTTTTTTTCTATCATGGGTGAGTGGGATGTTCAGGTAGGTAGAGATAGAACTGATAAAACTGGGCTAGGTGGGATGGAATTCTAGATTGGCAGTTTATGTCGGATTGATCAAGGAATATGAAAGAATGAATTACCATCACTAGTAGAACATTTTAGCTATGTATTCTTGGATGATTTTTTTGGTTTAAGCCCTGGGTGAGTGGGGGAGTTTTCTATTGATTTGGTTCCAAGAGCTACACTAGTATACATTCCTCCTTATAGGATAACTACTACTAAGCTGTAGGATCTCAGGAAACAACTAGATTACCTAGAGGAAAAGGGGTTTATATGACATAATAGTTCTCCATGGGGTATTCCTATCCTTTTTACCAAGAAGGAGGATGAATCCCTTAGGTTATACGTTGATTATGATAGATTGAACCAGTTGATGGTTAAGAATTGGTATCCCTCTCCACAGATAGATGATCTCTTCGACCAACTTGAAGGGGATCAGGTGTTCTCAAACACTGATCTAAGATCAAATTATCACCAGGTGTGTGTTATACCTATAGAAATAACTCATACAACTTTTCATTGAAGGTATGGTCTATATGGGTGTTTAGTCATGTTGTTCGGTCTCATGAATGTGCCAACAGTTTCCAAAACACTGATAAACCAGGTTTTCCTTCCATATCAAAATTTGTTGTGTTAATTTGTGTAGATGAAATATTGGTGTATTCTTAGACTTGAAATGATCATGTTAAACACCTTGAAATCATTTTGAATACCCTGAGAGAGTATAAGTTGTTTTCCAAGCTCATAAAGTGCCACTTCTGGATGAATGAGATAAACTTATTGGGTCAAATTATCTAAGTGACAAGAGTTTCTATTGACCCAAAAAAGGAGAGAGCTCTAGTTTCTTAGGAGTAGTACACGAACTTATTTGATATACATAGTTTCCTAGGGCTATCCAGTTGTTAAATAAATTTTATATGGGAATTATCACTCTTAGAAGCACCTCTTATTGGGATGACTAAGATGGTTGTGAAGTTTGTATGGTCAGATACCTGTACAACATCCATTCAAGAATTGAATGGGAAACTGAATTAAGTTTTAATCATGATTCTTCCAGATCTAGGAAAATATATATAGTATATTTTGATACATTAGGTATTAGGCTAGGATATGTTTTGATGTAGTGGGATAGATTTATAGAGTATGGGTTTCGAAAATTGAGTCCACACTAGAGGAACTAACTGACACATGATCTTGAGATAGCTATTATGCTTCATGACTTGTGTTTTTGGAGAAATTATTAATTGAAGACCATTTTGTGGTGTACACGGACCAAAAAATCTAAAGTACATATTTAAACAGTGTTACCTGAACATGAGGCATTGAATGTGGGTTAAATACCTATATTCCATTGAATTTGATCTTTCCTATACACTTAGTAAAGGAAATGAAATTTCTAATTCACTGAGAGTTTGTACTTGGATATAGACAGTTGAAGAAGTTGGTAATGAGTGGAATCTTATGGTCTTGTTTTGAGAGATGTACTTGGAGGTGAAAGATAGTCTCATCCAAACTTTAAATCACCCATGTTAGTGACTTCCACTCATCTGAACAGGGTGAGGATTAGAAAATTATTAGATTCTTAGCTCCTTATCCTACAAGAGAGTGTGGCAGGTGAAGAAATGCCTCCTAATTGGACCATTGGTGAGGATGAAATTTTATGCATACATGGTTGTGTTTGGGTTCCAAAATACATACATGAGGAGATGATATGAGAGTTTCATGCCTCAAGTTGGTTAGTAAATCCTAAAATTACCAATATTTACCATGAATTACATCATCAGTACTAGTGGCTAGTGATTAAATGAGTGGTAGCTGGGTTTTTCACGAGGTGTTCCACCTATCAACAGGTGAAGAAAGAACACCAGTGACTAGCTAGGATTATACCATATTTACCTATTCAAAAGTAGGAATGTGACAATGTTTTGATGGATTCTGTGACTGGGTTACTAAGATAACCTTTATGTAGTTTTTCTATATGGGTTGTTATGGAAAAACTTATAATGGTCACCTATTTATTACTGTTTAGGGAGACCTTATCAATAGATAAGAATGAGAGACTCTATATCCATAAGATTTTCACCTTCACGGGGTTCCTCATACCTTTTTTTTGAATAGGGATTTCTATTTTACATCTTAGTTCTTGAAAGGTTTAAAAATGGAATTGGGTACATGGGTGGTTTTGAGCCTGGCATACCACTCTCAGACTGATGGCTAGTTAGAGTGAACAATACTGGTTCTAGAGGACATACTTAGTGCTTGTGTCCTTAATTTTGAGGGTTCTTGGTAGAGGCATATACCCCAGATTGAATTCACCTACAAAAATTGTTATCATATTACTATATAGATGGAACATTATAAAGAATTGTATGATAGGCCATGTCAATCACATATATACTGGTTAGAGGAAGGAGAGATAGTACTACTTGGACTACATCTCATGCAGGATACTTTGGAGTAGGTCCGGTTGATTAGAAAGAGGATATCTACTTCATAGTCTAGACATGAATCCTTGGTCGATCACTATCAATGACCACTATAGTTCAAGGCTAGGGATCATGTATTTTTACATATCTCACCTAGGATAGGATATAGATGAATTATGTGATATGGTAATCTGTCACCATGATATGTTGAGTTGTTTGAGATTCTAAAGAGATTCGAGATTATAACCTATTGGTTGCAGATATCTCAGAGGTACCAAGCCACACATGATGTCTTCCATGTATCTCAACTATGAATTTATCACCTAGAACCCACTCATACTCTTTAGTTGGATGGGGTTGATCTATAGGTAGAAACTTCCTTCTAGGATCATCTTATACTTTGTGTTAATCATAGCGTTAAATACCCTTAAGGTAGGTATATTAATTTAATTTGTGTGCTATGGAAGAATTCCTGTGTGTAGGAAGAGACTTGGGAGAGATATATAGATGTACATGTTCAGTACCCAGAACGCTTATTAGACAACGTTTCATCACCCTAAAGAGATAAAATCAGGGATGATTTTTCTTAATAGGAGATATTGTAAGATCCTGGGGTTTTCCTTTGATGTACGAATATTTGGAGTTTTAGTTTAATTGCTTGGTTTTACCGAATGTGAAATCCTTGTGAGGGTATAGAGGAAACAAGGGTGTACGAGGCTTGTTAGAGCCCAGATCCTAGGTTTTTGAAAAGGGATTTGGTCCGTATGGTTAGTAAAGAACATTTCACCCATGCCACAATGTTACTACTAACCATACTAATAATTTCATAGAGTAGAGCAGGGCCACACGTTTTGATGAAACTATGAAACTGGGGTCGTATTCCCATGTGAGCCACCTGCAATTTTTAGTGGAGGAAAATCACATGGTTGTCACATGTTTTCCCAAACCGTGCACATGAACCATGTGAGTTCCGACCTTAGATAGAGGCATGTTCACGGTTGGTACATGGTATGGGAAACCGTGTGGCCAAACAATGCGGCCTAGTGTTTTTGGGTAAAATGATAGTTTTTCCATTAAAAATTCTTATAACCAAATTTGTTTTTTCTTCCTTCCACCAGCAGACAGATTTCATTCTCCCACCTGTAAGACCTCTTCAATCCTAACCTAGGCTTTGGTGTGGTTTCTCTATATCACATCTGATTCAAGAGTAAATAATCTCATCGGATCTACGTCAGTGAGTTATTCAATCCTTAGGATTGTTTCTTCATTTTTATTCACATCAACAGAGTTATTTTGGTGCAATCTAATATTACATATTTCTAGGGAATTTGTTATTTTATATGTTTTATTTATATCTAGGTCGATTTAAGAGATTATACTAGATGAGTGTTCTACCACTGGTATATGGTAGGTTGTATATACCTTTTCCCTTAAAGTCATGTTGTTTTTAGCCAGTTGTCATTGTGCCGAAAGCCTGAATTTCTGACATTTCCCCTAGAATTAATTGATTGTAGTGATTAAATAATTGAAACCTTTATTAGTTTTCCACTCAGTACCATTGTTTGGTTGAAGGTCATTCACCTCAATATGAATCACCCCTGAGGTGTGTCCACTTATCTATTCCATGTTATACCACCAATTGGGTGTGTGTGAGCTCCCCTTTTTTATAGGGAGCCTTTTTTAATTAATTGAGATAATAGGAGAAGTATTATGCCTCTTTTAGTATGATTACATGTTATTAAATTTGTTAAATTATTTAAATAGAATGTGAGAAATGGTTTGGATGAACTCATGGATCGTTTATTCTAATGAAATGGGTTAATTAAATTATTATAATTACTTTCAATTACATTGAAATTTCTACTCCATGGATTCAAAAGTATATTGAATTCCATTGAACATTTTACTGCATGGATTCCAAACTATATTAGATGCCATGGAAATTTCAACTCCATAGATTCAGGATTATATTGGATGCCTTGGATATTTCTACTCCATGGATCCAAATTACATGGAATTCATTGGAAATTTATACTCCTTGGATATAATTGTTGGGTATGAACCTTGATTACATGAAATAGTATGTTAAGGATTCCTTATAGATTTATACTCCTTGAATCTGGCTCATGTGGCTCTAGCATTGGTTTACTCGACATAGGCCACAATGGATATTGTATCAGGCTTCAGAATTATCACGTGTTTATAGTTTCTAGATTACAATTTGCACTTGTATATGATTTCTTGTTTATAGATATCCTTGGTAGGTTGGAGAATATCACCCATTAATGTATCAATACTATTTATTTATTTATATCACTGTTATATATTAAACATTACTTCTACTTATATACACATATTAGACTTGTTATATACACCATTGGTGGTGGCCTACTGAGTGTTATCTCACACCCTATTCCAGCCATATTCAGATTCCCTGACATAATTCATGGATGTAGTTAGGGACTAAGGAATGTTACCTTCTTAAATTGATTTTTTATTATGCTTAGGTGTAGGGGAACACAGAACTAAGATATGCTCATGATGCTATTCATAGATAGTTCTTTTGGGTCCTTTTTTGTAATTATTATACTTGTATTATATTGGATATATGTTTCCATGTATTTCCTATAATTTTTCATAGATACATATCATACATTATTTTTTATATGATATTTCCTTATATTTGTTTATCACTCATGTTGTCTGTATTTTTATTTATCTACTACTGTTCAGTTATTTTATATTCTCCCACTATTGATTGTTGTGGATACACCACTATAATACACTATGATTATGAGGGTATAATATACCCACTATACCAAATTATAATCTCTCTTATAGTAAAAATATACTTGAATAAGGGAGGTTCTCTTGAGTCCTTATGATCCACAGATAGGGGGAACTATTCGGGATGTTACACTACTCCTAGAGATTGGGAGTGCTAAATCACAACTGTCTTTATTAGGAGACTTTCAAAGATGATTTATTTCCTCTTTGATGTTATTAGGAATGGAATAAGTATATAAATAACAAGTTATAAGATATTTCATGGAGAATTTTCCATTTTCGTTGACAAAATAGGGAAATTTTCTGATCTCGAGGGAGCATTGATATGAATTTCCTATAGCAGGCGTACTTCCTCAATTAGGTTTATATATAGTACATAATCATTCCTATGAAATATCTAGGGTCTTTCAGTAATGATTCTTGAACCATTGGGAGTGGAGGCCTATGTATCTACATCTGCTATTTATTTATTTATTTCCCTCTTATAGAAACCCACCTCAATATACTAGGATTCAAAAGATTCAAAAGGGGAGTTATCTCCATACAACATGCCAACTTTTCCATCAATGGGGTACTTAAAGCATTAATGGAGTGTTAATGTAACTGTGGAATGAATATAAATCCAAGGTCTCCTGAGAAGAATATTATACAAGGTGTCCTACTGGATGACCATGAACTTGACCTTAAATAATAGGTCCCTAAATAAAAACTTTAGTTTGATCTTTCTGAGGTTCGTCTTTTCACTCTTATCATACCCTTGAATGGTCAAATTTATGGGAGATAAATCATCCTCGATGTATTCAAAAAAATAGAGAGTTTAGACCAAGATTAAAGTAATCATAGAGCTATTATTTATTAGATTCCATTGACTGTCAACATTACGGACCTTCAATGTGATGCATATAGTTCTAATATTCCTCTAAATTGATTCCTCTAGATCATAATCTATGAACAAGATGGTGGAATTTAATTATACCATATCGGTTTCCACTTGATAAATCTCAGTCGTAGTGACTCCTATATCAATCTCTTGGATTCTCTAGAGGGACTTAATGAGTACCTCCATAAGTTATTTTTAAATATGTAGAGAATCCAGGATCAAGAGCATGTCTAGGAAAACTACCAACTACTTCAAAATTTCATACTTCTACACTAGAGGTATATGCTTCCATATATGGGGTTTCTCATTGGTATGTGGGCTAGGGGTTAAAAAAATTGACATTTATGGATCTAGTTCTTGAGATAAAGTTGAGGATATTCTTATCACTAATCGAGTGGGTTGAGATGGTTTTCCCACTTGTATAGGATAGTCATATAGTTGAATTCTCTTGAACTAGTTGTCTAAAAAAATTTGGTTTCAAAAAAAATTGGAAGAACTCGGCATGTCTCTATTCCAGTTCTGGGATTTTTGAAGTGGTAGTTTTTTAATCTCAGTAGTGTAAATGGAATAATCTAGGATGTTTTTGTGATATTGGGCTTGGAAAAGACTATACCTTCCCTTTTCCCCTAATCTTATATAGCCTCTTCCTCTACCTCCTCAGTCAGGTATAGGGAACTCAAGTTCATATGCACATTTAATATCAGTGAGAGGTTTGCATAAGTGAATAACATTAACATGACTGAACAGAATCTATTAATCTAATGATGATTACATTTGGGGGGGGGGGGTACCCTTACTCTAGATGGTGTGGGAAATAAATCTAAAAGAGTTAGGGGTAGTCTAGGGGTTAGATGAGACACTTCATCCTATGCCTCATTCCATTCCCAATGATTACATCTACCATAAGAGGTTGAGTTGGACCGTGTCCCTATAGGTGAAGTAAGAGGTGTAGAGATTGTGACTGGTAAGAGAAATATTATTATAAGAATTATGTGCGCCTAATCATCTATATTTTGGGTTATATAGGTTTCAAAGTTTTTTCCATTCCTGAATGTAACTTCTTTCTAGTCACCTTCTTCTTCTGATTGGGTGGTAGACACAAGTGTCACTTACAATGGTGATTTTCTTATTATCACATGTATGGATTCAACCATACTCTAGAGGATGTAATTAAAATCAATACTATATGGTGTACACCAATATTTTATGATAAGTTAAATAATAAAGATGATCACTAGGGCTATCCTTTTGGGGTTTATAGGGCTCAAGATCCATAGAATATTTTTTTTCATGGTTGTAAGGAACTAATCAGAAAAATATTCATTTTTAAGGAATATACATTGTTATTATATTCCTATATTCATGTTTGGACCTGATCTATTCTCCCCTCTAGTCAGAGGTGGTGTTACTAAATTTTTTACTTGGAAGGAGGCACTGAGTGATGTAGATCTTGCTAGGGTTATTTAGTAGTAACTCGCACTAGTTTGAGTTCAACAGGTACATTTTATTCCTTTCTAAACATTTTTCATTACTCCATCAGCATGGGCCAAGAGTTGACCTTGATTCATTAGAAAATTTCCTATATATTTTGGGCCATGTGTGCAAACTCTTGATACCCACCCAAATATTTCAATGATATTAGTAGAGTCTACGGTTCTTCATATATATTTTCTACACATAGTACCAATAATTACTTCTATGGTAGTGGGATGTTAAGATAGTCTGAACAACTTTTCCATAAAAAAATTAATTCAGTGACCCTTTCATTTTCACATTTTTTTGGAGTTTATGAGGGTAATGATCATCATTTTATTGAATATAGAGATGTATTGATAGATTAATTTAATATGAAGGTATTTAATTCCTAAAATAGAAAATAATGGGAGGCTTCTATTTCAGATGAAATCTAGACCAACCAGAGTCTTAAAAAAACATATCAACTTTTCTACTTCTTACTGGTCTCATGGGACAATACTGAGGTCACATCAGGACATAAAGTGCGAGAGATGTTTCTATGATATCCCATTATGTAAAAGGTTGATAAAATAGGGTTTAAAAATATATAAATATGTAGGGTATCATCTACCCATTCAAGATATGGATTCTCCTTAGGATTTACTGGGGCATACCACCCTTACATGGATTTTATCTGAGAAACAAGAGATTCAATGGCATTGAGTAGTTCTATAGGTACCACTATATAACCCAAAACCTTATGATGGTAAATGTAATAAGTTTGAGGTAGTCACCCTATATTCATCAATTGATATTTTCTAGTTAATATCGTGGGAAGGTTATTATCCCAATAAAGGTGAGGTCATCTATGTGATGAATGAAATTACTAGTCTTTCTCAATTTCCATATTCAGGAAGACTGGATATCCAGATCTACTTCCATACTTATGTTCATCTTCTACTTTTGTGGAATAATTAATTCCCCCCTAATGGGTGAAATAAGGGGCAATCACTTTTATTTGTAGGTGAGGTCCTGTAGAAATATTTCCCCTGATCAACTACACATTGAACCATATGATATTGTATATATCAAAATCATACTATTCCATGCTATCTTACATGGAAGAGACATTGGAATTTCTTGGTGGTGAGTGGTATGTGGCTTTGCCTTTCCCTTTACCCTTGAAAGAATACTATGATGGTGGTGAAAACTCAACATTTGGATGTTTCAAATTCTACTTCCTTCTATGATTCTAGGCATGTGAAACATCATACTATTCATATGTATCACCTTCCTCTTGGGATATTATTATTTCATTATGCACCTCAATGTTTGTGTCTCGAAATACATCATATATTGCACTGATGGTAAAAACATTCACTAAGGCATATCCCGTGGCCGAAATTATTCCATCATTCTCTGAGTAATAGTGTGACTTTGTGCTACCTAAATCCCTTTCAAGAGTCAGTTATAAGTCTTACCTTGACCTCTCCTCTCATTGGGATATTTTGAATTATTACCTTTATGGGTTTTGATCTTTATTATTAGATATTACAATTTTTTTAGTCCATGAATATTAACTTTGAGGGAATATCTGACTATACTTTCCAAGTGAGCCCCAAATGAGATGGGCGTGTTTTCTAGTAGTATAGATGACTGGGGTGTTGACTATTGGTATCCACTACCCAATCTATATTAGACCAAAATCCTTGGTGGATATGATAATAATACCCCCATCCCTGAGGGATGGGGATGACATGGGTCCACCATCAGTAATTTCAGGACCTATTGACGATTTTGTGATTCATGGGGTAACAGTTGAGGTAAAAATGGCTCCAACCCAGGGGCTGGGGTTGATTCAGACCCACCATCTATTTTTTATAGCTCGTTAGAGATTTAATAACCCCATAGGATGAGGCAGTGGTAATAATTACTCCATACTTTGTGGATAGGGAATCTTTTTAATGATTTCCATGGAGGCTTATAGTGAAATACTCTTAATTTGATGATTTTTTACTCACGTATAAGCAGGGTGTTGAAGCTAACTAGAATGTGAGATGATTTCCATAGAGAGTAGTCTTGCAGCCTAATATTTTTGATTTCTCATATGAGGTGTGTTATTGAAAAGTTGAAGAGCCTCACTTAGTATCTTGTTAATGGAAAAATCTCTCTACTAGTGCCTCCTCTATGTATTCAAAACTAGAATATTTTGTGGATCAACAAACTGGATCATGCATTGCTTGTCCCTATGAACCCTCCTATGAAAATTACATTGATGAATTCCATCTTCAGGGGACTCTTCTATCCCAAGGATGGGGTAAATTTTAATTCTTTGTGGTTGTCCCAATGTTATATGCATACATCAGATGAGGAATCAGTAATTATCTTCCGAAGGGTAGTTATGTTGTGGAGGAAATCCTATCAAAGACTCTTTTATTTCTTCTATGGTATCAGGTCTCAGGCCAGGGAGAAACCAGAAAGGTATATTTGACAACATTGAATGATCTTGGTGTGAAGATAATCCTTATATACATTGTAATGGGGGTTCTTAGACTTTACCTGTGGGAATGTTTCCCATTGTCTCTAGCATAAGTAAGGCATGAAATTCTCATTTAATTCATCTGTTATATCATAGTTGGAAGTAGATATGGCCCATAGATATTCGGTAAGTTATTATCGGCCAACTCCTTCAATTTACCCATTACAAAATCTTCCTTATAAGAGGTGTATTCCTCTATCTAGTCATACTATAGAGGTTAATTTCTACTAATGATGACTCACATATCGTCGAAGGGATGAATAGTTGTCCCCACTCTGGGTCACCTACTAACTGAGGTGAGGTACCATCAGTAGTTAATAGGGAACTATATATGGTTATCTCTATTGCTTTGAGAACCTCTATTTATGATGGTTCCCGAACATGGGGAGGATGTCCTTGATTAAGTGAGATTCCACCATGGGGAAGTTTTTCACATCATATGTCTTGGTTAATATCCCCATAATCAATCTATATAATACCAGAAGGAGGAATCTAATGGTTGATATCACCTTATTATTCAAATATACATTTAGAGGATACTTGAGATTCTTTAAATATGCAATGTATGGCCTAAAGGATGCTGACATTGAGGAGGGTAGGAATATCATCTTCAACCTATGTCGTGGTTGGGATATTATGAACTTATATTTAATGTTGAGTTGGGATATTATGCAATAGTGTAGTGGACACTATAATGTATCAATGATTGCCTACTATTTATGGAATATGGGCCTATAGCTTGAAAGATGCTAGAGTATGTTGGTGTTGTTCTGTATCATCGACACAAATATGAACAAACCTTTGGTTGGATACCATAATATGTCAGTCAACCTTGTTTTATGTTGAAGTATGACCCCTATTTAGAAGCTCATATGCCACCAAAATATACCGAAAAACCTTTAGAATGGGAGAAAGGATATGAGACTCCTTCTATATGGCCTATGAAGGATGTTTGTAACGACCCAAAAATTTTCAATGAAAATTACCTTCTTATATTTATGTCATAAAATCACATGAAAACACAACATAATGAACTACTAAGTGCTAAGTGACCTTTAAACGTAATATTGTCACTTCTTTGTTTTGAATTTTAAAAATCTGAGATACACGGTTTTGTTCAAGATGATTTTTGGAATCTGATAAAACAAAAATAATTTTTAGTGAATAGTAACCTACCCTTATGAATAGTAACCTACCCTTATGAATATTAATATGACCCTTATTAATAGTAAATCATCCAACATAAGAGTAACCTTACCCATGAATAATTAAATAAAATTAAACATCTTAGAAAGTGACAATTTGACCTTAGTAAACATTTTGGTATTTTGTAAATCATAAATAATTAATTATAAATAAATAATTAATTTAAAAGAAATAGTATTATCTTAAAATGTGTTCATTAATTATCAAATCAATTTCTAATAGTTTTTATATAATTTTATAAGAATCTACGTAATTTTTGAAACCATTATAAAATCAGTTTTAATTTTAAAAATTGTTTCTTTTAAGTAAATTATGATTTTAATTAAATATTAAATTAATAATATTTAGAAAATTATTGTTAAAAAATGGACTTCATTTTTGGATTCTACACTTTGAAAAATGGTTGGGGTAAATTTTTGGGATTTTTCTAAAATACTTGATTTTTTGATGAATAGTGAAATACCGTAATTAACAAAAATAAGCTAAATGAGCTAATTATAGAGTCATGTGTGATGTTATTCTGATGTAAGACCACTTGGTTTGAGATCACATGATAAAATTACTATTATTGGTCATTCAAGACTCACTATTCCTTGTCTTAGGGGAAATTAATAAACTAATGAATTTTATGTTAAGGAAACCCCTCTCCCCTCCACTATAAATACCGCCCTTCACACCCTCTTTTCCTCACACCTCTCAAGCTCCAAGACTTCTCTAAAATCTACCCAAACCTCTTCTCTAGCCCCTCTCCCACGTTCAAGAGCTTCCGGTCTCAACAAAAGACCAATCTTAGCTTCTTTAAGGAGGATCTCAAGATGAAGATTTAAGAGTAATTTCTCTCCCTCTTCTCCTTTAAATTCCTTTCAAGTTCAAGTTCATTTCTTGATCTCTCCCCACCTATCTTCATCTAAATTGTATTATAACTCCAGTATTATACATATAATGGAATTTTATGATGATAATGGGATATTTTATCATCCAACCCCCCTTCCCACTTCCTTTTATTTTATTAAAGAGAACATTGTTCATGAGGTGTTAATTTTTCACCTTCAAGAACGACATACTTTCTTCTTCCATTTCTACCTTCAGATCTGGTCATGATACAATTTTTATGGTTGAAACAGAACATTTTATATGTATTATCTCCTATTTAAAGTTCCGGAACTAACTTATGACCATATTAATTGTGATAAAATAAAACAAGTTCATTATGATCGAAAAATCACTCAAATTAACCCAAACAATCATCATTTAATTATCATCTAATGATTCATCTACATGGATATAATTTGATTCATTATAAGATCATTAAAACTTATTTAATATCATTAATAACATGTAATATTAGTTCTGTATTTTTACCCATGTTCTACCCAAACTTCAATTTAAGAATACAAGTGAACCACTCAAGAAAACCATAAAAAAACAAACATTCTTGAACAATGTTTTGAAACTCTATAACTCATCCAAAGGCACATAAAATCACTTAATGAAACCATAATGAACCATATTAATGTACACAAGGTTTTTGATTTCTAATTAATTAATATATTGTCATTATACAGGACATTAAAAAGAAGGAAGCATTCAGATACAAGGTAAGGTGAAATCTCGAACCCAGTTTTTTTCCTTCGGGTTCTCCCTCTTTCACTCCATTTTTGATATGGTTACTCCTTAAAGATAATATTTTCATAATTGTCTTTACTTTTCTAGGATATACATGTTTTTCACTGGTTTTTATTTCAAACAAAATTTTTTCCAAAAGAACTCCTCTTTTAAGAACACCCCCTTTACTTCTCACTCAAAGTGGACGGTTCTTGTATCATGTATGTTATTCCCACTTTCTTTTGGGAACCCAAAGATTATGAATGTGTTATTATGAGATGAAAACCATTCCATTAAATGGGTTATTTATGTACATTTTTGATATGTGTTCTATGTGGCAAGCATAATGATGATAATGTTATGATGTGACGGGTGCACCCGGAATTATATAGCGCAATATGAATGTTTCAATGTGATGGGTGCGCCCGGAATTATTCAGCGCTCCAATGCATTGGGTAAATTTATGAATATCATGATTAAATGTTAAATTATGTGTGAACAAGATTCTATCTTGGTTCACTAGTATGTGTGGTAGTTAACCACTAAGACATGATGTTTTATTTTTATGCATTGTCACATTTCAAGTCTTATATTTATGCTTCCTCTCATGTTCATGATCTTTTTACCATGTTATGATTATGATCACCCCATGCTATATTGTTCTTATCTATCCTCTTTCTGGGATTTTAGATCACCCCTTTTTATGTATATCCTCAAGTGGCTACATGGACTAAGGAGAGGTCAAGTACCAATAAGAAGCTAGAGAAGAAGAAACTAAATAAATGTTTATGCTTGATGTTGTATTTGTCATGTATGGTCCTAGTTTTCCTAAGACACTAAACCTTTGAATCCTCTATGTGTAATAATATTATGTTTTTATCTTTTAAATGATGTAATAGTAATGTTAGAAAAGGTCGATTCACTATAGTTGGTATCAGAGGCAAGGTTTAGTTAATTTAGGAATTAGGATTAGTGAACCCTAGAGAAAACCTATAGTATGAGACTAAGTACAAATATGCACACAAGAATATTTACCTAGGGATCACATATTTTAAGTTTTTAGTATAAATTGTTTAAATTAATAAGTTTTTTATGACTTGTTTACTTATGTTTTGTTCTAACCTTTTTTATTTTCGAAAATGGTGGGAACCAGAAGAAATCAGGCCAACAACTCTTGCAAGGGCCACTGCAATGATTTACCAAACAACATCCCCAATGATTTTGGAGGTGGAGCTCAAAAATTCATGGTAATTATTACCCAATTATCACAGGTTATGAACAATAACCATAATAATCTGAAATTTCCTCCTTCACCAAAGATGGAGCAACTGGCTATCAAATGTTTTTTGCGTCAAGGACCACTAACATTTAGTGGAACTTCTGATCCACTAGTTGCAGAATAGTGGGTCAACTACATGGAGAAGATATTTTCTGTGCTTCACTATTCTGATATGGAGAAGGTGACCCTAGACATTTATCATCTAGATGGAGAAGCTGACCAATGGTCGGCTTTGATTAAGAATACCAAGCCAAGGGATGAAATTGAAAAGATGGAATGGGAAGACTATAAGATAATGTTTCTTAATAAGTACTTCCCACAAACTCTTCGCACAAAGATGGAGAGAGAATTCATAGAGTTCAAGCAAAAATAAGGAGAATCTGTCACAACCTATGAAGCAAATTTCACAAGGCTTACAAGGTACGCTTCAGTTTTTTTATCAACAATGATTGCAAAATTGATGGATTATTTTATAGATTAAAACCACACCTTCTAAAGGATCTTGCAATTCAAAATTTTGGGAGTTATGAAGAAGTTGTTCGGTGTGCTCTCAAAGTGGAGATGGAGTTTGGAGAATGGTCCCATGGCTATGGTGATAAGAAAAGAAAGATGGAGTTTCAAGATAGTGGATCTAATGAAAATGGTGGGAACAAAAATCAACGACACACATGCCAAAAATGTGGGAAGTTGCACCATGGGGACTGCCTCAAAGGGACGGGGAAATGCTTCAAGTGTGGGAAAGAAAGACACCAAGCTCAATAGTGTCTAAAAGACACGAAAAGGAAGGAGAATGTAGCCGATGATAGGAGAGAACCACTCATGGTTCAATGCTATAACTATAGGGAGCTAGGGCACTATGCAAATCAATTCACTAAACCTCAAGTTTTTGAGGGTAATCAGCGTCAGCACCCACAAAGACAAAGGAACAAGGGAAGGCTTATGACATCACTACCACGGAGGTGGAGCATGATAATGAAGTCATACAAGGTACACTTCCTAGTCACTCAAGAATGGAAAAATTCTTATTTGATTTTGGTTCTACGCAATCCTTTATATCTTTCAAGTTTGCTAGAACTATAGAATCAAAGCTCCGAAACCTTGAAGTAGAGATATCTGTAAAAACACCAAGTGGTGAAATCATTACAACCCAAGTGTTTGAATCTTCTCCTGTTGACGTATGTGGGAAGATTCTTCTGGAAAATATCGTAATACTTCCCTTGGTGGAATTCGACACCATAATAAGAATGGATTGGCTCTCGTTATATAGAGCACACACCAACTGTCAAGAAAAGGAAATATCTTTTCATATTTTGAACCATCCCATGCTCCTCGATAAATGAAAGGAAGACCATGAATATCCTTTTAAAAATCATTCAATGGTGTGGGTGTTGATTCCCTATGAAGAATCATACCTCGCCCAAATGGTTGAGTCAAAGGAAAGTACCAACCTTGAGGAAATGCCCATCGTGAGGGAATACATCGATGTATTTCCTGAAGATTTACCCAGAATTCCCTCGGATCGTGAGGTAGAGTTCTCAATTGAACTCATACCAGGAGCTACTCCTATCTCGAAGTGTCCCTATAGGATGGCTCCTATCAAACTGGAGGAGTTAAAGAATTAACTACAATAGCATCTAGACAAAGGGTTCATACTCCCTAGTTCATCACCTTGGGGTGCACCAGTGCTCTTTGTGAAGAAGAAGTATGGAACAATGCGGTTGTGTATCGATTATCGAGAACTCAACAAGATCACCATAAATAACAAGTGTCCTCTCCCAAGGATTGATGACTTGTTTGATCAGTTAAGAAGAGATCAATAATTTTCAAAGGCGGATCTTCATTCTGGATATCATCAGGTAAAGGTGAAGAAGGAAGATATTCAGAAGACTGCCTTCCGAATAAGGTATGGGAACTATAAGTTTTTGGTGATGCCCTTTGGAATTACTAATGCCCCTGCAATCTTCATGGATTTGATGAATAGAGTCTTTAGACATTACCATGACAAATTTGTGGTAGTTTTCATCGATGATATTCTCATATACTCCAAGAGAAAGGAGGAACATGAAGAACATCTAAGACTTTTGTTGGAGACATTGAGAAAGGAGAAGTTGTACGCCAAGTTCAACAAGTGTGACTTTTGGATAAAACAAGTCACGATCTTGGGACATGTGATCACAAGTGAGGGAATTTCTATGGATACTTAAAAAACAAAGGCGATCAAGGAATGGCCCAGGACCTCTAGTGTCATAGAAATCTGTAGTTTTATTGGATTAGCTGGGTACTACCGATGTTTTGTGAGAAACGTCTCACGATTTTCAAGCCCGCTAACTAAGTTAACAAGGAAAGGGGTATAGTATGTCTAGATGGAATAATGTGAGAGAAGATTCAAGGAGCTAAAGAGAAGGTTGATCACTGCACCTGTACTCACACTACCGAAAAGTGGATTAATTTTTGTGATATACAGTGATGCTTCAAAGAAATTATTGGGTTGTGTACTCATGAAAAATGAACATGTTATAGCCTACGCCTCATGACAGTTGATGATCCATGAGCAGAACTACCTGACACATGATCTAGAGTTGGAAGCCGTGATTTTTTCCTTGAAAATCTCGTGGAAATAACTTTATGGCGAGAAGTGTGACATATACACTGACCACAAGAGCCTAAAGTATATATTCACACAAAAGGAGCTCAACATTCTTCAAAGGAGATGATTAGAGCTAATCAAGGATTACAATTGCTCTATTCACTATCATCCTGGAAAGGTGAACAAGGTAGCTGATTCTCTAAGTAGAAAAGAACCTGCTACTCTATCCATGTTGCGGATTGAGAAAGACCCCATCTTCTTGGATATGCAATGAATGGATTTAGAAATCATTAATGTAGGGGAAAAATCCTACCTTGCCCAAATGATTGTGCAACCATCCATCCTGGAGAAGATTAAGGAAGCACAAAGGGATGATGTGGAGATACAAAAGAGGGTGAATGCAGTAAAGGAAGGGAAGCTGCAAGAGTTATATATTGATGATGTTGGTGTGATTTGGTTTGGAACGTGGCTTTGTGTGCCTTCATCACCCGGGATAAAGAAGGAGCTATTGGACAATACACATAGATCAACATTCTCTATCCATACTGGGAGTACCAAAATGTACCGTGATCTCCGAGAAAACTTCTGGTGGGATAACATGAAGAAAGAGATTGCAAAATATATATCAAGGTTCTTGGTAAGTCAGAAAGTTAATACCGAGTGACCAAAGTCCAAAGGTATGATGCATCCATTGCCTATACCCATGTCGAAATGGGAAAATGTTACTATGGACTTTTCCACGGGTCTCCTGAAGACGTAAAAGGGAAATAATGTGATATGGGTTGTCGTTGACCGACTCACCAAGGCTTCCCATTTTATTTCTATTTGGGAAGACCTATCTCTTGAAAAACTTGCAAAGATATATGTGAAGGAAGTGGTGAGACTGCACGATGTTCCACTCTCAATTGTCTCTGATCGTGATCCAAGGTTCACATCTAAATTCTGGAGGAGTCTTCAACATGCTTTGAGTACTGAATTAAATTTCAGCATGACCTATCACCCCTAAACCGATGGCCAGTCTGAAAGAACTATTCAAACGCTTGAAGATATGCTAAGAGCCTACTCGCTTGAATTCAAAGGTGGTTGGGATTAGCATCTCCCATTGGTTGAGTTCGCATACAAAAATAGCTTCCACTAGAGTATTCAGATGGCTCCGTATGAAGCTCTTTATGGGAAGCGGTGTAGAACTCCAACCTATTGGGATGAAGTTGGAGAAAGAAATCTACTTGGACCCGATCTTGTTCAAGAGATGACATAGAAGGTTCAAATCATCCAAAAACACATCAAAGCTGCTCAAAGTCGGCAAAATATCTATGTTGACAACCATCTAAGGGACTTGGAGTTCGACGTTGGAGATAAATTCTTCTTTCGAATATGTCCATGGAAGAGAGTCATGTGATTCGGGAAGAAAGGGAAGCTAAGCCCAACGTATATTGGACCATTTGAGATCCTTGACTGCATAGGAGCCGTGGCCTATCTTCTTGAACTTCCACCGAATATGGATCAAGTTCATGATGTGTTTCATGTATCACTACTGAGGAAGTACATACCAGACCCTTCACATGTACCAAACTCAGAGGTGGTGCAGTTGGAAGATGATATCTCCTATGAGGAGCATCCAGTAAAGATTCTGGATCAGAGAGATAAGGTTATACACAACAAGATAACCCATCTTTTAAAAGTTTTGTGGAGGAACCATAATTTTGAGAAAGAAACTTGGGAACCATAAGAGGCAATGAAGGAGAAGTACCCTCACCTGTTTGTGTAAAGTGAAATTTCGGGGTCGAAATTTCTTAAGGGGGGAAGAATGTAACGACCCAAAGTTTTTCAATGGAAATTCCCTTCTTATATTTATGTCATAAAATCACATGAAAACACAAAATAATGAAATAATAAGTGCTAAGTGACCTTTAAACATAATATTGTCACTTCTGTGTTTTGAATTTTGAAAATCTGACATACAAGGTTGCGTTTAAGATGATTTTTGTAGTTTGATAAAACAAAAATAATTTTTGGTGAATAGTAACCTACCCTTATGAATAGTAACCTACCCTTATGAATAGTAATATTAACCTTATTAATAGTAAATCATCCAACATAAGAGTAACCTTACCCATGAATATTTAAATAAAATTTAGACATCTTATAAAGTGACAATTTGACCTTAGTAAACATTTTGGTATTTTGTAAATCATAAATAATTAATTATAATTAATTAATTAATTTAAAAGAAATAGTATTTTCTTAAAATGTGTTAATTAATTATCAAATCAATGTATTATAGTTTTTAGATAATTTTATAAGACTTTACGTAATTTTTGAAAGCATTATAAATTCAGTTTTAATTTTAAAAACTGTTTTTTTAAGTAAATTATGATTTTAATTAAATATTAAATTAATAATATTTAGAAAATTATTTTTGAAAAATGGAATTTATTTTTAGATTCTACACGTCTAAAAATGGTTGGGGTAATGTTTTGGGATTTTTCTAAAATACATGAATTTTTGATGAATAGTGAAATACCGTAATTAACAAAAATAAGCTAAATAAGCTAATTATAGAGTCATGTGTGATGTTCTGCTGATGTAAGAACACTTGGTTCGGGATCACATGATACAATTACTATTAGTTTTCATTCAATACTCACTATTCCTTGTCTTAGGGGAAATTAATAAACTAATGAATTTTATATTAAGGAAACCCCTCTCCCCTCTACTATAAATACCACCCTTCACACCCTCTTTTCCTTACACATCTCAAGCTCCAAGCCTTCTATAAACTCTGCCCAAACCACTTCTATAGCCCCTATCCCACCTTAAAGAGATTCTGGTCTCATCAAAAGACCAATCATATCTTCTTTAAGGAGGATCTCAAGAGGAATATTTAAGAGGTAATTTCTCTCCCTCTTCTCCTTTAATTTCCTTTCAAGTTCAAGTTCATTTATTTATCTCTCTCCACCTATCTTCATATAAATTGAATTGTAACTCTAGTATTATAAATCTTCTGTAATTTTATGATGATAATGGGATATTATATCATCCAACCCCCTTTCCCTCTTCCTTTTATTTTATTAAAGAGAACATTGTTCGTGAGGTGTTAATTTTTCACCTTAAAGAACGACATACTTTCTCTTTCCATTTCTACCTTCATATCTGATAATGAAACCATTTTAATGGTTGAACCAAAAAATTTTATATGTATTATCTTCTATTTAATGTTCTGTAACTAACTTATGACCATATTACTTGTGATAAAATAAAACAAGTTCACTATGATCGAAAAATCACTCAAATTAACCCAAACAATCATCATTTAATTATTATCTAATGATTAATCCACATGGATATAATTTGATTCATTATAAGATCATTCTAAATTCTTTAATATCATTAACAACATGTAATATCAGTTCTGTAGGTTTACCCATGTTCTACCCAAACTTCAATTGAAGAATACAATTGAACCACTCAAGAAAACCATAAAAAAAACAAACATTCCCGAACAATGTTTTTAAACTCTATAACTAATCCAAAGGCACATAAAATCACTTAATGAAACCATAATGAACAATATTAATTTACAAAAGGTTCTAGATTTATAATTGACTAATATAATGTCATTATACAGGACATTAAATAGAAGGAAGCATTCAGATACAAGGTAAGGGGAAATCTCAAACCCAATTTTCTTCCTTCGGGTTCTCCCTCTTTCACTCCATTTTTGATATGGTTCCTCCTTAAAGATAATTTGTTCATAATTTTCTTTAATTTTATGGTATATACATGTTTTTCACTGGTTTTTATGTCAAACAAAATGTTTTCCAAAAGAACTCCTCTTTTAAGAACACCCCCTTTACTTCTCACTCAAAGTGGACGATTCTTGTAACATGTATGTTATTCCCTCTTTATTTTGGGAACCCAAAGATAATGAATGTGTTATTATGAGATGAAAACCATTCCATTACATGGTTTATTTATGTAAATTTTTATATGTGTTCTATGCGAAAAGCATAATTATGATAATGTTATGATGTGACGGGTGCGCCCAGAATTATATAGCGCAATATGAATGTTTCAATGTGATGGGTGAGCCCAGAATTATAAAGCGCTCCAATGCATTGGGTAAAGTGATGAATCTCATGAGTAAATGTGAAATTATGTGTGAACAATATTCTATCCTGGTTTACTAGTATGTGTGGTAGTTAACCACTAAGACATGGTGTTTAATTTTTATACATTGTCACATTTCAAGTCTTATATTTACGCTTCCTCTCATTTTCGTGATATTTTTCCCATGTTATGATTATGATAACCCTATGATATATTGTTCTTATCGATCCTCTTACTGGGATTTTAGCTCACCCCTTTTGATGTATATCCTCAGGTGGCTACATGGACTAAGGAGAGGTCAAGTTCCAATAAGAAGCTAGAGAAGAAGAAACTAAATAAATGTTTAAGCTTGATGTTGTCTTTGTCATGTATGGTCCTAGTTTTCCCAAGAAACTAAACCTTTGGATCCTCTATGTGTAATACTATTATGTTTTTTATCTTTAAAATGATGTAATATTAATGTAATAAAAGGTCAGGTCACTATAATGTTGGTATAGTCATTTATAGGCAAATAAAGAATATGTTACTAGATCCTGTTAGCCACCAAAATATGCCAAGTATCCCTTAATTTTTTGGAAGGGATATGAGCCTAACCTTAGTTGACTACTATAATATATTGATGAACCTCAGTTGAAGTTAGAATATGGGTCTGGTATAGGGTTGGATTCAGACTATGCTGCTGATCTTGATGGATTGGAATATTCACCCATCCTGAGGTGATTGCTAAACTGAGTTGATGAACCCCGATTGGAATGGGGATATGAGACCAATATTGTGGCTCACCCTTTATCGGAATATTTTGATAATCTTGTTATATGAGAGTAAGAAAATATTATTACTACAAATTAGCCATATGGTCATGTTGGATATGCTGATATGATGTTCTAGCTGTTAGAGGATAAGCATGTGCCCATCCCTATATCATTTCCAGAATATGTAGATGAAGCTCCTTCATTACTGCTAGAATATACTGGAACTTCAAAAGGACATTTGAAAAAATATATCCGTGCACATTTTTGGCCATCATAATATGTTGATAGATATATTTGATTAATGTGGGGATATATGCTCACTCCTATCCTCTAAATTCCACTAGGATATTTCGAAGGGTTTATTGTGAGGGGGTAAAAATATATGACTTCCCCTGCTCACTATTGAAATATATTTGAAGTTTTATTGATCATAGGAAGGGATATGATCCTGATTGGTGGGTTACACCATTGTATGTTTTTCGAATTTATATAGGTGAGTTAGGATATGAGATTTCTCATTGGATTCTACTGAGATATCTCAATGGAATTCATCGGAAGAATAAGGTATATGAGCCCACTCCCTATTCAACACTACTGACCACAGTTAGTAAGATCTTCTAGGTTTCTAGATCTGAGTTTTTTTGTAATGAATCTGATATTCCACGTATTATTTTTGGATATTATATGGGTTATTTTCAATACTAGACACTAAGAAGATGTGTGATTCTAAGGTCTGGTATGACCAAAATAAATGTTTGAAATATATTAAATATATTAAATATCATGCATGAACAATTTTCCTAAAAAATGGGAATAACTCTCAACTGGGGTTGCAGATGAGAAATAAAAGGGAACCATTGATTTTAGAAAGTGTATTTTACCCTATACATGATATAAACTTTGTCAACATGGTCTATTTGTGAAAGATTCATTATGAGTATAAATAAATAAATAAAATAAATAAATGTATTTGTTTTTTTATTTTGATGCAAAAAATGATTTACCCTATAAGTAATTGGTTATAGGTTTTTTCATAGGGTTGGGCCCTAAATATTAGATACCTAGAGACCGTTGGAGGAGATATTTCTTGGAGAAAAATAATAGACCTAGGTTAGATTGTGGATCATTGTGCCAATGGAGTTCATGGATCTCATCAATGATGAAAACAAAGCTGTTCTTCATCAGTGATCGATCCAAACTCTAGGTGGGAGGTTTAATTTTGTGTTTTTCATCCCATTTATTAATTCCAGATGAATGGAAATCAATCTAAAAAAAATAATTGATACATACATCATTGGTATAATTAAGTCGATGGAATTTTTTATTCGTTTATTTTTTATTTATCCCTCTTTGGTTGTCTTCTTCTATGACAACGAATCAAGGAAAAATAAACAATGACTGAGGTTTTTTCTTCATGTTTTATGGATTATAGATTTCTCCCCTATTTATTTGTTTGATCATCAATGATATTTCATTTTTCCAATTTTTTGACCAATACATGGTTTCCGATCATTACATGACTGTTATTCGGCTCAATAGATCGAAATCATAGGTACGACACATGATGGCGGTTATAGTTCAATAATTGATGATGAAGGTTGATAGATTGAGGGAGAACAAGGCCAAATGAAGGGTTCTTCATCTTTCTAAGTAGTTCATGATGATTTAAACATTATAGGTACGTTCCCAATTCATTTTGATGGCTGGATTTAGGTGAGAAAGTGATGGAAGAACTCTGTCAACCCAAATATGAGATATAGGGAGTGGTATCCAATTGGAAACAAGGTGGAGATGATTCTTGAGAAAGAATGAAGAAAAAACTTACAGATCTGGAAAATCCTAAACAACACGGTGTGTAACTCGGGATTACACACCCTGTGGGGCCCTCTCAATAGTGACTATGGTTTCTAGATGATGTTAAGGATAAAAATGTGAGCGACGCATATCATATGGAATGTGAAAACTCCACGAGTCTCAAAATATACCTAAGAGGGTACACTATCATGGTAAGGAGTACATGTCCCATGGATTACCCTATACTCAGACATGGACATGACTACCTATACACGGGTTGGTACATGGGAAGTCAAATTAAACAGACACAACCAGGTGACATGGATAGGTTTTTTTGTCTCTACGCATTATATACCTCTTCTATGTGACATATATGTTTATAATTACATGTTGTGTGAGGCTTTACCACATAGGAATATATGGATACAACTATACACATATTGTATCCCTAGTACATGCCATGTACCCCCTTTAAGAGTGTTTTTATCTTTTTATTACTTAGTTTAGACCAATCTTGGTTAATTGTGTTCTCTTGGTCCATTCCCTCAAGGTTATAATACGACATTACATCCACACCACAAGATTGAGATCAACTCTAGAGGCAAAGTATCATATAGATTTATGGAATCCCTTCATAATATTGGAGTGTGATACTCTATAATATTTGTTTCCTAGCCGGGGTTTGTGAAATATACATGACCTCCCTAAGGATAGATTTGATTCTCTATCTAGTAGTCCATATTGGTAGGCTTTGTGGAGTCATTGGCATGTGATCCCCTATATAGTGTGTTAATCCATATTGAGTTAGTGGTGTCCCCCTGCAGTTCTGTGCGTGACCCCCTTTCTGAGTATCAAGTTCCTCTTATACCAGTTAGATTTCTTAGGTGGGGGACTAATGATCTATACCTCTTCATTGAGTGTCTTTGATTATTTCATGGCTCATGGAGTGGGTTTTTCCATAATCCGATTTTCTTTGAGCAGAATCATGTGGTTGGAAGTTGGTTATGACTACCTAGGGGTGTGGTGTATTTCCTAAGTATATCATGGTGTTTCTAATTTAAATTTATTGTGACATATTGTATTAAGATGAATGTACTCAGTGCTTCATGTTTATTGTTTTCAGGGTGTCTTATTGGGTATTGTTATACTCCCCACTGTATATGATTTCCTCGTACATTCCATATCTTATATATATGATGAATCATTTTCTGGTGTCCTAAAAGGATAGATAGCAGGTGTATTTTAGCTATAGATTGATAGAATGAGGTGTTTATCAGGAGCTTGAATTTGATCTTAGTCATTTCCTTTGGAGCAGGTTGGGCTCTTTACATTTTTTGGTTGGGCTGGTATTTGGTCCCCTATTCCCTATTTATGTACTTTACTATGGTACTCTATTTTGGGATATTAGAAGTATGCATGAGTTGTTTTTTGTTTTTTTTACATTTCATCATTGTGTAGGATTAGAGACGTGTGTTTGTGTACATGTACTTTAGGCTAATGCCTCCCATTTATGGGATATGCCTACTCAGAACTGGTCTCAAGTTCCTATCCTATTAAAGGTAGGATTAGGGTAGTCAGAGTTCAGACCTCAGTGGGTTAGGTCATGATAGAGTGGTATTAAAGGATTTAGTTCTACATTAGGATAGGAGTTGGTGATATTAGTTTGGGGAAACAATGTTTAGTGTTTTGAGTTTGGATTTCAGGATTGGGACTCTAATATTGGTGGAGTGGCTGACATATCCATACACCATTACTCTAATAATATACCTTTCAACTTGTTACATGTAAACATTGGTTGTGGGAAAATTTTGTTAGTACATTAAAAATACAATAATGGTTGTGTTTTCCATGTACTTCTTGAGTCATATCTCCATATATACCCTTCTGATCATGGTGCGTATAGTTTTATTTTAGGATTCCTCCATGTAGAAGGCTATAAAAGATTCCACTTTGTGATCATGAGGATGATCTTCCCAGTGAAGAGGAATAAATATAGGGGATTGTAACAAAGATTTCACCTCAGGGTGGCTTACCAGCTATACCACCACCTACTGAGAAGTATCTAGAAATGGAAGTACCAGATGAGGATGCATGCTGGTTGAGTGCATTTCATGAGTTTTAGAGATAGATACCTCTTAGGTTTTGGGGTGATCCACCCACCCATGGGGATGAGGACTAGCTAGAGGTAGTTACTCACATTTTATACGTTTTGTGGAAGCCCGTGGATCTGATGGTGGTCCTCCAAACATGTATTCTTTATGGATCTATTGGGTGATGGTGGAGCTTAGTGACTCAGTCACATGACGAGATAACTCTCACCTAGTCATACTTTGAGAATCTCTTCAGGGCAGAGTTCTATATGTCCATGTTTTGATCAGTACACATACATGATATTTTTAATCTATAGTAGGGGAGTTTAACCATGGAAGAGTAATCAACAAGGTTTACTGATCTCTTGCATTACTCCTTAGAAATGATGCGGGGATTAATTATTCAAATATCAGACCTTTGATCAAGGATTACACAGAGACATTAGGGATTTAGTGGTTTCCATTTTTATTACCACCTATGATGGGTTTCTTGAGTGAGCCTTGGTGGTGGAGAGATTCATGGTAGAGAAGACACCGACTGTGGGTGATAATAGTGGGAACAGTGAAGCTGAGACATTGAAAAAAGGAATCCAATGATAGTCTTAGGGATCCAAGTGAGTAATATTATTTATGAGGCGATCCCATGACACAGGTTCAGTGGGTCAGGGCTCTCATGGTGGCTCGATTCATCCAAGGGAGAGGATATGTTTCTATTTAGATCATTGGGGACATATATATTTTGATTGTCTAATCCATCATAAAAATGATCCTGAGATGGTTGAGGGATTGCTGAGATAGACATAGAGGTAGGATTAGGGTGGATTATAGGGTGGAAGATTTGGGGCTGAAAGGGCAGCAGGAGGTGGTCAAATATTCAACCTATTACCACCACCACCCCTAGGTGGTCCGTGATATGCTCAAGGAGATGGTGCAATGGAACAAGGCCAATTGTAGGCTATGGAGGCCTATGAACCCAAGGCTCCTAGGATGATATGATGTGTGATATTTTACTTTTCCACTTTATCTATAGTATTAATAGGCATAGGTTTGAATCATTCCATCCTTTTCAATTCTCTGGTTTGAGACTTAGAGGTACTAGTTAACCCATTAGCTCGACCATTATGGTTGGAGACTCTAAAATAAGGTGAATAATTGATTTCATACTTGTGCCAAGAGTGTGATATGATTCTTGATGGTGATAGTTTTTATGGGATCTATTTGTAGAATCAATGAGGCTGTTTGGCTTAATCATAGGTATGGAATTGCTATCCAAAATTCATTCTCAGATGAACTATTTTAGGTATAGGATACGGTGTGTTCACAGTGATAGATTGAGGCTTTCCATTTTGGGGGAAAAGGAAACCTTGGAAGAGAAGGATAAGTTCAGGCATAGTAGAATTAATTCGATTACTCACTAGTTTTCCATGATGACCCTTGGATTAGTGGATTCTTTGGGTTATCATTTTTCTATAGTAGTGGTAGTGTATGGGGATGTATTTCCTAAGGATATACCAGGTTTAGCTCCCCATTGAGAGGTAGAATTCTACATTGACTTTCATCCTGAAAAAACCATGATATCTACACTAGAAAATCGTATGGCTCTAGTAGAGCTTCAAGAGTTGAGGGTTAACTTTTAGGACTTGTAGGAGAATGGATTTGTGAGACCCAATGTTTTCCCTAGGAATCCCCAGTGTTGTTTTCCAAAAATGAGGATGAGAGATTGATGCTATGTGTAGATTAACGATTCTTAAATCAGGTAATTATGAAAAATAAGTATGAAATAACAAGGATATATGACCTCTCTGATCAGTTTAGAGGGGAGTTATGGTTCTCAAAGATTGACCTTAGATAAGGATATCACCAGCTATGAGTAGGGGACAAGGATATACTGAAGACAACATTCAGATGTTGGTATGATCACTATGAGTACTTAGTGATGTAATTTGGAATGAAAAACTCCCCAGTAGTGTTCATGAAACTCAATAATAATATATTTCATCCTTTATTAGTACTGTTCATAGTGGTCTTCATCGATGATATGCTTCTGTATTTTGCATCCAAGGAGGAGCACCCGAGACACTTGGGGATGGTCCTCAACACACTCTGAGAGCACTAGATTTATGGGAAACTCTAAAGTTTAATTTTTGGATTTGATAGGTCAAATTTCTAGGACACATCATCTCATATGCTGGAGTATCAATGGACCTAAAAATGGTTGGGACCGTGCTTTCTTGGGAGCCACCTAAGAGTGTTACCAAGGTTTAGAGTTTCTTTGGGTTCAAAGGGTACTATTTTAGGTTTGTACCTATTTTTTCTATACTAGAATCACCCTTGATGGCTTTGACCTAAAAGAGGAACCCTTTGGTGGGGACGGAAAGGTGGAAAATATGATTTCAGGAGCCGAGGAAGAGTTCGAAGAGTGCTCCCATCTTGAGATTTATAGGGGTGGGTGTCGATTATGTAGTGTCATATGATGCACCAAGGAACAAGATTATTTGTGATATGATGAAGTGGTAGGCAGTTATTTGTTATATTTCATGTTAGTTGAGACCATATGAGTAGAACTACGCGACCCATGATCTTGAGTTAGAAGTGACTCTCTTCGCACTGAATATGCGATGAAACCACCTAATGGGAACATGATTTATTGTTTACTCTAAAGATAAAACTCTCAAGTATATATTATCATATAAATATATTAACTTAAGTAAGATATGATGAATATAGTTCTTCTAAGACTATGATTTCTAGATTATCTATACTTTTGGGAAGGGGAGAATATTGGAAGACACTATCAGCAGGAGCTCTTATTCTCAGTTGTTGGCTGAGGCGTCAGAGTAGCTAGCCTAATTGTAGTTTTTCTTAGTGGAAAAGGATGGTTCTTTATATATTTAGTCAATGGTTGATACCCCAACAATTGTATAGAGTTTTAGGGATGCTCAACATGGACACATCAAGTTTGAGAATTTACATACTCAGATATCCATTGGACATGCTCTGGATTGATGTTTTGAAGGTGGGGGAACTCTATACTCATCATAGGACAAACAATGGTTCCTTTGAAATTGTTGTAGGAGGTGATACAAGAGTTTCATGCATTCAATTTGGAAGTACATCTATGTGTGTAAAAATATACAAGGACCTTAGATGTTAGTTTTGGTGGCTATGAACAAAGAAAGGTGTTGCAAAGTTTGTCTTTGGATGCCTCCCTTTTTAGTAGGTGAAGGCTGATCACCAGGTTCCAGTGGATTTAGTTCAAACCTTTAAAGTGACAGTGTGGAATTAAGGGGGTATTTCTATAGAATTCATGATAGGATTACCATGTAATTCTAGGGGAAAATATTCCATCAAGTTCATCATATACTAACTCACCAACTCAGCCAAATTCTAATCCATTTGAGAGTAGAGTTTAGTAGAGATATTTGGACACCTCTATGTGTAAGAGATAGAAAGAATTTATTAATTCCCCTCTACAATCTTATCTGAACTTGATTCTTGCTTGACATCTTGGTTATGGAGAGGATTGAAGTAGGACTTTGAGACTATGTAACACTTGAGCACAATGTTTCACCCCAAGATCGATGGACAAATAGAGTAGACCATTCTGGTCTTAGAGGACATACTGTCGACTTACTTGTTTTATTTTTTTCCATATTTTGGAGGTTCAACTATCCTTGTTGGAGTTTACATTCAAATAAATCTACCATTCCTCCCTTAATTTGGAACAATTATAGTATTTTTATGGGAAACACTATAGGTCACAACTTTTTTGGTCTAATATAGGTGAGTCATCACCCATGGGCCTGAAGTTGGTGCAAGATACTATAAAGAAGGTGTAGATAATCCATGAGTATTTGAGTAATACAAATAGCTATCATTATTTTTATGTGGACTAATGATGGAGACATCTGGAGTTTTAGGTGGGAGAACATGTGTTCTTGGGTGTCTCACCAAGATGTGGATTGAAGGGGTTTGGAAATGGTGGGAAGTTATCTCCAAGATTAATTTATCCCTTATGGATACAATGTAGTATTTATGAGGTGTAATACCACTTAGCTCTAACACTAATGTTGGACATGGTATACACATCATCTTCCATGTTTCACAACTAAGGAGGTACATAAAAAACCCCTCACATGTTATCGACTAGGTTGAGATGGAAATCTTGGATGAAGCCACCTTTTCTGAGTAATCAGTGGAGATTGAGGATTGGTAGGAGAGGATCCTTCTTGGGTGATCGATTTACCTTGTGTGTGTCTAGTGGTAGCACATGAATCCTTAGGAAGGAACCTGGGAGAAGGAGACCTAAATGCATGACCAATACCATCATCTTTTGGAGCAAGTTTTTCTCTTTTTAGGAAAATAATACCTAAGGTGGGAAGAATTTAATGACTCATATTTTTCAAGTATTATTTTTGGATAACATATGGATTATTTTAAAGACAAAGAGATGATATTAAATGTGATTACGATGCCCAGTGTGCCTAAAATAAATTTTTGAAATATATTAAATATATTAAACAGAACACATGAAAAGTTTTCTTGATAAATTAGAATAACTCTTGAATGGGGTCATAGATCAGAAATCTAGGGGCACTGTTGATTTTGGAAGGTGGGATTTATATTGGGTGGGACATAATTTGTTTGTGTGTGGGAAGTTTATGAGAAAGACTTCATGGATGTAAATAAATAAAATAATTAAATTAATTTATTTGTTTTTTTATTTTGATGTAGTGACTGATTATCTTATATGTATGAAATTATAAGTTTTTCCCTAGGGTTGGAAACTAAACCTTGGAGACCTAGAGATCATTGGAAGTGATCTATTTTTGTGAGAGATAATGGATCAATATTAGATTGCGGATCATTGTACCAACAAAGTTCATGGATCTCATCAAGGATGAAAACACAACCGTTCATCATCAATGATCGATCCAAACTCTAGGTAGGATTAAAGATTCAATGTTTTTTATCCCGTTTATTAATCCTATATGAAAGAAAATAAATTCCAAAAACCAAATTGATATGGTAATTGTTTGTAGAATTATATTAATTGAATTTTTTTATTATTTAATTTTGATGTATCCTTATTCGATTGTCTTATTATAAGACAATGGATTGAGTCCAAACGAAAAATTACTGAGGTTTGTTCCTCACATATTATTGATTATGGATTTATTCTATATTTATTTGTTTGATAATTTTTGGAATTTATTTTGGATATCAGTTCGACCGATTTCTAGTTTCTGATCATTGAGAAACTACTTTTCGGAATAATGGATCAAAACTGTGGGTACAATATGTGAAGGTAGTTTTAGTAAGATAATAAATGATGAAGGTGGGTGGGTGGAGGTATAATAATTCCAAATTAAGGGTTCTTCACCTTCCTGGTAGGTGCAGGACGAATTAGATGTCAAATGTATGTTCTCAACCCATTTCGAATGTCTTATTTCAGTGAGGATGTAATGCCCAGACTCTGTTGACCTAGATCCGAGATATAGAGAGAAATTTATGGTTGGAAAGTAGGAGGTTGTGGTGTGAGAGAAATAATGGAGAATAAATATCTAGATCTAAAAAATACCAAAAAACCCGGGGTGTAACTTAGTATTACTTACAGTGTGGGGCCATATCAGAAACAACTAGGGTTTCAAGATAAAGTTAAGGATCACATAAAGTGTAACCCTTATCACATGGTGTGTGACCCCTCTATGAGTCTTGGAATGTACCTCTGAGGGTACACAGACATGGGACATATTACATAACTAGTGGCATTCCGTGTACTTAGACACAGACATGAACACCTATACACTGGTTGGTACACGGGTAGGCCTTGTACACAGACATGGCTAGGAGACATATTCAGTGTGTTGTGTGCCTCTACACACCGTATACTTCATATACATGTCATTTATATTGATACTTACATGTCATGTATGGATTTACCATAGGTCTAGATATGGGTATAGTTGGACACACCATGTACCCCTAATACACATTGTATACCCCCTCTAAGAGTGTTTGTGTCTCTTCATTTATTTAGTTTGTACTAGTCTTGGATGAGTGTGTTCCCTTGGTCCATTAACTCAAAGTAAAAACTGAAATTATACATCCACATCATAGGATTTTTATCTCCTCAAGAGGTTGAGTCTCAGATATATTTATGGGGTCCCTCTGTGAGACCATAGTGTGATCTGCTATCATTTTTGTTCCCTAGGTGGGGTTTGTTGAATCAGTGTGACCTCCCTAAGTAGTACATTGATCATCCACCTTGAAGGATATATCGGTAGGGTTTGTGGCATCATTGGAATTCAATCCCCTATGTAGAGGGTTGATCTAGATTGGGTTAGTGGTTCCCCCCTTGGTTCTGGACATTACCCCTTT